>JAZDVW010000120.1:590000-1209166 GCA_037367395.1 Lithobates pipiens
GAAAGTCTGGTCGTGTGTATGTGGCATAAGTGACACTTTTTTGGGAACCAGTGACATTATTACAGTGATCAGTGCTAAAATTATAGACTGTTACTGTACTAATGACACTGGCAGGGAAGGGGTTAACACCAGGGGCGATCAAAGGGTTAAGTGTGTCCCTAGGGGCTGCTTTCTTACTGTGTGGGAGATGGACTGACTGTATGAACAGTGAGATCTGTGTTCCTGTTTAGATATAAACTCTCTCTGTTGATACCTGACAGGACGGCGATCTGCCTTGTTTACATCAGCAGACCACCGTTCTGTCTTTCTGGGAGCGATCGCGGTTGGCCGGCGGGCATTGCGTCTGCCATACCCGCTGATTGGCTCCCCCTCTGGCCTATCAACATTCACGCACCCCCTGCTGGCTATTGCAGGAAATTACGTACAGGTATGTAGTTTTGCGCAATAGAGCTGACCTGCCACAGTATATGTACTGTGGCCAATCGGCAAGTGGTTTAAACAGTTTACGTCTGAGTGATCTTTCTACTCCTCCCCTCCCCTCCCCATTCCCACCCGTTTGCTAGATTTGTCAATCTATTGATGTTTATCTACCTGGTCCCATTTGTAGGTTTTTCTTTGCAACGCCCTACGTTACTGCATGTCATTTTTGCTAACCAGGAATCAAGCGCATGCTGGCGTTTTCGTTGTTTAATTTACAAATACCGGTTTCTCGTCTTACCTCTTGTCTCATTCTTATATGATTATGTTACCTTTGCTCAAAAATTTGATATGCAGCGCCACTGTATTTGCTGCATTAACACCTTTGATTATGCAAGCTTATATTTGGATAATGTGATTGCATTCTGTACATTCTCCAACAAATGTTCGATGCATCTTTTTGTATCGTGGCCTTTTGAAAAAATAAAGGAATTACAAGAAAAAAAAAAAAACAGCTATTTCACACCGACGCAAATTGGATGCGTCCAATTCGCATAGCAGTAGAATGTGACCGGCATGGGCGTCCGCAGAACTTTTTTTGGGTGGGAGGGGGCATCGTTTTATATCACCCATGCCCAGCCCCTTTTTGACAATGTCATGAAGGGGAGGGGCTTAGTCATTATCACATAAAACGCAGGCATGTGCCCATCAATTGCAGTCTCATTGTGCCCATCAAATGTGGCCTGTACAGTACGTGTATATATAAGGGGTGGATGGTAATAATATATACAGGAAGGAAGGTGAGTGTATATAGCTGTATACAGGACAGATTATGTATATCTGCAGTCAGTGATGATGGAGGAAGGTCTCTATATACAGGAAGGAAGGTGGGTATATACAGCTACCTGTATATACCCACCTTCCTTCTTGTATATAGAGACCTTCTTCCATCATCACTGTGCAGATATACATAATCTGTCCTGAATACAGCTATATATACAGGGCAGATGATGTATATCTGCAGTCAGTGATGGGGGAATACAGGAAGGAAGATGAGTGTATATGGCTGTATACAGGACAGGACAGATGATATGATCTTTCCTATACAGTATCTAGCACCTCCCTTCACTGATAATACCTGTATTCACTCAGCTGTCCCCCTCATCTGTATATATTTCAGGCCCACACACACAGCTCTGTCCCCCCCCCCCCCCATACACAAACAGCCTCCTCTCTTTACTTGTTCTCACAGCCCTCACTTGTAAGGTGGTCTTCCTTCTCCCAAATCCTGTTTCCACACATCCCTGTGAAAATACAACAGGCAGCAAAGCAAACACGAGGGGCGCACATACAGGCAGCAGCCAGAGGTGGCAGTAAAGAGCTCTGATCTGAAGCAGCTGTGAAACCGACTCGCACAAAGCCAGAGAGCCAGCACAGCTACAGATGCAGCGAAAGAAGACCCTTGCCAATTCCAGGGGGTCACTGCGGAGCGCACTGCACAGAAATGCTCTGCGTCTTTGGCTCTGTTTCGGGACCAAATTCAGGCCCAGATTCAGCCCTGATTCGTCCCCGAAACTGAGAACGAGGATGCACAGCGTTCCTGTTCCTGCGCGGCCGGTTTAGGTGTGAACTGAGCCTGAATCCGTAGCAGTGGTATTTTTTCCAATAAGGTGAAGAATGGCAGAACAGGTGAGAGAAGAGGTAACACTTTGTTTTTAGGTAATAGCATAATGACAGAGGGGGGGATTTACTAAAGCTGGAGAGTGCAAAATCTGGTGCAGCTCTGCGTAGCAACCAATCAGCTTCCAGATTGTTATGCCAAAGCTTAATTGAAGATGCTGAAGTTAGAAGCTGATTGACTACCATGCACAGCTGCACCAGATTCTGTGTGCAACAGTTTTAGTAAATTAAATCTCCCTTATGCCCTGTACACACGACCGGTTTTCCCGTCTGAATAAACTCTGAAGGTTTTTCCAACGGAATTCCGCTAAAACGGTTTTGCGTACACACTGTCACACCAAAGTCCGATCGTCAAGAACGCAGGAACGTACAGCACGTACGACGGGACTAGAAAATGGAAGTTCAATAGCCAGTAGCCAATAGCTTCCGTCTTGTACTTGCTTCAGAACATGCGTCGTTTTTGCTCCATCGGAACAGCATACAAACGAGCGGTTTTCCCCACAGGAATTGGTTCCGTCGGAAATATTTAGAACATGTTCTATTTCTAGGTCCGTCAGAATTTAAAAAAAAAAAGTCTGATGAGGCCCACACACGATCGGAATATAACATGAAAAGCTCCCATCTGACTTTTTCTGTCGGACATTCCGCCTGTGTGTACACAGCATTAGAGTCTCTAAAAAGCTGTTTTAATACTTTCTCTGAGTCTTGCCTTATTGGTCTCATCTATCTCAATCCCCTAATTCCTCCAGATGGGCGATACAGAAAGTACGACATGGAAGAAAACCATGATATCTCTCCAGGTGATGAAATAGAAGATGATGACATCCCATCCAAATATCCAATCGCCCCAAACCTGCATCCTGTATTTCGGAGTACGGATCAGTCCATTGATAGTGAGAACAATGAGGGTAGTGAATCACGCCAGCCACCAGACCCCATCTCACACCAGAGAGGTCACATAGGAGAGAAGCCATATTCCTGTTTGGAATGCGGTAAATGTTTTAGCTTGAGATCCGGTCTTCTCGAACATCAGAGAACTCACAGAGGAGTGAAACCGTATTTATGTTCTGAATGCGGAAAAACATTTGCAAAAAGGTCGCATCTCGCATCACATCAAAGAATTCACTCTGGAGAGAAGCCATTTTCCTGTTCCGAATGTGGTAAAAGTTTTCTTGTTAAATCGTATCTTATCAGACATGAAAAAGTTCATACCGGGGAAAACCCGTATACGTGTTCGGAGTGCGGGAAGTGTTTTTTTCAGAAACAGCATCTGCTTTCACACCAGAGAACTCACTTAGCTGAGAAGCCATTTTCATGCACTGAGTGCGGGAAAGGTTTTTCCCAGAGTGACCATCTTCTCTCTCATCAGATAAGTCATTCAGGGGGGAAGCCTTTTTCATGCACAGAGTGCGGGAAGTGTTTTTCCCAAAGGGACCATCTTGTGTTGCATCAGATGAGTCATACAGGAAAGAAGCCGTTTTCGTGTTCAGAGTGCGGAAAATGTTTTACGTGGAGACCCAACCTCATTGTACATCAGAGGACTCACACTGGGGTTAAGCCGTATTCCTGTTCAGAGTGCGGGAAGTGTTTTTCCCAGAGCAAAAGTCTTGCCTACCATGAGATGACTCATACAGGTGAGAAACCATATTCGTGTTCCGAGTGTGAGAAGTGTTTCTCTTTTAAACATCTACTCATTAAACACTATAGGGCTCACACAGGAGAGAAGCCTTTTTCATGCTTGGAATGTGGAAAGTGTTTCTTCGAGAGGAAACGTCTTATCTCCCATCAGAGAACTCACACCGGGGAGAAGCCATATTCCTGTCCGGAATGCGGGGAGTGTTTTCCTTCTAAACACTCGCTCACAGTTCACCATAGAGCTCACACAGGAGAGGAGCCCTTTTCATGCTCAGAATGTGGTAAATGCTTCACGACGAGATCAACGCTCGCTAAACACCTGGCGGGCCACACGGGGACCAAGCCGTTTTTCTGTTCCATGTGCGGTAAAAGTTTTTCTCGGAGATCCTCGCTCATCACACACGAAAGACTTCACACGGGGGAAAAGCCGTATTCCTGTTCTGAATGTGGGAAATCTTTTACCGATAGATCAAATCTTACTTCCCATCAAAAAATTCACACCGGTGACTTACCATACTCGTGTACAGACTGTGGGAAAGGTTTTAAAAGGAAGTCAGACCTGGCTTCACATAGTAGTCGAATCCACAAGAGAGAACAGCTTAGCTAATGACAGGAGAGGAACTTGCAAACGTGTGTTTAGGCCTCATATACGCTGGGTGTTTTACCCCCCAGTGCCTGAGGCTGCAGGTTTTACCTTCCTTTGACCCCTACATCACTAAATGACTCAGAAGGAGGGAGGGGCCACGATGTGTAGGAGGGAGGGGCCACGATGTGCAGAAGGGAGGGGCCACGATGTGCAGAAGGGAGGGGCCATGATGTGCATGAGGGAGGGGCCACTATGTGCATGAGGGAGGCGCTACGATGTGCAGGAAGGAGGAGCCACAATGTGCAGAAGGGAGGGGCCACGATGTGCAGAAGGGAGGGGCCACGATGTGCAGGAGGGAGGGGCCACGATGTGCAGGAGGGAGGGGCCACGATGTGCAGGAGGGAGGGGCCACGATGTGCAGGAAGGAGGTGCCACGATGTGCAGGAAGGAGGTGCCACGATGTGCAGGAAGGAGGTGCCACGATGTGCAGGAAGGAGGTGCCACGATGTGCAGGAAGGAGGTGCCACGATGTGCATGAGGGAGGGGCCACTATGTGCATGAGGGAGGCGCTACGATGTGCAGGAAGGAGGAGCCACAATGTGCAGGAGGGAGGGGCGATGATGTGCAGGAAGGAGGGACCACAATGTGCAGGAGGAGGGACCACAATGTGCATGAGGGAGGCGCCACGATGTGCAGGAAGGAGGGGCCACGATGTGCAGGAAGGAGGGGCCACGATGTGCAGGAAGGAGGTGCCACGATGTGCAGGAGGGAGGGGCCACGATGTGCAGGAGGGAGGGGCCACGATGTGCAGGAGGGAGGGGCCACGATGTGCAGGAAGGAGGGACCATGATGTGCATGAGGGAGGGGCCACGATATGCATGAAGGAGGAGCCACTATGTGCAGGAGGGAGGGGGCGACGATGTGCAGGAAGGAGGGACCACAATGTGCAGGAGGAGGGGCCACGATGTGCATGAGGGAGGCGCCACGATGTGCATGAGGGAGGCGCCACGATGTGCAGGAAGGAGGAGCCACTATGTGCAGGAGGGAGGGGCGACGATGTGCAGGAAGGAGGGACCACAATGTGCAGGAGGAGGGGCCACGATGTGCAGGAGGGAGAACAGGCACCTGACCCTCCCAGAATTGTTGAAGGCTGAAGAGAGGCTGCAGCGTTACAATGGAGGGAAGTAGACATGTGCAGAAGGAAAAAATGTGTTTTGTTTCGATTCAGTATTTTAAATTTGTTTCGATAAATTTGTTTTCGAAATGTGTTTTGTTTATTTCAAATTCAAATTTTTCGAATTCGGAAAGTTTGAATTAATTCAAATCAAATTTGCATTCAAATCAAATTTATTCTATTTAAATTTTGAAAGATGGTCATGTTGTTTCTATTCTTTTTTTTTATTCTATTCATTTTTTTTCTGTTGTATTCTTTTGTACTATTTTCTATTCTATTCAAATGTATTCTATTTGAATTTCGGAAAATGGTTATATTGTTTCTATTGTTTATGCTAGTCTATTTTTTTTCTGTTCAATTTTTTTGTTTTCTATTCTATTCAAATTTGAATTTATTTTATTTGAAATTAGAATTTCAGAAGAAGGTTATATTCTGTCTAAAGTATTTTATTCTATTCTTTTTCCAGTTATATTTGTTTCTATTCTATTCTTTTTTAATCCTTTTCTTTTCTATTTTACTCAAATTTATTCTATTTGAAATTCAGATTTCAGAAGATGGTTATATTCTTTCTATTTTATTCAATTTTTTATTCTATTCTGTTATTTTCTGTTCTACAGTATTTCATTTGTTTTTTTTCTTTTCTATTCTATTTTTTTCTATTCTTTTATTTTCTATTCTGTTTTCTTTTACTCTATTATATTATATTCTTGTATTATCTATTCTATTCTCTTCTATTATATTCTTTTATTTTCTATTCTATTTTATTCTCTTCGGAAATTCTAAAGTGATTCGAACTCAAAAGCTATTCTAGTTCAAATTTCGTCCGAAATTTTGTTTCATTATTTCAGATTTGTTTAAATTCATTACTGTTGTAATTTGGAAATTTGAAAACATCTGAATAAAGAAACAAACTGCACAAGTCTAGGGGGGAAGGTAGGAGACGCTGGAGTATAATACCATTTCAGTTGCATGAAAGTGGTGCTTTGAGATATGGCCTTTCTTGTGAATAGATGGGAGACATGCCATTTGAGTAAAAAACAAAAGCACTTTATAATGCCCTGTACACACGGTCGGACTTTCCAACGGAAAATGTGCTATCGGACTGTGTTGTTGGAAATTCCGTTCATGTGTGGGCTCCATCTCACTTTTTCCGTCTGAATTTCCGACACACAAAGTTTGAGATCTTGATCTAAAATTTTCCGACAACAAAATCCGATTGTTTTAAATTCCGATCGTGTGTAGACAATTCCGACGCACAAAGTGCCGCGCACGCTCAGAATAAATTACGAGATGAAAGCTATTGGCTACTGGACTCTTTATAGTCCCGACGTATGTGTTGTACGTCACCGCGTTCTGAACGATCGGATTTTCCGACAACTTTGTGCGACCGTGTGTATGCAAGACAAGTTTGGGCCAAAATCCGTCTGAAAAAATCCAAGGGATTTTGTCGTCGGAATGTCAGACCGTGTGTACAGGGCATAAGGGCAGGTCATAGGTTGTGCTTGCATTAGGGCCCGCCAGTGGGGAAACAACACAGCCCTACAAGTGTTATTCTCTATGGTCTGGCCAGGCACATGGGGGACACAGACAGACCTCATTTATATTAGCGTTGCCACTGAAGAGCAATATGCGGTGGATTGTTTTTCAGTAGGCGGTTAACAGGCGGTGAAGAGACGTTATGTTACCTTCTCACTGCCTGTTTTAATTTATAACAGCCCGTACCCCCAGTGCTGGCCCATTCAATTGAATGAGTCATGTTCAAACGGACAAGGGGATTTAATTCTTGCTGTGCTGAGCCAAGAATTGTGATTGCAGCAAGTATAAAACCCATTCCATTGCCTTTGCAGCTTTCGGGGGATGGTAAAACTTGGCTCAGCCACCTGTTTTTTACTGCCACCCAACCGCTCCCCTGAATGGGCAAGGTGGAACTGTCCTTGAGTAGCTATGATGAACCGTTTAAAAACGAATAGGAAGAGAGAGAAATATCTCCCATATCAAGAGTAGGACTTTAACCTCTCGCCGACCAGCCGCCGTCATTTTACTGTGGCAGGTTGGCACGATCCCATGGACCGCCATAGCTATTTGTTGGCTTGCGGGTCGTGATAGCAGGCACGCACACGTGCCAGCCGCTCAGCGAGGATGCTGATGCTCATGGCTGATGATCGCGAGCACGAGAGACAGAACACGGAAGTGTGTATGTGTAAACACACAAATCCCTGTTCTGCTCTGTGAGGTGAGACAGATTGTGTGTTCCTATTAGCTAGGAACCACGATCTGTCACTTCCTCCAGTCAGTCCCCCCCCTTTCAGTTAGAAACACGTAGCAGGGAACACAGTTAACCCCTTGATCGCCCCCTTCCCTGCCAGTGACATTTATACAGTAATCAGCGCATTTTTATAGCAATGATCGCCGTATAATTGTCAATGGTCCCAAAAAAGTGTGCGATGTGTCTGCCATAATGTCGCAGTCCTGATTAAAAATTGCAGATTGCCAATATTACTAGTAAAAAAAAAAAAAAAAAAAAATTCTATAAATCTATCCCCTATTCTGTAACTGCTATAACTTTTGCACAAACCAATCAATATACGCTTATTGCGTTTTTTTTTTACCAAAAATATGTAGAAGAATACATATCGACCTAAACTGAAAAAAAAATAGCTTTTTTTAAAGAAATGGGGATATTTATTATAGAATAAAGTACAAAATATTGTGTTTTTTTTTTTCAATTTTTTTTTGTATATAGCACAAAAAATAAAAACCACAGAGGCGATCAAATACCACTAAATACCACCAAAAGAAAGCTCTATTTGTGGGGAAAAAAAGGACATCTATTATGTTTGGGTGCAGCGTCGCACGACTGCGCAATTGTCAGTTAAAGCGACTAAGTGCCAAATCACAAAAAATGGCCTGGTCATTCAGCAGCCAAATCTTCCGGGGCTGAAGTGGTTAAAGGGTATAATATTGTCACCTGAGGTGAGCATGCAAAATGTATGAGTTAAAAAGTATTTTTATTGTACAAACATAATAAAATTAGCATAAAGAGATATAAAAGATTGCAGTGTGTAATAAAAAACACAGAGCTATAGTTAACAATTGATACTTGTTTCCAGCAAATGCATTCATATGGTTCACTCATCCACATCTAAACCATATCACCCATACCCACATCTAAACCATATCACCCATACCCACATCTAAACCATATCACCCATACCCACATCTAAACAAAAACACCCATACCCACATCTAAACAATATCACCCATACCCACATCTAAACAAAAACACCCATACCCACATCTAAACAATATCACCCATACCCACATCTAAACCATATCACCCATACCCACATCTAAACCATATCACCCATACCCACATCTAAACCATATCACCTATACCCACATCTAAACCATATCACCGATACCCACATCTAAACCATATCACCCATACCCACATCTAAACCATATCACCGATACCCACATCTAAACAATATCACCCATACCCACATCTAAACCATATCACCCATACCCACATCTAAACCATATCACCCATACCCACATCTAAACCATATCACCTATACCCACATCTAAACCATATCACCGATACCCACATCTAAACCATATCACCCATACCCACGTCTAAACCATATCACCTATACCCACATCTAAACAATATCACCCATACCCACATCTAAACCATATCACCCATACCCACATCTAAACCATATCACCTATACCCACATCTAAACCATATCAACTATACCCACATCTAAACCATATCAACCATACCCACATCTAAACCATATCACCCATACCCACATCTAAACCATATCACCTATACCCACATCTAAACCATATCACCTATACCCACATCTAAACCGTATCAACCATACCCACATCTAAACCATATCAACCATACCCACATCTAATCAACCAGACAGATACCCTAGGGATATGGGAGAGAGAAATTAACCAAAAGTACTCCACACAAATCCACACTTCTACTCCCACCAGACCCGCTACCATACAGCCAATAGTACCATTTCCCTCTCCCATATCCCAAAGGTGTTTGGTTGATTAGATGTGGGTATGGGTAATATTGTTTAGATGTGGGTATGTGGTGGGATGTTTCCTTTGGAAGGTGTTGACGCATGGATCTGTGTGATATGGGGAGGACAAGTTGGGGGGGAGGAATTTATATGTATCGGGTGGGGGTCATTTGGATGTGTGTGAGTGTGTGTATTTTTTGGGGGAGGGGGGGTGGCGATTAGGTTGATATATATGTATGTTACTGGTGGCACTTACTGGTATGGTTTTGAATGTCTTGATGTTGATTGAGTCCAGAAACATTACAGTGGACGCATTTTGTTTTTTTTTGACACGTGTCTTTTATATATTAGTGCTTGGGCGTAGTAGCCGTACCCGCCTGATTCCACACTTGTGTGATCCAGTGTTTGTCAGACCCGGTGCTGGGTACTAACACCATGGATTATATGGTCAGCCTATAGCTGGGATGGCGAACCTTGGCACTCCAGATGTTTTGGAACTACATTTCCCATGTTGCTCAACTACACTGCAGAGTGCATGAGCATCATGGGAAATGTAGTTCCAAAACATCTGGGGTGCCAAGGTTCACCATCACTGGCCTATAGCCCTGGGTTCTCGCATATATAGAGATAATATACAGCCATATTTTGAGGAGCGAAAATATGTGTTTATAATTTTTTTTCTGTATTATGTTTTTTTTTTGGGATTAAAATTAAAATGTAGATATATAGAGTGTTATGATTGTAATGATGTTTTTCTTTCAATCTAACAATAAATTGATACATAACGAGTTTCCCTGACGAAGCGAAGATAAAGCTCTGCGAAACCCGTTGGATTACTCTGTATTAGTGAACCATATGAATGCATTTGCTGGAAACAAGTATCAATTGTTAACCATAGCTCTGTGTTTTTGATTACACACTGCAATCTGCTTTTATATCTCTTTATTCTAATTTTATTATGTTTGTATAATAAAAATACTTTTTAACTTATACACTTTGCGTGCTCACCTCAATGACAATCTTATACCCTTTAAAGTCCTACTATTGATATGGGAGATATTTCTCTCCCTTTCTATTTGTTTTTATGCAGATTTTTCAGGATGTGGGTAGAATTTGTCCCTAGAACTGGTTCAACTACAAGTTAGCTATAATGGACCTTTTGTCACAAGATTAAAAGATTTGTTTTTACCACCAACGCCCGCCCCAGTGTGAAAAGCAGCCTTGTACACACAATCGGATTTTTGGCAGGGAATTGTGTGATCACAAACTGTTTCACTAAAATCCAACTGTTAGTACGCTTCATCAGACAATTGTCCAACTTTCGGCCAACAAATGTTGGATGGCAGGCTAATAAATTTTTGGCGGACAGCGATCTGTTGTCAGATTTTCATCTCATCATCACACAAAAGTCCAAAGTACAAAACACACATGCTCGGAATCAATGCTCACCAAACATTAGCAGAAGGTGCCCAAGTGGTGGCGCTCAATAGCTGAAATTCCAGGTAGTACTTCACTACGTTCGTGTTTGTTGGCCTACAGTTGTGTGCTGTTAGTATGTAAGAAAAGTTTCTGGCACGTGCCCTTCGGACAAAAGTCTGGCGCTCTGTTGGCAAACAATACGATCGTGTGTACGAGGCTTTAGTCTGTATGACTAAAAGACTCTGTTTTTCTGAGTGTCAGACAGGTTTTTGGGCAGTGGTAGGCTATTCCAGACCAGGTAGATTGGTTCCTGTATTTTGCAGTTAGACGCCCAAAGTGGCATGGGTTTATTTTATGTTTTGTTTTATTTTTGCTGTTTTTGATACCTGCACTTGTAACCACAGAAATAAACCACTGTTTTGTTTTCACAAAGATCCTATCTGTCAGTGCCTACTTCACTGTGCTGTGACCCATCCAGTGGGTCCTGCACACCCTGCTACTCAGCTAATCCCTTACAATATATATGTGTGTGTGTATATATGTATACATACATCATATCTTAGAGTGAGTACACCCCTCACATTTTTGTAAATATTTTATTCAATTTTTTCATGTGACAACACTGAAGAAATGACACTTTGCTACAATGTAAAGTAGTGAGTGTACAGCTTATATAACAGTGTACATTTGCTGTCCCCTCAAAATAACTCAACACACAGCCATTGATGTCTAAACCGCTGGCAACAAAATTGAGTACACCCCTAAGTGAAAATGTCCAAATTGGACCCAAAGTGTCAATATTTTCTGTGGCCACCATTATTTTCCATCACTGCCTTAACCCTCTTGGGCATGGAGGTCACCAGAGCTTCACAGGTTACTACTGAAGTCCTCTTCCACTACTCCATGATGACATCACAGAGCTGGTGGATGTTGGAGACCTTGCGCTCCTCCACCTTCCATTTGAGGATGCCCCACAGATGCTCAATAGGGTTTAGGTCTGGAGACATGCTTGGCCAGTCCATCACCTTTACTCTCAGCTTCTTTAGCAAGGCAGTTGTTGTCTTGGAGGTGTGTGTTGGGGTCGTTATAATGTTGGAATACTGCCCTTCTGCCCAGTCTCCGAAG
The DNA here is from genome assembly GCA_037367395.1 of Lithobates pipiens. NCBI lineage: Eukaryota > Metazoa > Chordata > Amphibia > Anura > Ranidae > Lithobates > Lithobates pipiens. Next base: position 602,083 of record JAZDVW010000120.1, read on the forward strand.
GCAGTATATCACAGTACATGTTGGCATTCATGGTTCTCTCATGAACTGTAGCTCTCCAGTGCTGGCAGCACTGACCATGACACTCCCACCACCATGCATGACTGTAAGCAAGACACACTTGTCTTTGTACTCCTCACCTGGTAGCCACCTCACACGTTTGACACCATCTGAACCAAATAAGTTTATCTTGGTCTCCTCAGACCACAGGACATGGTTCCAGTAATCCATGTCCTTAGTCTGCTTGTCTTCAGCAAACTGTTTGCAGGCTTTCTTGTGCATCATCTTTAGAAGAGGCTTCCTTCTGGGGCAACAGCCACGCAGACCAATTTGATGCAGTGTACTGCGTATGGTCTGAGCACTGACAGGCTGACCCCCCACCCCTTCAACCTCTGCAACAATGCTGGCAGGACTCGGGTCTATTTCCCAAAGACAACCTCTGGATATGACGCTGAGCACAAGCACTCAACTTCTTTGGTCAACCATGGCGAGGCCTGTTCTGAGTGGAACCTGTCCTGTTAAACTGCTGCATGGTCTTGGCCACCGTACTGCAGCTCAGTTTCATGGTCTGGGCAATCTTCTTATAGTCTAGGACATCTTTATGTAGAGCAACAATTCTTTTTTTCAGATCCTCCGAGAGTTCTTTGCCATGAGGTGCCATGTTGAACTTCCATTGACCAGTATGAGAGAGTGAGAGCGATAACACCACATTTAACACACCTGCTCCCCATTCACACCTGAGACCTTGTAACACTAATAAGTCACATGACACCGGAGAGAAAAATGGCTAATTGGGCCCAATTTGGACATTTTCACTTAGGAGTGTACTCACTTTGGTGGCCAGCGGTTTAGACAATAATGGCTGTGTGTTGAGTTATTTTGAGGGACAGCAAATGTGCACTGTTATACAAGCTGTACACTCACTACTTTACATTGTAGACAAGTGTCATTTCTTCAGTGTTGTCACATGAAAAGATATAATAAAATATTTACAAAAATGTGAGGGGTGTACTCCGTTTTGTGAGATACTGTATATATACACACACACACACACACACACACACACACACACACACACGTGTGTTTGAGCTTTGGGGTGCACCCCTATGCTCTCAGCTGTATTTTTCTACTATCAGTATTGTTTGAATGTGCCAGCTTCCAGTTTCTGTGTTATAATATGGAATCTTTTTTTGTCTGTCTTTACCTTGAATAAAAAAATGCAATTAAACATGAAGTTTATTCTGCTTATATTTTGTCTTCCCTGATTTCTCTCTTGTGTGACATCAATAGGCCAATAAAATTTAGAAAAAATATATTTTCGATTTTGTTACAAACCTTATATTAGATTTTATTATTGAGTCTCTGTGCTTCTCTAGGCAATACAGGAAGATCATGACTGGTTGGAGTGGCTGCCAAAATGCTTTAAGGCTCGGTTCACACAGGGGCGACTTGTCCAGGCGACTTTGCCACCTGACAAGTCGCCCCCGTTCTGTACTACGGAACCGTTCTAATAGGAGCGACTCGAGTCGCTTCGACTTAGAAAAAAGGTTCCTGTACTACTTTTGCGGCGACCTCGGGCGACTTGCATTGACTTCTATACAGAAGTTGTTTTGCAAGTCGCCGCTGAGGTCGCGGCAGGTCGCGGCGCGGCAAGTCGTGCCGCGTACGGTGTGAACCGAGCCTAAATCTGTGTTTAACTCTATATATCATATATATATATATATATATATATATGATATATAGAGTTAAACACAGATTTAGGCTCGGTTCACACCGTACGCGGCACGACTTGCCGCGACCTCAGCGGCGACTTGCAAAACAACTTCTGTATAGAAGTCAATGCAAGTCGCCCGAGGTCGCCGCAAAAGTAGTACAGGAACCTTTTTTCTAAGTCGGAGCGACTCGAGTCGCTCCTATATATATATATATAATATTTATTGAGACAGCGGTTGCACTTCCATGGGATTTTGACAAAGCACGAATCTCTTGTGAAACGCGTCAACCTTTTTTTTTTCTCCCCTGCTTGTATTTGGTTGTTTTTAACGATTTGTGACACAATAAAGCTGATATTGCATTTTGTGGGAGTGCATCCAATTGTCTTTTTGTTTCACGTGTTCTCTGCATGGCAGTGGCATGGCGTGCACCCCACCGTTGGCAGCATGCTTCGAGGATTATGGTCTGTTTAACTCACCTGTGAGCAGCGGTCTTCTTGCTACATGTGGGGTCAAATCAATGTTCATTTTCAATCACAGTGATGGGAAAACTTGAAGGTCTACCACGTACAAACGCCCAACTCAAACCCGTTTTATTGTACTTTCTTGACCTATGTACAACCGTGGATGAAAGTTTTAAGAATGACACAAATATAAATTTTCACAAAGTCTGCCGCGTCAGTGTTTTTAGATCTTTTTGTCAGATGTTATTATGGTATACAGAAGTATAATTACAAGCGTTTCATATGTCTTGAAGGCTTTTTTGCTTTCAATCGATCCAATGACAGGGGCGCCGGGGCCTAGTCCTGCTTCGTGTGTGAATACATGTAAAGGACTCGGGAGCGCATCTGTATGAGTGTCCACCAAGGAGAGTGCTTCTCCAACGTGGACCCCTGATGTGCGGAGGAGCTACCAGCACCACCAGGGGAACCCCAGAATTGGTAGATCGGGGCCACTCTGTGCAAAACGAACTGCACAGTGGAGGTAAGTATACCATGTTTGTTATTTTAAAAAAAAAACAAGGGTTTGCGAACCCTTTAAGTTTATGTAGTCAATATTTGCAGTGTTGACCCTTCTTTTTCAAGACCTCTGTATTTTGCCCTGGCATGCTGTCAATCAACTTCTGGGCCACATCTTGACTGATGGCAGCCCATTCTTGCATAATCAGTGCTTGAAGTTTGTCAAAATTTGTGGGGGGTTTTTCTGTTCACTCACCTTTCGAGGATTGGCCACAACTTCTCAATGGGATTAAGGTCTGGGAAATTTCCTGGCCATGGACCCAAAATGTTAATGTTTTGTTCCCCAAGCCATTTATTTAGCACTTTTTCCTTATGGTGTGGTGCCCCATCATGCTGGAAAAGGCATTGTTCCTCACCAAACTTTTCTTGGTTTGGGAAAAGTTGCTCTCAAAGGATGTTTTTGTACCATTCTTTATTCATGGCTGTGTTCTTGGGCACAATTGTGAGTGAACCCTTGACTGAGAAGCAACCCCACACATGAATGGGATGCTTTACTGTTGGAATGACACAGGACTGATGGTAGTTCTCCCCTTTTCTTCTCCGGACAAGTTTTTTTTCCAGACTCCCCAAACAATTGGAAAGAGGATTCATCAGAGAAAATTACTTTACCCCAGTCCTTAGAAGTCCAATCCCTGTAGCTTTTACAGAATATCAATCTGTCCCTGATCTTTTTCCTGGAGAGAAGTGGCTTCTTTGCTGCCCTTCTTTACACCAGGCCATCCACCAAAAGTCTTCTCCTCACTTTGTGTGCCGATGTCTTCACACGTGCCTGCTGCCATTCCTGAGCAAGCTCTGCACTGGTGGTGCCCCGACCCTGCACCTAAATTCACTGTAGGAGACAGTCCTGGCCCTTGCTGGACTTTCTTGGGTGCCTTGAAGCCTTCTTCACAAGTGCAATGGAAATGTTCTTTTTGGGATTAAGTTAATTTTCATGCAGGGAGGGACTTTGCAATTAGATGCAATTCATCTGATCACCCTCCATAACATTCTAGAGTATATGCAAAATTTCCATTGTAAAAATGGAGGCAGCAGACTTGGTATTCAAAAGTTTTGATGTAGTACCCCTGAGTTTAGGCAGGGTTGCTCCTCACAAGTTTACTTTCCAGGAATAATTATCCTGGTTGCTTGTTAGAGATCAATTGATTTCTCCTTATGTTTGGCCTTGTTGCACTTTTCTCTTCTATCACTACGTTGCTGGGTACTTGGTGGTACTAGATATGAGAATGGCAACACAAGGTCAGGTTATGGGTATATGGAGTATCTCAGCCAAAGGGAAGGGGTTTTCTTCAATCCCTTGGCCTGCTGGGAGAGCCTATATATTTGGGTGGCGTCAAGTGATCTATGTTCTGTGCCACCTGGACGGCTTTGTAGGTGGAGGTGTGTTGTATTGCCCAGGCTGCTAGGCCAGAGATTGGCCCTACTCCAGGCACATCTGGCTACTAGGCTGTCTGAGGGCCTATCCAGAAGCAAGAGAGCAGCGCAGGGTTGGGTCTGCGTCTTGCAGTCCAAACAAAAGTGCCGGTCCTGCCAGCCGGAGAACCTGTCATGGTCGGAGGTAGAAGGGAATCTGTCGCCACGAAGGGTCCAACCACCTTGTTACGAGGGACCACAGTGAGTAACTGAAGCAAGTACAGGAGCAGATTTCTCACCAACCTGGGACGGTGAAGAATCAGGAAGCTTCAGTGGGTATCAAGCCAGGGACCCAGCCAGCGGAGGTGATGCTTACAGAGCAGCCATGTGTGTCAAGCCAGGGACCGAGCAGGCTAGCTGGGGTGAAGCTTGAGAGGTATTTTGAGTACCAAGCTAGGGACTCAGCAGAGAAGGGGGCCTGTTAGTGTCAAAAGTTTTTTCATTTTAATGCATAGGATGCATTAAGGTGAAAAAACACAAGGGTTTACAACCCCTTTAGGGGATTCAGTGTCAGTGAATCATCTAGTCTAGTAAGTGACTGGGAGCTCAGTGGGCTGAAAAACTACAAGGAGAGATTGTAGTGGAAGTGAAAAGAACTGTTACACTTTGTGTTAGGAACTGTTAAAGACTGTTGCCATAGGAGACAGCATTCCTCCACATGCAGATGTGGTGTCTTGCTGGATGCCTTTCCCGGCATGGCTGTCCTCCTATTGAAGTCTTGGAGTCTGCCAATTGAACTTGCAACTACCTAAGGGTGTCCTGGCCCTAACCCTCTTTCCCCAAAAAGTTTGTTAAGAGCAATAAACTCTCTTTTGCATTCAAGTAGTGTCTTGCACCCAATAAATTTAGCCACCTTGCACCCACCATGCCTCACAAACCACCATATACAGAAGAATGTGAGCTATCGGGTCCTGGAGGTCCTCATTAGACTGAAGGAGGCCCTTGCTACATTAACAAATAAATATGTGAAAAGTGTGGTGTGCATTTGTATTCAGCTTCCCTGAGTCAATACTTTGTGGAACCACCTTTCGCTGCAATCGCAGCTACGAGTCTTTTTTTGGGGGGGATGTCTCTACCAACTTTGCCCATCTACATAGAGAGTGACATTTTTACCCATTCTTCTTTGGAAAATAGCTCAATGCATATGCATGCAGTCGTTTTTTTTTCAGTGCAGCACTGTGCGAGGCGATCACACCAAGTGGTGGCCAACTGAACTGGACTCTCTGTGACATTTCAAGTAAAGTTCATTAAAAAAAAGTGAACAGTGCGATGCACCGAGATCGGCACATCAGCACTGCGGCTACCCAGCGGGACCGCACCGCACACTAGTCGCTGCGTTGTAACAGCAGCTGGTTTGATTTAGTCCTTAAATGCCCCCTTCCTCAGTTTGAGGTGCTACACCAGGGATATGCAATTAGCGGACCTCCAGCTGTTCCTAAACTACAAGTCCCATCATGCCTCTGCCTCTGGCTGTCATGCTGGCGGCTCTAAGAGTCTTGCTATGCCTCATGGGAATTGTAGTTCTGCAACAGCTGGATGTCCGCTAATTGCATATCCCTGTACTACACTGATGTTTAATCATCCCCGGTACCTACTCACCCTGCAGTGCCAACAGACACACCAGGGAGGATTAATCCTCACACTATCACCTTGAACTGAGGAGGTGGCAGTTTAAAGCCACAAAACATGTTTTTTAGTATAATAAAGCTATTTGATGTTCGATCGATCAACATGACTCCAATATATTCTTAAACACACAATGACAGGTGCCTCTGCTGATTGGACCGTTGACAGGATTTTTATTCGTCTTTCTACTTGTCCGATTTAGCACCTGCTTAGGATCCAGGATTGGGGCCCCTGTGCCGTTGAGAACGACCTTCGCCATCCTGCATGTAAACAAGTTATTCTCCACTTGTGTAAATGGAAGATTTTTACCATCTTTTTTTTTTTAATGAGATAATGATCTTATTTTGAGTAAGGGCTTTCCTGCCCCCCCCCCCTTCTTTTCTGGTGCACACTCCATGTCACCCCATAGGTCTACAACCAGCCTTTTATGGCTGAACGCCCTTGAACCACCACAATCCAAAATTCCTTAAAATGGTTCTAAAGGCTTAAAATGGTAGTCAACCCTGAGGGAACCACCCCCCCCCCCCCCCCAAAAAAAAAAGAAAAACCCTGCATACTAAAAAACATCCTCCATACTGAAAACATCGCATGCTAGCACATTATAAAATACTTACCTTAGAATGAAACCCCTGCAACGGCACTCGGTCACCGCTGAGGGGCCTGACACTCCCCCCTGCGTTTCTTCCGGGTTCGCGCGCTCCGGGACTGTAAGTGGCCAGGACCGTACTGATGTTACTCCTGTATGCAAGCCCTTGAGTCCAGAAAGAAGGTCTGAAGTTCCAGCACGATACGCCGGACCTTCCGAGCGCATGCGCTGCTGACGTCAGCGGCTGCATGCAGGATGAATATCTCCTAAACGGTATACATTTAGGAGATATTCATTTTACCTATAAGTAACAAATAAATAGAAAAAATTCTGCGCTTAGTAAAAAACAATAAAGAAATCAGCAGCTGAACACCATAACCAAGATACTAGGCACAAAAAAATAAAAGAAAAAAAGTGCAGTGCTTAATCAATAAATATTACTGTGACCATTGAACAAAAAAAGAGCAAAAACAGTGCCAAAAAACTGTGAAAGTAACTGCACAAATACTAATCAAACATAAAAAATTATATATTCAAGTGTCCATATATATTGCAAAAAAATATATGTAAATTGTCCAGTGTATGTGTAGTGATAGCTGAAACTTGATCGTTCAATTAAAATATATTTGACCACGTGGACCCATCACCTCTAAACACCACTTATAGATGGAGGCTTACCTGATCCCCAGTGACCCCCCTGCTAGGGGAGGTCAAACTGCGCGAATTGGATCTTAGATCTCACCATAGACGTCTAGATATTCGGATGCCAGAGATTGTCCCGATCCGGTCAGTTGTTACACAATCTTCAGATTCACATGACTGCTCTCAGCAAGCCTCCAAACGAAGTATCACCATGAAAAAACAAAAGTGCGCCAAATCGTGTGATATGGTTTCAACGAAAAATTTATTAGAGCCAAATGCTCAAGCACACATAAAACGACTCCACCGAGTCACAGGAAAAATATACAAGTGCCGTTTAAAAACAAACCAAAATTGCTAGCAAAATAAAATAAAAAACTCCTCAACAAGAGTTTGTAATGCATATGCGCAATAGGTGTGAGAGTAGCTACCCGACGGACGTTTTGTCAAAGGTCTGACGTCATCAGGGGTATGCCCACACCACTTCCTTTGAGTGTTTAGCTCTTCCGGGGTAATTGTATTGAGCCCTTGATAGGGCGTTCGTTTTAACCTATGGCTGGTCTCCTTTCCTTGCCAGTAGACTACAAAAAGATCTGGCGCAGTGGTGTGGGCGTACCCCTGATGACGTCAGACCTTTGACGAAACAAACGCTCACACCTATTGCGCATATGTGATCGCATTACAACTCAAGTTTCAACTATCACTACACATACACTGGACAATTTACATATTTTTTTTGTAATTATTTTTTTTGCAATTTTTTTTTAGCAAAATATATGGACACTTGAATATATCATTTTTTATTTTTGATTAGTATTTGTGCAGTTACTTTCACAGGTTTTTTGGCACTTTTTTTGTTCAATAGTCACAGTAATATTTATTGATTAAGTGCTGCACTTTTTTTCTTTTAGCTATAAGTAAGCCTTATTATAGGCTTGGAAAAAGGTTTAGCTGCGCTGAAAAAATAAGTGATGATTCCAGAGGAATACTAAACACAGTTGGAAATTATTGGACTTTTTGGACATCATTGTTTACTTCCTTTTTTCACAGGTTTTGTCATTATATTATCAATTTTAATTTTAATGATTGAATTATTTGTACTTTTTTTCAGTCTAGTCATTTGTCATCAATTTTTTTTTTTTTTTTCAGCGCAGCTAAAACCTTTTTCCAGTTTTGTACAGTGGGGGTTATTTACTAAAGGAAAATCCACTTTGCACTGCAATGCACTTGGAAGTGCACTGAAAGTCGCTGTAGATCCGAGGGGGACATGCAAGGAAAATAAAAAACAGCATTTTATCTTCCACGTGATTGGATGAAAAAATCAGCAGAGCTTCCACTAATTTCAGATCTACCCCTTAGGTTCAGAGCGACTGCAATTGAAAGCGCACTTTCAAGTGCACTTGCAGTGCAAAGGGGATTTGCCGTAAACAACCCCCAGTGTGTGCGTCTCACATTTTTTAGTTGCAGCGGATTTACGTATTTGTTTTTTAGTGCCACTTCAGAGTAAGACAGGGACAGCCCAGTATCACACATTGTTTATTTTTGCACTTATTATAGGCTTACCTGTAGGTAAAAATTACAAAGCGGGGCATACAACCGCTTTAAAGTGGGTGTAAACTCCTATGCATAATTTGTACCCATAGGTACTGTAAATATCTCCTAAACTTGCACCGTTTTGGAGATATTTACTGTACATGCAGCTGGTGATGTCACTGGAGCATGCGCTCTAAAGGAACGGGCACCCAGGCCATTCCTTCATAGTCCTGTGCCGTAAATGGCAGCCTCCGTGTGCATGCATGGGAGTGATGCGATCGCGGCTCTGACAATTCACACAGCCAGAGTACGCAAGCCCGAAAGAAAGACCAGGTGAAGATAGAAGCCTTGTCAGCGGTGAGGCTTCATTCTAAGGTAAGTTTCACATAATGTGCCAGTATGCGATGCATATATAATCAAAATCAGCGATGCGATATATATGATGCGATGCATATATACCGTATATACTCGAGTATAAGCCGAGATTTTCAGCCTCTTTTTTGAGGCTGAAAGTGCCCCCTCGGCTTATACTCGAGTCATCGCTGTCTGCCTGCTCGATCAGCGTGTCGAGCAGACAGACAGCGGACATTCTAAAATTCAAAAGCCGCGCCTCCGCCTCCGCCTGTGATAGGCGGAACACTGAATTTCCCAGCAGTCAGTGTTCCGCCTATCACGGACATCCGCTCATCCTCGTACTACGGACGAGGATGAGACGATGTCCGTGATAGGCGGAACACAGGCTGCTGTGAAATTCAGTTTTCCGCCTATCACAGGCGAAGGCGGAGGCGCGGCTTTTGAATTTTAGAATGGCCGCCGAGGCGCCGACGAAGAGCGGCGATCCTGGCAAGGCACGGGACGGAGGCAAGGCAAGGCACGGCACGGGACGGGACGGAGGCAAGGCACGACACGGGACGGAGGCAAGGAGGCAAGGCACGGCACGGGACGGAGGCAAGGAGGCAAGGCACGGCACGGGACGGAGGCAAGGAGGCAAGGCACGGGACGGAGGCTCGGGACACAGGTAGGCTGGACACACACACACACACACACACACACACGGACACACACACACAGGGATGGATGGATGGAGACACACACACAGGGATGGATGGATACACACACACACAGGGATGGATGGATGGAGACACACACACACAGGGATGGATGGATGGAGACACACACACACAGGGATGGATGGATGGATGGATGGAGACACACACACACAGGGATGGATGGATGGATGGACACACACACACACAGGGATGGATGGATGGATGGACACACACACACACAGGGATGGATGGATGGATGGACACACACACACACAGGGATGGATGGACGGACACACAGGGATGGACGGACACACAGGGATGGACGGACACACAGGGATGGACGGACACACACACAGGGATGGACAGGCATGTCTCACCCTCGGCTTATACACGAGTCAATAAGTTTGCCAGTTTTTTTGGGGGTAAATTGGGGGCCTCGGCTTATATTCGGGTCGGCCTATACTCGAGTATATACGGTAATCAAAATAAGTGCAGCGCAAACCTGGAAAATAAATGATGACCACTCAATTAAAATACACAATAGACATAAAATGTCTCCACAATAATTCACGATTCTCCTCTAATGCCACTTCCAGCAATGTCTCTTCGATACTCAGAGAGGAGACATTTCTGATTGGAGTTTGGAAGCAGAAAAGACGTAAAACTCTCCTAAATTTTGTACAAAAAATGCTCTCTCTATGAGCGTTTTTTACTCCCAAGAGAACAAAAAATTTTTTTTTTTAAGCCCGGTGTGTAACGAGCCTAATATTATGAATTAATGTGGAGGATATTTATGTATATATTGTATATTTTAATCGAGCGGTTATCATTTATTTTCCATGTTTGCGCTGCACGTGATTATATATGTTGATACTGGGCTATGTGAAAAGCCCCCCTAGTGTTCAGCTGGCAATAGTTTATTTCCTAATACTATAGTGATTGTTTGCGCCAATTGATTTTTTTCAATAGTATACAATGCATCCTAGCACATTATGGCTTTATCTTGCAAACTCCAAAAAAATAAATAACAATAAAAATAAAAAAACAAACAGCGATTTACTACCGCTTTAAGGTAAAAAATAAAAACCTGTGCCACGTGATCCTAAAAATTCCTAGTGCCTGTGGTCAGTGGGAGGAAAATGAATATACCCACTGTGGTGTCAGTGGAGGAAATAGTGCCCAATTATTAGTATTAGTGGCAGGAATAATGTCCAATTGTTGTTATCAGTGGAAGGAATAATGCCCCATAAATGGTGCTATTAGGAAGAATTGTGGCCATTGCTGGTGTCAGCGAGTAGAAACTGGCATCATTGGAAGGAATTATGCCCCATCATTGGTGTTAATGTATGGAATTATGCCTCATTGCTGATGTCAGTGGGAGTAATATTGCCCTTGAAAGGCCACATTTGGCCCGTGGGCTACAGGTTGAGGACCACTGTATTTACCTTATAATCATTTTTGATTGTGGACTTGTTAAGGATTGAGGTCAGTGGTTGGTTCTGAACCAACAGACGGGTCACTTCATGTGCTGTCAGGACCTGGATCACCTGTTGGTGGCACTGTTCTTCCCAGAGGGGAAGTTTGTAGTTCCAGTGTCCACTAGTGGGCGCCTACCAGAAGGTCCCAGTAATCAGCTCCATCTGATGGACTTCACACTTGTGCAATCCTATTTACTGTACATTGGGTACAACCTTCTTATCTCTGTTTTTCAATACACGTTATGTGTTTCCTCAGGCTGGGTTCAAACATGTCCGGCTGTGGTTTGCAGTCCAGAGTCCGGTGTGTTTCTGTTTACTGGGTCAGGTGCAAATATTTGCCTGAATTCGCACCTGAACGGGACCCAAAAAATGCACAGGACCCTTTTCAAATCTGCACCATGCGTGCCCTGGGCATGTGTGAACTGGCTCCATTGAGAGCTGGTCACATTCACATGTTATGCAAATTGGATGCAGTTAAAAATGCATCCAATTTGCATATATGTGAATCCAGCCTTACTCATTCAAAGTAAGGAAGAATACAGTCCATTATCAAATTGATATATGCGGTCTATATGATGTATACAATAACCACCGACACAGCTTGGTTTGTTTCAGTGTATTTTATTTCCAAAGTGTTTATATGTGTGTGTGTATATATATATATATATATATATATATATATATATATATATATATATATATATAAAGTCTTTTGCACACAAGTTTATTATTGATGTAGTGTAACAAATATTTAAGTCCTAACATACATTTAACTTCTAAATCAACACATGCCAAATCCCCATTGAAAAGACCAGTGAATTGGATGATCTATGTGGTTTTTAGTAATAAGAGCTAATACGTGAAATTTACCTTTTTCAAAAAATTTATGTTTAGCTCATCATTTTAATTAAAAGCCCTCCAAGAGTCAGGAAAAAAATAAATCTCCCTATTCCCCCTCACCAATTCACATAAAATAGAAAAAAAAACACATCCAAAGCCCCCTTTAGCTCACCCAAATCTGCCTTCGTACGGCCTTCCACAACTCCTCCAGACCTGTCGATGCTTCTCGACATGATGTCACCACATCCCCACTGAAGTATTAAGGACCTTGTGTGGACCCTACTTATTGACCCAATGAGAAAGTGCACACCTCCCCAGGCAGCAACATAAGTACTCTCTCTTTTTGCAGTAAGGCAAGAAGACTTGGGACTTGAGTCACACGAACATGGATTTAAAGATGTAATTGGAGCATTTAGATTTTATTTATTTTTTTATTATCTGGGTGATTAGCTAGAGGGGTTCCATTCCAAATACTTTGATACTTATTTTTTTAAGCACGTACATTAGCTTTACCCTTGGGTGGAAGGTTAGAAATACTTTAAATTGGAAGTGTCCAACCTTTTGACTCTACTGGGCCACATCGGTAGAAGAATTGTCTTGGGCCGCACATAAAAACGATTAAACAATAAGGCCCCATTCACACTTTGCAATTTTGAATTGGTGCACTGCAATTGTGGCAAAACACACCACAAGTGTTTAGGTGTCATTCATTCTTAATGGCATCTCAAACGTGGTGTCAATCAACACAAGTTTCATCACGCAAAGCTGTTGACCAAACAAAGCTCCTGCTTTTTTTGGGTGACAAACTTTGTGATGCGTTTTGCTGCGACTGCCACATGATTCTGTCATGCGGCAAAATCACACCATTTCAGGTGCCATTAAGAATGAATGACAACCAAACACTCACAGCGATTCTGCCTACGATTCAAATTTGGAAAGCGTAAATAAGGGCTGATAGCTGATGGGCAGAAATTTTCACTATGTGCTGTGTGGGTATAGTGCAGCGATAGGAGACAGCTAGGCGCAGTGTTGGAGGGTGCTGGGTGCAAGTGAAATCTGAGGGGGGGGGGCACAGCGGGTGCAATGCCAAACACTGCATCCCTCCAGACATGAACCGACATCCCTCCAGACATAGCTGCAAGTTTACAATTTTGTGTTGGGCTGCATGCATAGCCCTCTTGAGCCAACTGCATGCAGCCTGTGGGCTTGAGTCCCCTGCGTTACGTGACAGCAGATACATAGATTCTTTTTGCATATTCACATTACGAGCTGGGCTTTTCCCCTTCATGAACTCTCTCATGTCTGATGAGAGATGACTTCCACGAAAAACATTCTCCACAATTGGAACAAGAAAATGGGGTCTCCCCCGTGTGAGATCTCTGGTGTCTAGTCAGCCACGACTTTTCAGCAAAGTGTTTACCACAATCGGGACATGAATGTGGTTTCTCTCCTGTGTGAACTTTTCCATGTCTGAGCAGAGATGACCTTCTAGTAAAATATTTCCCACATTCAGAGCAAGAATATGGCTTCACTCCAGTGTGGACTCGATTATGCGCCGTCAGATTTGATTTATTGGTAAAACCTTTCCCGCACTCGGAACAGGAATACGGAAGATTGCCAGTGTGAACCGCCTGATGTGCCACCAGATTTCCTCTCTCTGTAAAACATTTCCCACATTCCAAACACGAATAAACCTTCTCCCGTATATGAGTTTTTTCATGCGTTAGAAGAGTCGATTTCCGGCTAAAACATTTCCTGCATTTGGAACAAGAAAACGGCTTCACTTCGGTGTGAGTCGTCTGATGCATAGCAAGATAGGCCCTTTTAGCAAAACCCTTCCCGCATTCCGTACACAAATAGGGCTTCTCTCCTGTGTGAGCTCTATGGTGAACAGTCAGTAAATGTTTGGAGGAAAAACGCTTTCCACATTCCGAACATGAATATGGCTTCTCGCCAGTGTGAGTCCTCAGGTGAGAGATAAGACATTCTTTCTGTGAAAAACATTTTCCACATTCCGAACATGAAAATGGCTTCTCTCCTGTGTGAGCTCTATGGTGTTCAATAAGTAAATATCGAAAATAAAAGCACTTTCCGCACTCCGAACATGAATAGGGCTTTTCCCCTGTGTGAGTTCTCTGGTGTACGATAAGCCTGGTTCTCCATGTAAAACATTTCCCACATTCTGAACAGGAAAACGGTTTCTCACCTGTGTGTGCTCTACTATGTTCATGAAGTAAGTATTTAAAATAAAAACACTTCCCACACTCTGAACATGAGAAAGGTTTATCCCCCGTGTGAGTTCTTTGGTGAACCATAAGCCTGGTTCTCCAGGTAAAACCTTTCCCACATTCTGGACATGAAAATGGCTTCTCGGTTAATTGAGTTCTCTGGTCCGTCATATGAATTTGTTGGTGTCTGAAAAGAGATGTCTTACTAGGAAAACGTTTGCCACATTCAGAGCAGGGGAAAGGCTTTTCTCCAGAGTGAGTTCTTTGGTGGGCTGCTAGGTTTGACCTCTGAGCAAAACACTTCCCACACTGTATGCATGAAAATGGCTTCACACCCGTGTGGGTTCTCTGATGAACGATAAGACTGAATCGTCGAGTGAAAGATTTCCCACATTGTAAACAGGAAAATGGCTTCTCCGCATTTAGAGCTTTTTCATATGTAGTAGGATGTGATTTCTGAAGAGGACAGTTCTCAGGCTTGGACCATGAACACGGCTTCTTCTCTTCCTGAACACCTCGAACTGAGATAAGCTCATCTCTGTTTGTAAAACATTCAGGAGGTTTGCTGGTGTCACCTGTGGGATTAAGAAATCTCCTATCATGCGAATGGGGATCAGGTAATATATTGGCACAGTGAGGTGCTTGTTGGAAATTTGGAGTCCTTAGGTTTTCATCCGAAGAATTGGATGTGATCTCATCTTCTATATCCCCACCTGGAGAGAGAAAAAAAAAAGGACAATTACACATTTTCTTTTAGTTAGCTGGAAACAAGCAAGCAATAATTATGGTTCTACAAACAAAACAAAAAAAAATGTTAAAAAAAATAAAAAAAAAAAAAAAAAAATAAAAAAAAAAAAAACAGCCCACAGGTATTATACCTAGGAGTTCCCTTAACTCTTTCCCTGCCAGGTCCGTACGTCATACGGACCTAACAGTGGGGCATTTTGCACACATGTGTAAATAAGACTCCTGCCTCACAGATGGAAACATTTGGGCAGCTGCACTGCCACCCAGTAACAGTGCCCAACCTCGTTCTCACCCCACCATGTATCCCTGGCTCTGCCCACACACCTACGGGCCCGAGACCGACATAGTGTGTGCCGCAAATGATTAAAAGCGAACAAGCCCATCTCAGACACCACTTTAAAGGAAATGCTTGTCTCCCCCTGCAGCTCATTCCATGCGGGCATGATGGAATGCATGAGCAACTTTAAAGCTGAGGTGGGAGGAAGAATTGACTATGCTGAAAAAAATAAAATAAAATGGGTGAATACGCCTCCTCTCCCTAGTAGATGCACACAATGATCAGTCTGATGAAGTATCCTGCCTTAAAGCTAAAGTGGCTGATCTTGAAGACAGGTCACGCAGGAATAATGTTAAAATCTGTGGAATTCCTGAGGCCATACAACCTGCGCAATTACAACAATATGCCCGCGAACTCATGAAAGCCTTCTACCCATCAGTACCTGAATCAGAGCTGGTCACTGACAGAATCCACTGGCTACCAAATGTCTCAGAGATGTGCTGATGCAAGTACATTTTTTTTCATCCAAAAGGAGCAGTTTATGATGGCTTTTCACAGAAATCCACAACCTCCTTAGAAATAGTCCTGCATTCAGTTGTATGCAGACCTCTCGCAACACACAATGCAAAAGTGAAAATTTCTACTGCCTGTGACAAAAGCACTATGCAACCACAATATTGTGTACCGCTGGGGCTACCCAACAAAGCTAACCATTGTCTGTCATGGCAACACCTTAGTGATTACGAGCCTAGACGAGGGCCTCATGCTGCTCTAATCTTGGGATATTCTACCTGAGCAAACCTCAGAGAGCTCCTCTGCCACTGTCAAACTAAACACCCAGGGTGGCTGGTAAGTGGTAACACACAAAATGAAAACAAAAAGCACACTACCTGAACATCCCTTTCATAAAGCGATAAGCAACTTGATTTCTGAAGCACTTTGTAACTCACAGTGCATGAACTTACCCCTCCTGAGTAATGGGCAGTTATACTGCCTCCAGATTTTTACCATGTTGGTCATATAAATACTGTTTGATCTTTTATTTTTTGCCCTTATTTTTTTTTTTTCTATCCCATCCCATAACCAAAACAGGAAGTGAGAGGAAATCCCTGCCAATTAAGGGAATCTCATAGGGATCCCCAAGCCACCAGAACTAATGTCCCCATTGGAAGATTTCCCCTCTATTACTTTTCTGGGGACAACCCGAAATTTGTGATTTTCTTTTAATTTGATGGGCATAGATCAGGACACATGTCTAGATCAAGACACAAAAGCAAATCTTACTCGTCTATCGCAATTTCCATGGGCCCCAGCCTCAATGCTTACTTACCTAAAAATACAGTTATCTGTACCTTCCAGCAACTCCTTCCATATAAATTATGAAGCACGTCTTAAACTACACATCGTCTGCACCTCCCTCCGATCCACTCGCACCACCTGGGTTGGGAGGATGGCACTATTGAAAATGTTTCTCTTGCCTCACCTACTATATCTGTACCGAACCCTCCCACTACCATTACTCTCTTCTCAACTGGATACACTCCAACGCACCATCAACAACTTTATTTGGGCAGGCAAACGCAGAGAGTTAAACACTCCATGATGTGCACTACAACAGCCAAAGCAGGAATGGGAGCTCCGAACATCAAGACTTACTACAAAGCAGTTCTACTAAACCAAGCCCAACATTGGTGATCATCCCCACCACGCACTCTGTGGGCACAGATATAAGAAACCACCCTTTGCTATCCCACCAAATCCTGGCTAGCGGCTAAATGGCTACAACACATCTTTCTTAAGTACCGTAAATGCAACCTTCAAAGTATGGTGCTCACTCCATCTTCAAAATAATGGTTTCTCGAGAAAAGCATCTCTTCCTCTGGTCGCACTAGAAATCATATGCTCTAATATGTCCTTAACCTCCTGGATAACAGTAGGCATCACCACAATTGTAAAAATTCTACAATAAGGGAAGCTACGCCCCTTCCAACAACTGCATGAGGATTACAAAATTCCCAACAAGGACTTCTTCAAATACCTAAGAGTACGACCACTCCTGAAGGGATCTTTTACAAAATGCTAGACTCTACTGAAACCTCAGAAAAGACTCCCTCCGTGAAAAAAAAATGGTAAAATACTCTAAACTTCTCGACAGACCTAACATCTTGGCACAACACGCCTCACTCTGAAGGCCTCTAAATGCATATCACATTGGTAAACTGAGGACTAGGCAGAACATGTAAAACATGTAAAAACAGCAAGACTGCACAGCACCGCCCAGGGGGCGGTCCTACTGGCTATAACCCCTCACCCTGCTTCCTGCAGGTCAGTTCGTCAAAAAGCAGTACAAACAGAAACTAGGAGGGGTGGGTGCTGTGTCCGTCAATGAACTTCAGAGAAAAGGATTTTATGGCGAGTACAAAAATGACCAGTTACACTTACCGGTAACGGCTTTTCTAGGAAATCTTCCAGGACGGCACACCTGACGGCACACCTGAGAGATGACTGGTCAACCTGACAGGAAACACAATCAACAACAAGTTTAAAAGTTCCCACCCCTCCCTCAGACCCTCAGTTATGGTAAAGAGCCCACACCAGTGTCAGAGGGAACATTCTGTGAGGAATGAATATACCACACCAATAAAACAAGGGTAGGGAAGTAGGCCTGCCGTCCTGGAAGATTTCCTAGAAAAGCCGTTACCGGTAAGTGTAACTGGTCATTTTCTCCAATCATCTTCCAGGACGGCACACCTGAGAAGTTCAGCAAGTTTGAGCAAGAAGTTCAGGCCTACCTTTAGGGCGGGACAACCGCTTGTAGGACCTTCCTGCCAAATGCCAAATCCTGAGGGGACAACAGCTCCACTCTGTAGTGCCTCAGAAATGTTCTATGGCTCGTCCATGTTGCTGCTCTGCAGATCTGGTCGATTGAGGCGCCTGCCCTTTCTGCCCAGGAGGTCGCCAGGGATCTGGTTGAATGCGCCTTAAGGCGGGCTGGCACTAGTTTACCTGCCTGCCTATAAGCAATAGATATGGTTTGTCTGACCCATCTAGCCATCGTTGCCTTAGAGGCTTGTAGACCCTTTCTCTTCCCTGAGAAGGTGATCAATAAGTGACTGGACCTCCTAAAGTCTCTCACCCTTTCCAAATATACTAGGAGACAGCGCCTAACATCTAAGAAATGGAACCTTTCCTCTTCCTTATTCTTGGGATTCTGGCAAAAGGACGGGAGAATAATCTCCTGTGAAATAACGAAGCCACTTTTGGCAAATAAAGGGGATCCTGAGTGAGGATTACCCTATCCTCTAGGATACGCAAAAACGGCTCTTTAATTGAAAGGGCCTGTATATCACCCACCCTTCTGGCCGTAGTGATAGCCAGAAGGAAGGCCAACTTAAATGATAAAAGTCTAACAGAAATTTGAGTCACCGGCTCAAAAGGCCCCTTTGTTAGGGCATCTAATACCAGGGACAGGTCCCATGGAGGGCAACTGACTGACCTGACTGGGACTACCCTTTCCCTGGCCAACAAAAATCTTTTTATCAGTGGTTCTTGTCCTAGCTCCCTGTCAAAAAACACGGACAGGGCTGCCACATGGACTTTGAGGGTGCTGACTGCCAACCCAGGTCCACCCCCTCTTGAAGAAAGTCTAGGATGGTAGTCTGGAGAGCCCCCTCCTTAGACTGCATACATTTTTCTGGTGACGCCTTTCCTACTGAGGAGAAGAGTGTCTATCACTCTCTCCGAACAGCCCCTGTCACGGAGTATTTCCCTCTCAATAGCCATGCTGTCAGAGAGAGACGTCCCGGTTCGGGGTGAAAGACTGGACCCTGACTGAGCAGACCTCATTGCACCGGCAGATGCAGCGGGGGAGCTACCGAGAGACTCTGAATGGTGGGAAACCAAACCCTCTTGGGCCACCAGGGTGCTATCAGCACCAGGTCTGTCCTTGAGTAGGTTAACTTCTGTAGAACTCTGGGAAGGAGTACCAGTGGGGGAAAGGCATAAGCCAGCCTGAAATCCCACCCCTGTACAAGAGCGTCTATCCCCTCTGCCTCTTGATCCTTGTAAAGGGAGAAAAACCTGCGGACCTTTGCATTACTCTGGGAAGCGAACAAATCTATTTCTGGCTTGCCAAAATGTCTGCACACCAGGAAGAAGATTCCTTTGCTCAATCCCCATTCTCCCTGAAGGATGGGCTGTCTGCTTAGGAAATCTGCCTGCAGATTGAGTGAGCCTTTTATATGAATCGCTGACAGTGAAAGGACCTTCCTTTCTGCTTCCCCAAGGATCTGTTGTGCTAACTCCCTCAGTTTGCCCGACCTTGTCCCTCCTTGGTGGTTTAGGTATGCAACCGTGACCAGGTTGTCTGAGAGGACCTGAACCTCTCTGTCCTGCAGCTGCTCTTGGAAATAGTCTAGGGCTTTGCCTACTGCCAGATGCTCCCTGAAATTGGAGGATTCCCTGGCTTGGCTGCGGTTCCAGGACCCCTGGGTATATCGGTCTCCCAGATGAGCCCCCCCAAGCGCTGGCGTCCGTGGTCAAGACCAATGGGTCTACCTGGGACCAGGGGCGACCTTTCAACAGATTGTGTGGGTCGAGCCACCACTGCAGAGAGAGAGAGACCTCCTCTGTGAGGGACACTCTCCTCTCCAATGTTTCTCTTTTTCCTCCCCATGAGGCAAGTAGGAAGGCCTGAAGCTGCCGAGAAAGTAGTTGTGCCCAGGTTACTGCCGGTATGCAGGCGGTCATGAGACCCAGCAGACTCATATATCTCAGAGAGGCTTCTCCTCTTTCGAGAAGGGTGACAACCGCATTCTGGACCTTCACTACCTTTTCTATTGGTAGGAATACCCTCTGTGCCTGCGAGTCTAACAGGTAGCCTAGGTATAGTTTGGACTGAGATGGTGTCAGTGAGGACTTCTCCCGACAGACCATCCAGCCCAAGGTCTCCAGAGTCTCTAACATGATGTCTCTGTCTATCACCGCTTGCCTCTCATCCACACTGTAGATCAGCAAGTCGTCCAGGTAGGGTATTAACCCTATCCCCTGCAGGTGTAGGTATGCTACGACTTCGGTCATCACCTTTGTGAATACCCTTGGGCTTGCCGCCAGCCCAAAGGGAAGAGCTCTGAACTGCCAGTGTTGTACCTTCTGCTGTATGCATACTGCGAAGCGTAGGTACTTCTGGTGTTCGGGAGCAATGGGTACGTGTAGATATGCGTCCTTCAGGTCCAGAGTGACCATAAAGACTCCTGCCTGAAGATGCTTTCTTACTGAATAAATACTCTCCATTCTGAACCTCTTGGGAAGTAACGGTTGAGTCCTCTCAAATTTATTATTAACCGAAATCTGCCTGAGGGTTTTGGAACCACAAACACGTGTGAGTAAAAACCCTGGGACAACTGACTGGCTGGTACTGGAGCAATAACCCCTTGCTCTGCCAGCTCCTTTAAATTTCCCAGTAACCCCTCTGCCCTGGCTGGGTCCCTGGGAAGAAAGGTAATAAGAAAATTCTGTGGGGGAAGACTCCAGAAATTCCAGTCTGTACCCCTCCTTTAAAAGATTTAAAATATATGGACTGTGTAATCCTTTCCCACTGGGGAAGGAAGTCGCTGAGTCTTGCGCCTACCCTTACGGTGGCATCATTTGCCTTCTTTCTGAGAGGCTCCGGAACTGGAGAAAAGAATTGCACTTTTTTCTTTCCCCTTTCGAAGGTTCCACTTCTTCCTCCGTTCAACTTTCCCCTTATGATGAGTCTTTGAGTGGGGGCCTCGAAAAAAAACTCTTACCCCTTTCCCTCTTGGGCCTCACAGGGAACTTCTTTCCCTTTTCAGTAGACCGGGACAGGATATGATCTAGCCCTGACCCAAACAACAGGGAACCCTCAAAGGGAATGCCGCATAAGCGAGACTTGGAAGTGAAATCTCCATCCCAGGTCTTTACCCATAGGGCCCTCCTGGTGGAGTTTAGAAGTGCTGCTGACTTAGCTGTGGTCCTAACAGTCTCTACCGCTGCATCTGCCACATACGCTACCGCTCGACTGATTACCTTCAGCGAGTCTACAATTCCTTTAGTCTCCTTACCCCGGGAGACGTGATCCATCAATCTGCCAAGCCAGGCGTCTGCATTTCTGGCTACACAGGCGGAGGCTAGGGCCGGCGCCATTCGCCTCCCAGGCCCTTTTGGGTAATGTCTCAGACTTTTTATCCATCTGATCCTGGATGTTTCCAGAGTCTTCGAAGGATAAATCAGACCTCTTAGACACCTGTGCTAGGGCTGCATCCAAACGAGGAGTTTTAAAAAATTTCTCCTCCTCCTCATCCTTAAAGGGACACCTTCTCTTCCAAGCTTTCAGTTTGAGGAGCTTACGTTCAGGTTCCTTCCATTCTCTGAGGACTATATCCTTCAGAGACTGGTGGATGGGAAAGGTTCTGGCCTGTAACCTTTCTAGGCCCCTATACACCCTATCCTGTGCAGAGGGGACCTGGATATCTTCTGAGGTGTAAATGGCCTTTAATAGGCCTTCCATGTCCTCAGTCGAGAACAAAAGTCCCCTAGGCTTAGCCTCCCCCTGGCTATCCTGGTCTGAATCTTCCTCCCCAGTACTAAAATCTGGGACCTGACCTTCCTCCACCTCAGACAACAGGGAGACCTGGCCCTGGGAACTTTCCGTATAAGATGTGGAAAAGTTTTCCTGTGAATGAGGGGTCTCTCTCCCAGAAGGACCCTCATCCTGACTCTTCAATAGAGTAGTTTGGAAAGACTGGAGGGTGGCCAACATCTCTGACTGTAAGGCCCTACATTCTTTCACAACCTGGGCGGTCTCCTTGCCTGCGAGCTTAAAGATACATCTATCGCAGAAAGGCTTGCTGTGGTCTTGTGCCAATTTAGAATTATAATAACCACAACGCCTGGACTTCGAAGTAGCCTTTCCTTTAGACCTACAGGCTGACCCCTGGGTAGAGCCTTCAGTCCCTGGAAACAGTAGAAAATAAACAATTAGCTACTCATGTCCTAAAGGGGCAAGGGGGGTCTGCCTCAGAGTACCCTGCCCCTACAAAACACAGCTGGATCACTCACCCCCTGTGGCGACCTCAATGGCTGTTTGCTCAGACGGACCTTCCACTTCCATAGCGATTTAGCTGCCCTGCAGGATCACTGGATCAGGTGCTGTCTTGAGCGTTCCCCTTGTTTGTCTTGGAGATGCTGCAATGCATGAAGCG
Source organism: Lithobates pipiens (assembly GCA_037367395.1). Lineage (NCBI taxonomy): Eukaryota > Metazoa > Chordata > Amphibia > Anura > Ranidae > Lithobates > Lithobates pipiens. The sequence goes on from JAZDVW010000120.1 coordinate 624,447, forward strand.
CTTCACCAGAAATGCTGCCTGGGTTCTTTCCACTGCACCCTCTGCTGTTTAAATGACCGCTGATTGGCGCCATTTTTTGGAGGTCCATCGCCCGGAAATGACGTCGGGCCCTCCCGCCGGACTTCCGGCCTTGCGCAGTGATGCTGGAACGCACGCCGGCGTCCAGACCCAGCGAGATCTCCTCTATCCGGAAACTCGATGCCCGGAAGTGACGTGTCTTTCGACGAACTTCCGGACATGCGCAGTAGTGCTGGAACGCACGCCATCCGCGTTCAGCACTGCTTGGAAAGATGCAGCTCACCGCCTCCACCAACGAACACAGTTCTAGGTAAGGCACAAACACAAATGGGGAGCAGCACGATTAGGACAACTCCCCTGTCCCCTGCGGCTGAAAACAAGGCTTTCCTGAGGAAAGACCTTGAGTGAGGATTACCCTATCCCCCCCAGGTGCCCCTGGGGGTTACACGAGACCATCACAGACCCTGTCTGTCTGAGTCCCAGAAAAAATAATCCTGTTTAGAGAAAAACGGGGTCCCAGACCCCTCAGAAAAAAACAAAAAAGGAGAAACTTGGTTTCGCTGCCATCCTGTGGGAAACACAATCAAGAACTGAGGGTCTGAGGGAGGGGTGGGAACTTTTAAACTTGTTGTTGATTGTGTTTCCTGTCAGGTGGATCAGTCATCTCTCAGGTGTGCCGTCCTGGAAGATGATTGGAGAAAATCCCATTTTCGCTTTCATTCATTGACGGATACAGCTCCTTTAAATCTTGACCTTAGGGAAATCCCCAAGCAGTGTCAAAAAAATGAGGGGTGGAAACAGCAAGAAATAACTTCACCCACAACAAGAGGAACTCCTCCAACAGAGAAGTTGCCACCTTAAACGGCCGCCATCAAAACCTGCGGCCAACTTATGCATCTAAAGATGCATTCACAACAAACTTGTAACTTAACCACTTACAGACCGGACCATTTTGCTGGTCAAAGACCAGACCACTTTTTGCGATTCGGCACTGCGTCGCTTTAACTGACAATTGCGCGGTCGTGCGACGTGGCTCCCAAACAAAATTTACGTCCTTTTTTTCCCACAAATAGAGCTTTCTTTTGGTGGTATTTGATCACCTCTGCGGTTTTTATTTTTTGCGCTATAAACAAAAATAGAGCGACAATTTTGAAAAAAAACGCATTATTTTTTACTTTATGTTATAATAAATATCCCCCAAAAATATATAAAAAAAAAAATATTTTCCCTCAGTTTAGGCCGATACGTATTCTTCTACATATTTTTGGTAAAAAAAAAAAAAAAAAAAAAAAAAAAAAAAAAATCGCAATAAGCGATTATTGATTGGTTTGCGCAAAAGTTATAGCGTTTACAAAATAAGGGATAGTTTTATGGCATTTTTATTAATATTTTTTTTTTTACTAGTAATGGCGACGATCAGCGATTTTTATTGTGACTGCGACATTATGGCGGACACATTGGACATTTTTGGGACCATTGTCATTTCTATAGTAATCACTGCTATATAAATGCAGTGATTCCTGTGTAAATGACACTGGCAGTGAAGGGGTTAACCAGTGGGTGGCAGTGTAGGGGTTAAGTGTTCCTAGGGGTGTGTTACTAACCGTGGGGGGGGGGGGGGGTGGGCTTTCATTTAGTGAACACTGATCTCTGCTCCAATCACATGGAGCAGAGATCAGCATCACTAGTTGCTAGGCAGAATGGAGAAATGCTGTTTACAACGGAATTTCTTCATTCGGCCGCTCCGTGAGACGATTGCGGGTATGACCGCGGCGATCCAGTCCGCGGGTCCCGCGACCGGACTCACGGGGGTCCCGACCAGCGCGGGAGCGCGCCGCCACGGCAAATTTAAAGGGACATACAGGTACGCCCATTTGCCTGCCCGTGCCATTCTGCCGACGTACATCGGCGTGTGCTGGTCGGCAACTGGTTAATGAAAGTGTGAATTGCAACCTTACACTGCTGCCTGCAAAACCTTGTGGCCAAAGCAAGCATCCGAAGATGCTCTTACGTTAACTTTGTAGAATTTAGTGAAAGTGTGAACGGCCGACCAAGTCGCCGCCATACACACCTGGGAAACAGACGCTTGATGTCGGAAAGCCCAGGAGATTCCAATTGCCCTAGTGGAATGAGCCGTGACAGAAAAAGGGGCCACCCGCCCCTTTAAGGCATATGCCTGAACCACGGTCTGTCTGATCCACCAAGAGATGGTGGTCGACGAGACCATCAGACCTTTCTTCGGACCAGCCACCGAGACAAACAGAGTCTGACCTCCGGAAAGGAGCCGTAGCAGACAGATACACTCGTAGAGCTTGGACCACGTCCAGGGAATGTAAAGCAACTTCTTTCAGATGTGTCGGCTTAGGACATAGGGATGGTAACACAATGTCCTCATTTAGATGAAAGGCCGAACCCACCTTTGGAAGAAAAGAGGGCTGCGGACGTAGCACGACCTTATCCTTCTGGCGGACCAAGTAGAGAGACTTGCATGACAAGGCCACCAACTAAGAAACCCTCCTGGCAGATGTAATAGCCACTACAAAGACTACTTTCTGAGAAAGAGTCAACAAGGGAATCTCACTAATATTTTCAAACGGCGGTTCCTGAAGAACTGATAGCACCAAATGTACTCACCAATGAGTGAGTCGCCAAGGGATGTTGGAAAAAGACAGCCAAGGCTGATATCTGCCCCTTGATGGTGCTTAAGGCAAGTTTCTGTTCCACTCCTCGCTGTAAAAACAGCAGGATCCTGGAAACTGAGTATGTGCGCGGACGCCAACCCATCTCCTCACACATGGAGATGTAAGCCTTCCACGTATGATGGTAAATCTTCAGAGAAGATGACTTCCGTGTCCTCAGCATAATGGAAATTACCAAGTCTAACAGACCTCGGTCCCATAGTTCCTGGCTTTCAACAGCCATGCCGTTAAAACCAGCAACGGTAAAGCAGGATGAAGTATTGGACCTTGCGACAGAAGGTCCTCTCTCATCGGCAGCCACCAAGGAACATCCGCCACCAGTCGTACTATGTTGGCGTACCAAGGACACCAAGTCCAATCTGGGGCAATCAGAATTACTGGAATCCCCTCGGCCTCCACTCTGCACAGCATACGTGGCAGGAGCTTTAGTGGATGGAAGGCATAAATCAGCCGATAATGCCCCCATGGAGCCACCAAAGTGTCCGACGTGTCTGCCCAGGGGTCTCTTGTCTTGTCCTGGACACAAACCTCTGCACCTTCTGACTGAGCCGAGAGGCCAAGAGATCCACATCTGGTGTGCCCCACTTTAGGCAAATGAGCCGGAATACATACAGATGCAATGACCATTCCCCTTGGTCCAGTATCTGATGACTTAGGTAGTCCGCCTGCCAGTTTTCTACGCCCGGAATGTATATGGCAAACACGTGCCGCTCTGCCCACTGTAGGATGTGAGCGACCTCCCGTGCTGCAGCCAAGCTCCTTGTTCCTCATTGATGGTTGATGTACATCAACACTGTGGCGTTGTCTGACTGGATCCTGACCAGACGCCCCTGCAGCCTCCGTGATCATGTGGAGAGGCACCGCCAGATTGCCCGAAGCACATTGATTGGCAGTTGGGATTCTTCCCGCGTCCAAAGGCCCTGGGCCAACTGTATGCCCTAAACCCCCCCCAGCCGGTCAAGCTGGCGTCCATTGTGATCACTGTCCAATGGAGAGCAAGGAACGATCTCCTGGACCGAAGGGCCGGAGACCTCAGCCACCAGAGAAGGGAATCCATGACTAGCTGGCTCATCCAAATTTGATAATCCAGGGATAACAGAGATTTGTCCCATTTTGACAAAATCTCCTTTTGCAAGACTCGAGTGTGAAATTGAACATACGGTACAGCTTCAAAAGTGGCTACCAGGAGGTCCAGGACTCGCATGCAGAAGCACAGCGATGACCACCTGCGGTTCACCTCAGCTTGAAGAGTCTGCAGCTTGTCTGAAGGGAGAAAGGGTCTCAAGGACCACCGACAAAGTGTCCATAGCCACCGCATTTTGTGCAGGTGAGCCGGTTGCAATAGAAGGGATGTCTGGGGAAGAAGCGCCGGCTTCTGACACCATGCTGACCCTCACTCGCCTGCCTCAACTCAGGGACTTAAGGCAAGGTACACAAAATCCCACCCTCCTAGCTGCTCGCAGACTGAGGGGCCCCCTGCAGGACTCACCACCCTGACCGAGTACTGCGCTGTGCTATCACTCTGCCCTGTGCCAGTCACAAAGTGCTCAGAGGAAAAACCGCGCTGTTCTGAAGTATAAGACACCAGCACTAGAGGTAAACAGCGCTGAGGCTACAAGAAAGTGGCCGCCGGCCGTTCTAGCAAAAAAAAAAAAAAATCACCAAGAAAATTGCCGTCAAACCTTCTAGAAAATGGCTAACAGCATGAGTGCATAAGGCTACAGATACCACACTGTGACAGGAAAAAAGCAGGTAAAGAAAGAACGGGCCCTGACAGCCAGCGCAGCCCCCCTGGAGGACCCCCGGGCAGGTACATACATGCACCTCGTGCCCAGTCACACAGTGGCCAAAGCAGGGGGAGGAGGGAATGAGGGCTAGGGAGAGAGGAAAGGAGTCGACCTCCCAGGGAATGCCCAACTGCTCCATCCTGCCATGGCTGGGGGAGCCATACTTACCCATCCTGTTGGGACTGCTGGACGCATTCCACCACAGACCCATCACCCGAACAGTACGAGGTGGCTGTTGGCCATGGCACACTGACATGGACAGCAGTAGTCATATGTGTGCCCCGGGGCATATAGCCCACCGGCTGCCCCTGAAGGAGAAAGGGCATGTCGTGGCAGACCCTGCGTGTAGCTAGGGTCTGCTCAGGCTCAATGGCCAGGCTGGGGAGACTACAAGGATCTATATCATCCAGCCTGTCACCCAGCCTGGTTGTTGTTTGTAGATCACAGGATCAAAATTGCAGAAAAAATTCCCAGGACCAATGGTCCCCTCAGGGAGCCAGGTCCTTCTGCTACACTAAGCAGGAAAAAACTGAGCTGCAGGAAGCAGGGTGAGGAGTTATAGCCAGTGGGACCGCCCCCTGAGCGGTGCTGGGCAGTCTTGCTGTTTTTACATATTTTACATGTTCTGCCTAGTCCTCTCCTGAAGGTGGCGTGGTAACCCTAAGGTCAAGATTTAAAGGGAGCTGTGTCCCTCTTTTCTGACGCCACCATGGCAGCATACTAGTGATAGGCCCCGCCTCTCTTCCACTCCCTCAGGACCAGTGAATAGCATAAATTAAAGGACTAGTTAGGCCCCACCCCACTCTTCTTTTTTTCCTCATACCTCCACGCACCAGTGAAGATAAATAATGAGGGTCAGAGGCTGCCTAATTGCTTATGTAAAACATTATCCACCACCTCATCATAACACCCCCCCTTTCCAATGTACCTGGATCTAAAAACTGGACTATATAACTTATTGTCATAAGAATATAGTTGTGATATGTTTGTACTCTCTAACACTTTCTTGTTTTCTCAGAATGTATTTGGCATCACCTTCACCTATGCCTTATGCCGCGTACACAAGACCGGACTTGACAGCAGAAAAGGTCCGGCTATCTTCCCGACGGACTTTCAGTGGAGTTCCGACAGACTTCCGAACGAATGGACTTGCCCACACATGAAGGGACTAAGTCAGTTTGAAAGTCCGTTCATTTTGAACATGATGATGTAAAACAGAACTAAAAAAGGAAGTTCAATAGCCAGTAGCCAATAGCTTCCCTTGCGTCGTATTTGGTCCATCAGATCAGCATACAGACGAACCATCTTCAAATTTGAATTAGTTCTATTTCTAAGATGAATTTCGTATGATTTTTTTTTAATGAAAAACTATCGGATTAGCCCACACATGATCGAATTATCCGACGGACTGATTCCGTCTGACCTAGTCTACTGGAAAGTCTGGTGGTGTGTATGCAGCATTAATCTTCACGCATAAGTACAAGTATGTAAAACATTTTGCGAAACCTCAATAATAAAAAAAGTAACAAAAAAAAAAAAAGACACAGGTGTTCTAATCCCTCTCCACTCTATGCAAAACTAAAATAAAGTTTTGCCTTTAATTATACTTTAACCTTCTGTCAGTACATGTGCACAAAGCCTAATTGGCATCCAGTGCAACCTCTCCTTTCCCTGTATGAGAGTTTATGTGCAGGGGATAATTGGAGGTGAATATTAAGACAGATCTTATAATTGTTTACATAGCCTTTATGTAGTAATACGGTAGTGAGAGTTCTCTACTTACTTGTACAGATCTTTATAGAAAAGTCCTCCTCTTTGAACCTTATACATCTAACTTCATCCTCCAGAGCTTTGATGTCTCTCTGAGTGGCTCTGGTGTCTGTGAATAGAGATGAGAGTGAGGCCCCCTGTACCAAGATCTACGAGAGACCCAAGAGAGTGAGTGTGTGTGTGTGTGTGTGTGTGTGTGCGCATGCACGAGCCGTGACTGGCCGGGCAATGACCTGTGATGTGTCCCAGATGATTGCTGAGAGGGAGGAGAGAGAGGTGATCTCCCTTCCAGTCCTGCGGTGTGGAAGTGGGAGCTGGGACCCTCTAAAAAGAGGTTATCCGCCCCCCCCCCCCAAAAAATGACATGCCAAATGTGGCATGTCAGGGGGTCACCTTCCCTTAAAGTGGAAGTTCCATTTTTGGGTGGAACTCCACTTTAATGCATTCTATGCACTAAGATAAAAAAATCTTCTGTGTGCAGCAGCCCCCCTTTCCATCCAGCGATGTGCACGAGTACCTTGGCCCTCCTTATTGGCTGAAACACAGCAGCGGTGCCATTGGCTCCTGCTGCTGTTAAAGTCACTTAGCCAATCAGCAAAGAGAGGGGGTGGGGCAAAACTGCAGCTCTGTGTCTGAATGGACACGCAGAGCTGCAGCTTGGCTTGGGTGCCCCCATAGAAAACTCCTTTTTGTGGGGGCACTTGTCAGGAGGGAGAGGCCAGGAGTGCGGGTGAAGGATCTGAGAAGAGGAGGATCTGGGTTACTCTGCAAAAACATTACTAGTATCACTTTAATTGAACAAACTGAGGTTAGAATCTGATTCATTTCTATGATTTTGCACTCTCCAGCTTTAGTGAATAAACCCCATACTGTCTCTCCATTACTGTCTACTGACAGAGGATTGTTGTAGTGACTGAACAAGGTGAATCTGGGACTCTTCACTGGTTTTAGTGTTTATTACTCACCTGTGCTGATCTCTGGAGAAACTTCCTCTTTAATTTCCACACGTCCTTCCTCCTCCTCAGCTTTGACATCTCTCTGAGTCTTTCTGGTGCCTCCGGGGTCTGTGAATAGAGATGAGAGTGAAGCCCCCTGTACTGAGATGTATAATGTATAAACGATGCTCAATGCTATAATATCCAAGCACACTTAAGTTATGTGATGGAACACGTTGGGGGGAGCTTTTTACATCATTCCACAAACCCAGGAAGAGGGCAAACAGCGTTCCAGTGAGTTGATGCAGAATTGAGGTGCGTATCATTTGGATGAGTGGTATAACCCTTGCTAATGTATGAGAGACCCCAGAGAGTGTTGTTTGTATGGGGGGGGAGACTGGTCACGTCTCTTGGCTGGTAACACACAATGACATGATGGGAGGAGGAGATCCGGAGTCTAATAGAGGCTGATGGCTCCTGACTCCCCCACTGGGCACATACTGTCCCCCCATTACTGTCTACTGACAGAGGAGGGGGGAGGAGAAGAGATTGTTGTAGTGACTGAACAAGGAGAATCTGGGACTCTTCTCTGGATTTAGTGTTTATTACTCACCTGTGCTGATCTCTGGAGGATCTTCCTCATCCTTACACCACTCATCACCCATTAAAGGCTTTTCTTTTTTATCTTCAACTTTAACAATAATCAGGCCCTCAACCTAGATAAGATGAAACATATTTATTAGAGCAACTTATTAATGATGAAACAGAGGTATACCGTTGTAATCAAAACCCTCAGCTCCATCTACCTGATCATCCTCTGAGATGTTGTGATCCTCCTGAGGGATCTCCTGATCTTCCTGTGTGGAGTCCCGGGAGTACAGAGGACGGGGACATCTCTCTGGGGGATTTCTGTTACTGGATCCATCTGTAGGAAACACACACACTGACTGAATACATTGTTTCTATGTCTTTATATGAGAAGATGTGTGTATCTATCTAGGTGGATGATCAGTACTTTCCTATAAAAGTCTCTTCTTACCCGGTGATGTGAGGGGCGGCCGGCTCTCCATCATAACGTCCTAGTAAAGGTCCTTGTGTCTGTCTAAATACTCCCACCCCTCTTGCATAAAGTGAATGAAATCAATAATGTCACATGAAACATTAAAAATTCATCTGATAAAAGAAGAGAAAAAAAGGAATTAAAGCAGGCCTTACAACCAAAAGTCACTATCCACTTATTAAAGTGTAAGTTCACCTTTACAAAAAAATCTGTAAGGTGAACTTACACTGGAGTCCCTTCCCATCGCACCTGGTCCCGCTAACCTGGAGTCCGATGATCTCCCGTTCTGACAGATCGTATCGTTACTTTACCAGTCCGGGGGATCTGAAATCCCCACGGCTTTCTCTCCTCTTTGCCTGAGGTGACAGGATGGGCTACACGGGTTCGGATTTCTCAGCCCCGCCTATTAGCCCTTGTACACACGGTCGGATATTCTGACAACAAAATCCGTCTGATTTTTTCTGACGGATTTTGTCCGAAACTGGTGTTGCATACACACGAGGTCGGACAAAGTTGTCGGAAAATCCGATCGTTAGGAAAGTGATGACCTTCGTTTGTTACGACGGGACTACATTCAGGCTAGTAGCCAATAGCTTTGGTCTCATAATTTGATCTGAGCATGCATGGCACTGTGTCTGATCGGAATTCGTTACAAGCGATCGGACAAAGTCCGATCGGATCATGTTGTCAGAAAATTTTATATCTAGCTCTCAAACTTTGTTGGTCGGACATCTCGACGAAAAAAGTCAGATGGAGCCCACACACGGTCGGATTATCCGACAACATGGTCGGACATTTTCCATCGGAATTTCCAACCGTGTGTACAAGGGCTTAGAATGCTCCTATATGTACCTCCTGATGGGGTACGTTTAGGAGATAGAGATGCAGGGGATTTCTAAGCCCTGGACTGGTGAAGCGGCATCACGATGTGTCAGTGCGGGTGATCACCGGACTCCAGGTCAGCGGGACCAAGGGGGATGAGGCGAAGGTCCAGTGTAAGTTCACCTTATAGGTTTTTCTGTAAAGGTGAACTTACATTTTAAGCAGTTGTCTATCTATAACTCCAAAATGACAATATTCTGTGATTAAAAAAAACAACAACTTTGAAGACTAGTAAAAACTTACCTTGCACCACTATAAAAAAAAAAATCACATTTGTTGTTATGTTGACAAATAATATTTTCTAAGTATTCATTAGAAACAACATTGTACGCAATGGGCTTAAAAATTAATAACTCCACTGGAAAATGTGGTTGATTTGAAATTGTATCCACTGACAGACATGATGTACACATCTACGTTAGCCCTTGTACACACGGTTGGAGATTCGGACAACCAAATTTTGTCCGAAACTGTTGCATACACACGGTCGGACAAAGTTGTCGGAAAATCCGATGTGATGACTTTGGTGTAGGAATTTGATCTGAGCATGCGTGGCACTTTGTCCGATCAGAATTCTCGACACATGATCGGAGTATGTCCGATCGGACCATTTTGTCGGAAAATTTTACCAACAAGTTGGAAAACTTGGTCCGTTGGATACTCCGACGGAAACAGTCCGATGTAGACCACACAGTCGGAATATCCGTCAAAACGGTTTGATCGGACACATTCCATCGGAATCTCCGACCGTGTGTACAAGGGCTTAGAGGAACTAAATCCAGTGACCTAATGGTTTAAAAAAAAAAAAAAACAGTTACATTTCCGGCATGTAACTATCACATTGGTTGTGCTCTCACCAAAACAGTCAAATCATCAAATGTCTGGTGTCATAACTGATCACATGTGCAGCATCATGGCGGCTGAAGATGAAATAGAAGCCAAGATGGCAGCTTCGTTGGCTGAAAACTATAGGAGGGTTTAGTTCCACTTTAATGTTCTCCCCATTTACACCCAAGTAAGCTACCTCTGGAGTCATAGCTTAGGCAGAGTTATGGACTCTTGTGTCTGATTGGCCCGCTGATGCCACATGGAGTGAGCGGCACGCTCCTTCATTTCTGAAGTATCATGTATATCCTACACTGCATGCAACATCATTTGAATGGAGTGATAAGGAAGAAAAGGGAACACAAGGCTACATCAAAGCAAACCTGTTTGTCATGAGACCAATACTCGTTCAGCTAATGCTAATACTCATATTCATGCAGCTCATGTACATTTGCCAGCACACAGATGGACCTTGGTGAGTAACCAGCATGCACTGGCATAACAGAGCATTTCTGTGCGCCAATCCACATCGGTGTGCATGGCCGAGTGCATCCAATTCTAGGAATGGCGCAAAGCTACCTATATAAAGGAGGCCCAGATGTGTAGACTTATTGTCTACACATGAGCTGTGTTCCCGCTCTTGCTGTTTGATCTCATGTTACTGACCTGGCCTGCTCGTGACCTTGCTTTGTAGATTCTGGACTCTGATTTCTGCTTGCCTCTGACCATGCTGTGCTGTCTTCCTGGTAAGGAACTCGGACTGCTGCCTGACTATGCTTTTCTTACTCTTCATTTATGACTCCTGACTATGTCCTTCCTGTCTATCCATGTTGACACTGGCTTGGCATTGAACCAAGTACTTGATACTAATGGGTGTGTCCTTGTAGCCTCTGTGCCAAACATCCAAGATCCAGCTACCCGGTGCCTTCCTTGGTCCTTTTCTGGTGTACCTGCACTGCTGCTGACTGCTGTCCAGAGCCCACCACTGCCTGTTACCTGATTACCGACACCCGTGCCCTTTTGCGCCCTGGGCCCCTGTTCCACACTCATTGGTACTTGGACCAGAGCCAAAAGGGAAGCTCTCTCATCACTTTACCCTCCAATCAAGGTATGTGACACTGTGGCTTTTCACTGAATAGGAAAAGCACTGACTTGTTTTAAAGCTCCTCTCTAGCCATTTCCATACAACACGCAAGACATATATATCATAATTATCAGTGGAGCCATTTGAAACCGGAGTGCGGGCCACAATTGGCCCATGGGCCGAATTTTGAACATACCAGTTTTGGATCAAAGGAATGAACTTCGGTCTGTAAATGAGGTCAATTTAAAGCGGCGTTCCACCCAGAAATTAAACTTCCGCTGATCCGGTCCCCCCCCCCCTCCGGTGTCACCTTTGGCACCTTTCAGGGGAGAGGGAGCAGATACCTCTCTAATCCAGGTATTTGCTCCCACTTCTGGCAAAAGAGCGCCACAAAATTCGTGGCGAACTATGCCATGTCCGGCCCCTCCCCCCCTCTCCCCTTTCACACACAGGTCCCAGAAGACAGAAGGGACCATTCAAAACGCACAGCACGACCCACGAATGCACAGTAGGAAACAGGCTGTGAAGCCGCAAGGCTTCACTTCCCAATTTCCTTACTGAAGATGCTGGTGCCTCCACCCAGAGCCGTGGGAAAGGTCGGCTTCGGGGGAGGACATCGCGGGCGCCCTGGACAGGTAAGAATCCTTATTTTAGAAGTCAGCAGCTGCAGTATTTGTAGCTGCTGACTTAAATTTGTTTTTTTGCGAGGGAACTCCGATTTAACCACTTAAAGGAGTTCAGTCCAGGTGCCTGGACTGATTGCAGTCTCAGCCTCTCGGCGAGTCGCTGAGACAGCCGTTCCTCGCCCTTCCACAGCTCAGCACACCAGTGAGTGAAGAGAAGCAGAGCAGGAGAGCTGCCGATTGACAGTCAGCAGCTCTCCGCTCGGGGAGCTGAGAGAACTGAGCCATTGGCAGTGTTCGATGGCTCGGCTTTCAGTGCAGAGGCACCATGGGACAGATGCAGCATCAGTCCCGTGCTGCATCCACCTAGGTAGGTATAAATAGGGAAAAAAAGGCAAACCAATACTTCCCCTTTTAAAGAATAAACCTTTCTTGACACTTGTTATTTACAAGTTAAAAATCAGTATTTTTTGCTAGAAAATTACTTAGAACCCCCATTATATATATATATATATATATATATATATATATATATATATATATATATATTTAGCAGGGACCCTAGAAAATAAAATAGAGACCGTTGAAAATACTTTATGTCACACTGTATTTGCGTAGCGGTCTTTCAAAAGCTATTTTTTAAGGAAAAAATATACTTCAAATAATTAAAAAAAAGCTCAACAGTAAAGTTAGCCCCATTTTTTTGTAAAATGTGAAAGATGATGTTACACCGCGAGAATCATAATCTTTATTTTAAGCAAAAAAATTGCGACTCTCATTTTATCCAGAATCGTGCAGCTCTAGTCTCCTATATTCTTTACTGAAGAGGAGGAGAGTCCTTCCTCAGGTGTCCACAGATGATGTGGATGTCTCCTAATGGCTCTCCAGGGATGGGGTTCTCCAAGGCTTCAGATGTCATGGATAGGGTTGCCACCTCATCCCTTTAAACCCGAACACATATGAATTACACAGGTTCTGAGACTAATTAAATGCAGATAAGGCACCAAGTGAGTTCAAAGAGGAAGTAAACCCTGATGGGTTTAGTTCCTCTTTGTTTCCCTGCAAAGGTAAAGCATAATGGGCTACTATGCATTGCATAGTAGCCCATTATGTGTCACTTACCTGACACAGGAGCCAGCCATGTCACCGCTGTCCCCTGTAGTCCAGAGCATCCATCTTCCTTCCGGGTATTGTGGCTCCGGCATTGTGATTGGCCGGAGCCGTGATGACGTCACTCCCGCGCTTGTGCAAGGAGCCACCACTAATGGCATATCACCGTTAGCAGCGGCATGCTCAGTGCACCTGCGCGCCGCTGTCTACGGCGCATGCGCCGTAGACATCGGTGCCTGTCTTTTTGCAAATATCTCCTAAACTGTGTAGGTTTAGGAGATATTTCTTGGACCCACAGGCAAGCCTTAATCTAGACTTACCTGTAGGTCAAAGTGGTCTGTAAGGGTTTACAACCACTTTAATTACCACCTTAATCAGCCACAGAACCTGTGTAATTATGTGTTCGGGTTTAAAGGGATGACTTGCCAACTCTAGTCATGGATGGGGGACTGGATGGTGTGAGCAGATAACAACATTGGTTTACTGGTTGCCACCCTTCGGCTAGCAAAGGATGTAGATCAGGCTTTCTCAACCTTTTAACCTTAGAGCAGGGATATGTAATTAGCGGACCTCCAGCTTTTGCAGAACTACAAGTCCCATGATGCATGGCAAGACTCTGACAGCCACAAGCATGACACCCAGAGGCAGAGGCATGATGGGACCTGTAGTTTTGCAACAGCTGGAGGTCCGCTAATTGCATATCCCTGCCCTAGAGGAATCCCAAAAATTATTTTCAGGTCTTGAGGAACCCTTACTAAAACCAATTTATCAGGAGTCAAAAGGAACAATGCCCCAGATACTGGTGACCAGTAGAAAGAATGCCCCCCTTAAAGTGGTGCTCAGATTGCCACCTTTAAAGACAGCTAAAAAAATATTTGGTGTCATGCTGCTGGCTTTGCTAAGTGATGATGAACCTCCTACTCTGTAGGCACCATCTAAAAGGTGATTCATCAGCCACAGCTCAATGAACCCCTAGCAACCTCCAGAGGAACCCCAAGGTTCCACTGAAACATGGCTGATGTAGACGCTAACCGCAAGATTTTGGAAGGGAAGCTACAATTTTTATCACAACATATGACATCACCCCAACAGATATCAAGAGACAAAAGAATAAAACCGTGGGCTGAACTGAATATTTTTGGTTGGGCGTTATTGTATCTAGGGTTCCCTCCACAGACTTCAGCACCCTCAAGTCATCGGTGTCCTTGCGTTACGGAGGGAAAATCTTCAAAATCTACAAGCATTGCTGTTCCTTGTGGACAGGCATTGATCTCAAAGGTATTTCGGAGAATACGCCCCAGTGGAGCCCCCATCTCATGTTCTACACATCAGAGGACTTGCAGGAAGATGATGATGTGTGGAGGTGACATGATCCCCCCATCCAGTCCACACATAGTGCTGGGACCCCCTTCTCTCATAATAAGAAGACATTATTACCTTCTCCTTCCTGGCCAGCCTGAAACCAACTACACTCCATAGGCTGCTTGTTTTCTGTGGGCTACAACAAAATGGCCGCCAAACCCTTCTCTCTGCTTTATGAAATAAACTAAAGTTATTAGCTTTAATATATTATTATCAGAATTCATCAATAGTTTAAAAAATATATATTCATATACGCACGTATATATGTATATAAATAGCTGTAATCATGCTGCTGTACCCGGAAGAGCCACCTGAAAAAAGCTGAGATTCCCAGTCAGAGGGAAGGAAGCCGTGCTACGTGTTCGCCATCTAGCGGCCACTATCCGCGCTACATCCCACAGGAGGTTCCTTTTTTACTGATCATGAGCGTACCCGCCCACCACTGACACGCCGTCGGTCCGAGCTCCACTGGGGGCGGCCCTCTCCAGAGCACTAGACACTTGTTTACTGGTAATCTAAACCCCGCCTCCTATCCAGACCAATTTACAGCTTTCAGCGCTGTCAGTCATTGAATGACAATTGCGCGGTCATACAACACAGTACCCAAATGACATTTTTATCATTTTTTCCCCACAAATAGAGCTTTCTTTTGGTGGTAGTTGATCAGCCCTCGGGTTTTTATTTTTTGTTTAAAAAATTAAAAAAGACCGAAATAAAAAAAATAGAAAACCGTTTTAGATTTTGTTAAAGCGGGAGTCCACCGGGACTCCGCATTTTTTATTTTTTTTTAAAAGCCAGCAGCTACAAATACTGCAGCTGCTGGCTTTTAAAATAGTGACACTTACCTGTCCAGCGCGCCCGCGATGTCGGCACCCGAAGCCGATCGCTAGGTCGTCTGTCGGGTCCTGCCGCCGCCATCTTGGGTATGGGAATCAGGAAATGGAGCCTTTCGGCTTCATTTCCCGGTTCCCTACTGCGCATGCGCGAGCCGCGCTGCGCAATGAGGACGGTCCCCGCTGCCTCTGGGAGCTGTGTGTTTCCCAGCAGGCAGCGGGGCACTTGCTGAAGGGGGCGGGCGCTTGCGGAAAGGGGCGTAACGTACGCCCCTTTCCGCAGAGAGCTAGCCCGGAAGTGGGTGCAGTTACCTGGATTATCCAGGTAACTGCACCCCCCTCCCCCCTGAAAGGTGCCAATTGTGGCGCCGGAGGGGGGGAGGAATCCGATGAGCGGAAGGTCCATTTTAGGGTGGACCTCTGCTTTAATACATTTTGTAAACAGGTAATTTTTCTCCTTCATTTATGTCTGCTGATGAAGCTACACTGATGGGCTGCACTGATGGGCACCAATAGGCTGCATTGATGGGCACTGATAAGATGGCACCGATGGACACTAATAGGCGGCACTGGTGGGCACTGATAGATGGCATTGGTGGGCACTGATGGGTGGCACTGATGGGCAACACTTAAGGGCATTGATAGGGGGCACTGAAGGGCACTAATAGTTGGCACTGATGGGTGACAGTGATGAGCACTGGCAAGTGACACTGATAGGCAGCACTGCTAGATGGGACTGATGAGGCTCTGATTGGCACCACTGGTGGGCTTTGATAGGTGGCACTCGTGGGCATTGATAGGTGGCACTGATTGCTGCCACTTATGCACTGTGGGCACTGATTCCTGGCACTGTGGGCACGGATTCGCGGCACTGGCAGGCGGGACTGGTGGGCACATATGAGACGGCATCGCCTCTTCCTTTTCGGGACCGATGTCCCTTCAACAGAAGCCAGTGATCGGCTTTTTTTTTTTTTCATTGGCTGACAGCTGATCACATGGTAAGAGGACGGGTCTCATTGACTCAGGTGTTCACAGCGTGCGCCTCCAGGGGGGCGTGGCGAGTGTCCAAAGGTCAAAGCAGATCTGCGTTGTAACCGTCATTCGGCTATAGTGTGGATCTGAAGGGGCTAGAGGAGTGTTAGTGGCGGAGCGGGGTTGGACGCACTGCTCCCGCTGCCACGCCCCGCTCTTATATCATTTTTCTGAACATGAAAACAGTGTGTGCGAATGAGCGATAAAGCTGCACGAAAAGCTGTTTTGTAGACTCTAAAATTGGGCCAATCACAGAGCCCTCCTGCCGATCTAAGATGCACCGTGCCCGGGTGACACAAGCGCATCGGGATTGCACTGCTCCTTCTGAGGGAGGTTCCTGAAGTCCACTCAGAAGGAGAGAGCACCCACCCGGCCGTACATATGCAGTGGCTGGGTGGGAAGTGGTTAAAGACTGTTGCCAGAGGAGACAGCATTCCTGCACATACAGATGTGGCAGCTTGTTTGATGCGTTTCTCAGCATGGTTGTCCTCCTATTGAAGTCTCAGAGTCTGCCAATTAATCTTGCAACTACCTAAGGGTGTCCTGGCCCTAACCCTCTCCCCCCAAAAATACAAAAGGGATTGTTAAGAGAACTAAAACGTCTTTTGCATCCAAGAAGTGTCTGGTGCCCAATAACTGCAACTATTCTGCACTAGGGATGAGCCAAACAACCCCCGGTTCGGTTCGCACCAGAACTTTTGAACGGACCCCAAATTCGTACGAATGTTAGAACCCCATTGAAGTCTATGGGACTCGAACGTTCGAAATTAAAAGTGCTAATTTTAACGGCTAATATGCAAGATACTGTCCTAAAAAGGGTTTGGGGACCTGGCTCCTGCCCCAGGGGACATGGGTCAATGCAAAAAAAAGTTTTAAAAACTGCCGTTTTGGCGGGAGCACTGATTTTAATGACGATT
The DNA here is from genome assembly GCA_037367395.1 of Lithobates pipiens. Lineage (NCBI taxonomy): Eukaryota > Metazoa > Chordata > Amphibia > Anura > Ranidae > Lithobates > Lithobates pipiens. Next base: position 641,384 of record JAZDVW010000120.1, read on the forward strand.
AAAGTGGAAAAAAAAAGTGAAATATTCCTTTAAATATGGTGCCTGGGGGGTGTCTGTAGTTTGCCTGTGAAGTGCCACGTGTTTCCCGTGTTTAGAACAGTCCCTGCACAAAATGACATTTAACGGAAATAACGTCATTTAAAACTGCTTGCGGTTTTAATGTTATATCTGGTTCCTGCAATATGGTTGAAAATCATTCAGAAAAATGGCATGGGTAGCTCTCCCTGCCCATTACCAGCCCCTTTGGGTCTTGTACGCATATTAAGGGGAACCCCGTACCCATATTAAAAAAAGGAAATGCGTGTGGCCCCCAGGCCCTATATACTCAGAACAGCAGTATACAGGCGGTGAAAACAAGACAGGGACTGTGTAGGTTTGTTGTGTTAAGTTGAATCTGTTTGTAATTTTCAACTGGTACATTTTTAAAGTGTAGCTCCAGTCAAAAAAAATTTTTTTAAGCTTTTTGGAAAACATAGGGAAGGGTTATCACCCCTGTATAATTTGTTTTGTCGTCCATCTTTTTTCATCTCACTTGCTGTTGTCTCCTTCCGTTTGCAAGTAGGAGATGTTTGTAAGTTGGATGTTTGAAAGTAGGGGCCTGCCCTATATGCTCTGCAGAAATGGCGGAACAAGGTGTTGGTTTTGCCACAACATTGTAAGCCCTCAAAGTGACTCTTGGTGGGCACTGGAGCGCCCTGCTGTTAACGATTATATCGAGAATTGTAATTACATGCCATTGTTGAACAGTGGTAGAAAAATTGACCTTTGGTGGTTGTGGTGCCACAACACTATAAGTCCTCACAGTTACTCTGGGTGGGCACAGGAATGGGCCCTCCTGTGAAATATTATATCAAGAATTGTAATTACATGTCCCTGTTAAACAGGGGCAGAAAAATTGGGCTTTAGGCACTGGTGCTGGTGCCACGACACTGCAACCTCTCCCATATACTCTAGTTTTATTGCAGGAATTAGCCCTGCTGCAAAGCAATGCATCAAAAATTGTACTTAAACGCCCCTGTTAAACAGGGGCAGAAAAATTGGGCTGATGGCATCACCCAGAAACAGAAATGTTCTTCCAACATATCATCGGAGGAGGAAGAGAATAGACAATCAACATAACAGGACAGTCACTCAGCATCAGCATAGGCAGTCTTGAAGGGATGTGATATTTCCAAAAAAATTATTCGGTTACATCAGCTTCAGGTGCTTGGTAGCTGTGGGTGATCCAAGACTGATTCATCTTGATGAAGGTCAGTCGATCAACTGATTCAGTAGACAGCCGCACCCTGTGATCGGTAACAAAGCCACCAGCAGCACTGAAGGTGCGTTCCGAAAGAACGCTGGATGCAGGACAGGCCAGTAGCTCAATTGCATACTGTGCAAGCTCTGGCCAGTGATCCATCCTCAAGACCCAGTAAGCCAGAGGATTTTCGGTGGAAAAGGTGTCCAAGTCTGACCTTGCCCGTAGGTATTCCTGCACCATGTAAATCAAACGCTGGCGATGGTTGCTGGAACCGATCATACCTTGGGGCTGCGGACTAAAAAATTGTCTGAAAGCATCAGTCAGACGGCCACCTTCTCCACCGCTCCTTCTGACTGATGCCTCAGCAACACGTTGTCCAGGACCAGGAGTTTGTAACCTTCCAGTCTCTGGGAACGCGTTGCACAGACCTTTCTGCAAGGCCTCCTGGAGATGTCTCATCCTCTGCTCCCTCTGCGATGGCAAGATAAGGTCGGCAACCTTACCCTTGTACCGTGGATCAAGGAGAGTGGCCAGCCAGTAATGGTCCCTCTCCTTGATCCGAAGAATATGAGGATCCTTCCGCAGGCTTTGCAGGATCAGGGAGGCCATGCAGCGTAGGTTAGCTGAGGCATTCAGTCCGGAGTCCTCTGGGTCACTAAGGACAACATGATCCGCAGCTACCTCCTCCCAGCCACGTACAAGTCCACGTGTTTCTTGGGACTGTAAATCATCCCTACAAGACTGCTGCTGCTGCTGCTGAGTGCCAGCCTCCACCTCCATGCTGACAAAATCATCCTCCTCCGCCTCTTCCTCCTCCTCATCCTCTTCCTGTGTGATGGGTGGCACAGCAGGAACACTGTCTGGATAAAGGGGGCCTTGAGAGGCAAGGAAGTCCTCCTCTTCCTGCCTCTGTTCTGCCTCAACTGCCCTGTCCATTATTCCACGCAGCGTATGCTCCAAGAGGTGGACAAGAGGTACAGTGTCACTGATGCATGCACTGTCACTGCTCACCATCCTTATGGCCTCCTCAAACGGTGACAGGACAGTGCATGCATCCCTGATCATGCCACACTGGCGTGGTGAGAAAAATCCGAGCTCCCCTGACCCTGTCCTGGTGCCGTAGTCGCACAGGTACTCATTAATGGCCCTCTGCTGCATGTGCAGCCGCTGCAGCATGGCTAACGTTGAGTTCCACCTGGTGGGCATGTCACATATAAGGCGGTTCTTTGGCAGGTTCAACTCCTTTTGGAGCTCAGCCAGCCGAGCACAGGCATTAAATGATCGGCGGAAATGCACACAGACTTTCCTGGCCTGCTTCAGGACATCCTGTAAGCCGGGGTACCTGCCCGAGAACCGCTGCACCACCAGGTTAAGGACGTGAGCTACACAGGGCACATGGGTTAGTTGTCCCTGTTGGAGGGCGGAGAGGAGGTTGGTGCCATTGTCGCAAACCACCATTCCTGGCTTAAGCTGGCATGGCGTTAACCACCTCTTGGCCTGCCCCTGTAGAGCTGACAAAACATCCGCCCCAGTGTGGCTCCTGTCCCCCAAACAAACCAGCGCAAGCACGGCATGGCATCGTTTTGCCTGCGTACTTGCATAGCCCCTGGAACGCCTACGGAGCACCGCTGGTTCTGAGGACAGAGCACTGGAAGAGGCCATGGAGGAAGAAGAAGAGGAGGGGGTGGAGGAGAGAGGTGTATCACAACCAATAGTAGCATTTTGGAGGCGTGGTGGCGGAACAACCTCCAACACTACTGCACCTTGTCCTGCATCCTTCCCAGCTGCCAGAAGAGTGACCCAATGGGCCGTGAAAGACAGGTAACGTCCCTGTCCATGCCTGCTGGACCATGAGTCAGCGGTAATATGCACCTTACCGCTGACCGCCCTGTCCAGCGAGGCAAGGACATTGCCTTCGACATGCCGGTAGAGAGCCGGAATTGCCTTCCGTGAGAAAAAGTGGCGTTTGGGGACCTGCCACTGAGGAACCGCACATTGTACAAACTCACGGAAGGGGGCCGAGTCTACCAACTGAAACTTGCCCTCTTTTATCGGCTCGCGCCTGTCTGCCTCTCCTTGCTGGCCTTCCAGACATGGTAATGGCCTGAAGGGAGTTGGGTAAAAAAGCAGTTGGGTAGTGTATATTGTGCTAGAGGCACACAACACCCACTAACTCCTGCAGATGCCTTTATTATAGAACACCAGAGATAAAGGGGTATATACAGATGTATACTGCGCTGTGCTGGAGGCACACACAACTTCCAATAACTCCTGCAGATGGCAAGTGGGCTCAAATAGAGAAGAGCTATGTAGGTGGATATAGCGGTATGTACTGGGTACAGAGCACGCAGACAGCACGCACTAGCTCCTAACACTACTGACTGCAAGCTCTATTATAAAAGATAGATCACTAGCTATATAGGTGAGGTGAATATAGCGGTGTATACTGCGGTCAGGGCACGCAGACAACAACCACTACACAACAGCAAGATCGAAAATCGTCCGAAAACGATCAGTGTGTACTGTGTTGAAGGTACACAGAACACCCACTGCTTCAGACGCCAACACACTACACAAGGCCGCCGCGCTGGCGGCCTTATATAGTGTGGGGCGTGCACTACACAGCCTGAGCTATGATTGGCCATAGGCATCCTGCCTGTGGCCAATCATGGCTCTCCTCGCTGCTGGCGCTGCGATTGGCCAAGCATGCGGGGTGACAGTGCATGCTTGGCCAATCATGAGCCAGCAATGCACTGCACCATCGCAGTGCATTGTGGGCCGTGAGCGCCACGCGAATTTGGCGCGAACGGACCAAAATGTTCGGACTTCGCCGAACGGACGAACAGTCGATGTTCGAGTCGAACGTATGTTCGACTCGAACACGAAGCTCATCCCTATTTTGCACCCACTATGTCTCACAACCCATTACATACAGAAGGATGTCAGCTATCCCTGGCCCTAGAGGTTCTCATTAGACCAAAGGAGGCCTGGGACCTTGCTACCCTTGCAATTTATGAGAATATAAGAAAGCCCATCGGAAGAGCCGTGTACAATCTGATCTCTGTTTACTCTGTGTTCTTTTGACAAGTGTGCTGTAGATAGAGCATGTCAAGGCGTAGCTGTACTCCCTAGGTATACGATCGTCCATCCGTGCTGCTGCTGGAGGGAGCCCAGGTGACCATGAATGAGGGCCCTGCAGACTTTGTCATGGTAAGACCATCCCATACCTCACCCCATCTCCCCCGGGGACAGCGACCCTCATTTCCCCCCGAGGACAAATGTCCCCCATCTCCCCCCGGGACAGGGACCCCCATCATCACCCTGAGTATGCCAACCTCACCGCCCTGCCTGATCACCTTGTGTATTCCAACCTCACCGCCCTGCCCGATCACCATGAGTGTGCCTACCTCACTGCCCTGCCTGCCATGTGTCCTGTGTGAGGGCCCTCCTGTGACAGCCCTTATCAGGACTTCACCTTACTGTGTACTCCCCTACATGGATGTGCTTTCCCTACAAGGGGGATCCCTTTGTTTGCTCCCCCTACATGTCTGCATACGCTGACCACCTCCTGTATCCTGTGCACATGTTCTGACCACCTCCTGTACCATGTCTGCAGCCTCTAACCACCTCCTGTATCCTGTCTGCTGCCTCTTACCATCTCTTGTATCATGTCTGCAATCTCTGACTATCTCTTGTCTTGTATCATGTCTGCAGTCTCTGAGGGGGAGTCTGGATGGGAATCAAGAGTGAGAGCGCCACTGGGATGAGGATTATGGGAGGAGTCAGACGTGTATGAACTGTGGAGAAGACACTATAGGATAAAACCAGAGCCACCAACTTAGAGCCATATAACTGAGCCCTGCATTAAAGTTATTTGAACTGGTGCCATTGAAAAGAATGGGCTGCAACTTCTCGTGACTTCGATGTCCAAAGTCGCACAAGTGTGACCGGAGCCTTAACCCCTTGGAGCCTGGCACCTGCCGCCCCCTTAAGGGGTTTAGAATGCTGGGAGGTGGGGCCGGCTTATGGTCGTGTGACCGCTGTAATTGGCTGTCACATGATCGGAAAGATTCCCGATCGCAAGCAGTGATCAGAAGCTGTTAGCCACCGGTAACTGTGCTGGGAGCACGCTCTTGGCACAGATCTATTTGCATTGTTGCACAAAAATATGCAACCACTCAGCGCCAAGGCCCGCCAGCCGAGATCCTGCATATTTGAATGCGTACAGCACCAAGAGGTTAAGGTGATTACCCAGCAACTAAACACTTAGTCCTGTTTCACACCAGTGCGGCTTTGAAATTGCGCTACATCAGCACGATTTCAAAGCTGCAGATCAGTGTATTTTGAACATCAAATTTCACTGCAGCTTATGACTTTATTTAACAGAAGTCAATGCATGTTGCAATGAAATTCAAAAAAAGTAGTGCAGGAACCTTTATCAAAGTCGCTGCAACTCGAGTCACACCGATTTGAATGGTTCCATTGTCGGCAATGGGGTGCGACTTTGAACTGTCAAATCACATAATAAATCGCACTGGTGTGATCACCATTCAAACCTTGAATCACTTAATGCAGAAAAGAGGTGCCTCATCTGCAAGACATTATGGTAATGTGACTACAAATGCCAGGGAATTCCCTTCTACCAGATGACGGCGCCTGGATGGTTGGTGAAACATTTCCAATAATAATCTGCAAGCCCTGTTGTGTTACTACCACTTATGCTGGCCATACATTGATAGAAAATTGTTTGTCAAAAATGCTCAGAAATAAAAAAAAAAATCTGCCGCACGTGCATGCAATAACGCCTTCATTGTATCCATAAATGTCACCCAATTACCGGCATATTATCGATAACATAAACAGTAGATTTTTCCTCAATAGATTACGCGGTCTGGGGTCACATTTTAACACGTACATGTGCTGTAGATTTGTTTCAAACTGTTTTCGATTGATTCCACTACGAATGTTTTGAAAATCGCTTGTTCCGGCGCAAAAAATCTGACACGTTGGTTCGTTTTTTTGTCATAAAATTTGCATTTCGAGAATTAAAATTTGCCCACTAACATTTTGAAAGTCGAATGATCGAGCGTATCGAACGCTTTTTCGACCGATTTTCTAACCGTGTATGGCCAGCATGAGGCTAGGTTCATACCTGTGCAGGTGATTGCACCTATTCCCACAGCCGCAACCACTTGCACAGAAAAATGCCCAATATTCCTAATGGCACCCTCACGCACTGGAAACCGCTGCACTTTCCCGCACTGCGCTTACGGTTTCAATGCAGGCAGGAGTTTTTTTTAGAGCGGAGCTCCACCCTAAAGTGGAACTTCCGCTCATTGGAAACCCCCCCCCCCCAGCGCCACAATTGGCACCTTTTAGGGGGGTGCAGATACCTGTATAGTACAGGTATTTGCACCCACTTCCGGCATAGATATCCGCAGAATCTGCGGATATTTACGCCACTTCCTGCGGGTCCCCCGCTGTCTGCTGGGAAACACACGGATCGCAGAGACATCGGGGACCATCCTTATTGCGCAGCGCGACTCGCGCATGCGTAGTAGGGATCCGGGAAGTGAAGCCACAAGGCTCCACTTCCTGATTCCCATACCCAAGATGGCGGCGGCAGCACCCGAGAGCCGATCGAGAGATCGGCTTCGGGTGCCGACATCGCGGGCGCGCTGGGCGGGTAAGTGTCCTTATTTTAAAAGTCAGCAGCTGCAGTATTTGTAGATGCTGACTTTAAAAAAAAAACGCCGGAACTCCCGCTTTAAGATGCAGCGTGGACCTTTTGCCTGCATTTACAGGAGACACAGCAGCCTTTAACTCTTTACGTCATCTATGTACAGAACAGCTCTAGGTAGCCATATTGCATTTTACAGAAAATGACAGCACTGCAGATTGATAAAGAAAGGTCATTTCTAATAACATTAAATTACAATACGACTTGTGTTGCAATTGTATATGAAATATTATTATTATTTTTTTTATTTGCTAATTTTTTTCCCCATGAAAATGGAGTTACCCCTTAAATGCCTTGCAAAAAAAGATGTACTTTTTTTTTTTGCTTTCAATTTATTTTTTATTGTTTCCGATTTCGGGAACTGCAAACGAACAGCAATAAAGACATACAGTAGAATAATAGTAGTGTCTTTTCTTGGAGCGTACTTTTTTGTTTGTAAATGAAAATAATGGTGTGCTTTCATATCAGAAATAAAAGGTGGTAACAATATGCACAGGGAATCTTTGGCTTCGGGAATCTGGTGAGACACTGGTGGCTGAGGCCAACCAAAAGTGAAGCATATTTGTGGCTGTGACATTCTGGATTTGGAAGCCCTATGTGACAAGGCTGCCTGCCAAAGAAATATTCCAGAACGAGATCATTTATGTCAACTGGAAATCAAAGGGGAAAAAATGTAATTTCAAAAATCTTGGAGTAGAAGAAACCAAGCATGGAAAAGAAATAAAGGTTATGGCGCTCTCTGCAGGGGCAACTCAATCCATACACCAGGTCCACTCACAGGTGCCGAGGCTCGATGTGTCCCAACGCACGCCAATGCAACAGTAGTAAGAGCTGGCAAAACTGTAGTCCTTGAAGTGTCGTTTATTGGTACATCAGAGTGACAATAAAACTGATGCGTTTCGGCACTAGCCTTAGTCATAGCTGTTACGACTAAGGCTATTGCCGAAATGCATCAGCTTTATTGTCACTCTCATGTACCAATAAACTACACTTCAAGGACTACAGTTTTGCCAGCGCTTCTTACTACTGAAGAAACCAAGCTGTCCAACCTCAGAGGATATCAAGCTAAAAACTGAGCTCTCAGAACTGAGACATGTTATGCCTATAAATAGACATGAGTTGCTCACTGCCTAGTGCAGGGGTGCCCAACCTTTTGAAGATCAAGGGCCACTTCAGCGACTTGGTAAATGGTCGCGGGCCACAATGAGCGGAGCAGACATGGACGCAGCCCATGATACTTTTTTAGCGGATTGTATTGGAGGTAGAACACAAAAGTCGGTTTATGTCTGCCGCTACTTAGAGGTGAGTGGAGGGTCCAGTTGGTCTGACTGTCGGACTGACTGTATGAAAGGGGTCCAAGGCTGCTTTCACACTGATGCGCTGCAGTTTACACTCGTACAACGCAGTGTACCTTTTGGCTTTCCTGCAGCTTGCAATACACTTCTATTATATTCTGCAGGTTTGGTGCACTTTCAGAATGCTCAACAAACTTGCAGGTAATAATAGAAGTCTATGGTTCAGTGCACCTGTGGATCAGTTTGAAAGCAGCCCAGTAACCACTGCAGAAAAGATATGCCCATATATGTACTGTGATTTTATATACACAGTAAAACTGGCCTTTAATAACAGTATTCTTTCAGTTCTATCCCATGGCAGGAGGTCGTGGGCCACATGTGGCCCCCGGGACACTGGTTGGGCACCCCTGGCCTAGTGGCAATCCTAGAAATGGGGCTAATAGAGATCTGTCTTCACCCAATAATTAGGAAACACATACAGTGCCTTGAAAAAGTATTCATACCCCATTGACACTTTCCACATTTTGTCATGTTACAACCAAAACCATAAATGTATTTTATTGGGATTATATGTGATAGACCAACACAAAGTGGAACATAATTGTGAAGTGGAAAGAAAAATGATAAATGGCTTTCAAAATTTTTACAAATAAATATGTGAAAAGTGTGGCGTGTATTTGTATTCAGCCCAATACTTTGTATTCAGTCAAAGGTGGTGGAACCACCTTTCGCTGCAATTACAGCTGCAAGTCTTTTTGGGGATGTCTCTACCAGCTTTGCACACTTAGAGAGTGCCATTTTTGCCCATTCTTCTTGCAAAATAGTTCAAGTTCTGTCAGATTGGATGGAGAGCTTCTGTGAACAGCAATTTTTAAGTCTTGCCACAGATTCTCAATTGGATTTAGGTCTGGACTTTGACTGGGCCATTCTAACACATGAATATGCTTTGATGTAAACCATTCCATTGTAGCTCTGGCTGTATGCTTAGGGTCGTTGTCCTGCTGAAGGTGAACCTCCACCCCAGTCTCAAGTCTTTCGCAGACTCTAATGCCCTGTACACATGTTCGGACTTTCCATCGGAAAATGTGTGATCGGATCGTTGTCGGAAAATCTGATCGTGTGTGGGCTCCATCTGACTTTTTCTGGCTGAATTTCCGACGCACAAAGTTTGAGAGCTGGATCAAAAATTTTTGCGATAAAATCCGATTTTAAAATTGAAATTTGGATCGTGTGTAGACAATTCAGACAAAGTGCCACGCAAGCTCAGAATAAATTATGAGAGGAAAGCTATTGGCTACTGGCCCATTTATAGTCCCATCGTACTTGTTCTACGTCACTGTGTTCAGAACGATCGGATTTTCCGACAACTTTGAGCGACCGTGTGTATGCAACACAACTTTTGGCCAAAATCCGTCTGAAAAAAAAAATCTGACGGATTTTGACGTCGGAAAGTCCGACCGTGTGTACAAGGCATAACAGGTTTTCTTTTAAGATTGCCCTGTATTTGGTTCCATTTTCTCATCAACTCTGTTATGTGTCACTTTGTGTTGCTCTATCACATAAAATCCCAATAAAATACATTTACATTCCAATAAATAGATTTATAAAAAAAAATACATTTACATTTTTAGTTGTAACATGGAGGAAAATTTCAAGGGGTGTGAATACTTTCCAAGAGAAATTCCCATGTTAGTTGATGAATACGGCTTCTCACTCTACTCACTTTTCATGTTTGATAACAGATAAAAGTTCTCCGCTGTGTGACTTGTCTGGTGTCTAGCAACTTTTCCAACAAAGCATTTCCTACATTCCTAACATGAATATGGCTTCTGCCCCATATGAACTTTTCAGATTTTTTAAAACTTGATTTCTGAGTAAAATGGCAACAAAAAATGGTTTTACCCTATGTGGGTTCTTATGTTCAATAAGAATAGTAGTCCAAGTGAAACCTTTCCCGCATTCTGAATATGAAAACAATTTCTCTCCACTTAAGGCCCCTTTCACACATGCGGACAGTATGTCCGTATTTCATCCATCCGTTTGCGGATGAAATACGGACATACATGCATCCCTATGGGATAGCGGGTGTCTGTGGACACCCGCTATTGTCCGCAGACACCCGCTGGACCCGCAGACACCCGCTATTGTCCGCCTCCGCAATTGTCCAATTCTGCAGACGGAGGAAAATCCTATTTTTCTATCCATCTGCAGAGCGGATCGGATGAACATGGACAGACGGTCCGTGCTCATCCGATCCCCATAGAGGAGAACGGAGAGCTGACAGGGCGGTCCCTGCACAGTGTGCCGGGACCGCCCTGTCCGCCGCCGGCTCAGCGGGGACAACGGAGCGATCCCTGCTGAGCGAGTGGATCATCACGGGGTGGATCATTACTGATCCGCCCTGTGTGAAAGGGGCCTAACTCATACGAGACAAGATTGTCTCTCTGGGGAAAAAAAAAACTTTCCCACCTTCCGAACACAAATATGGCTGCTGTTCTTTTGTGTGATTCCCCTGATGTGAGATAAGATATAGCCTTCTGGAAAAACCTTTCCAACATTCACAACACATACCTTGTTTCCCCAAAAATAAGACCTAGTATGATTGTCAGTGATGGCAGCCCTACCCTGAAAATAAAGACTTTAACTAGGGCTTATTTGGGGGTAGGGCTTATATTGCAGCCATCACCGACAATCACGCTAGGTCTTATTTTCGGGGGAAACGTGGTATAAGGCTTCACCCCAGTGTGAACATGACTATGTGCGACCAGGCTGGATTTTTTGGAAAAACCTTTTCCACATTCGGAACAAGAATGCATGCAACCACCTGTGTGAACACTTTGATGGGCAACAAGATTTACCTTTTGTGTGTAAAGCCCCATACACACTATCAGTTTTTCTGCCGAGTTTTTCCTTCAGGTTTACCAAAACCATGTAGTGCAAGGGCCTGCCTCATTGCATACAAATTGAAACGCCAAAGGTTTGACCTCATATTATATGGTTTTGGTAAATCTGAAGGAAAAACTCAGCAGAAAAACTGATAGTGTGTATGGGGCTTAACATTTTCCACAATCATCGTATGCATGTGGCTTTACTCCCATGTGAACTTTTTCATGCCTTATAAGTGTTGATTTCTACATAAAACATTCACACCATTTGGAGGGAGAAGACTGCTTAATCCATGCATGAATTTTCTGATGGATAGCAAGATACAATCTAATTTGAAAACATTTTCCACATTCCAGACATAGATAGATGTGACTTCTATTGTGAATGAGAATTAATTGTCTCAGAAAAAAAAAAAAAACATTTCCCACATTCCGAACACAAGTGTGACTTCTCCTCGTAGGCGTCTTCTGGTGGGACAGAAAATGTTTCTTCTGGGCAAAGTATTTTCTACATTCTGAACAGGAAAATGGCTTTTCTAGCATTTGAGTTTGCTGGCGATTGATTAGCAACTGTTTTGTTTTAAAACTTCTCCCACATTTGTGGGCTCCTTGAGGGTAGGGACCAATGTGAGTGTGCGATGTACAGGGATAGGGACAATTGTAGACATTCACTCAGGGTGAACTGGATGGACTGGTGTCTTTATTCAACCTTACTATGTAATTCTGAACATTAACATGACTTCCCCCCATGTTAGATCTCTGATGTACAATAAAAATATTTCTCACATTCAGAGCATAAAAACGGTTTGTCTCTTGTGCGAGTCATCTGACCCAAGATACATTGGCGTCTTTCAATAAGACTTTTTAAACATTCTGAACATAAAAATGACCTCTCTCTCCTGTGTGTGTTCTCTGATGTTCCATAAAACGTAATCTCCAAATACAATATTTTTCCACATATTGAGCATGAATATGGCTTCTCACCCGTGCAAGTTCTCTGATGTTCAAAATGGCTGGATCTTCTCGTAGGACACTTACCACATTGTGAACATGAATGTGGCTTCTCCTCTGAGATCTCTTATGTTTAGTAAGAATGGTCCTCCATGTAAAACATTTCCCACACTCTGAACATGAAAATGGTTTCCCCCCCTGTGTGAATGATCTGATGTGAGATCAGGTAGCCTCTTTCAGTAAAAGATTTCCCACATTCGAAACATTTTTCAAAAAAGAGAGGAATTTGACAATTTGCACTGTGAGGTGTTGGAAGATTTAGGTTGATAGAATTTTCTTCTGAAAAATCCGATGTGGTGTCATCTTTTTCACTAGGTGGCGTAAAATGTGGATGTTTGTCCTCGTCATGCCTACTGTGCTGTCCATCTAGAGGAAATACAAGTATTAGTTCACCAAAAAACTGCATATGCAGGTAATGGCAGATAAAAACAAACTGTGCGGCTTTGGCCAAAGTTGGATCACGCCCTTGTTATAGGTGTAGACCATTTACATATGTCATAAAGCCTGGCAAGAAAAACCCCAGAGATGGCATCTTCCTGTTCTGCCTTGTTGCTAGGACATCACTAAGACACTCCCAGCCATTACTGCTCGCCCCCATGATCATAGGAGCGAGGCATACCAGTATTACCTCCTTTTGGAACTCTACCGGGACTGAAAAGGACAGATGCACATGATACAAATAGAAGTCACATAAATGTTTACTATATTTGTATGTATTATTGTGATATTGTTTTCTCATAGAATTAAAGTGATATTATAGACAATTTTTTTCTTGTTTTGTAAATAACAAACATGTCATACTTACCTGCTCTGTGTAATGGTTTTGCACAAAGCAGCCCTCATCCTTCTCCTCTCAGGTCCCTCGCCAGCACTCCTGGACCCTCCCTCCTGCTAAGTGCCACCAGAGCAAGCAGCTTGCGGGGGGGGGGGGGGGGGGGTGTCCAGTCACAAACAGAGCTGTGGCTCCCCCCTGCGCCCTTTCCTCATTGGCTCACTGGCTACCGCTGCTCTTAGCCAATGAGGAAGTGTCCCTGGAGAGCCAAGACTCTTGTGCACATTGCGGGAGGAAGATTGGACTCAGGTGTGTTAAGGTTAAGGTGTGTATTAAGGTGTGTTACTAAACCCAGACATATGAAAATAGTTCATCCTTGCCCCCCCACAGTGCCCACAGCTTATAAATCTTTTTACATTAAAATATTGCCACTATATACCTTTTTGGATGATCTGTATACCACAGTTACATGATAAACTGCAGACTTTCTCCAGTACTGAGAGTTCAGGAAGGAGAAGATTTACACTGCAGTGTGTATACCCGCCCACATATGTGATGTCAATATCAGGTGACCTGGCTATCTCTGATGAACAAGCAAATGTGCTCTCCAGCATTAAAGACACCACTGAGCATGTGCAGGTTGGTTACTCTGCCTACGTTAGCTGGCCTTCCCCAGATAGACAGTGCAGGGAGGGAAGGATCTGTACATACAGGATAAAACATCCTTTTTACACAATGCAGAGGATGTGTAAAAAAGCATGGCTATGAATAAGCACTACAGCTAGTGCGAAATGTCAGCAATTTTTCCTTGCTCGTTGAGTTTGTTGAGCTGTGATGTGATTTTCCAATAAAAGAAAGTGGTCTTCTGAAGAGTGCGGCAGTCCAGAGCTTGTTTTTTGTCGGTTGCTTGTGGTAATATCCAGCACCTGTGGCTTCCCAGCCGAAGAGACAGTTTACAGTCTGCATGTGTGCTCCTGGAGCGGTGAGATCCCTTCCCCTGCTCTAGGGTGTTGGAGAAGAAAAATGCATAATGTTTGGGGGTTCCAAGTCATTTTCTAGCAAAAAAAAAACAAAACCTCTTTTTAACTTGTAAACACATCTAAAAAAAGAGGGGTTGTAAAGGATATTTTTTTTTTTTTTTATAAAAAACATGTTATACTTACCTCCACTGTGCAGCTCGTTTTGCACAGAGGAGCCCCAAACCTGCTCTTCTGGGGTCCCTCGGCGGCTGTCTCGGCTCCCTCCCGCAAGGACTCCACAACTTCACGCGAGCTCCCTCTCCCTATATCACTCGGCCCCACAGCCCGGTGCGCCACGTCATTTGATGTGATTGACAGCAGCGCGAGCCAATGGCTGCGCTGCTTTCAATCCATCCACTGTAACCAATCAGCGGTCAGGCTGATCGGCGAAGAGGATGTCAGGGACAAGAGCGGTACTTTCGAGGGGTCAGGTAAGTATAACGGGGGGGCCAGTATTGTCAGATGTTTTTTCACCTTAATGCATAGAATGCATAAAGGTGAAAAAACTTTTACCTTTACAACCCCCAAGTGGTTAATGTGTCTTATATTTGGCCCACCCCTGAAGAAGCAGTGAAACCACGAAACACGTTGAGGAAGATCGACAGTGCTATATGGGTAGTCAATCAACATGTGTTTTTTAAATTATTATGGAGGTTTTATGTATTTTGTTATATCTGTGACAAAGTGATTTTTTTTCCTGTTTGCCAGTTTCGCCCTCCCAAAGGCAGCTTCATGTATCCCATAGGTCCGAGAATTATTACATTCCTGTGTCTGCAATGGTTAATAAAGAAATCTTTATTCTCACAGAAAAACTGTTGAAAAATTCAAGATGAAAACACAAAACTTGCTACTCACCTGCAGGGATAAAACTCAAGTGACTCTAAGGCATAACAGTTGGAGATGCAATGAAGATAGGTTTCCCATTTAGGACATCTAGTGGTTATGCTCAGAAATCCAACCCTGCAGGTCAGTTTATTCTCCTTCAGATGGTCCAGCTTTCTATCGTTTACAGCAGGCTTCCTGTATAATATAAAGCAAGAAGTCACTTCCCGTTTCCTGTCTGTGTTAGTGAAAGATTCTTGCACACATTTTGCTTTTCACCCTCAGGTAGCATACGTCACACCTCTCCAATGGTCCCGTCTCAGTTCTTAACTGGATGACTTCCAGAAGGTTTTACCCCCTTCAGGACCAAAGCACTTTTGCTATTCAGCACTGTGCTATTTAACTGGTAATTGCTCGGTCATTCAACCTACGCCAAAGAAATTTATATCACTTTTTTTTCACACAAATAGCGCTTTCGTTTGGTGGTATTTGATTACCACTAGGTTTTTATTTTTTATTATATAAAATGAGAAAAAAAAAAAAAACATTTTGAAAGAAAAAAGGATATTTTCTACTTTCTGCTATAAATTTAATATAAATACATTTCTTACGTTTATGCCAAAATGTATTCTGCTACATGTATTTAGTAAAAAAATAAAAATATTTTTTTTTTAAATAAAATGTATATAAATTGTTTTTTGTGAAAGTTATAGCCTCTACAAACTATGGTATATATACTGGAAATGACTCGGCTATAGACGCTATATTGGTAATGGCAGTGATCAGCGACTTCTAGTGCAACTGTGATAGTGTCTTAGCGCCAGATTGCCTGGCACCCCATCTGGGAGGGTCACTGATGTTGCTAGTGACACTAATACAGTGATAATACTGTACACTGACACTGTACTAATGACAGTAGCTGGGAAGGGGTTAACATTTAGGGGCAATCAAGGGGTTATCTGTGTGCTTAAAGTGGTTGTAAACCCTTACAAACCACTTTGACCTACAGGTAAGCCTAGATTAAGGCTTACCTGTAGGTCCAAGAAATATCTCCTAAACCGTGTAGGTTTTACAAAAAGGCAGGCACCGCTGTCTTCAGTGCATGCGCTGTAGACAGCGGCGCGCAGGCGCACTGAGCATGCCACTGCTAACGGTGATATGCCGTTAGTGGCGGCTCCCGTGCGCATGTGCGGGAGTGATGTCATCGCTGCTCCGGCGCTGTGAGTGGCCGGAGCTGCAATACCCAGAAGATGGAGGCTCCGTACTACAGGGGACAGCGGTGACTTCGCTGGCTCCTGTGTCAGGTAAGTGACACATAATGGGCTACTATGTGATGCATAGTAGTCCATTATGCTTTACCTTTGCAGGGAGACAAAGAGGAAGTAAACCCTGATGAGTTTACTTCCTCTTTAATGTGTAATGAGTGCTGCTTTACCTTTCTCTCTAGCTGTTTTTTTCTCCCTGAAACAGCCAGATTGCTGCACAGTACAAAGAGTTCTCTGCTTTTGTAAATACAGAACTATGTGTGATTGGCCACAGTTGATTTCAGCCAAAATCATTGGGTGAAACCAACTGCCAAACATGTGCCGTGCTCAATCACAGCATGGGTTGGTAGGGTGCACACGCCCCAAACCCAGAAGCAAGCCGGTGACGTACCAGTACCTTGTCTGGCCTGCCTGTGCCGCAGTAAATCTACTGTAGGTGGTCAGTAAGCAGTTAAAGTTGCATTCCCTTACATTGTGGCCTCTTCTTCCTTGTCTATCTTTTGCTGTCTGTCTCCACTATCCTGCTCCACTGCCATTTTTCTCCAAATCCTGTTCCCCTCTGTGTACTTACCTGCTTTCATCCTGTTCTCAAACTCATCCCATTCTCTCTCCATTTCAGTGTCATTGTTCTTGCCTTTCTTTCCTTTGTTTCTGAATGTCTCATTTTATTTTAAGTGTCCCTCTTCTGCCCAAAGTTCTTTGTACCTCCCATCAATCCCTTTGCTGTGGGTTGTATTAGATGATCCTAAGTTTTCAATAAAAGGCACAAGAAAGTTTCTTCGGAGTGCGGCTGTCCAGAGTCTCTTCGTTCATCCTCATCTGTACATGCATTAGCCAGCACCCGGGGCTCTTTGTCTCTAGAGGAGAAGCATTTGTCTTGGTGGATTTACCTGGAGCAGTGGCGTTTTCTCTCACACAAACATCATACTTACCTACTCTGTGCAGTGGGCACAGAGCAGCCCTGCGTCTCTTCTTCTCTGGTCCCCCGCTGGCGCTCCTGGCTCCTCCCCTTGACCTCAGCCTCGCCCCCTACTCTCTCGTCATTGGCTCACTGCTGTCTCAGCCAATGAAGAGAGGGAGTCTCGGACAGCCCAGGCTCTCCTGCACATTGTTGGATTGAGAGGGGGCTCAGCTGAGTATTAAGGTTATAGGGGGGGGGGGGGTAGCAGCACACAGGTTTTTTGTTTTTTTACTTCATGCATGGAGGTAATTCAGCCTTTACAACCACTTTAATATGTTTTACCAAGTTTCAGAAATATCTAACTTACCAATGTTTCAAAATCTAGCACTCATCCTTCATGATCTTACTGACAATATGAGGACTTTACTATGAAAAAAATGTTGCTAAGGCCCGGTTCACACTGGTGCAACATGCTCTCTGACTTTGAGAGCACATGTTGCATCACAAGTCGCACCCCATTAAGTGCAATGGAACCGTGCTAATAGACTTGAGTCGCTCCAACTTAGAAAAAGGTTCCTATACTACATTTGGTCCGACTTTGGCATGACTTGCATTGACTTCTGGTAAAGAATTCATATGCAAGTCGCACCGAAGGTCATGGCACTGTGAAACGGGCCTAAAGCGATTAGTAAGTAAGTACTGCATACAGAGTTCTGGCTTATCCGTTTGATATTAGGAAACACAAACATGGTAACCAAATTAGATTCCTTTACTACCTCTACCTAAGGCTTGCCCATCTCAAGTCTCATTTGGGCAAGGAGAAAATTGATGATGCAGCGTCTTCTTACCCAGAAACGACTGGTTTATAAGGATAGCCTGTTTAGCTCCACATGCATCTATCACCGTACACTGTCCCTTATTTGTCCTCATTATACCTGCAGGAACAGTGCCAAGTCCTCTCTTGTGCAATTAGATATATTGTTAATGGATATTGAGAGAATAACAGCAACACACAAAAATGTAAAGTCATCTTTTTAAACATGAACAATGAGCAAAGAAATCACTAAAGTAAGAGATTCTGCTGTTCTTGGCTCACCTGTGCTGATTTTTGGAGGCATTTCCTCTTTAATCCTCGCGTGTCCTTCTTCATCCTCCTCAACTTTGATGTCTCTCGGAGTCTCTCTGGTGTCGCCGAGGTCTGTGAATAAAGATGAGAGTGAAGCCCACTGTACTGAGATGTATGAGAGACCCCAGAGAGTGTTTGTGTGTGTGTGTGTGTGTGTGTGTAGACATAAAATGACACAGTGTGAGAAGGAGACCCGGAGCCAAGTCTACATTTAGGCTAGGTTCACACCATAGCGATGCGGGAACGCCGCGAATCTGCGGCGTTTTCCCGCATCGCATGCCTCCTGCCGGCAGTTCACACTGCCCTATGCGGACTGCTGGGAGTGTCAATGAAATCTTAATGACACCCCCAGACCAGTCCGCATATTGCAGTGCGATCTGCAAACTCGGACAGGAATCGGATCGCATGGTGTGAACACCCATGCAATCCGATTCTGATGCGGACCAAAAAAAGGGTCCTGTGCGAGTTTGCGGCGGGTGCGATGCAAATTCAGCCATACTATCTGTATGGCTGAACTCGCATCGCACAGAGATCGGATGTGATTTGCACTGCAGTGCGGTGCGAATCACATCCGGATCTCTCACCCGCAGCGGTGTGAACCCAGCCTTATATGGCAATTTAGACCAATGTGAATTGTAGCAGCAAGAGTCTTCAAAGCCTAACCACTTGCCAACCGCAATACGCACATATGCATTGCGGTTTGCAAGTGGTTTACTGGGATTAAGATACGGTGCCTTGAAAAAGTATTCACACCCCTTGAAATTTTCCACATTTTCTCATGTTACAACCACAAATGTAAAAGTATTTTATTGGAATTTTATGTGATAGACCAACACAAAGTGGCACATAATTGTGAAGTGGAAGGAAAATTATAAAATGTTTTTCAATTTTTTTTACAAATATATATGTGAAAAGTGTGGCGTGTATTTGTCGGCCCTCCTGAGTCAATACTTTGTAGAACTGCTTTTCACTGCAATTACAGCTGCAAGTATTTTTGGGGATGTCTCTTCCAGCTTTGCACATATAGAGAGGGACATTTTTGCCCATTCTTGTTTGCAAAATAGCACATGCTCTGTCAGATTGGATGGAGAGCGTCTGAACAGCAATGTTCAGGTCTTGCCACAGATTCTCAATTGGATTTAGGTCTGGACTTTGACTGGGTCATTCTAACACATGAACATGCTTTGCTCTAAACCATTTCATTATAGCTCTGGCTGTATGTTTAGGGTGGTTGTCCTGCTGGAAGGTGAACCTCAGCCTAAATCCCAAGCCTTTTGCAGTCTCTAATAGGGTTTTTTTCTACGATTGCCTGTATTTGGCCCCATTCATCTTCCCATCCATGCTGACCATCTTCCCTGTCCCTGCTAAAAAAAAAGGAGAAAAAAAAAAAAAGAGCAACCCCACAACATGATTCTGCCACCATCATGTTTCACAGTGGAGATGGTGTGTTCAGGGTGATGTGTAGTGTTAGTTTTGTGCCACACATATAGTTTTGCTTTTAGGCCAAAAGTTACATTTTGGTCTCATCTGACCAGAGCACCTTCTTCCATATGTTTGCTGTGTCCCCCACATGGTTTTTCCAAACTGCAAACTGAACTTCTTATGGCTTTCTTTCAACAATGGTTTTCTTCTTGCCACTCTTCCATAAAGGGCAGATTTGTGGAGTGCACGACTAATAGTTGTCCTGTGGACAGATTCCCCCACCTGAGCTGTGGATCTCTGCAGCTCCTCCAGAGTTACCATGGGCCTCTTGGCTGCTTCTCTGATTAATGTTCTCCTTGCCCAGCCTGTCAATTTAGGTGGACGGCATGTCTTGGTAGGTTTGCTGTTGTGCCATACTCTTTCCATTTTTGGATGATGGATTAAACCGTGCTCCGTGAGATGTTCAAAGCTTGGGATATTTTTCTATAATGTAACCCTGCTTTAAACTTCTCCACCACTTTATCATTAACTTGCCTGTTCTGTTCCTTGGCCTTCAGGATGCTGTTTCACTGAGGTTCTCTAACAAACTCATGAGGGCTTCACAGAACAGTTGTATTTTTACTAAGATTAAATTACACACAGGTGTATTCTATTTACTAATTAGTTGACTTCTGAAGGCAATTGGTTCCACTAGATTTTAGTTGGGGTATGAGAGTAAAGGGGGCTGAAAACAAATGTGCGCCACAACTTTTCAGATATTTGTAAAAGAAATTGAAAAACATTTATTAATTTTCCTTCCACTTCACAATTATGCGCCACTTTGTGTTGGTCGATCACATAAACATTTATGTTTTTGGTTGTAACATGACAAAATGTGGAAAATTTCATGGGGTATGAATACTTTTTTTTCAAGGCACTGTATCAGCCATGTTTTTTTTGCAGCTGGCAGGTGACTCTCTCATGAAAGCAGTCCGAATGGCTCATGAGCTGCTAAAATTCTTCTTGAAGCGGCAGTGTTTCTCTGGCTTACCGTTTTCGCCGGTTCTCCAGAGAAACGATCCAACGGTGCAGCCGGCAGCTCCCTTAGGCAATCAAAGAGAAGATTCTCTTTAATCGACTATGGCCTTGGAGGACCTGAGCAGTGTCATGATGTCACTTCCAGTCCAGGGTGGAAGTAAACAATTTTATTTTTAAAGCAAAAGATCATAATTTTTTTTTTTTTTATCTTTTGCTTTTAAAGGTAAAGAGGAGATTTGTGGTCTTTTTGACCCCAGATTTCTCCATAAAGAGGACCTGTCATCTTTATTTCTATTACAAGGGATGTTTACATTCCTTGTTCTAGGAATAAAAGGGATAAGAAAAAAACAATTCAAGGGACAGTTTAAAAAAAAAAAAAGTAATTAAAGCGCCACATCTGCGCATATGTAAAAAGTGTAAACATTGTTTGCACCAGCCATGCGAGGTATCACCACGAAAGTTAGAGCAAGAACAATAAGTTTTGTGCTACACCTTGTCTGTAACAGGTGGCATTTAAAGCATTGCCTATATAGATTTTTAAGTACCGTAGTTTGTAGCCATTCCACGAGCGTGTACAATTTTAAAGTGTGACATGTTGGGCATCTATTTACTTGTTACAACATCATTGTTAACATTTAAAAAATAAAACATCCCGGTATTTTTGTAATTTTTAACTCATTAAAAAAATCATCCTGGCGTGCCCCTCCCCTCCCTCCTCCTCTCCGTGTCACGCAGAGCGGCAATCTCCCTGTCACGAGCCCCTGTAACAAAGTCCTGCCTCCTGTGATAGTCTGCACACTGATCCAATGCTGGGAAATGTAATCAGGGTGACCTCTATCATAGGAAGTGGGTGTTACTGCAGCCACCCGGCCTAGGCAATTCAAAACAAGCTCTGTGACACAGCGGCAGATCGCCACTCTGTGCGATCTGGGCACTGGTAGGCTGCATCTGATGGGCACTGGCGAGGCTGCATCTGATGGGCACTACTGGCGAGGCTGCATTCATCTCTTGTATCATGTCTGCAGTCTCTGACCATCTCCTGTATCATGTCTGCTAGAGGCGCGCCGAATAAAAAATTTGCTAATACTGTACTATTAGCAACGTGTTTAAGTAAGGCTGCATTCACACCTGAGCGTAGCGTTTTCAAGCGTTTTTTACCGCGATTTGCGGCGTTTTTTACCGCGATTTGCAGCGTTTTTTATCGCGATTTGCCGCAAATTTGTACAGGGCAAAAGGTCACCAATGTTAAAAGAAGAAAAAACCCTAGTTAGACTTACCGGTAACTGTATTTCTACGAGTCTTTCAGGACAGCACCTGGAGAGAGCGCAGCTCCACCCACTTTCCCAGGAAACACTGCAGATCACTTTAAAAGACCGGACACTTCCACCATGGCCTCAGTTGTTAATAGAGTACCTCCGCCATGCTGAAATTAAATAAGCAGAAAACATAGCAATAACACCACATTTATCAAACACAATATAGGGTGGGTCATCGGCGCTGTCCTGAAAGACTCGTAGAAATACCGTTACCGGTAAGTCTAACTAGGGTTTTTCTCCCTTCGGCTTTCAGGACAGCACCTGGAGATGATAAGAGAGTACTTACTCTAGGGAGGGACCACCGCCTGCAGAACCTTTCTGCCAAAGGCCTGGTCTGAAGCTGAGAGCAGGTCCAACCTGTAGTGGCGTGTGAAGGTGGTGAAGCTTGTCCACGTAGCCGCTTTACAGATTCGATTCGGAGAGGCTCCTGCTCTTTCCGCCCAGGAAGTTGCTACTGCCCGAGTAGAATGAGCGACAACCCCTGCGGGGGGTTCAACCCCGGATGCACTATAGGTCTCCCTAATAGCCATTCGTAGCCACCTAGCTATTGTACCTTTAGACGCACTATAGCCCTTCCGTGGTCCTAAACTCACTTGTGATCTCTAGATAGTGTAATAGACACCTAACATCTAGGGTATGGAAAGATTTCTCTGTAGCGTTTGCAGGTGAAGGACAAAAGGTGGGTAGAACTATTTCTTGCGTCCTATGGAAGGCTGTTGAGACCTTTGGAAGGAAGCCCGGGTCAGTTTTAAGAACAACCCGGTCCGGGAATATGCAACAGAAGGGCTCCACTATTGATAAGGCCTGTAGCTCGCTTACTCTTCTAGCAGATGTAATGGCCACTAAAAGGACCAACTTAAGCGACCACAACCTGAGAGTCGCTGCTGCTGGGGGTTCAAAAGGGTCCTTTGTCAATGCCCGTAGAACCAAGGACAGGTCCCACTTACGGAAGAACTTAAAAGGTACGGGCCTAGCTCTGGCCAGAGCTTTAAAAAAATCTAATAATAAGCTGTTCCTGAGATAATCGTCTCTCAAGGAAAACCGATAAAGCAGCCACCTGTGTCTTTAGGGTACTGGCTGCCAACCCTAGTTCCATGCCCTCATGGAGAAATTCAAGAACTGAAAAAAATCTCCTGGGGAGGGAATTCCTTTGACAGGCACCAGGAGTTAAACCGTTTCCATGTTTTAAAATAAATTGCCCTAGTAGTATCTTTTCTACTTCCTAGGAGGGTTCTGACCAACTTATCAGATAACCCTTTTCTCTTCAAAATTTGCTCCTCAGTAACCACCCAGTCAAATTGAGTTGCCCGATGTTCGGATGCTGAAGAGGTCCCTGGGTTAGGAGATCCTTTCGAAGCGGAAGAACCCAGTGGAGTCCCACCGCCATCCTCTGTATGGTAGCAAACCATGACCTTTTGGGCCAGAAGGGGGCCACTAGGATTAGACTCGTGGATTCCCCCTGCAATTTCTTTAGAACCAGAGGGATCAATTGAAAGGGGGGAAAAGCGTAGCACAGGTGGAAATCCCACGGGTGTGCTAGGGCATCGAGTCCGCTTGCCTGATCTTGTCTGTTTAAAGAGAAGAAGGCCCTCATCTTGTTGTTGCTTCGTGACGCAAATAGGTCTATCTGAGGTAGGCCCCATCTCACAGTCAGCTCTTGAAAAACTTTGTGGTTCAGACTCCATTCTGATTCCCAAACTTTTTCCCTGCTGAGAAAATCTGCTACCACATTCAGGTCCCCTTTGAGGTGCACTGCTGATATGGAGCTCAGGTTGCCCTCTGCCCATGACAGAATCTGGCTGGCCAAGGATAGCAGCACCTTGCTCCTTGTGCCCCCCTGCCTTGTTATATATGATACAGCTGTGGCGTTGTCGGAGAGGATCTGGACATGGAGTCCCTGAACCACTCTCTTGAAGGCCCATAGCCCAAGCAGAATGGCCCTGAGTTCCCTCCAGTTGGAGGACCTCCTGGACTCCCTGACTGTCCAGTTCCCCTGGGCCATCTGCCCTTCTAGGTGGGCACCCCACCCCCAGGAGCTTGCATCTGTAGTCAGCCTCAGGTCTACCGGAAAACACCAAAGTAGACCTTTGTCCAGATTTGAGTGATCCCTCCACCACCAGAGCTTTCTCTGGACCTGAGGGGGCATCTTGAATTGTTTCTCCAGGGAGTCCTCGTAGGACCAATTTGTCAGAATTGCCTGTTGGAGCTCCCTTGCATGCAAGCGTGCCCACTGTACCGCGGGAATGGATGATGTGAGGAGGCCCAATACAGACATGGCTGCCCTGACAGAGATAGGCAGGTTTGTCTGGGTCCTCTTCACAGCACTCATGACCTTTTCTATCTTCTCTACTGGTAGAAAAATCCTTTCCTGCCTGGAGTCGATGGTGTACCCCAGGAATTTTATCGACTGGGATGCAATCATGCTTGATTTTTCTCTGTTTATTAGCCATCCGAGGCCCTCTAAGTGTCTTACTGTTCTCCCCAGGTCCCTCTCCAATAGCTGTTTTGTATTGGCAAAGATTAGAAGGTCGTCCAAGTATGGAACGATTGATATACCTTCTACCCTGAGGGGGGCTAGAGCCTCTGCTAAGATCTTGGTAAAAATCCTTGGGGATGAGGACAGACCGAACGGGAGAGCTCTGAACTGGAGATGTATCACCGAGCCTCCCGTCCTGAGTGCAAACCTCAGATACTTCTGTGAAGCTATGGCCATGGGCACATGGAGATATGCATCTCTTAAGTCTATGGACGCCATGAAACAGTTTGGCATCAAAAGACTCTTTACCGAGAAGATTGTGTCCATCCTGAATCTTTTGTATTTGATTGATTTGTTTAAAACCTTCAGATTCAGGATCAGTCTGAATTTGCCCGATGGTTTTTTTACAAGAAAAATGTGTGAGTAACAGCCCAATCCCCTCTCCTCGGGGGGGAACATCCATGATCACCTTTTGCTGCATCAGTTCCCCCAGAATAGAGATCATGGCTACAGACTTCTCTGGGTCCTAAGGAGCCTGGGTTACGTAAAACCGTGCGGGAGGGGAGTGATCGAATTCCAGTCTGTAACCCCTTTCTATTATACTGAGGATAAACAGACTGTCCGTCACTGACTTCCACTGCGGAAGGAAGGCCTGTAACCTCCCTCCCACAGCTGGAAGACTGTCACTGGTTTTTTGGGTTCGGGGTAGGGGGACGGAATAACACTCCCGACTTGCCCCTTCCCCTCTGAGGCTTCCAGGGCCTCCTATATCCTGTCTCTTTGGTCTCAGAGGTTTTTCGAAAAGCACGAAAATTCTTTGTGCTCTGGGTAATCACCTTCTTTTTAGGAGGAAAACCCTTCTTTTTGTCAGCCGTTCTATCCAGAATGGCTTCGAGGTCAGGGCCGAATACCAAGTCTCCCTCGAACGGAAGACCACATAACTTGGCTTTTGAAGCAGTATCTCCTGCCCATGTCTTAACCCATAAGGCCCTACGGGCTGAGATTATAAGGGCTGAGGACCTGGCTGACATTTTAATTGACTCTGCTGAGGCATCCGCCATATACCCTACTGCCTTTAAGAGAACAGGCAAAGTATCGAGCAGATCCTTTCTAGGTGTTCCTGCCTCAATATGATCCTTTAGCTGTTCTAGCCAGTGCTCTAAATTTCTGGCTACTACAGTTGAAGCCATTGCTGGCTTGAGGTTTGCTAATGTTGAGTCCCAGGCCTTCCTTAGCAGGGAATCAGCTCTTTTGTCCATGGGATCCTTGAGGATACCCATGTCCTCGAACGCAAGATCCGTGTTCCTTGAGACCTGGGAAAAGGCTGCGTCGAGCTTAGGTTTCTTGTTCCACACCTGTGAACTATCCTCCTCAAAGGGGAACCTGCGTTTGAGAGACCTAGAAAAGAAAGGAGGCCTCTCAGGGTCTCTCCATTCCTTCTTGACAGTTTCGGACAGAAACTTATGCACAGGGAAAACTCTACGTTTCACCTCGCCCAAACCCTGAAACATCTTGTCATGTAGTGACAGTTGGGCCTTATCCTCTGTGATATTTAGAGTCGTGTGGATATTTTTCAGTAAGTCATCCACCTCCTCCAAGGATAACTTAAACCGGGATGAAGAATCGGAAGCCTCCTTTGCTTCCTCTGCCTCCTCCTCTGAAACAGAGGACATAGCGTGCTCCTCCTCCTCCGAGTCACTGCCCCCCCTGGGTGTAGGTGCTGATGAGTGAGAACGGGGCGCTGAGCTACCACCCGCAGCTGGGCGTCTGTCTAAATAAGACCGGAAAGATTCAAAAGTGTCTGATAATTCTTTCCTGAAAGAACTTAGTAGCTCTCCCTGCTGAGACGCAGGGGTAAAGGAGGCTGCTTCTTCGTTGACTAAGTCGCTTATGCAGGACCTGCATAGCACCTTAGTCCAAGAATCCTTTAGAACATTTCTACATGATGGGCACCTCCTCTTGCTAGGAGGGGACACATGTTGGTCTTTTCCTTTGCTTTCTGAAATATACCAAGAAAAAAGATGCCAAACCTGAGTTATAAAACACCAAGTAGACACAAGAAGATATGCTGCCAAATAGAACAGATTTTAACTGATTTCACATTCTATTTGCTCTTCAGCCAGTGAATCCCCCCACAGACTCACTAAACAAACATTGAAAGCATTATTCCTACATAACATTTCTAGGAAAACAATGCTGCAGGCTTCCCCAAGTCAGGAAGGGAGAAAAAACAAACAAGCTCTAACAGTAATGACAGAGACCACTGCCTCTGCTTACCTGAGCCTGGCTGACAATTGTGGCTCCTGCTCCTGCCACCGCCGATTGATCCTCCTCCATCGTCAGTGAGGATCGAATGGCGTCTGGGCGCTTTATCTGTTTGAAATTCGCGCCTCCTGGAAGTGATGTCAGCCCAGGAGACCGGCCCCCTCTCCCTGTGTTCCAGCGGCCGGAACCGGAAGCCGCGTCGCGCCGTCGAAAGTTCCGCCCCCGGCCGGAAATTACGCACTCGCCATCCGGACCCGGAAGGCATGAGCTTGACGAACGGCGCGAGATATGAATCTCGGCCGCGTACCAAACCCAGCCGCCGGTCTAAGGAAGGAGGAACCTCCACAGCCTGACCCCCCTGGGTATGAAGGAGAGCGGGCACCGAAGCGACCCCCGCGTGTGAAGGGAGGAAGCTTGGCCAGGTCTGTACCAACCGCACAACAGTGGCATGCCTCAAACCCTCCCCACCTGGAGAGAGCGCAGCACCCCTTGGTTCCCTGCAGCGCTTCCACCATGGCCGGAGGAAACACTACAATTGAGGCCATGGTGGAAGTGTCCGGTCTTTTAAAGTGATCTGCAGTGTTTCCTGGGAAAGTGGGTGGAGCTGCGCTCTCTCCAGGTGCTGTCCTGAAAGACGAAGGGAGAAAACGCCCAAATCAGGCCGATTCGCGCGACAAAAAAGGGTCCGGAACTTGTTTGAGCTTTAGGCGTAGGGCTTCAGGCGACTTGGAGTGGAGATGTGAACCATCTCCATTGAGAATAATGGATTTTTTCCCCTCCAGCGTTTCGTAGCTTCAGGCGTCAAGCTACAAAACGCTCAGGTGTGAATGGGGTCTAAGGGATTGCAGACATGATACAAGAGATGGTTAGAGACTGCACTTTTCTTGAGCTTTTCTTGCACTAAAAAAGGAGCCAATAATGGCAAAAAATAAATTCATATTAATTTAAATTGATATTAATTAAAAAGTTGAATATAATACAATTGCATATAAAAAATATAAATATATTTCAAAAACTGCCATTTTTTCGGTAACATTTCCATTGGGTGCACCTCAAATTCTTAAAAAAAAAAAAAAAAAACTGCACAAAAACAATTGCAACAATCGCCATTTTATTACTTAGGGTCTCTGCTAAAATAATAATATTTATATTTGGGGGTTATAAGTAATTTTATAGCAATATATAACGATTTAAACTTTTGAACAAAAGGTGCCAGAAGCTTGGTTGGGAAGTGGTTAATTGAACAAGCTGAAGGTAAAAGCAGATTGGCAACCATGCACAGCTGCAACAGATTCTAAATGCAGTCGTTTAAAGTGGTTGTAAACCCTTACAACCAACTTTGACCTACAGGTAAGCCTAGATTAAGACTTACCTGTAGGTCCAAGAAATATCTCCTAAACCTACACGGTTTAGGAGATATTTGCCGAAAGACAGGCATGGCTGTCTACGGTGCATGCACCGTAGACAGCGGCGCGCTGCGGTCAATGACGATATGCCGCGAGTGGCAGGTCCCGTGCGCATGCGCGGGAGTGACGTCATCGCGGCTTTGACGAATGACAGCGGCGGAGCAGCGAGACCCACCGAGAAGATGGAGCCTCCGGACTACAGGGGACAGCGGTGACTTTGCTGGCTCCTATGTCAGGTAAGTGACACATAATGGGCTACTATGCGATGCATAGTAGTCCATTATGCTTTACCTTTGCAGGGAATGAAAGAGGAAGTAAACCCATCAGGGTTTACTTACTCTTTAAGTAAATCTCCCCACACTGTCTCCCTATTACAGTCTACTGACAAAGGAGGGGGAGAAGAAGAGATTGACGCAGTGACTGAACAAGAATTAATGCCGGCCATGCATGGTTCCAACTGCGAAAGAATTTTCTTTTGAAAATCGTATCTAAGAATTTTTGTATGAATTTCGCACCATTAGTGGGCTGCAGCAACAGTCGATTATCGTGTGGAAATCAAATTAGAGGAATCGGACATGTTGGAAATTTTTTGAAAAACAAACGATTTTCTAATCAATGATGGGAGAATTGTTCGAGAAATGTAATAAGAAAAGAAAATTTATGTAGAGAAAAGAAGATTACTGGCCACGAAAATTCTTTTCTGTAGCAACATGATGTGAAATTGAAGGCACGGTCGGCCAAATTTCGAAAATCAATGGTGGCATCAAAAACAAATTTTCTGATTTTGAAAAGAAAATTTGTTTGAAATTTGAGTATGGCCTGCATAAGTGTACTACTCACATGTTACAATCTCTTGAGGAATTTCCTCTTTAATTTTCATTTGTGTGTCCTCCTCAGATTTACAATCTTTTGGGGTTGTGCTGGTGTCTCCAGGGTCTGTGAACAAAGACAAGACAAGAGTGAAGCCCCCTGTACTGAGATTAATGAAGGACCCCAGAGACCGTGTTTTGGGGAGGTAAGAAGAAGATATTTTTGTAATGACTAAGCATGGAGAATCTAGGATTCTTCTATTTCTATTTAGTGTTTTACTACTCACCTATATCCATGTCTAGAGGAGTTTCTTCCTTACACAGTTCATTACCCCTCACACATGTCTCACCATCATTTGTATCTTCAGTTTTAAAGGTGTTCTGTATTTCTTCCTGCATATCCAATAGAACAAAGGACAATATTTGGTTCTGTGGCCTGGTTTTGAACACAAGACCTACATTGCTTCCCAGTACATTCCATGTACCTGATAATCATGTAAGATCACATGATATTCCTGCGTGGAATCCTGGGAATATACAGGAGTGGGACATCTCTTTGCGATATTTTTGTTACTGGATTCACCTGCAGGAAATATATTCAACAAAACATTACATGAAGAATGAAAATCATTTACTCTTTCCTGTATGTAGAGTAGGAGGGCAGCAGTGGTTTGGCGAGTGAGGGGAGGAAGAGTGCTGAAAGAGAAGTACGGATGGCAGCAAAGTGGTAAGGAGATGGGGCAACATGTGTGGAGTGGAGGTTGTGCAGCAGAGTGGTGAGAGAAGGGTGAATGGTCAAGTACGATGCCTGCCACCACCGCCGACCCCCCAAAAAAAAGTCAGCTCACCCCGAAGGCTCCCTCTCTGCCACCAGACAGTTCTTAAAATGTTACCAAACCCATGACAGTAAAATCGTTTTGTATATGCAGTAAAACATGCTTCTTATACTCACTGTGGAACCTAGGGGGTTAATCCTGTATGCACAGATCCTCCCTTTCTTGCATTGTCTTGAAAACATGCCAGATTAGACAGTTATTGGAGTCAGGCTGCACATGCTCAGTTTGGTGTGTATTGCTAGAGAGTTTTTTTTCCTTGGGAGGGTGCATGTGATCAGCACAGGGCCAATCAGCGCTGTCCAGACATGTCCAGAGAGAGGGTCAGAGGTCCTGCCAGTGTAGTATGAAAGCTCTTCCTACAAGCTTTAACCAGGCACTGATAGAAGTCACAAGGCTGTTATATGCCGCTAATGAGAAAATGTATTTAGCAGTTTATATTTACTAAAATAAATTGCAGTTCCATGTTCTGTGTACTGTGGGAGCCCAGATATAGCGAATGCATGGTCCTGGGTTTAGTAACATTTTAACTAAGCGGCCCCACCCCCTTGTGACATCATCAACCCAGCATACCGCTGGCCAATGATGTTACAAGGGGAGACATCACTAGTGGAACCCAATCCTTAGTTATTTAAGAACTGTCAGTCGGCAGGATGGATCTACATGGGTGACATTTATTTTTAAATCAAAGACTATCTAATGTTTATTTTTTACACTTCACTTTTTTTGGGGTGAATGAATACTCATTCACATGGGGGGGCAGATCTGGGGGCCCCTTGTGAAAGGGGCATATCTTGGGGCCCCCGGGTGTAGACCCCCACAACCATCAGTCAGGGTTCTGGAAAAGAGGCAGTTGTCCCCATCAACATCCTGGTATGGATTTTTTTTAATGTTGGCATGGGGGTTGCCTTCAAATTTCTTACCAGAGCTGAAGCTCCTGGTATGGATTGGGGGGGGGGGGGGGGGATTTCCATGCCATTTATTTTCACATTTAATGCAACGCTGAGATCATCAAAAATTAAATCTAAAAACAAAAAAAAAAAATCATTGTGTGAGCTCTGTGGTATATAAACCGATTGGGGGAAAAAAAAAACACTCCCCAATCCGCTACTTACCCATGTGAAGTCTCTGGTGTACAATAAGACTAGATTTTCGCGTAAAAAACTTCCCACACTCCAAACACAAAAATGATTTTGCTCCAGTATGACTCATCTGATGCAAAATAAGATGGTCTCTCGCCGTAAAACATTTCCCGCATTTCAAACATGAAAACGGCTCCCCAGTGTGAGTTTTCTGATGTTCAAAGAGACTTTTTTTCCGAGTGAAGCGTTTCCCACATTCCAGACATGAATACGGCTTCACCCCCGTGTGAGTTTTTTTATGTTCGATAAGACTGGTCCTCCAGGCAAAACATTTTCCGCATTCTGAACATGAAAATGGTTTCTCCCCCGTGTGGCTCATCTGATGGGAAATCAGATAACCTCTCTCAGTAAAACATTTGCCACATTCCGAACATGAATATGGCTTCACCCCAGTGTGAGTCTTCTTATGGTCAATTAGACTGGTTCGCCAAGTGAAACACTTCCCGCACTCTGAACATGAAAAAGGCTTCTCCCCCGTGTGGCTCATCTGATGTGAGATAAGATAGCCTCTCTCCGTAAAACTTTTCCCACATTCTGAACATGAAAATGGCTTTTCAGTTGGGTGAGATTTCTGGTGTGTAATAAGATGTTCTTTTTGAGTAAAACATTTCCCGCACTTTGAACATGTATAGGTTTTCTCCCGTGTATGAACTTCTTTGTGTATGATAACAGACCGTTTGGTGGAAAAACATTTACCACATACGGCACAGGAAAACGGCTTCTCTCCTGTGTGCGTCCTCTGATGTGCGGTAAGATTCGACCGTCTGGCAAAACATCTCCCGCATTCAGGACATGAATATGAAGCCTTTGCGCCTTTGTGAGATCTCTGATGTAAAATAAGACTGGATCTCTGCGTAAAACTTCTCCCACATTCTGAACATGAGTGCTTGTTCTCCCTTTCAAATCCTCCCTGATGTGAGAGGAGGTCTGCTTTCTGGGCAAAGCTTCCACCGCCCGTAGAATCCAAGAACAGTACACTACTTCTACGCTCTGTATAACCGATATCACAAGGCAGGTGTTTAGGAGAAGAATTGCTGTGTGTGGAGAGATTGGATGATGGATCTACACTGTGAGATAGGGGAGGGGGGTTGGGAGCAATGGGACTTTCTTCTGAAGAATCAGTTGTGATATAGTCTTCTATGTCATGATCAGGAGAGATATTGTCATGTTTTTCCTGGTTATTCCTGCTGTGCTGTTCATCTAGAGGGAAGACAGAATTAATCCTAATCAGAGCAATAAAGCAGAACTCCAGACAAAATATAATAATGCACCCGAGACTGACATGGTTCTTCAAACAAAACTCCAGCCTAACCAAACAAACTAATGTAACCCTTTTGCTGCTGCAATTATTAACCCATTGATGCCACCTATACCCAGACATGCGGCCTCAGTGGGAAGTGGGTCTTTATCCGAGTGGCTGCATATATACATCTCTTTGTGCTGGAAGCACACCACAGAGCGCGCTCCCAGCGCAGAGACCAGGCTCTCGCCGAGCGCCCCAGGTCTCGTACTTACGACTGGGACCTGGGACTCCCGATTCCCCACCACCTGTTTGCTATGATAGCCTCTGATTGGCTATCACAGTGATCAGCCACTGTACGGGCTTCCCCTGTGTTTTCTCTCTATCTTTTGCATAGAGAGAAAGATACATAGGAGGTTGATTTACTACTGTGCATTTCAAGTGCAGTTGCTCTAGATCCGAGGGGAAGCTCTGCTGATTTCTATCATCCAATCATGTGCAAACAAAAATGCTGTTTTTTTTATTGTTCTGGCACGTGATTAAGCAGTCTTTGCAAAGTGATGCTTTACCTCATTTACTAAGATAACGGTATATTTGCCTTTAGTAAATAAACATCATTGTATCTTGCTCTCTTTGCAGGAGAGAAAGATGTAAAACAAAAATGTGTAATAAATAAATAAAAAAAGAAAATAATTAGCTAGATCAAGGCTTGATCTAGGTCAGTGCCAGGATCAATGACAGATCAAAGGTCATTATATTTTTGGTAAGAATTTTTATTTTTGAAAAGGATAAGTTCACCTTTTAAAAAATAAATAAATAATAAATGCACATTTTTTTGCAGGTAGCCTGGAGCTTATTGGGAGCCTGGAAAGCATTGCTCACACAATCAGCAGACCGTGGGTGCTATGCAGGGCTCTTCCAGGCTCTGTGTGTAAGCTGTTTGGCTGTACATATGACCAGGCAACAGGAAGCATCAATGAACTACCACAGCGCTCAACAGTGCCGTGGTAGTTCATTGAGTACTACAAGCCAACAGCCACAAAGGCTGCCCAATCTTGTATTTTTCAATTCACAGAACTCTGTGAATGAGTGACGTGGCCGGAGCCCTGCATGGACACCTTTACAGACTCTGACAGAGAGTGAAGGGTAGAAGATCCCCTGATGTCACAGGTAAGGGGGTGCGGGGGCCAGTGGATTTGTAACATTTTACACCCTGAATATGGACATAATGTGTAACAAAAGGTGAACTTCTCCTTTAAAGCGGTAGCAAACCCGCTGAAATTTTTTTTTTGTCAGACCTGTAAGGGAAAAGGCATAATGAGCTAGTATGCACCGCATTAGCCCATTATTTGCCACTTACCTGACACAGGAGCCAGCAATGTCACCGCTGTCTCCTGTAGTCCGAAGTGTCCATCTTCTTCCGGGTATCGCTGCTCACAGCGCCGGAGCGGCGATGACGTCACTCCCCCGCATGTGCGCGGGAGCCGCCACTAATGGCATATCGACAGCGGCGCATGGGAGCCTCTCCTTTTGTAAGTATCTCCTAAACCGTGTAGGTTTAGGAGATATTTCTTGGACCTACAGGTAAGCCTTAATCTAGGCTTACCCGTAGGTCAAAGTGCTTTGTAAGGGTTTACACCACTTTAACAGCTTCTAAACCATCAGGCACAGAAATGTTTGATCCCGAGTCTTTAAATTATTTTTAAGTGAGCTTCTCCCTGAGGAGTCGCAGCTTATTGCTATTACTTCCAAGTTTAAGGAGACTGTTTTAGTGGTTATCAATTCAGTGTGCATCACCCTGTTGTTTCTACCAGTGCTTTTTCCAGCCTTGGATCGTATGGGTCCCTGGAGCTGTTAAGACTTTTCCTTTGCATCTGCTTTTTTTTAGTAGTTTCTACATGAAGATTGGAAGCGGCCTCTGTTGTTTTCTCCCCCTAAACGCTTGCTGGTCTTGTTTCTGCTTGGTAAAGATTTTATTCAGAAGTGGTTCATTTCCTTTATGGCTCCAACCAGGCCTTCTTTTAACAAAATGGAGTACTATACCAGTTGGGGATGCACCCACTTTTAAGGACCCAGCTAATAGGGAGGCCATCTGTTCTTGCTGGCAGGTCCTGCACTGCACCAGATGCAAACCAAATCAAACTGGGCAGCACAGTGGCTAACATATCCGCCTGGGGGCGTGGCTTGGCGCCGTGAGGAGATGGACGCCTGAACCAGAGCTCCCGGTCCCCGAGGTCCAGCGATATTCAGCCAGGCAGGTTTCTTTGGCCGCAACATGGGAAGCACAAAGCCGAAGGCACCGCCGCTCCGTTCCGGTTCCCCGCGGGCTGTTGAACACCCTCCTTCCCAGCACATTCCGGACATTTTTCGCTCCAGATCTCGAGGTGCGTCCCAGGAAGTGCAGGCCGCAGCGCTCGAGGCCTCCTCACAAAGCAGAGCGATGCCTCACTCTAGGAGCCGCAGCCCACAACATCCCCCCTCTGCCTCTGAGACGCAACAGACTCTCTGCCTTGCTGATCTCAGAGCGGTTGCTGCTGACATAAAATCAGCTATGTCAGCAGCCATATCGGAACTAAGAGAGGACTTTCATAGCATGGCCCTCAGAATGGAAGAGGTGGAAGAGACACAGGCCCGCCAAGACGCGGCCCTGTGTCATGTGCAACAACTTACGGAATCTCATGCCGTTCACCTGCGAGACATGAACCGTCACTTAGAGGACCTCGACAATCGAGGGCGCAGACGGAACCTGAGAGTGAGAGGTCTCTCGGAAGCTATAGATTCCTCACAATTAATGCGAGAAGTTACCGCCATTTTTAACGGCCTACTGGACCGTCCCCCTGACACAATCATACAGATGGAAAGGATCCACAGAGCTTTAAGCCCCAGGGGCAGAGAAACTGATCCTCCTAGAGATGTCATCTGCTGTCTCTCTGACTTTATTATCAAGGAAGAAATTATGCGTAAGGCCAGATCTACTGACAGACTTATACACCTAGGATCAGAAATCAGGATCTTCCAGGATTTATCTGCCATCACGTTACAAAGACGGAGGGAGCTAAAGCCCTTGCTAGAGGTCTTGAGAGCCAGAGGGATCCCTTACAGATGGAAGTTCCCCTTCTGCCTGTCGGCTACTGTCAATGGTCACATATTCCACCTCAAAGTCCCTGAAGACATGGAACATTTCTGTGACTCTCTTCACATCCCTCTGGTAGAGGTGCCAGATTGGTACAGCGATTTTCGCATCTCCCCGCTGCACAGAGAAGATTCCATGGATGGAGTCGCTGAAGCAGAGAACTTCAGTATGAGTCGGCGCAGGAGACTGCATCACCCTGCCTCTCCGAGACCAGCCAGTATGCCGAGGAATTCGAGCCCTACCGCATCGCCAGTCCACAGACGGCAAAGGAGAGCCTGAAAATGAAACAACCTACATTTCCAATCCACTTCTAGTTAAGTTCCAGATAAGTACTGTCCCTATACCATTGTCACATGTTTTGTTGCTTCCTTTGCATTTCTCTACCTTCTTTTTGACAGCACCCTGAACGGAGATTTTACTCTTCACTCACACTTATTGGAGCAATCCCGTTGGAAGTTGGGGCCAACCTCACTAACTTTTCCCGGTTTATAATACCGGATCTCCAGCTGGCTCTTAAGCTGTTTTGAACCGTGTCAGTTTTTCTACATAACTGTTCCCTGAGTGATTTTCACTGTCAACCTACACCAGGCTGTGTGATTCCTGATCAACTTTTCACGCTTTGACCTCCCTGACCACTCTGTAGTTTGGTTTCCCCTTTCATGCTAAACGTTGGATTTATCTAGTTCCATTATTTTCTGAACTAAATGCAAAACAAGCCTTATATGAACTTCAGTACACGTTTAGTTGTTTTTATGCTATGCAGTACTATATATGGCTCTTGGGAGAAGTCAAGGTTCATTCTCTCATTGGTTGCTGTGACTTCCGCTGCGGGTAGATCCTGATATGATCCGTTGTCGACCTCATTGTGTATGGTGGCACTCTTATTCGCCTCCTTACCAGTGAGGTGAACGCTATCTGTCTTTATTATGTGTAAATCTTTAGTATCTAGACTGTTTTTGGTTCTTTTATAATGGTCGCTTGTGTTCCGCCTGCCTCTTTTACCCTGGTGTTCGTCATATTACTGATTCGTACATATCCCAGTCTGGTTCACTGTTAATATACTGGTTCTATATGTGGTTTTCTCCAGTCTTTCCTATAAGGTGATATTCTCCTTCGGTAATACAGTGGTAATGTCCGCTCTCCTTCTCCATCTGACCACCGGTATTGATTTCAGGAGAACACAACCGACCATGTCTCTTATTGATATTTGGGATAGTACTCTGATACCCAGAGATTGGTTCACTGGTTCATATAGAATGCTACGTGTGCTTTATTCCAAGGTTCTACTCACACCAATACTGCGTTCCCTATGTTTGTAACAGTTTTTTCTGTTCTGTATGTTTTCTTTGTCCTATTGAAGACTCACTTTCTCACTATGTTAACAATACAGTTTTGTTACCCCCCTCTGCTGTGCTCTTTTAGAGTTTTTCGGGCAGGGCCCTAAATTTTGAATTATATTTTCTGAGTTTGATTTTTAGTATGCCCTCCCCTTTTCTACCCCTCTTATTCGTTTACATATCCCCACCTCGGACGAGATTGCCTTTCCGATTAACATCTTGCCCCCCCCCCCCCCCCCGCTTCCCATTAATCACTTATGTTATAATATTACCTACCACGTCCATCCGCTCTTTTGACCTCACCGGACCTCAGACTCGTCACTTATAAATAACTCTCTCTTCTCTGACTGCCAATCACGCCCACACTCAGAGATCTCGTTGGAGATTCTCTTGACACTTTACTGGATTACACATTCGGTCCTACCTAATAGTAGTTACCGACTCCAGTGACTAACCCCCCTTTCCCTCCAGGGAATATTCTCTACATATCTGAAGGATACTTGAGGGTTATAAACACGCTATCTCCTACCCCTCCCTTCCCGTTCGTGTCTCCCTTCCCCACCAGACTTCTTTCCACGCCACTCTACTCCCCCCCGTTTCTTCCCCCCCCTGTCCCATTTAGCTCCACTTACAGAATTGCACCGTTTACCTGACTTAATCTACGACTGATAAGTGTCAGCCACGTCTAATTGCCTATCTCTCCCAGGACTATAGCTAATTAATTAAGATGACTTCCTCCAAGACTGTTCCTGTGCCTACCACTTTGAAACTCATCTCTTTGAACGCAAAGGGATTGAATATCCCAGAAAAAAGATCTCAGATTTTGAGCGGCTTGAGAGGGTCTCGTGCAGATGTGATTTTTCTACAGGAGACTCACTTTAAATCCCAGGCCGTTCCAAAACTCACAACTTATTACTACCCGACCTGTTATCATTCGACCTCACCAGAATCTAAGACCAAAGGGGTATCTATATTATTCTCTAAACATGTCCCTATACAAATTACGGACTCTCTGATCGACCCCCAAGGGAGATTCCTTTTTCTGAAGGGCACATGGCAGAATAAACCTATTACTTTTGCCAATATATACAGTCCTAATTCAGGTCAAGTCACCTTTTTCAGAGAAATTACTGCCCTACTCACCACTTTTCAATCTGGAATGGTTTTAATGGGCGGAGATTTTAATGTCCCATTGGAACCTCTCCTTGATACTTCGACGGGATCTTCCCACTTGCCATACAAAGCCCTTAGACAGATCCGATTGTCTCTGCAATCCCTCATGCTGCATGATACTTGGCGCACCCTGAACCTCACTGGGAAAGACTTTACCTTTTTCTCGTCCCCTCACAACCGTTATTCCAGGCTAGACTATATCTTTCTGTCTCAGACTGACCTTCCCCTTCTATCCTCATCCACAATTGAACCCATGACCCTATCTGATCATCATCCTGTTTCTATCACTCTAACGCTTCCTAAAATGCAGGAACGCACACAAGTATGGTCAATGGATTCTCAAATCTTAACAAACTTACTATATGTGACTGAAGTACAACAATGCCTTACTGAATATTTTACACACAACGATACTCCTGACACGTCCCACATGACGCAATGGGCGGCCCACAAGTGTGTGGTGAGAGGCAAACTTATCGCCATTTCCGCAAAGATTGCGAAAGACAAAAAAGCTGTCCTTTCTAATCTCTATGCTAAACTGGAATCTGTCCACAAACGCACTATAGCCTCCCACACTCTTTTAGAATTGCAAGAGACT
The DNA here is from genome assembly GCA_037367395.1 of Lithobates pipiens. NCBI lineage: Eukaryota > Metazoa > Chordata > Amphibia > Anura > Ranidae > Lithobates > Lithobates pipiens. The sequence continues at coordinate 679,630 of JAZDVW010000120.1, forward strand.
CGATCATCCATCCAGACAGAATTAAACAAAAGAGTGAAAAAACGGTTTCTTCTAACTAAAAGACAATTTTATGAATTTGGCAATAAGAGTGGTCGGTTACTAGCTAGAGCCTTGCAATCCCATAAATCCAGAGTGACTGTGCATTGCTTACACTCCCCATCGGGCTCAAAAATCACGGCTAATAAAGAAATAGCGACAGAATTTAAAAATTTCTACTCTAATTTATATAATTTACACAATGATGCTGAGTAGCTTAAATCCCGCGCGAAACGCTCCCAATTAATTCACCAATTTTTGGAACAATTCTGCCCCAAATTACACAATACTGACCTAGCAGACAGTTTAGAGGGACCTATCACCCAACAAGAATGGGATCTAGTTCTTAAACAAATCAAAGTAGGCAAAAGTCCTGGTCCGGACGGGCTCCCGACGGCTTACTATAAAACATTCTCGGGCATTCTGAAAAACCCCTTCCTGAAAGCGTTTAACTCTCTGTCTAAACATGACCACATCTCTCCTGAAATGCTCCAAGCTCACATTGTGGTAATACCTAAAGGTGATAAAGACCCCACACAAACAGCCAATTACAGACCAATCTCTCTACTCAACGTGGACATAAAAATTTTCTCTAAAATACTGGCGAACAGATTATTAACTATTATTCCCAATATTATTTCACTGGATCAAGTTGGCTTTGTCCCGGGTAGGGAGGCCCGGGACAACACAATAAAGGCAGTCAATATCCATCATCTCATTAACATAACCAAACAAAAAAGTTTCTTCCTGTCCCTTGATGCTGAGAAGGCGTTCGACAGGGTTGCTTGGGACTATATGCAGGCTGTTCTAAGTCATATTGGCCTGGGACCTCAGCTGCTCAACTTCATTCAATCCTTATATCACAATCCAACAGCCAAGATTAGAGTTAATCGTACCCTGTCGAGCGCCTTCTCCATCCGAAACGGAACCAGACAAGGCTGCCCTCTATCCCCCATTTTATTTATACTGACCCTTGAACCCCTGCTGAACAGCATTAAACAAAACCCTGACATCACAGGGATACGCACAGGAACTAAAACTAGCAAACTAGCCGCGTACGCAGATGATATTTTATTATTCCTCTCTGACCCGCACACCTCGCTCCCTGTCCTCTTAAAAACTTTTCGCCACTTTGCATTACTCTCCAACTTCAAAATTAACTTTGACAAATCGTATGCACTTAACATCTCCCTTGACTTAGATTCGGTTGCCCGTTGTAAAGCAAATTTTCCTTTCCATTGGAATGAAAAGGAAATTACATATTTAGGAATCAAAATCCCTAGTGACTTATCAAAACTATATCAAAGCAATTACCCGCCTATACTTAAAAAACTCAAGGAGGATCTCAAACATTGGCATAACCTCCCCGTTTCCTGGTTTGGCAGAGCTGCCATTATAAAAATGAATGTCCTACCTCGCATTCTGTATGTACTTCAAGCCATCCCGATCCGCCTCCCCTCAGCCTTCTTTAAGGAATATAAGTCCATATGTGTTAAGTTCTTGTGGGAATCGCACAGACCCAGAGTTAAGTATACTCAACTCATCCTTCCTAAACACTCAGGAGGGATTGGTTTGCCTGATCTCTTTAACTATTACCTAGCTACACACCTGACTAGAATTGTGGATTGGAACATACATGGGAGCTGTAAAGATTGGGTTTCCTTAGAGGCCTCCTTCACCAAGTCCCCTATAGGCTCCCTCCCATGGTTGCAGCATATCCATTACAAATCTGACGTTGATTCGCACCCACTTATTGAACCGACGCTACATTGTTTCCGCACTGCATGCTCGAGATATTCAATCTCTTCTGTACCTGGACCACTCACGTCTCTGAAACTAAACCCAGATTTCCCCCCGGGAATGTATGTAAACTTCCTCCAAGACTATTGGACAGATGATCGAGTCTTTTTGCACCACTTTTACTCTAATCAAAGGGCATTGACAGCTGCTCAAATAGCAACAATACAGGGTAAACCTCCCATTTCCAACTGGACTTTCCAACAAATTACCAATTTTTTAAAATCTACTGCCAAAATAAAAAATTGCTCCAGACAATTGACGCCTTTCGAATCTCTATGTACTTCCTCAAATCCTCAATCCCATTTAATATCCCAAACCCACTCTCTTCTCTTCCATGACCATAATCCAAAATCTCTTAAAGCTTGTGTCTCTTGGGAAGGGGAGTTGGGGGTTACCTTGACGCAGGAAGATTGGGAAAATATATTTCTCCACATTCATAAGGGTTCTCTTAATGTCTTTACCCAGGAAAATGGTTATAAACTTTTTACGCGATGGTATAGAACACCAGTCCTTTTGCATAAATGGAATCCCAGTTCCCTTGATACATGTTGGCGATGTCAATTGTCCCGGGGTACATTGCTTCATATATGGTGGGATTGCCCCCGCATTCAGCCCTTCTGGAAGCAAGTTCACAAGTTAATACTCAACATTTCATCGTATGACTTGCCTTTCACCCCTGCACAATTTTTGCTGCACCACACTAATATAGGTAATACCTCTTACCGAAAGTCCCTCCTTATTCACTTAATTAATGCAGCGAAGCACTGTATTCCTAGACACTGGAAATCTCAAGATTGCCCATCCATAAAAGAATGGATGCGGCGAGTTCAGGGGATAGCAGAGATGGAAGAATTAATTAATATTGCCAAGGATACCCCACACAAATATACTCAGAAATGGGCCTGTTGGAAAGAATTTGAGACCACACAGACCTTCAAAGTCATCCTCTCAAACCCTGATTGATCCTTGTCGATACCCCCTCTTTCTTTCTTTCTTTAATTATTTATTTATTGCTAACTGTTAATTGATTGTAACTCTTTGACATTTACTGACATATTTTTGCAATTGGTAAAATGATTACTGTTTCCACAGGTGTCACACTTGTTTAACGTTTGCGCTACCATAGTCTACTTCTGAAGTTGTCTTAATCTATTGCCTCTTTTACTTATACTGACTATTTGTGTTATTATTGTTCTAGGAGAGCTCTGATTTAGTAATCAAATGTAATTTAATGGTGCATAATTGGATCCCCCCCCCATCCATGTTCCTCCCCAGCCTTCCTCAGACCCCTTACTCCCCCCCCCCCCCTTATTCACCACTCTCATTTCCCCCTGTGTATTACCTGCTTCAACTCCCTCTCCCCTTACCCACTCTCGACATTAGGGTATTTTTTAACATAACTGTGTCACCTCAACGGTGCGTACCTATGACCAATGGGCTATATTTGCACAGTGAAAGCAGACCATACAAGGTTGGTGCATAAGCCCGTCCAGTCCTTCATTACTTCAGGCCAGTTGTACTTACTTTAGTGATTAGGTCCTCAGGTTTAACATGGCTTGGCCTTCGACCCTACACCCTTCTTCTCGGTGCCCCGTACGAACCTATTAGGAATTTGTCTCCCCCACAAGGGTCACTCAATTTCCTTCCTTTTCTCCTATATAATGATAATTGCTGTATCTATAACTGTTTGAGTCTACATCTCTTTTCATATAGGTATTGTTCCCCTTGCGGTCACTGTTGTCCGATTGTATACTAGTAATTGTACCGTTGGTCTTTCCGCAATGTTGGCAATTATACTTGTTCTTGTATGTATACTACCCTGTTTATTAAAATAAAAATATTTTGAAAAAAAAAAAAACATATCCGCCTGGAAGCACTAGGGTTGCCAGTTTGAATCCCAGCCACAACCCTACTGCACAGAGTTTGCATTATCTACTTATTCCTCTGTGGGTTTTCACTGGGTACTCCGGTTTCCTCCCACACTCCAAAAGCATGCTGGTAGGTTAATTGGCTCCTGTCTAAATTGGCCATAGTATATGTATGTGAGATAGGGACCTTAGATTGTAAGCTCCTTAAGGGCAGGGATTGATGTGAATGTATAATATATATGTAAAGTGTTACATAAACTGACAGCACTATAGAAGTACCTCTAATAAATAAACTGATCAATATCCAAGGAAAGCGGGAATAGTTTTTATGTCTTATTGTTACCTGTGTGCATCTCTGGAGGAATATTGTCTTCCTTAATTTTCACATGTCCTTCTTCCTCCTCCTCAGCTTTGACATCTCCCTGAGTGTCTCCGGGGTCTGTGAATAAAGATGAGAGTGAAGCCCCCTCTACTGAGATGTATGAGAGACCCCAGAGAGTGTGTGTGTGTGTGTGGGGGGAGACTGGTCACGTCTCTTGGCTGGTAACACACAATGACATGATGTGAGGAGGAGATCCGGAGTCTAATAGAGTCTGATGGCTCCTGACTCCCCCACTGGGCACATACTGTCTCCCCATTACTGTCTACTGACAGAGGAGGGGAGAGAAGAGATTGTTGTAGTGACTGAACAAGGAGAATCTGGGACTCTTCTCTGGATTTAGTGTTTATTACTCACCTGTGCTGATCTCTGGAAGAACTTCCTCCTCCCTACAAGACTCATCACCTCTCACATAGGTTTTAAATGTACTCTGACGTTCTTCCTAAATAACCAACAAAACAAAAAAGGATATTGTCATATTTCTTCAAAATAACTTGGGACCTAGAGCTTATTTCCAACTACATTCCATTACCTGATCCTCCTGTGAGATCATTTGATGTTCCCGTGTGAAATCCCTGGAATAATAAGGGCTGGAATAGCTCTCCAATGTGTTTTTGTAAGTGGATCTATCTAAAGGAAACACACATAACCAACAAGGTGTTATTGAAGCATAGGTAATCTGTAAGCCATTGTACACACGGTCAGACATTCCGACAACAAAATCTGTCGGATTTTGTCCGAAACTGGTGTTGCATACACACGGTCGGACAAAGTTGTCGGAAAATCCGATCGTTATTTAGTTACGACGGGACTACGTTCAGGCTAGTAGCCAATAGCTTTGGTCTAGGAATTTGATCTGAGCATGCGTGGCACTTTGTCCGATCAGAATTTTCTACGCATGATCGGACAAAGTCCAATCGGATAATGTTGTCTGAAAATTTTATAGCCCAGCTCTAAAACTTTGTCGGTCGGATATTCCGACAGAAACAGTCAGATGGAGCCCACAGACGGTCGGATTATCCAACAACATGGTCCTATCGGACATTTTCCGTCGGAATGTCCAACCGTGTGTACAAGGGCTTAGACTTTTCCTTTTTTTTTTTATAATTCTTAGTAATGTAAATTTGCTTTTCCTTTTTTTTTTTTTTTTTTTAAATACGACCATTTCAATACTGGGCACTTTTACCCTCTTCCTGCCCAGGCCAATTATCAGCTTTCGCTGCTGTCGCACTTTGAATGACAATTGCGCAGTCATGCAACACTGAACCCAAATGATATATTTTCACACAACTAGAGCTTTCTTTTGGTGGAATTTAACCACCACTGGATTTTTTATTTTTTGCTAAATAAACAAAACAAAAAACTGAAAATTTTGAAAAAAAAAAAGAAGTTTTTCTTTGTTTCTATTATAAAATGTTGCAAATAAATAATCGTTCTTCATAAATTTAGCCCAAAATGTATTCCGCAAATTTTTTTGGTCAAAATAACCCAAATCAGTGTACATTATTTAGTCTGTGTGAAAGTTAGGAGAGTCCACAAACTATTGTATATATCTGAAAATTGATCAATCCTGATGTACTGACGCCCAATCTCATTTCTTGAGGCCCAAAAATGTCAGGACAGTACAAATACTCCCAAAATTACCCCTTTTTGGAAAGTAGACAGTCCAAGGTATTTAGTAAGAGGCATTGCAGTTTTTTTTTGAAGGTGTAATTTTTTTTTGTGGGGGGGGGGGGGGGGAGGGGTAATTTCACAATTAAATTTTTTTTCCCACATACTGTCACCAGTGCAGTATAGCCTCATCATAGAACTGGTGTGGCGGTGATCAGGGACACTGATTGGTGACAGTATGACAAAAAAAAGAAAAAAAAGTTTTTATTTACTTTTTTATTATATTTTTGTTTCTTTTTGTTTTATTTTTTTAAATTATACCACAGTAACATTGTACTACTCTGGGGAAGTGATCAGGTTTTTTTTTTTTACTTTTACGCATTATGTTGGCTTATATCAAACACAATGGTCCTGTCTATACCATGTGATCAAATTGACCAATTACAGCTAGCAACACAAAGTACACAATTGATGGCATGAAAGGAAGCCATCCATTGGTTTGGTTTGACATGCGTTGCCCTATGTTTTGTTCTTCTTCTAAGGCCAGTTATAAGTTGGGGCAGTGGCCATTTGTTTGTTCTGTGAAGTTACCATCTGGCACTCTGTGTATGATGATCTATTTTATGTGGGTGGTGCACGACAAACAAAACCAAGGAAAATTTCCAGCTCAACTTACCAACCAGCCTGCAACCAACCAAATTATCCTGTCTAACATTATGCGTTATAAACAGGGGTTTTTGTTTCCCTTTCGCCTTGCCCCAGTTACCTCAGAAATACAGAACACCTCCCTTTACGAGATGAGAAAAAGTCAAGGTGTCCTGTAGTCCTAACATACTTCCTGTCAGGTGACAACATTGTTCTTTCACAGATACAGTACAGTGAGTATTGTCACACTAGGACAGAAAATCTGCTGCTGGCAGGGCTACCAGGTGAAAATAAAAAGCCTGAAAGAAAAAAAAAAGAAAACTAATGCAGTCACCATATCTATGGACAAGTAGGTGACAGTATATGGAATTTCTTGCTCCTGGGTGTAGGTACACTCTAAGCCCTTGTACACACGGTCAGACATTCCGAAGGAAAATGTCCGATTGGACCGTGCTGTCGGATAATCCGACCGTGTGTACGCTCCATCGGACTGTTTCCGTCGGAATATCCGACCAACAAAGTTTTAGAGCTGGGCTATAAAATTTTCCGACAACATGTCCGTTCGGACTTTGTCTGATCGTTTGTAGAGAATTTCGATCGGACAAAGTGCCATGCATGCTCAGATCTAATTCCTAGACCAAAGCTATTGGCTACTAGCCTGAACGTAGTCCAGATGTAACTAAATAACGTCATGACGTTCCGAACGATCGGATTTTCCGACAACTTTGTCCAACCGTGTGTATGCAACATCAGTTTCGGACAAAATCTGACGGATTTTGTTGTCGGAATGTCTGACTGTGTGTACAAGGGCTTATACAGCTGCTCACCTCTGTGAGTTCTCAGGTGTGCAATAAGACTTGATCTCCGAGTAAAACATTTCCCACATTCTGAGCACGAAAACAGCTTCTCTCCTTTATGAACCATCAGATGTGAGAGAAGGTGGTCTCTCTCTGAAAAAGACTTTCCACATTTGACACACGAGAACGGCTTCTCGGCTGTGTGAATTCTCTGGTGTCGAAGGAGTTGCTGTTTCTGAGAAAACGATTTCCCACAATCTGAACAGAAGTAAGGCTTCGTCTCTGTGTGAGTTCTCTGGTGTTCAACCAGACTGGATCTCCGAGTAAAACCTTTACCACATTCCGAACAGGAATGTGGCTTCACTCCCGTATGAGCTTTCTTATGTTCAATAAGACTGGTCCTCCATGTAAAACATTTGCCACACTCTGAACATGAAAATGGTTTCTCTCCCGTGTGAATCATCTGATGTGAGATCAGATAGCCCTTTTCAGTAAAACATTTACCGCACTCTGAACATGAATATGGCTTCTCGGCTGGGTGAGTTTTCTGGTGCTTAATAAGTTGCTCCTTCTGAAAATAACATTTGCCACATTTGGAGCATGCATAGGTCTTCTTCCTTGTATGGGCTTCCTCGTGTATGATAAGAGACAATTTGGTAGAAAAACTTTTATCGCATCTGGAACAGGAAAACGGCTTCTCCCCTGTGTGAGTCCTCTGGTGTATCCTAAGAGTTGACTTTCTTGCAAAACATCTCCCACATTCGGAACACGAATAAGAAGGCTTCACGAAGCTGTGAGACTTTTTATGTAGAATAAAACTGGATTTCCGAGAAAAACATTTTTCACACTCTGAACATGAATAGTTTTGATCTCTCGCGTGAGCGCTCTGGTGTGAGACGAGGTCTGCTTTCTGTGAAAAGCATTCACCACACTCGGGATGCTCGGGACATGAGAACGTCTCGCTTTCTCTACGATCTGAATGATGGCTGCCACAAGGTTGATCAGAAAACCTTCCCCTGTGAGTAGAGGGATCAGAGACTAGATCTACACCGTGAGACACTGCAAGCATAGTTGGGGTAATGGGGTATTCTTCTGTTGAATCCGTTGTCACATCCTCATCTTCTATGTCATCATCTGCAGAGATAAATATAAATGTATGAGTTTTCTACCTGGAAGAAGGTAAATCATTTTCGCTGCCAGAGCCATATTTTAATTTTTTTTGCATGTTTAAAAAAAAAACATTTTAGGCCTGAAGATTACATAAAACCTTCAAATATTATATATTTTCTGAAAGCAGATGCCCTAGAGCAGTGGTTCTCAACCCTGTCCTCAAGTACCCCTAACAGGCCATGTTTGCAGGTTTTCCTTTATCTTGCACAGGTGCTTTAATTCAGTCAATGGTTTCATATTGTGGACAGCTGAGTTTTTTGCTGTTCAGCACTGCGCTACTTTAACCACTTGCAGACCGGACCATTTTGCTGGTCAAAGACCAGACCACTTTTTGCGATTCGGCACATGCGTCGCTTTAACTGACAATTGTGCGGTCGTGCGACGTGTCTCCCAAACAAAATTGACGTCCTTTTTTTCCCATAAATAGAGCTTTCTTTTGGTGGTATTTGATCACCTCTGCGGTTTTTATTTTTTGCGCTATAAACAAAAATAGAGCGACAATTTTGAAAAAAACGCATTATTTTTTACTTTTTGTTATAATAAATATCCCCCAAAAATATATAAAAAAAACATTTTTTTTCCCTCAGTTTAGGCCGATATGTATTCCTCTACATATTTTTGGTAAAAAAAAAAAAAAAAAAATCGCAATAAGCGATTATTGATTGGTTTGCGCAAAAGTTATAGCGTTTACAAAATAGGGATAGTTTTATAGCATTTTTATTAATAATTTTTTATTATTTTTTTTTTTTACTAGTAATGGCAGCGATCAGCGATTTTTATTGTGACTGCGACATTGTGGGGAACCCATCGGACATTTTTGACACATTTTTGGGACCATTGTCATTTATACAGTAATCACTGCTATATAAATACAGTGATTCCTGTGTAAATGACACTGGCAGTGTAGGGGTTAAGTGTTCCTAGGGGTGTGTTACTAACTTTGGGGGGGTTGGGCTTTCATTTAGTGAACACTGATCTCTGCTCCAATCACATGGAGCAGAGATCAGCGTCACTAGTCGCTAGGCAGAATGGAGAAATGCTGTTTACTCAGCATTTCCTCCATTCGGCCGCTCCGTGAGACGATCGCGGGGATGCCCGCGGCGATCGAGTCCGCGGGTCCTGTGACCAGACTCACGGGGGTCCCGACCAGCGGCGCGCTCCCGATGGCAGGGCGCCATTGAATATTGGACGTACTTGTACGCCAATATGCCTGCCCGTGCCATTCTGTCGACGTACATCGTCGTGCGCTGGTCGGGAAGTGGTTAAAAGGGATGTAAAGGTAAATGTTTTTTCACCTTAATGCATTCTATGCATTAAGGTAAAAAAACATCTGACAGTGCCTGCGCCCCCAGCTCCCCGTTTCACTTACCTCACCCCTCGAAAGTCTCGCGCTCGTCCCCCGACGTCCTTTCCACCGTTCAGCTGGCCGCTGATTGGCTGTGGTGGATGGAAAGCAGCGCAGCCATTGGTTCGCGCTGCTGTCAATCACAGCCACTGACGCGGAGAGCCGGGGCAGTGTGATACAGCGAGCGGCTATAGCTGCCGGCTGTATCACGGGAGCGCGCCCGCAGATGCTTCTCACCATGCGAGGGAGCTCGCATGAACGTGAGAAGCATCTGAGGGAGGAAGCAGAGACAGCCACTGAGGGACCCCAGAAGAGCAGGTTCAGGGCCACTCTGTGCAAAATAAGCTGCACAGTGGAGGTAAGTATAACATGTTTGTTATTAAAAAAAAAAAAAAATTCTCTTTACAATCCCTTTAACTGGCATTTGTGCAGTTATTCAACACTGTACCCAAATTAAGTTTACATAATTTTTTTCATACAAATAGAGCTTTCTTTTGGAGGTATTTGAATACCACTGGTTTTTTTTTTATTTTTTTGCGATCAAAATGAAAAAAGACCAAAAATGTTTGATATAAAAAAAAAAAATTGTAATTACATTGTTTTCTGCTATCATTTTTTTATTTATTTTTTTAATAATTACTTCTATCTGTATGTACCTGATCACAATCAGACCCTGCATTTCTTAAAACTTTTCAATAAAAATGTAATGAAAGAGAAAAAAAATCCCAATAAGTGTATATTGATTATGTGTGTGTAACTTACATACAAACCACATACATACAGTATCCCACAAAAGTGAGTACACCCCTCACATTTTTGTAAATATTTTATGATACCCTTTCATGTGACAACTCTGAAGAAATGACACTTTGCTACAATGTAAAGTAGTGAGTGTGCAGCTTGTATAACAGTGTACATTTGCTGTCCCCTCAAAATAACTCAACACACAGCCATTAATGTCTAAACCGCTGGCAACAAAAGTGAGTACACCCCTAAGGGAGAATGTCCAAATTGAGCCCAATTAGCCATTTTCCCTCCCCGGTGTCATGTGACTCATTAGTGTTACAAGGTCTCAGGTGTGAATGGGGAGCAGGTGTGTTAAATTTGGGGGTATCACTCTCACTCTCTCATACTGGTCACTGGAAGTTCAACATGGCACATCATGGCAAAGAACTCTCTGAGGATCTGAAAAAAAGAATTGTTGCTCTACATAAAGATGGCCTAGGCTATAAGAAGATTGCCAAGACCCATAAACTGAGCTGCAGCACGGTGGCCAAGACCATACAGCAGTTAAACAGGACAGGTTCCACTCAGAACAGGCCTCGCCATGGTCGAGCAAAGAAGTTGAGTGCACGTGCTCAGCATCATATCCAGAGGTTGTCTTTGGGAAATAGACATATGACTGCTGCCAGCATTGCTGCAGAGGTTGAAGGGGTGGGGGGGGTCAGCTTGTCAGTGCTCAGACCATATACCGCACACTGCATCAAACTGGTCTGCATGGCTGTCATCCCAGAATGAAGCTTCTTCTACAGATGATGCACAAGAAAGCCCACAAAAATTTTGCCAAAGACAAGCCGACTAAGGACATGGATTACTGGAACCATGTCCTGTAGTCTGATGAGACCAAGATAAACTTATTTGGTTCAGATGGTGCCAAGCATGTGTGGCGGCAACCATATGAGGAGTACAAAGACAAGTATGTCTTGCCTACAGTCAAGCATGGTGGTGGGAGTGTCATGGTCTGGGGCTGCATGAGTGCTGCCGGCACTGGAGAGCTACAGTTCATTGAGGGAACCATGAATGCCAACATGTACTGTGACATACTGAAGAAGAGCATGATCCCCTCCCTTCAGAGACTGGGTCACAGGGCAGTATTCCAACATAACGACCCCAAACACACCTCCAAGGTGACCACTGCCTTGCTAAAGAAGCTGAGAGTAAAGGTGATGGACTGGCCAAGCAGGTCTCCAGACCTAAACCCTATTGAGCATCTGTGGGACATCCTCAAATGGAAGGTGGAGGAGCACAAGGTCTCTAACATCCACCAGCTCTGTGATGTCGTCATGGAGGAATGGAAGAGGCCTCCAGTAGTAACCTGTGAAGCTCTGGTGAACTCCATGCCCAAGAGGCTTAAGGCAGTGCTGGAAAATAATGGAGGCCACACAAAATATTGACACTTTGAGCTCAATTTGGAAATTTTCACTTAGGGGTGTACTCCCGTTTGTAGCCAGTGGTTTAGGCATTAATGGCTGTGTGTTGAGTTATTTTGAGGGGACAGCAAATTTACACTGTTATACAAGCTGTACACTCACTACTTTACATTGTAGACAAGTGTCATTTCTTCAGTGTATTTTTTTGTTACTATTTCAGACAGTTTTCCTTTGATGATAGTAAAAACAAAAAATAAAAGCAAGAAAAAAAAAAAAAAAAAAACACAGGGAATATCGGTTACCATTTAGCACTAAAAGAAAGCCCAATTTGTCCTTAACCACTTCCCGACCAGCGCACGATGATGTACGTCGACAGAATGGCACGGGCAGGCATATTGGCGTACATGTACGTCCAATATTCGTTGCCGCCGTGCCATCGGGAGCGCGCCGCCGGCGGCGCGCTCCCGCGCTGGTCGGGACCTCCGTGAGTCCGGTCGCGGGACCCGCGGACTCGATCGCCGCGGGCATCCCCGCGATCGTCTCACGGAGCGGCGGAATGGAGGAAATGCTGTATAAACAACATTTTCTCATTCTGCCTAGCAACTAGTGACGCTGATCTCTGCTCCATGTGATTGGAGCAGAGATCAGTGTACACTAAATGAAAGCCCAACCCCCCCACAGTTAGTAACACACCCCTAGGAACACTTAACCCCTACACTGCCACCCACAGGTTAACCCTTTCACTGCCAGTGTCATTTACACAGGAATCACTGCATTTATATAGCAGTGATTACTGTATAAATGACAATGGTCCCAAAAATTTGTCAAAAATGTCCGATGGGTCCCCGACAATGTCGCAGTCACAATAAAAATCGCAGATCGCCGCCATTACTAGTAAAAAAAAAAATAATAAAAAATTATTAATAAAAATGCTATAAAACTATCCCTATTTTGTAAACGCTATAACTTTTGCGCAAACCAATCAATAATCGCTTATTGCGATTTTTTTTACCAAAAATATGTAGAAGAATACGTATCGGCCTAAATTGAGGGAAAAAAATGTTTTTTTATATATTTTTGGGGGATATTTATTATAACAAAAAGTAAAAAATAATGCGTTTTTTTCAAAATTGTCGCTCTATTTTTGTTTATAGCGCAAAAAATAAAAACCGCAGGGGTGATCAAATACCACCAAAAGAAAGCTCTATTTGTGGGAAAAAAAGGACGTCAATTTTGTTTGGGAGCCACGTCGCACGACCGCGCAATTGTCAGTTAAAGCGACGCAGTGCCGAATCGCAAAAAGTGGTCTGGTCTTTGACCAGCAAATTGGTCCGGTCTGAAAGTGGTTAAAAACCCCCCCAAAAAAAGAAGGTATAATCCATCTGGATAAACAAAGTAGTTGTGATGATATGCACAGTTTTACTAACGCTTTTTGGGAGAATATAATATATATATATATATATATATATATATATATATATATATATATATATATATATATATATATATATACACACACACACACACACACACATACACACGCAGTTGTGCTTATAAGTTTACATACCCTGGTAGAATTTTTATGATTTCTTGGTCATTTTTCAGAGAATATGAATGATGACAAAAACTTTTCTTTCTTTCACTTATGGTTAGTGTTTGGCTGAAGCCATTTATTATCAATCAACTGTGTTTACTCTTTTTAAATAATAATGAAAACAGAAACTACCCAAATGACCCTGATCAAAAGTTTACATACCCTGGTGATTTTGACTTGATAACATGCACACAAGTTATCACAAAGGGGTTTGAATGGTTATTAAAGAGGAAGTAAAGGGGAAAAAAAATAAAATAAAAAACACACCCTGCAAGGCAAAGGCATAATGAGCTAGTATGCATAGCATACTAGCTCATTATGAATAACTTACCTGAGAACGAAGCCCCCGAAGCGGTCCTCCATCTTCCTCTTCGCTGCTGCCATGGATCCCAGAGCGACTTCCGGGTCTCGCGGCTCCGGCGCTGTGATTTCACCGGAGTCACGATGACGTCACTCCCACGCATGCGATCTGCGGCCTGCCCAGTGCGCCTGCGCGCCGCTGTCTACGGCGTATGCGCCTTAGACAGCGGTGGCTGTCTTCGGGTAAATATCTCCTAAACTGTATAGGTTTAGGAGATATTTCTTGGACCTACAGGTAAGCCTTAATCTAGGCTTACCTGTAGGTCAAAGTGGTTTGTAAGGGTTTACAACCACTTTAAAGGTAACCATCCTCACCTGTGATCTGTTTGCTTGTAATTAGTGTGTATAAAAGGTCAATGAGTTTCTGGACTCCTGACAGACCCTTGCATCTTTCATCCAGTGCTGCACTGACGTTTCTGGATTCTGAGTCATGGGGAATCATGGGGAAAGCAAAAGAATTGTTAAAGGATCTGCAGGAAAAGGTAGTTGAACTGTATAAAACAGGAAAGGGATATAAAAAGATATCCAAGGAACTGGGAATGCCAATCAGCAGTGTTCAAACTCTAATCCAGAAGTGGAAAACAAGGGGTTCTGTTGAAACCAAACCACGGTCAGGTAGACCAACTAAACTTTCAGCCACAACTGCCAGGAAAATTGTACGGGATGCAAAGAAAAACAAACAAAAAACCCACAAATAACTTCAGGTTAAATACAGGCCTCTCTGAAAACAAGTGGTGTGGCTGTTTCAAGGTGCACAATAAGGAGGCACTTCGAGAAAGATGGGCTGCATGGTCGAGTCGCCAGAAAAAAGGCATTACTACGCAAATGCCACAAAGTATCCCGCTTACATAACGCCAAACAGCACAGAGACAAGCCTCAAACCTTCTGGCACAAAGTCATTTGGAGTGATGAGACCAAAATTTAGCTTTTTGGCCCCAACAACAAGGCCTATGATGAAAGGTACACCATTTATACTGTGAAACACAGAGGTGGATCGCTGATGATTTGGGGATGTGTGAGCTACAAAAGCACAGGAAATTTGGTCAAAATTGTTGTCAAGATGAATGCAGTATGTTATCAAAATATACTGGAGGAACATTTGTATTCCTCAGCCAGGAAGCTGTGCATGGGACGTACTTGGACATCCCAACATGACAATGATCCAAAACACAAGACTAAGTCAACCTGTCGTTGGCTACAGCAGAATAAAGTGAAGGTTCTGGAGTGGCCATCTCAGTCTCCTGACCTCAATATCATTGAGTCACTCTGGGGAGATCTCAAACGTGCCGTTCGTGCAACACAGCCCAAGAATTTACAGGTACTGGAGGCTTTTTGCCAAGAGGAATGGTCAGCTTTACCATCTGAGAAGATAAAGAGCCTCATCCACAAATACCACAAACAGACTTCAAGTTGTCATTGATGCTAAAGGGGGCAATACACGGTATTAACAATACATGGTAAATGAGCTAATGACACTGGCTGGAAAGGAGTTAATATCTAGTGGTTAAATGTGTGCCTAACAATGTGTAATATGAGTACTGTGAGCTGATTTTACTAAGCAATCTGCTGTTTTTTACTACCTGGTTATCAGGGAGAAACAAACAGCACATTGTTGCTGTCTGTAAAAAGCTCTGTGTTGTTTACCAACAAAGGGCTCTCTTCTGTCATTTGCTCAGCACTGGCCGGGACCCACTGATTTGCTTGTGCTGCAGCAAATGACAACACCGTCTTCCAGGTCCGTATGTGCATATGTAAGTGGACCCAGAAAGCTGTGACGTATAGGTACTGTACGCAATTGTGCTTGTATGAGCCGACCTGCTGCAGTAAATGTACTGCAGTAAGTTGGCAAGAGGTTAATTGATGTACCTTTGAAATAATTTTTTGGACAGATAAGAGAAAAAAGGTACTTGCAGTGACGAGAATGGGTGACTCTTTCTGTATTTAGGGCTTATGCCTCACCTGTGCTGATGTCTATAGGACAAGACTCGACAAACCCCGGGTGCCAGGTGGCATTTGCGACTAGAATTTGCATCCTGGCGCCTGGGGCAACACAGCTGGGGTATCCTGTCTCCGTGTGGACCCCGAACTCCACCGTGCGACTGCATCGGGCCGCGCCGGCCAGTAATTGAGGCCGCGGCTTTGCGGCCTTCTAAAGTCTTTCCATAGTCTGGCGCCATCTTGTGGTGGATGTTGAAATTACAACCCATCCAAAAATGCTAATCCTAATGGAGCTTCAAAGCCCTGCCTGTTTTTCACTGCCCGCCCATTTCCTTCCCAAAGTGAAGAGAAGGAAGTGATTGCGGGCGTCATCTGGCGCCTTTTGCCCAACGATGAGTGTGGTGGCTGGTAAATAGCTTCATATATATATATATATATATATATATATATATATATATATACACACACACACACACTATATATATATATATATATATATATATATATATATATATATATATATATATATATATATATATATATATATATATATTATTTTATTTACTTTTTTTTTTCATAATAGCTTTTATTTTTATTTATTTTTTAAAAGTAAAAAAAAATAATTTTAATTAAAGGAATCCTACCTGCTTCGCCCCTTTCACAAGGGCTGTCTGATCAGGTTCACCTGTCAGTTTTTCAGGCGGACCTGATCGAACCCTTAGCGGGGATATGGCAGTAAATAAGCAGGAATATGGCGGAAATAAAAGAAGCCACATTCTTTTGTTAACCACTTTGTGCCCGCGCTATAGACAAAATATGTCTACAGCGCGGACACCAATTTCCGGGAGGGCGTCCCTGGGCATCCTCCTTTTTACTTCCCCTCTGCACGCCGCCATGGGTGCGCATCGGGGAAGTTCTGTGTTGGCCGTGTCCCTTGGATACAGCCAATCACAGATCATGCTAAATGGCCAATAACAGCGGCCATTTAGCACTCGAGCGGTGTGTCCAATGAGAGGTGATCTCATATGTGGGGGCTGGGGGCTATCTTCCCCTCACTCGTCTCCATGTCAGGCCAGGGACAGGTCCAGATCGCCGTCACGGACCTGGCTCCTAACTTTTTTAGCTGGCTCCTAGATTCCAAGCAAATTTGTCAACCCCTGCTATAGGAGATTCCTCCTCTTTAACCCTTTCATGACTAAGCCTATCTTTGGAATTTGGTGTTTACAAGTTAAAATCCATATTTTTTGCTAGAAAATTACTTGGAACCCCCAAACATTATATATATTTTTTTAGCAGAGACTCTAGAGAATAAAACGGCGATTGTTGCAATATTTTATGTCACACGGTATTTGCGCAGTGGTGTTTTAAACGCAATTTTTTGGGAAAAGGGACACTTTCATGAATTAAAAAAAAAACGAAACAGTAAAATTAGCCCAATTTTTTTGCATAATGTGAAAGATAATGTTACGCCAAGTAAATAGATATCAAACATGTCACACTTTATAATTGCACGCACTCGTGGATTGACGACAAAGTACGGTACCTAAAAATCTCAATAGGCGAAGCTTTAATTTTTTTTTACGGTTACCAGGTTAGCATTGCAGAGGAGGTCTAGTGCTAGAATTATTGCTCTCGCTCTGACGATCGCGGCGATACCTCACATGTGTGATTTGAACACAGTTTACATATGCGGGCGTGACTTCCTTATGCGTTTTCTTTGCTTTGCGAGCTCGCGGGGACGGTGGGCGCTTTAAAAATTTTTTTTTTTTTTATTTATTTGAAAATTAATAAATTGTTTAAAAAAAAAAAATAATTTGATCACTTTTATTGCTGTCACAAGGAATGTAAACATTCCTTGTGACAGTAATAGGTGGTGACAGGTACTCTTTATGGAGGGATCGGGGGTCTAAAAGACCCCCCACCCCTCCTTTACACTTCAATGTATTCAGATCGCCGAAAACGGCAATTCTGAATACCGTATATATTTTTAAAACCAGCGCCATTGGCAGCCGAGTAAACGGGAAGTGACGTCATGACGTCGCTCCCGTGTTTACGATTAGGATACTGGAACAAAGCCGATTACGGCTTCGTTCCAGTTCCTCCCCGGCAGCCGGAGGCGCCGGATCTTGAATCGGTGCTCCCGATCGAGCGGGGGCACCGGTAACAGCGGCGGGAGGGGGGGACGTCCCCTCCCGCTCCTCCGGCATAACAGCCGAGCGGCTTTTAGCTGCTTCGGTTGTTATGGCTGGATAGCCAATCGCCAGCTGAACAAAACGGTACCGGGATGATGCCTGCAGGTGCGGGCATCATCCCGGTATACTCCCTGGAAGCCGAGTACGCACATCTGCGTACACTCGGCGGGAAGGGGTTAATCCTCACATGTCCTTCTTCCTCCTCTGCAATTTTGACATCTCTTTGAGTATCTCCGGGGTCTGTGAATAAAGATGAGAGTGAAGCCCCCTGTACTGAAATGTATGAGAGACCCCAGAGAGTGTGTGTGGGGGAGACTGGTCACGTGTCTTGGCTGGTAACACACAATGACATGATGTGAGGAGGAGATCCGGAGTCTAATAGAGGCTGATGGCTCCTGACTCCCCCACTGGGCACATACTGTCTCCCCATTACTGTCTACTGACAGAGGAGGGGGGAGGAGAAGAAATTGTTGTAGTGACTGAACAAGGAGAATCTGGGACTCCTCTCTGGATTTAATTTTTGTTACTTGGGATGAGCTCAGGTGTGTTCGGACATGAGTCCAAACCCACCCGAGCTATCCTGCCAAGAAGCTGTCAAAGTCAACGGCCAATCATAGGTGGCAAAGGCATTCTCCACCCCGCAGCTGTACGTACGCAAGGGGCATGTTAATGTGCAGCTGTGGGGTGAAGAATGCCTCTGCTGTGTATGATTGGCTGTAAGCTTTGACAGCTTCTCGGTGGGATAGCTCAGGAGAGTTTTGATTTGTGTTTGAACACAACTGAGCTCATCACTGTTTATAACCCACCTGGGCTGATCTCTGGAGAGACTACTTTTTCTTAAAACAGTAGTAACATTCTCTGAGCTTATTTATACCCACAGATAAGCCTATAATGGAGCATACCTGTAGGTACAATAAACATCTCCTAAATGTGCGCTGTTTAGGAGATACTTACCTTAGTAGCAGTCAGTGATGTCACCGGCACTCTCAAAGGATGGCATGCTGTGCCGTGGTTGTGACTCCTGTGTGTGACCTCATCGTGGTTCAGCCATTCAAATGGCTTAGGCCCACGAACCCGGAATGAAGATCGGGTAAAAATGGAAGCCTTGCCAGCGTTTTAAGGTAAGTCTTACGATAATGTGCTAGAATGTGAACAGAATTATGACATTACCTGCACTGGCCTAATTTTTTCTTTTTGTGGTTTACTACCACCAATATCGGCGTTTTTTTTAAATGGCGCCGTTGGCTGCCGAGTAAACTGGGAGTAACGTTGTGACAATGCTTCCGGGTTATTACATCTGAGACCCGATCAAATGTTCGGGTCTCCGGCCAGCCATCGGACGTGCTGGCTGGTGACTCAGGTCTCCCGGTGGGACGGAAGAGCCCGGGTGAGCCGTGGAAGGTGACGGGACGGGGGAGAACATCCTCTTCCGCTGCCTGTAATAACAGCCAAGCGGCTACTTAGCTGCATCGGTTGTTATTACAGAAAGCCGACTGTCAGCTCTAAAAAACGGTAGCAGGGTGATGGCCGCACCTGCAGGCATCACCCCGGTACAACCACTTGAAGCCAATAACGTATAGATATGTGATTTGGCAGCAAGTGGTTAAAGCTGAACTCCAGCTTTTGTACACTTTACATGGCTCAAATAAACTATATTCCTCACAAACATGTGAGGGCGCTGGATGTGTGGTATTTGCGGACGTGTTCCAATTTTGAGCCAAGACCTTCCTGTCTCGTACCCAGAACACACTAGAGTCCATCTAGATGGAGCTCGGCCATTCATAGGAAGCAATCTATTCTAACAATGAATACAAAGCTTCTTCTGCTTGGCCGAGTCAGAGGTTGTGACATCATCGGCTTGGCCCAAATGAACTATGTAAAGTGTAAGCAAAGCCGGAGTTAAGCTTTAATCTTTTCAAAATTTTCCCTTTCAGTTTTGTTGTTTCGCTTGACCACTCTGGTGTCTGGGAATAATAGTGTGAAACCCCTTTTTCGCATATGTATGAGAGGCTTGAGAATGCGTGGCATGTTCTTTGTTAGAAGTTTTTGAGTTAATTAATATTTTAAGTGATAAAAGTTTCTGAAAATATATGTAAGTTATATGTACGGTAATAAGTAATGGTCTCTGAAGGTCACAGAACAACAGATCATATAGGGAGGAGTGGTTTTGCTGAGTAGGTATTTCTATTTTTGAGTTAGTCAGGACAATGGGTGGAGTTATGCTACTTATCTATAGACTGAACCATATTAGGTATATATGCAAATATGGGTGTTATTAGGATATGCTGACATAGCATCATGAAACAGTATAAGAATGGAGTAGGATTATGAGTGAGGGAGGATCGATGGGAAGAGAAAGAACTCTACACTTTGGAGAATGTAGATCAGATGATCCTTTCCTCCTTCTGAGGCCATCACCATGCCATATGTTACCAGATGTCAATCTTGTCTTTTCTTATCTTCCTGAACAATAAAACATCTATTGTTGAAGTATTGAACGAACAAAGGATTCTTCAATTTCTACTCCTGACAGTACGTTGGAAATGCCTTGGATGAAGACATACATATCTCCGCTACACACCCTTTAGGAGAAGGGATACCGATTCACATATTACACAAAGACTTTGCTATTCATTAAGAAACGCCCCTGTGAGTATAGTAGAATACTAGAGTATTATGTATTTTACTAAGAGTAGAGTTTTATACTCTCTAATCCATTTTTTTCATTCTTCAATGTCCTTTGTTACAGTATTTAGTGTTTATTGCTCAGCTGTGCTGGTCCCTGGGGAAATTTCCTCTTCCTTACATGGCTCATGACATCCCGCATAGAGCTCTCCTGATTCTTCTTTTACTTCAACTTTTACTACAAAAAGGTCTTCACCCTAGATAAATGTGGTCTACTTTTAGTAAGGTCTGATTTGCGATGACACAAATCAATATCTATTTTTAATAAAAAAATAAAAAGAAAACACACAAACACACAACAACTAAGTCCCATCTACCTCCTGAGGGATCTCCTGATCTTCCTGTGTGGAGTCCCGGGAATACAGAGGACGGGGACATCTCTCTGGGGGATTTCTGTTCCTGGATCCATCTGTAGGAAACACACACACTGATGTGTTTATGTGTATGTATGTGAATGTGGATGTGTGTATCTAGGCGGATCCTCAATACTCTTCTCTCCTTAACAAGAAATGAATGTCTCCTCTTACCTGGTGATGTGAGGGGCATCTGGTTCTCCATCATGACATCCTTCTACATATCCTTGTACTCCGCCTGCAATAATAAAAAAGAAAAAAAAAAACAATAAAAAAGAAAAAAAAAGGAAATGCATAAAAAAAAAAAAAATTACACGATCACCTTGGTATTCAGTTGGATATTACTACCATGAAGCTACAATCTTCTAGACCAGGGTCCCACAACTAGGGATCCTCCAGAGGTTTCTAGGGGATCCTTGAGTAATTTTTGCCTCTCACATAAGTTCCCACTGACACCATTGATCTTTTTAGCGTGTGTAAAAGGGTAATTCTTCCCAATGACCTGACCACAAGTGTAAAGCCCCGTACACACGACCGGACTTTTCAACATCCAAAATCTGACGGAATGATTCCGGCAGACTATTTGATCGTGTGTGGGCTGCAACAGACTTTTGATTCGCAAAAGTCTGACAGACTTTAGAAATGGAACATGTTTCAAATTTTTCAGCCAGAACTCTGCCGGATCCAGTTCCTACCGAGAAATTCGCTCGTGTGTGTGCTATTCCGACAGACTAAAACCGACGCTAGTGCAGCTATTGGCTACTGGCTATGAACTTCCTTATTCGAGTCGAGTCGTACGTCATCACGTTCGAATCCGTCGGAGTTTGGTGTGATTGTGTGTGGCCAAGTCCGCTCATTCGGAAAGTCCGTCAGAATTGTGCCAGAACTCCTTCGAAAGTCTGTCGGACTTAATCCCTCGAAAAGTCTGGTCGTGTGTATGCGGCATAAGGAACATTCTTCCCACTGACCATCCCACTAATGTATCATGATATTTCCAGGGTTCCTTTGTGTTGAAAAGGTTTAGAAAGACTGAACTATGCAGTCAAACTGTGCGGTGTGAATTGTTTTTCTCTACACACCCTCACCTTGGAGGGAATTTTCTCTCCTGAACTTTTTCATTCCTTGTGAAGTATTTTAGTTTCTTGGCCCAAGTTTTAAGATTTATCAAAAATTCCCACTGAACTGGAAACATTTTGATTCTTCTATGGCTGTTCTCACTTGAGAGAAGTCATTCTAATGATCGACTTCTGTTAAACAGGACTGTTGGAAAACATTCAATCAACTGATGAAGCCCTGGTCAGGGTATTCTCATAGCGGAGGGGCCCCTGCTGTCAGAATACAATAGTACAGCGGGAAGGATTCCTCCATTCATCTTGTGTGTGTGGATGGGGGAATATAGTAGTTTTCTTTATTTTCGATCAGCCCGCTATGATAGCCCATTCTATCTATGGCTAGCCATACTCTGGCCTTCAGCTTTTCTAAAATTTAAGATTATACACTCCCCCCCCCCCCCCCCCCCGATTTACATCATAAATTATTACAGATAACCCATAGTATAAAGCACGGTGCTATGTTGAAGCCACAATAGTGTCCCATTGACTTCTACTGTGATAACTAATTTCATTCAAACATTGGCAGTGATCAGAAACAACTGCCAGTTCCTTGCCCATTTATTACCACCATAGACAGTTCCTTGCTTATGCATTACCATCACTGCCAGCTCTTTGCCAGTTCCTTGCCCATGTACTGCCAGCTCCTCCTCCATATACCACCATTTTCAGTTTCTTTCCTATGCATTATCATAATTGCCAGATATCTTCCTAGGTCTTTGCCTACGTATTACCACTACTGCCAGTTCCTTTCCCATTTATTACCTCCATTGTCAGCTCTTAGCCCATTTATTACCACCACCAGTTCCTTACCCGCGTATAACCACCATTGCCAGTTCCTTGCCCATGTATTACCACCATTGCCAGTTCCTCGCAGCCCATGTATTACCACTATTGCCTGCTCCTTGCCCATGTTTTACCACCAATGCCATTTTGTTTGCCCATGTATTACTACCATTACCAGTTCCTATCCCATGTATTACCACCATTGCCAGTTCCTAGCCCATGTATTACCACCATTGCCTGCTCCTTGCCCATGTATTACCACCATCGCCATTTTGTTTGCCCATGTATTACTACCATTTCCAGCTTCTTTGCCCATGTATTACCACCACTGCCAGTTCCTTGCCAATGTATTACTACCATTGCAAGTCCCTATCCCATGTATTACCAGCATTTCCAATTTTTTTTCCCACATATTACCACCATTTCCAGTTTTTTGCAGATATATTACCACCATTGACAGTCCCTATCCCATGTATTACCACCATTCCAGTTCCTACCCCATGTATTACCACCATTGCCAGCTCCTTACCAATGTATTACGATCATTGCCAGGTCCTGCTCATGAATTACCACCATTGTCAGTCCATGCATTACCACCATTGCCAGTTCCCTGCTCATATATTACCAGTGGCATAGCGTGGGGGGTGCAGTGGCCCCGTGCGCGACATTTAGGGGGGCGCCAGTATGTGTCACTGGTTGCCTCCTCCTAACTTTACGTTCCTGTGTCCCCCTCGCTCCAGCCACCATGTTCAGTGTTCGGCGCCCTGTGATTGGGCGTATGGGGGGGGGTCATGTGAGGAGTAGGGCTGGCCTGTCCTGCGAATGCTCCTGAAGTCCAGCCTCCGCACATGACCCCCCAATACGCCCAATCACAGTGCGCTGAACATGGCAGCAGTCAAAGCACGGGGGAGACAAGAGAGAGAACAGTGTAGTATGGTAGTCAGTGTAGTATGGTGGTCAGTCAGTGTAGTATGGTGGTCAGTCAGTGTAGTGTAGTATGGTATGGTGGTCAGTGTAGAGTAGTGGTCAGTGTAGTATAGTACGGTGGTCAGTGTAGCATAGTATAGTGGACAGTGTAGTTTCACAGGGTCCAGTGGTCAGTGTAGTGTAGTTCGGTGGTCAGTGTAGCGTAGTTGTTAATGTAGTATATTGCACAGTGTAGTATAGTGTAGTACGGTGGTCAGTGTAGCCTAGTGGTCAGTGTAGTGTAGTATAGTAGACAGTGTAGTTTCACAGGTGCCAGTGGTCAGTGTAGTGTAGTACAGTGGTCAGTGTAGCATAGTACGGTGGTCAGTGTAGCGTAGTTGTTAATGTAGTATATGTAGTATAGTGTAGTATGGTGGTCAGTGTAGTGTAGTACGGTGGTCAGTGTAGCGTAGTTGTTAATGTAGTATATTGCACAGTGTAGTATAGTGTAGTACGGTGGTCGGTGTAGCATAGTATGGTTGTAAGTGTGGCGTAGTACGGTTGTCAGTGTGGCGTAGTACGGTTGTCAGTGTAGCGTAGTACGGTTGTCAGTGTAGCATAGTACGGTGGTCAGTGTAGCGTAGTACGGTGGTCAGTGTAGTGTAGTGGAAAGTGTAGTGTAGTACGGTGGTCAGTGTAGTATAGTACGGTGGTCAGTGTAGCGTAGTATGGTGGACAGTGTAGTATAGTGGACAGCGTAGTGTAGTACAGTGGTCAGTGTAGTATAGTGGACAGTGTAGTGTAGTACGGTGGTCAGTGCAGCATAGTTGTTAATGTAGTATATTGCACAGTGTAGTATAGTGTAGTATGGTGGTCAGTGTAGTGTAGTATGGTGGTCAGTGTAGCGTAGTTGTTAATGTAGTATATTGCACAGTGTAGTATAGTGTAGTACGGTGGTCAGTGTAGCGTAGTACGGTTGTAAGTGTAGCGTAGTACGGTTGTCAGTGTAGCGTAGTACGGCTGTCAGTGTAGCGTAGTACGGTTGTCAGTGTAGCGTAGTACGGTTGTCAGTGTAGCGTAGTACGGTTGTCAGTGTAGTATAGTGTAAAGTGTAGTACGGTGGTCAGTGTAGTGTAGTGGAAAGTGTAGTGTAGTACAGTGGTCAGTGTAGTATAGTGGACAGCGTAGTGTAGTACAGTGGTCAGTGTAGTATAGTGGACAGTGTAGTGTAGTATGGTGGTCAGTGTAGTGTAGTGGACAGTGTACTACAATATGGTGGTCAGTGTAGCGTAGTATGGTGCTCAGTTTAGTGTAGTGGACAGTGTACTACAATATGGTGGTCAGTGTAGCGTAGTATGGTGGACAGTGTAGTATAGTGGACAGTGTAGTGTAGTACGGTGGTCAGTGTAGTATAGTGGACAGTGTAGTATAGTGGACAGTGTACTGTAATATGGTGGTCAGTGTAGCGTAGTAAGGTGGTCAGTGTAGTGTAGTACGGTGGTCAGTGTAGGATAGTGGACAGCATAGTGTAGTACGGTGGTCAGTGTAGTGTAGTGGACTGTAATATGGTGGTCAGTGTATCGTAGTACGGTGGTCAGTGTAGCTTAGTGGGCAGTGTAGTGTAGTACGGTGGTCAGTGTAGTGTAGTGGACAGTGTACTGTAATATGGTGGTCAGTGTAGCGTAGTATGGTGGTCAGTGTAGCGTAGTATAGTGGACAGTGTAGTGTAGTACGGTGGTCAGTGTAGTATAGTGAACAGTGTAGGGTAGTACAGTGGTCAGTGTAGTGTAGTGGACTGTGTACTGTAATATGGTGGTCAGTGTATCGTAGTACGGTGGTCAGTGTAGCGTAGTATGGTGGTCAGTGTAGTATAGTAAGGTGGTCAGTGTAGAGTAGTGGACAGTGTAGTATAGTGGACAGTGTACTGTAATATGGTGGTTAGTGTAGTGCAGTACAGTGGTCAGTGTAGCGTAGTATGGTGGACAGTGTAGTATAGTAGACAGTGTAGTGTAGTACAGTGGTCAGTGTAGCGTAGTATGGTGGACAGTGTAGTATAGTAGACAGTGTAGTGTAGTACGGTGGTCAGTGTAGTACGGTGGTCAGTGTAGCATAGTATGGTGGTCAGTGTAGAGTAGTGGACAGTGGAGTATAGTGGACAGTGTACTGTAATATGGTGGTTAGTGTAGTGTAGTACAGTGGTCAGTGTAGCATAGTATGGTGGACAGTGTAGTATAGTAGACAGTGTAGTGTAGTACGGTGGTCAGTGTAGTACGGTGGTCAGTGTAGCATAGTATGGTGGTCAGTGTAGAGTAGTGGACAGTGGAGTATAGTGGTTAGTGTAGTGTAGTACAGTGGTCAGTGTAGCGTAGTATGGTGGACAGTGTAGTATAGTAGACAGTGTAGTGTAGTACGGTGGTCAGTGTAGCGTAGTATGGTGGACAGTGTAGTATAGTAGACAGTGTAGTGTAGTACGGTGGTCAGTGTAGTACGGTGGTCAGTGTAGTACGGTGGTCAGTGTAGTACGGTGGTCAGTGTAGCGTAGTATGGTGGACATTGTAGTACAGTGGACAGTGTAGTGTCACAGGTGCTAGACGACCTACAGCAGTAAAGGTAAGACACAGATCAGCTCCGCAGCTGATCTGTGACATGGGGGTAAGGGATTTTATACTGTACTAGTCGAAGGGACTAATTGAGTGCTAAAAGTCCACGTGTTAGGGGGCGCATATTACTTGCCTTGCCATGGGCGCTGACAACCCACGCTACCCCACTGTGTATTACCAACACTAAGAGTTTCTTGCCCATGTATTACCACTGTTGGCAGTTTCAATTCCATGTCTTACCACCATTGCCAGTTCCTTGTTTTACCATCCCTGACAGTTTTTGCCCACATATTACCACCTTTGACACTTTATTCTTCTTCATGTATCACCATTATTGACAGTTCCTATCCCATGTATTACCACCACTGACAGATCCTTGCCCATGTATTACCACCACTGACAGATCCTTGCCCATGTATTACCGCCGCTGACAGATCCTTGCCCAGGTATTACCGCCGCTGACAGATCCTTGCCCAGGTATTACCGCCGCTGACAGATCCTTGCCCAGGTATTACCGCCGCTGACAGATCCTTGCCCAGGTATTACCGCCGCTGACAGATCCTTGCCCAGGTATTACCGCCGCTGACAGATCCTTGCCCAGGTATTACCGCCGCTGACAGATCCTTGCCCAGGTATTACCGCCGCTGACAGATCCTTGCCCAGGTATTACCGCCGCTGACAGATCCTTGCCTAGGTATTACCGCCGCTGACAGATCCTTGCCCAGGTATTACCGCCGCTGACAGATCCTTGCCCAGGTATTACCGCCGGTGACAGATCCTTGCCCACGTATTACCGCCGCTGACAGATCCTTGCCCAGGTATTACCGCCACTGACAGATCCTTGCCCAGGTATTACCGCCGCTGACAGATCCTTGCCTAGGTATTACCGCCGCTGACAGATCCTTGCCCATGTATTACCGCCAATGACAGATCCTTGCCCAGGTATTACCGCCACTGACAGATCCTTGCCCATGTATTACCGCCACTGACAGATCCTTGCCCATGTATTACCGCCACTGACAGATCCTTGCCCATGTATTACCGCCACTGACAGATCCTTGCCCATGTATTACCGCCACTGACAGATCCTTGCCCATGTATTACCGCCACTGACAGATCCTTGCCCAGGTATTACCGCCACCGACAGATCCTTGCTCAGGTATTACCGCCACTGACAGATCCTTGCCCAGGTATTACCGCCACTGACAGATCCTTGCCCATGTATTACCGCCACCGACAGATCCTTGCCCAGGTATTACCGCCACCGACAGATCCTTGCCCATGTATTACCGCCACCGACAGATCCTTGCCCATGTATTAACGCCACCGACAGATCCTTGCCCATGTATTAACGCCACCGACAGATCCTTGCCCATGTATTACCGCCACCGACAGATCCTTGCCCATGTATTACCGCCACCGACAGATCCTTGCCCATGTATTACCGCCACCGACAGATCCTTGCCCAAGTATTACCGCCACTGACAGATCCTTGCCCATGTATTAACGCCACCGACAGATCCTTGCTCAGGTATTACCGCCACCGACAGATCCTTGCCCATGTATTACCGCCACCGACAGATCCTTGCCCATGTATTACCGCCACCGACAGATCCTTGCCCATGTATTACCGCCACCGACAGATCCTTGCCCAAGTATTACCGCCACTGACAGATCCTTGCCCATGTATTAACGCCACCGACAGATCCTTGCTCAGGTATTACCGCCACCGACAGATCCTTGCCCAGGTATTACCGCCACCGACAGATCCTTGCCCATGTATTACCGCCACTGACAGATCCTTGCCCATGTATTACCGCCACTGACAGATCCTTGCCCATGTATTAACGCCACCGACAGATCCTTGCCCATGTATTAACGCCACCGACAGATCCTTGCCCATGTATTAACGCCACCGACAGATCCTTGCCCATGTATTACCGCCACCGACAGATCCTTGCCCATGTATTACCTCCACCGACAGATCCTTGCCCATGTATTACCGCCACCGACAGATCCTTGCCCATGTATTACCGCCACCGACAGATCCTTGCCCATGTATTACCGCCACTGACAGATCCTTGCCCATGTATTACCGCCACTGACAGATCCTTGCCCATGTATTAACGCCACCGACAGATCCTTGCCTATGTATTAACGCCACCGACAGATCCTTGCCCATGTATTACCGCCACCGACAGATCCTTGCCCATGTCTTACCACCACTGACAGATCCTTGCCCATGTATTACTACCATTGCCAGTTCCTCGCCCATGTTTTATCATCTCTTACAGTTTTTTTCCCACATATCACCACCTTTCCCATGTATCGCCACCATTGCTCGTTCCTTGCCCATGTGTTGCTAAGATTGCGCCCCAAATCTCATTACCTACAAGCTGCACCTCTGAAGACACCCATAATCCAGGCCAGGCCCCTATAGACCTGTGTGCTACAACTCCTCTGCTGCCAGTGTGTGTGTTAGGTATGGGTTATGTACACAACCCCCATCATCCCTGGTCCCATCCAATGCTCTAGGACTCACAGGAAGATGATGTGTGGAGGTGATATGTCCCCCCTCCAGTCCATACAGAGTGCTGACACCCCCTTCTCTCATAATAATAAGTCATTATTTACCTCCCCCTCCTCCACACATCTGCTGGAAGTAAAGTGCCCTGTGATGTGCCACTGCCACCTCCTAAAGGCCTTACCACAAAAATGTCGGCAGACCTTTCTCCTTTCTGCGCGCGCACGTTTCTATAGCAACCAAGCACATCTAGGCAGCCAGGGAGCGCGCTCTGGAAAGTCGACCATTCCAACCGACCGCCCCTCAGTAAAGCGGCCCCGCCCACAGAGTGACTGCGCGCAGACCGGCCGCTAGAGGCCAAATCTCTCCGCCTATTTCTTGTATAATTACTTCACATTTCCATAAAGGAGGCCACGTATTATTTTTATTCCGAGTAATTCTTTTACAATCCATGAATAGTTTGTTTTTCGGAAACCGAGCTCAGTGCTTGAGGGGGGGGGGGGGGGGGGGGGGGGGGCAACGGCCATTTTGTTGTAGCCTTCAGAAAGCTACTAGTATTGTATGGATCTGTCTGCAGTGTGTGTCTCTTTGTCCAGTCAGTGAGGAGGAGGAGGAGCTAATCTTATTATGAGAGAAGGGAGTCCCAGCACTATGTGTGGATTGGATGGGGGGATCATGTCACCTCCACACCTCATCATTTTCCTGCAATTCCTCTGATGTGTAGAACTATTGCAACCAGCATACAGCTTTAACCATACCTCCCAACACTTTGACATGGGAATGAGAAACACCTACTAGCAAATGTATGTAGGCAAAGGACACCCCCCCCCCCCCTGCCACACCCCCTTAACCACTTAAGCCCCGGACCATTTGGCTGACCAAAGACCAGAGCACTTTTTGCGATTCGGCACTGCGTTGCTTTAACTGACAATTGCGTGGTCGTGCGACGTGGCTCCCAAACAAAATTGACGTCCTTTTTTCCCCACAAATAGAGCTTTCTTTTGGTGGTATTTGATCACCTCTGCGGGTTTTATTTTTTGCGCTATAAACAAAAAAAAGAGCGTCAATTTTTAAAAAAACTTAATTTTTTTTTACTTTTTGCTATAATAACTATATATATATATATATATATATATATATATATATATATATATATATATATATATAAACTTCCCTCAGTATAGGCCGATACGTATTCTTCTACATATTTTTGGTAAAAAAATTGCAATAAGCGTTTATTGATTGGTTTGTGCAAAGTTATAGTGTCTGCAAAATAGGGGATAATTTTATGGCATTTTTATTAATATATATATATATATATATATATATATATATATATATATATATATATTTTTTTTTTTTTTTTTTTTTTTACTAGTAATGGCGACGATCTGCAATTTTTATCATAACTTATGGTGGACACATCAGACACTTTTGGTGCCATTTTGGGACCATTCACATTTATACAGCGATCAGTGTGATTAAAAATGCACTGATTACTGTGTAAATGTGACTGACAGTGAAGGGGTTAACTAGGAGTGGGTGCTGCAAGGGTTAAGCATGTGCTAGGGAGTGATTCTAAAACTGCAACTGCTGGGCCACAAGCGGTTAAAGGATAAATAATTCCACAAAGGAGAATCAAAGGAGAATTGAAGGAGAATCAAAAAAAAAAAAAAAAAGGTTAAATAAATCCACAAAAGAGAATTAAAGTAGAATAAAAAAAAAAAAAAGTAAAATAAATCCACAAAAGAGAATCAAAGGAGAATCAAAATAAATGCTTAACTAAATTCACAAAGGAGAATCAACCAAAAAAACAAAAACAAAAAAAAAAAAAAGCTAAAAAAAATCCACAAAAGAGAATCAAAGGAGAATTAAAGGAGAATCAAAAAAAAAAAAAAAAAAAGTTAAACAAATCCACAAAGGAGAATCAAAGGAGAATTAAAGTAGAATAAAAAAAAAAAAGTCAAATAAATCCACAAAAGAGAATCAAAGGAGAATCAAAAAAAAAATGCTTAACTAAATCCACAAAGGAGAATCAAGAATCAAAGGAGAATCAACCAAAAAAAAAAGCTAAAAGAAATCCACAAAAGAGAATCAAAGGAGAATGAAAGGAGAATGAAAGGAGAATCCAAAAAAAAAAAAAGTTAAATAAATCCACAAAGGAGAATTAAAGGAGAATAAAAAAAAAGGTTACATAAATCCACAAAGGAGATTTAAAGGAAAATCAAAAAAAAATAAAAAAAAGGTTTAATAAATCCACAAGTGCTTTTTTTTACCACTACTATTCCTTTATATTGTCTTTTAAAATGTACAAATGCAGCAATTTAGAATTTTGCTGAAAGGTTTTGTGCTGGGAAACACTCGTCGAAAGATAAAAAGTGCATTATATATACAACTTTATAGATCGGACCAAAATGAGGGACAAGTGAGGAGGAAAGAGGTACATAGGGACATTGCTCCAAATCAGGGACAGGTGGGAGTGATGCTTTATAGTGATGGCCGAACGGTTCGCCCGGCGGTCGTTTCGCGGCG
Organism: Lithobates pipiens; assembly: GCA_037367395.1. Lineage (NCBI taxonomy): Eukaryota > Metazoa > Chordata > Amphibia > Anura > Ranidae > Lithobates > Lithobates pipiens. The sequence goes on from JAZDVW010000120.1 coordinate 711,010, forward strand.
AATTTCCGACTTTCGCCGTCCGCGGGTTCGAACGCCTTTTTCCGTCGTTCGCCCCGGCGGACTTACGTGTTTAATGTATACAAGAACTTTAACCTTTCGTGACACGTTTATCATGTGTTACAGGACAACCAATTGAGACATGACAGCTCATGGACACTTGGACATTCCCCCTAACCTATAAATACACCCGATCCGGTGGCCATTTTACATTCTTTCTTCTGTCACTGTAGGGAAAGGATCCTGTGTGGAGTAGGGACAGAGAAAACGCTAGCTATTTGGTACACAAAAGTTCTTTTCAGGACTGGTATAGGTGTTAGGTCAGCAGCCTGAGTTTCTTTTGTCAGTTTAGATAAAGGGACAGAGCGCTGTATGCTGCTATTTTAGGGACAGCTCAGCCAGATTAGTCTTTCTTCATCATCATCATCATCATCATCATTAGCTGTTACTATCAGGTCCACAAAAGAGCTGTTCCAGCTAATCGTTCCAGCCTACTCTTTTTTGCCAATTTGTATAGGGACAGGCAGGAAGCAGTGTGTCAGGCAGTGAGGATAATTTTAAAGACTTGCTGTTACTATTAGTTCCACAAAGGTTCTTTTCAGGACTGGTATCAGTGGTACGGTAATAGGCTTGTACACGTATAATATTCTTTCTTCCAAATATAGAAAGAATATTATACTTGACTGCTGCCCTTCTGCTGCAGTCTGCTAATCATTCACAACTCACTTGTTCCACAAAGCTCTTTATCAGGACTGGTAACTTGGTCTGTCTAGGGTGCTACGGTACATAGGCTTGGGTGCGGTACAGTCTGCTGTTCTGTAAGGACCGCTATCGGTCCACAATACATAGGGTTGCCGTGCACTACTGCTGACCGCTGCCCTATACTGCAGCAGTCCTTCATTGGTATAGGGACTGACGTACAGTCTGCTAATCACTAACACACAACCTGCTTGGTCCACAAAAGTTCTTATAAGGACTGGTAACTTGGTATAGGGTGCTACGGTACATAGGCCTGAGTGCGTTACAGTCTGCTGTTCTGTAAGGACCGCTATCGGTCCACAATACATAGGGTTGCCGTGCACTACTGCTGACCGCTGCCCTATACTGCAGCAGTCCTTCAGCGGTATAGGGACTGACGCACAGTCTGCTAAACACTAACACACAACCTGCTTGGTCCACAAAAGTTTTTATAAGGACTGGTAACTTGGTATAGGGTGCTACGGTACATAGGCCTGAGTGCAGTACAGTCTGCTGTTCTGTAAGGACCGCTATCGGTCCACAATACATAGGGTTGCCGTGCACTACTGCTGACCGCTGCCCTATACTGCAGCAGTCCTTCATTGGTATAGGGACTGACGTACAGTCTGCTAATCACTAACACACAACCTGCTTGGTCCACAAAAGTTCTTATAAGGACTGGTAACTTGGTATAGGGTGCTACGGTACATAGGCCTGAGTGCGTTACAGTCTGCTGTTCTGTAAGGACCGCTATCGGTCCACAATACATAGGGTTGACGTGCACCACTGCTGACCGCTGCCCTATACTGCAGCAGTCCTTCAGCGGTATAGGGACTGACGTACAGTCTGCTAAACACTAATACACAACCTGCTTGGTCCACAAAAGTTCTTATAAGGACTGGTAACTTGGTATAGGGTGCTACGGTACATAGGCTTGAGTGCGGTACAGTCTGCTGTTCTGTAAGGACCGCTATCGGTCCACAATAGATAGGGTTGACGTGCACCACTGCTGACCGCTGCCCTATACTGCAGCAGTCCTTCAGCGGTATAGGGACTGACGCACAGTCTGCTAAACACTAACACACAACCTGCTTGGTCCACAAAAGTTTTTATAAGGACTGGTAACTTGGTATAGGGTGCTACGGTACATAGGCCTGAGTGCGTTACAGTCTGCTGTTCTGTAAGGACCGCTATCGGTCCACAATACATAGGGTTGCCGTGCACTACTGCTGACCGCTGCCCTATACTGCAGCAGTCCTTCATTGGTATAGGGACTGACGTACAGTCTGCTAATCACTAACACACAACCTGCTTGGTCCACAAAAGTTCTTATAAGGACTGGTAACTTGGTATAGGGTGCTACGGTACATAGGCCTGAGTGCGTTACAGTCTGCTGTTCTGTAAGGACCGCTATCGGTCCACAATACATAGGGTTGACGTGCACCACTGCTGACCGCTGCCCTATACTGCAGCAGTCCTTCAGCGGTATAGGGACTGACGTACAGTCTGCTAAACACTAATACACAACCTGCTTGGTCCACAAAAGTTCTTATAAGGACTGGTAACTTGGTATAGGGTGCTACGGTACATAGGCTTGAGTGCGGTACAGTCTGCTGTTCTGTAAGGACCGCTATCGGTCCACAATACATAGGGTTGCCGTGCACTACTGCTGACCGCTGCCCTATACTGCAGCAGTCCTTCATTGGTATAGGGACTGACGTACAGTCTGCTAATCACTAACACACAACCTGCTTGTTCCACAAAAGTTCTTATAAGGACTGGTAACTTGGTATAGGGTGCTACGGTACATAGGCTTGAGTGCGGTACAGTCTGCTGTTCTGTAAGGACCGCTATCGGTCCACAATAGATAGGGTTGACGTGCACCACTGCTGACCGCTGCCCTATACTGCAGCAGTCCTTCAGCGGTATAGGGACTGACGTACAGTCTGCTAAACACTAATACACAACCTGCTTGGTCCACAAAAGTTCTTATAAGGACTGGTAACTTGGTATAGGGTGCTACGGTACATAGGCTTGAGTGCGGTACAGTCTGCTGTTCTGTAAGGACCGCTATCGGTCCACAATAGATAGGGTTGACGTGCACCACTGCTGACCGCTGCCCTATACTGCAGCAGTCCTTCAGCGGTATAGGGACTGACGTACAGTCTGCTAAACACTAATACACAACCTGCTTGGTCCACAAAAGTTCTTATAAGGACTGGTAACTTGGTATAGGGTGCTACGGTACATAGGCTTGAGTGCGGTACAGTCTGCTGTTCTGTAAGGACCGCTATCGGTCCACAATACATAGGGTTGCCGTGCACTACTGCTGACCGCTGCCCTATACTGCAGCAGTCCTTCATTGGTATAGGGACTGACGTACAGTCTGCTAATCACTAACACACAACCTGCTTGTTCCACAAAAGTTCTTATAAGGACTGGTAACTTGGTATAGGGTGCTACGGTACATAGGCTTGAGTGCGGTACAGTCTGCTGTTCTGTAAGGACCGCTATCGGTCCACAATAGATAGGGTTGACGTGCACCACTGCTGACCGCTGCCCTATACTGCAGCAGTCCTTCAGCGGTATAGGGACTGACGTACAGTCTGCTAAACACTAATACACAACCTGCTTGGTCCACAAAAGTTCTTATAAGGACTGGTAACTTGGTATAGGGTGCTACGGTACATAGGCTTGAGTGCGGTACAGTCTGCTGTTCTGTAAGGACCGCTATCGGTCCACAATAGATAGGGTTGACGTGCACCACTGCTGACCGCTGCCCTATACTGCAGCAGTCCTTCAGCGGTATAGGGACTGACGTACAGTCTGCTAAACACTAATACACAACCTGCTTGGTCCACAAAAGTTCTTATAAGGACTGGTAACTTGGTATAGGGTGCTACGGTACATAGGCTTGAGTGCGGTACAGTCTGCTGTTCTGTAAGGACCGCTATAGGTCCACAATAGATAGGGTTGACGTGCACCACTGCTGACCGCTCACCTATACTGCAGCAGTCCTTCAGCGGTATAGGGACTAAGAGTTTTGTCACAGGGTCATTTAAAAAATGACATGCAGAGGAAGAGGCAGGCCCTTCCGCAGGGGTGGTAGGGGTAGGGCAGGAGCAACAGGCTTGAGCCAAAGTGGGAAGTTGCAGAAGGTGCGTTCAATTACTTTAAAGGATGCACCAGACTTGGTTGAGTGGCTCGCTCAGCCTTACTCTTCTGCACCCTCCTCATCCTCTCGATCTGCACCCTCTTCTTCACTCTCTGCTATGTGCACCCCCAAAGACACTACCACCAACAACACGACCACCACCACCACCACCACATACCTTCCGCTTGAGTCACTGGAATTATTTTCCGATCCATATCAAGAGGACATTTCTGATGCGCAGCCACTCTTGGTATTGGATCAGGAAGAGGAGGTAGCAACAAGCGCTACTCAGCAGTCTGACGCCAGTACCCAGATCAGCCCAAGGAGGAGGTTGGTCCCCGGTGTTGCTGCCTACTCTACTTATAGCGGTGGGGAAGGTGACGTTGATGATGACGTGTCTAGTGATGTCACGTGGGTGCCCACAAGAGAGGAAGAGGAGGGGAGTTCAGAGGGAGATATGGACCAGCAGATAGGGAGGAGAAGCAGCAATGACTTACATTGCACAGCAGGGACAAAGCAGACTGCAAATGTATCAGGAGCGAGTCATCGACCATGTACGGTCACATCTGGCGCTCCCAGGACACCGGCACATGGCTCCGCAGTGTGGGCTTTTTTTAACGTGTCCGCTGCTGACAATAGCGTTGCCATCTGCAATCTTTGCAGTCAACGCGTTAGTCGCGGTAAGCCCAATACTCACCTAGGGACGACCGCCTTAAGAAGGCACATGAGCAGCCATCACCGAGCCCAGTGGGAGCAACGGAACACACAAAGCCACACTGCAGGCTCTCACCGTCCAGCCTCGTCTTCTACTTCTCCTTCTCCTCTCTCCTCACAATTGTCCTCCACTCCACCTTCCATCACGCCAAGCTCACATTTTTCTGCAAAAAGGCAGGCTTCCGTGGGCCTAATGTTTGAGCGTAAAAAAATGATGACGCCGGATAACCCTCTTGCCCAACGGTTGGCGGCTGGCTTGTCAGAACTCATAGCCCGCCAACTACTGCCATATAAACTGGTGGACTCGGAGGCCTTTCGCAAATTTGTGGCCATTGGAACACCACAATGGAAGGTCCCAGGAAGGAAGTATTTCTCAGAGAAGGGCATCCCAGAGCTATATGGCCATGTTCAGCGGCAAGTGAATGTATCTCTGGCACACAGTGTCGGTGCCAAGATACATCTGACCACAGACACGTGGTCTAGCAAACACGGGCAGGGAAGGTATATCAGTTTTACTGCCCACTGGGTGAACCTTCTGACGGCCGTCAAGCATGTAACCCGTGGCACCCGTGTAGATTTGGTTTTACCGCCACGGATTGCATGCAGGCCTGACTCTTCTTCTCCTCCTCCTACTCCATCCTCCTCCCTCTCCTCCTCAGCTGCCTCCTCCTTTTCCGCTGCTAGCGTCTCTTCCACTGCACCGCCCAAGCTCCCCAGAACCTATTCCACATGCCAGGTGAGACGTTGCCATGCCGTGCTGCGTCTGTTGTGCCTGGAAGCAAAGAGCCACACTGGCCCGGCACTCCTTTCAGCTTTGCGTTCACAGGCAGATGAGTGGCTAACACCGCTCAATTTGACAGTTGGTAAAGTGGTGTGTGACAACGGTGCCAATCTGCTTAGCGCATTGAAACAGGGCAAAATCACGCACGTGCCGTGCATGGCACACGTCTTAAACTTGGTCGTGCAGCGATTCCTTGTCAAATACCCTGGGGTCCAGGACATCTTGCGGCAGGCAAGGAAAATCTCGGCCCATTTCAGAAGATCTTACACGGCCATGGCTCGCCTTGCTGACATTCAGCGGCGACACCATCTGCCGGTCAGACGTCTTATTTGCGATTGCCCGACGCGATGGAACTCAACCTTCTATATGCTTGATAGGCTGCTCCAGCAGAAACGTGCAGTTAACGTCTACCTGTATGAACTCTGCGAAAGAAACGGTTCTGGGGAGCTGGGTTTTTTTTCACCGCGCCAGTGGCTGCTCATGCGCGACACATGCAGACTTCTGCGGCCATTTGAGGAGATCACCAAACTGGTCAGTCGCAGCCATGGCGCCATCAGTGACATGGTACCTTATGCCTTCTTTCTGGAGCGTGCATTGCGTCGTGTCATTGATCAGGCTGTGGAGGAGCAGGAGCGGGAAGATGAGGAAGTCGCAATGCTGGATGAATTCCCAGGGGGGGCTACTCTATCTGAGACAAGTCAACAACAGGAGTCTGATGAGGAGTCAGAGGAGGATGGTGCCGGGGCGGATGAGCAGGAGCAAGAAGAGCATGCTTTAAACCTTTCTGGGATCCCTGTTGTGCGAGGATGGGGAGAGGAGAATGAAGAGGACGACATTATCCTGGATGATGAGCAGGAGCCAGGCCACCACACCGCTTCCACTTTAGTGCAAATGGGGGCCTTCATGCTCCAGTGTTTTAATAGGGACCCCCGTATAAAAAGCATGAGGGTCAAGGACCAGTACTGGGTGGCAACGTACTTAGACCCCCGGTACAAACACAAAATGGCGGAAATGTTACCGCCGTCGCAGAGGGCTGTCAGAATGCAGCACTTCCAGGCCTTGCTTCGAGAAATGCTGCATTCTGCTTTTGCGTGCGCTGGCAGAGGAGCAATTCCCACTCCCAGAGAAGGATTTGCGGGTACCAATCCAACAGCGCCTGCAAGAAGAGGCCGGTTTGAAGATGTGTTGGTGACTTCGGATATGAGGTCATTCTTTCAGCCGACCCATCGACAGGTGTCATCCGGATCCAGCATCAGGGAACGCCTAGACCGTCAGGTGTCCGACTACATTGGGTTAACGGCCGATGTGGACGCTCTGAGGAGTGATGAACCCCTAGACTACTGGGTGGGCAGGCTTGACCTCTGGCCAGAGCTTGCCCAATTTGCAATCGAACTGTTGGCTTGCCCCTCATCCAGTGTCCTGTCCGAAAGGACGTTCAGCGCAGCAGGGGGGATTGTGACCGATAAGCGTACTCGCCTAGCTCACCACAGTGTTAACTACCTCACATTTCTAAAAATGAATGAGGCATGGATCTCGGAGGAATTCAACACATGTGATCAGTAGACCATGTATATGTCTATAAACAATTTTTGGAATCAAGCACACAGACCTTCTTAATTCATTTGGCTCACTTCCCTGACCCAAAAAAGCACACCGTACTATATGCCCCTACCCTCCTCTTTGAAGAGGTTGAGCGGTGTCATATTTCTACTGGGGCTGCTTATTATGAGGGGTTCCCACCATCCCTGTGCTGTGCTGACTTCCTCCTGGGTGTTCTTATTATGAGGGGCTCCCACCATCCCTGTGCTGTGCTGACTTCCTCCTGGGGGTTCTTATTATGAGGGGATCACACCATCCCTGTGCTGTGCTGACTTCCTCCTGGGGCTGCTTACGGTGCTGCTGTCAGCGCTGTATGTCACGGAGCTGCTGTCAGCGCTGTATGTCACGGAGCTGCTGTCAGCGCTGTATGTCACGGAGCTGCTGTCAGCGCTGTATGTCACGGAGCTGCTGTCAGCGCTGTATGTCACGGAGCTGCTGTCAGCGCTGTATGTCACGGAGCTGCTGTCAGCGCTGTATGTCACGGAGCTGCTGTCAGCGCTGTATGTCACGGAGCTGCTGTCAGCGCTGTATGTCACGGAGCTGCTGTCAGCGCTGTATGTCACGGAGCTGCTGTCAGCGCTGTATGTCACGGAGCTGCTGTCAGCGCTGTATGTCACGGTGCTGCTGTCAGCGCTGTATGTCACGGAGCTGCTGTCAGCGCTGTATGTCACGGAGCTGCTGTCAGTGCTGTATGTCACGGAGCTGCTGTCAGCGCTGTATGTCACGGAGCTGCTGTCAGCGCTGTATGTCACGGAGCTGCTGTCAGCGCTGTATGTCACGGTGCTGCTGTCAGCGCTGTATGTCACGGAGCTGCTGTCAGCGCTGTATGTCACGGAGCTGCTGTCAGCGCTGTATGTCACGGAGCTGCTGTCAGCGCTGTATGTCACGGAGCTGCTGTCAGCGCTGTATGTCACGGAGCTGCTGTCAGCGCTGTATGTCACGGTGCTGCTGTCAGCGCTGTATGTCACGGAGCTGCTGTCAGCGCTGTATGTCACGGAGCTGCTGTCAGTGCTGTATGTCACGGAGCTGCTGTCAGCGCTGTATGTCACGGAGCTGCTGTCAGCGCTGTATGTCACGGAGCTGCTGTCAGCGCTGTATGTCACGGTGCTGCTGTCAGCGCTGTATGTCACGGAGCTGCTGTCAGCGCTGTATGTCACGGAGCTGCTGTCAGCGCTGTATGTCACGGAGCTGCTGTCAGCGCTGTATGTCACGGAGCTGCTGTCAGCGCTGTATGTCACGGAGCTGCTGTCAGCGCTGTATGTCACGGTGCTGATGTCAGTGCTCTGTATTACGGTGCTGCTGTCAGTGCTCTGTATCTCCTGCACCCTCTTGTTTGCCTACCCTGGTCCCTGACCTTCCCTCTCCTCCATTGCCTTCATTAGCTCCATAGTCCTGAATTGTCAGAACAATTTCCCAAATAAAAAAAAAATGCTTGTAGTTATCGATCCCAAATTCACCTCATACATGTATTATGCTATTGTCCAGGTGGTGGGACTACGTGCTACCCCCTAATAATTACCCCGTGGCCGCAAATTCGACCTAAAGGTTTGCGAAATTCGCCTCCCATTGAAGTCAATGGAGCCCGCGGCGAACGGTCGTTTTCGCGAACGTTTGTGTCCGTTCGCGTTTCGCGTTCGCGAAACGTCCCGTCGGAAGTTCGTCCATCACTAATGCTTTAACCCCTAGGCACCAACGGTACGCAAATATACAACCTCTCGGCGGGTGGGCCTTGGCGCAGAAAGGCCGCATATTTGCATACCAATTTGCAGACACAGCTGTGGCGAGAGCACTAGAAGCGATTGGGGACTTTCCGACATCTGAAATCCTTTAAAGGGCCAGCTGAACTGAATGGAGCAGCTGGATGACAGATCCATGTCCGCTCTGCTAATGCAGAGTGGAAAAAGAATGTCCTTGGGAGGGATTTTGCGGGTGGGAGTATAAGTAAGGGATAGATAACAACAGTATATATAAGACCCCTTTCACACTGGGGTGTTTTTCAAGCGTTTTTCGTGCGCTTTAGCGTTAAAGAAGCCGCAACTGCAATCCCAATGTAAAAGCCCGAGTGCTTTCACACCGAGATCCCTTTCACACTGGGGCGTTTTTCAGGCGCTTTAGTGTTAAAAAAAGCGCCTGAAAGAAGCTGCAACTGCAATCCCAATGTAAAAGCCCGAGTGCTTTCACACTGAGGCGCTGCGCTGGCAGGGCGTCAAAAAAAGTCCTGCAAGCAGCTTCTTTGCAGCGCTTTTGAATACAACACTCCTAAAGAGCCCCTTCCCATTGAAATCAATGGGAAAGCGCCTGTAAAACGCCTGAAAAACGCTATTGGCAGCAGCGTTTTGTGGGCGATTTTAACCCTTTATTTGGCCACTAGCAGGGGTTAAAAGCACCCCAATAATGCTCGAAAAACGCTGGTAAAGCGCTGCTAGTTTAACCACTTCCCGACCAGCGCACGACGATGTACGTCGACAGAATGGCACGGGCAGGCATATTGGCGTACAGGTACGTCCAATATTCAATGCCGCCCTGCCATCGGGAGCGCGCTGCCGGTGGCGCGCTCCCGCGCTGGTCGGGACCCCCGTGAGTCCGGTCGCGGGACCCGCGGACTCGATCGCCACGGGCATCTCCGCGATCGTCTCACGGAGCGGCTGAATGGAGGAAATGTGGTGTAAACAACATTTCTCCATTCTGCCTAGCAACTAGTGACGCTGATCTCTGCTCCATGTGATTGGAGCAGAGATCAGTGTTCACTAAATGAAAGCCCAACCCCCCCACAGTTAGTAACACACCCCTAGGAACACTTAACCCCTACACTGCCACCCACTGGTTAACCCTTTCACTGCCAGTGTCATTTACACAGGAATCACTGCATTTATATAGTAGTGATTACTGTATAGATGACAATGGTCCCAAAAATGTGTCCAAAATGTCCGATGGGTCCCCCACAATGTCGCAGTCACAATAAAAATTGCTGATCGCCGCCATTACTAGTAAAAAAAATAATAATAAAAAATTATTAATAAAAATGCTATAAAACTATCCCTATTTTGTAAACGCTATAACTTTTGCGCAAACCAATCAATAATCGCTTATTGCGATTTTTTTTACCAAAAATATGTAGAGGAATACGTATCAGCCTAAACTGAGGGAAAAAAATGTTTTTTTATATATTTTTGGGGGATATTTATTATAACAAAAAGTTAAAAATAATGCGTTTTTTTCAAAATTGTCGCTCTATTTTTGTTTATAGCGCAAAAAATAAAAACCGCAGAGGTGATCAAATACCACCAAAAGAAAGCTCTATTTGTGGGAAAAAAAGGACGTCAATTTTGTTTGGGAGCCACGTCGCACGACCGCGCAATTGTCAGTTAAAGCGACGCAGTGCCGAATCGCAAAAAGTGGTCTGGTCTTTGACCAGCAAAATGGTCCGGTCTGCAAGTGGTTAAGCGGCGCTTTACGAGCGTTTTTCGGGCGCTGACATTGTCAAAGGGCTCTTAAAGCACTTGGGCTTTCACATTGGGACTGCAGATGAGGCTTCTTTCAAGCGCTTTACAGGCACTTTTTTTAACGCTAAAGCGCTTGAAAAACGCCTGAAAAACTTCCCAGTGTGAAAGGGGTCTAAAAGTAAACGTTTTTATTCCAAAATAATAATGATAACAAATACTGTAAATATTCCTAAAATCATTTAATAGAACATTGATGCATATAACGTTGCTAAGTTCTTGCATCAACAAATGAACTTCACAGAGGGAATCCTGGAAGTGATGTGATCACAAAAAAATCCCAACATGTTTCGGAAAAGCAGGGGGAATAAGGGTAAGCATATTCATTTCCTTCCTCAGGGGACAGATAGAAGCAAACTGTTATATGTCTACTAAACAAAAGAAAAAGGAGGAATTACATTGTGATATCGTACAACCTACAATATAAATTGTATATCAGTGTACTTTGTTTAACCACTTCAGCCCCGGACGATTTTACCCCCTTCCTTACCAGAGCACTTTTTGCGTTTCGGCACTGCGTCGCTTTAAATGACAATTGCGTGGTCGTGCGATGTTGTACCCAAACAAAATTGACGTCATTTTTTTCTCACAAATAGAGCTTTCTTTTGGTGGTATTTGATCACCTTTGCAGTTTTTATTTTTTGCGCTATAAACAAAAGAGCGTAAATTTTGAAAAAAACACAATATTTTTTACTTTTTGCTATAATAAATATCCCATTTAAAAAAAAAAAAAAAAAACAACAAATTTTTCCCTCAGTTTAGGCCAATACGTATTCTTCTACATATTTATGGTAAAAAAAACGCAATACGCGTATATAGATTGGTTTGCGCAAAAGTTATAGTGTCTACAAAATAGGGGATATATTTATGGCATTTTTTTTTTTACTAGTAATGGCGACGATCTGTGATTTTTTTTCTTATGACTGCGACATTGTGACGGACATATCGGACACTTTTGACACATTTTTGGGACCATTCACATTTACACAGCGATTGGTGCTATAAAATGCACTGATTACTGTGTAAATGTGACTGGAAGGGAAGGGGTTAACACCAGGGGGCACTGCAGGGGTTAATGTGTTCCCTATGGGAGTGATTCTAACTGTGGGGGGAGGGGACTCACAAGGGGAGGAGACCGATCGGTGTTCCTCTGTACTGGGAACACACCATCGGTCTCCTCTCCACTGACAGGACGTGGGTCTGTGTGTTTACATGCACAGATCCACGGTCCTGCTGTGTTCCCGGGCAATCGCTGGTGCCCTGCAGACATCGCGGCCACTGGGCACGCGCACCAGGGCCCGAGCGACGCCGGCGGCGCGTGCGCGCCCCCTAGGCGGCCGGGAATGGGAGGACGTCATATGACACTCATCCAGGATGGGAGATCCCATCTCTGAGCATCATATGACTATGGGTGGGTAGGGAAGCCGTTAACAGTGTGATTTCAATCTAAGCATCACATAACATACCAACAAAAAAATAAGAATGGTACTTACAACAATAATATCCAATAGAAATAGTACACAGACCAAGCATAAAGAGAGACGGGGCTTCCTACGTTAACCTTCCAACCGTAAAAAACGTTTTTGCATCGCAAAAAAAGGCACAGAGTTCAATCTTATTGGATGATGGATCGGAAGATTAATAAACTTCAAGAAGAAAATGAGACTGGGAAAAACCCAAATCTCTTTTCCCATATATGTGGTATTGGTATGACTAATGGCCACAGCCCTGAGCGGCAGATCAAAGCTCACAAGAAACAGCCACAGCGTCAACGCAGTGCCAATCTAGTATAAAGAGGGCCCTTTCACACATGCGGACCATACATTTGATCAGTTCAGTCACTTTTTTTTATCATCAGTTGTTGTCGGTAAACATCAGTTTTCATCCATTTTCATTTCCGTTTTACATCCATTGTCATCCGTTTATGTCTGTTTTTCATCCATTTATGTCCGTTTTTCATCAGTTTATTTAGAACTGTATTTACCGTTAGGGATGAGCCGAACACCCCCCGGTTCGGTTCGCACCAGAACTTGCGAACGACCCCCGCGTTCGGTACGAACGTTAGAACCCCATTGAAGTCTATGGGACTCGAACGTTCGAATTGGAAAGTGCTAATTTTAACGGTTAATATGCAAGATAGTGTCCTAAAAAGGGTTTGGGGACCTGCCTCCTGCCTCAGGGGACATGGGTCACTGCAAAAAAAAAGTTTTAAAAACGGCCGTTTTGGCGGGAGCACTGATTTTAATGACGATTAAAGTGAAAAAAAAAAAGTGAAATATTCCTTTAAATATGGTGCCTGGGGATATTCCCAGATCCAGACTTTGACAAGCCCCATATCACTTTTCTACAGGAGGTATTATTTCTTGCCAGGTTGTTGGTGGCAAGGAAATGGATGAGAGGGACACCCCCGAGTGTGCAGGAATGGATAGCTACCGTCAATGGTGTCCTTCCTTATAAGAAGGAAATATATGCACATAGGGGCTGCCCTGCTAAGTATGGGAAGATATGGGATATATGGTTAAGTAACGCAGCCACTTGTAATGACATAGAGGTTGATCCCTGATCCCCAATATAGTTGTCCTCTGGAGGATCCGGCCGCCTTGGTCTCCCCCCTTACCCTATCTCCCCCGAAACTGTCCGTAATGTTGCTCTGTACCCCCTGCGCTGCTCTGTTTCAGTGCTTTGCTTTACCCCCTATCCACTGGACCGTGTTATTTGTCATTACAATGCACCCTCTTCATTAGTTTGGCTCATGCTACCAGCTGTTCCCACTCAGAATGATGGTTTATTTTTTGATGTAACTCCGTTTTATTTACGTACTGTATGTATTATGTACTTTGTGCCTGTAGTTTTTTTTTTCTCAACTTAATAAACATTTTGTTTGTAAAAAAAAAAAAAAAAGTCTATGAAAAAAAAAAATATGGTGCCTGGGGGGTGTCTGTAGTATGCCTGTGAAGTGCCACGTGTTTCCCGTGTTTAGAACAGTCCCTGCACAAAATGACATTAAACGGAAATAACACCATTTAAAACTGCTTGCGGTTTTAATGTTATATCTGGTTCCTGCAATATGGTTGAAAATCATTAAGAAACATGGCATGGGTAGCCCTCCCTGCCCATTACCAGCCTATTTGGGTCTTGTATGCATATTAAGGGGAACCCCGTACCCATATTAAAAAAAGGAAATGCGTGTGGCCCCCAGGCCCTATATTCTCAGAACAGCAGTATACAGGCGGTGCAAACAAGACAGGGACTGTGTAGGTTTGTTGTGTTAAGTTGAATCTGTTTGTCATTTTCAACCGGTACATTTTTAAAGTGTAGCTCCAGTCAAAAAAACTATCTTTAAGCTTTTTGGAAAACATAGGGAAGGGTTATCACCCCTGTATAATTTGTTTTGTCGTCCATCTTTTTTCATCTCACTTGCTGCTGTCTCCTTGCGTTTGCAAGTAGGAGATGTTTGTAAGTTGGATGTTTGAAAGTAGGGGCCTGCCCTATATTATAGCGGTATGTACTGGGTACAGAGCACGCAGACAGCATGCACTATCTCCTAACACTACTGACTGCAAGCTCTATTATTAACCACTTGTTAGCCCAATGTTTGCATAAAGTGAAAGATGAAGTTATGCTGAGTAAATAGATATCAAACATGTCACTCTTCAAAATTGCACATGCCCGTGGAATGGCGCCAAACGTCGCTACTTAAAAAATCCCCATAGGCGACACTTGAATTTTTTTTTTACTGGTTACATGTTTTGAGTTGCAGAGGAGGTCTAGGACTAGAATTATTGCTCTCGCTCTAACATTCTCGGCCATACCTCACATGTGTGGCACATGCGAGCACATGGGGACATGGGCGCTTTAATTTTTATTTTATTTTTTTATTGTTCATTTTACTTTATTTATTTTAGTTTGACATTTTTTCCCCCAAAAATATATTTTTGATCACTTTTATTCCTATTACAAGAAATGTAAACATCCTTTGTAATAGGAATATGGGGTGACAGGTCCTCTTTACAGTGAAATCTGGGGGGTCAATATGACCCCACATCTCACCTCTAGGCTGGGAAGCCTGAAATAAAAAATAAAAAAAAGATTCTGGCTTTGATCGTACTGGCGAGTTGGTAGAAGCACCGGAGGGCGGTGAGGGGTGGGGGGCATCTATGGCTGGGTATTTCAGGGTATCACCGAGTATGGCTGGGTATCTCTGAGTATGGCTGGGTATGGCAATTTATGGCAGGGTATTACAGAGTATTGGCGGGGTATTGGCGGGGTACTACAGAGTAATAGCAGGGTACTGCAGAGTATTGGGGGGTACTACAGAGTAATGGCAGGGTACTGCAGAGTATTGGGGGTACTGCAGAGTAATGGGGGTTACTGCAGAGTAATGGGGGGTACTGCAGAGTAATGGCGGGTACTGCAGAGTATTGGGGGGTACTGCAGAGTAATGGGGGTTACTGCAGAGTAATGGGGGGTACTGCAGAGTAATGGCAGGGTACTGCAGAGTATGCACTGGTATTGCAGAGTATTGGCAGGGAATTGAGGGGTTAAATTCGGTGAGCAGCGATGTGGGCACTGCAGATGCAGCCCACATCGCTGCTGACACCGATCTCTTTCCCCTCCGCTGTACCGATCGGTACAGAGAGGGGAGGGAGGAACAGGCGTCATAACATGTATGTCATTTGACGGAGCAATCACGTGGTAAACGGCCGCTATGAGCGGCCGTTTACCGTGATCCGTGATGCGACCCGGCGGTCACGGATGCTCTCGAGTGCGCACACCTCGGGGCACGCGAGAGCAGAATTCTGGGAGGCCGTTAATTAACGGCCTCTCAGAGTTAAACAACCCCCCTGAAGCCGTTAATCGGCAATGGGCAGTTGTTAAGTGGTTAAAGCTAGATCACTAGCTATATAGGTGAGGTGAATATAGTGGTGTATACTGCAGTCAGGGCACAGACAACAACCACTACACAGTAGCAAGATAGGAAATCAGCCAAAAACGATTGGTGTGTACTGTGTTGAAGGTACACAGAACACCCACTGCTTCAGATGCTAAGTAACACACTACATGAGGCTGCCTCAAAGGCGGCCTTATATAGTGTGGGGCGTGCACTACACAGCCTGAGCTATGATTGGCCACAGGCAGGATGCCTGTGGCCAATCATGGCTCTCCTCGCTGCTGGCGCTGCGATTGGCCAAGCATGCGGGGTCACAGTGCATGCTTGGCCAATCATCGGGCAGCAATGCACTGCGCCAACGCAGTGCATTATGGTCCGCGCGCGCGTCACTCGAATTTTGACGCGAACGGCCAAAACGTTCGGAATTCGCCGAACGCACGAACAGCCAATGTTCGAGTCGAACGTACGTTCGACTCGAACACGAAGCTCATCCCTATTTACCGTAATCAGTTTTTCATGAATTATGGGAATTTTCCCATGTTTCATTGTTTTCCCCAGCGTGCATTGTGCTTCCCATGCTGCTTTGTGGTTTCAGCTTGCTTTGTGCTTCCTGATTCCTTGCTGTAGTATACGTGCTTATTTAGAGCAATGGCTTTGGGCAGATTTTTTGAGGATGTGACATTATTTGTCATGCTATCTTATTTGAGGAGACAGAAAAGCATGACCAGGAAGAATTCTGCAGGTACTGGACACATCCCATGCTGCTCAAGAGGCCCACTGAAGGGTCTTTTGCTCTGCACTATGCAGATCTGCGACGTTTCCCACAAAAATATTTTAATTTTACGAGAATGTCTGTACCAATTTGAATTTTTATTAGAAAAGTTGCATCCCCGTTTGGAAAGGATGAACACAGATATGAGATGTTGTGTGCCTCCAGAGGAGCGACTTCTACTTATGCTGAGGTAAGCCAGCCAACCTTTCTGCTTGATTATGTCCAGCATAATGTATGGTTCCTTTCATCATTTGTTCTACTCTTCCTAGGTTTCTGGCATCTGGACTATCCTATATGTCCCTAAACCACTACCTTTTGTTGGGAACCTCTACAATTTCTGGAATTGTGCACGACACCTGTCAAGCAATATGGGAGGAGCTTCGGTGTACTGCAATGCCTGTTCCAGATTATTATTATTTATGGTACTTATATAGCGCTGTCAATTTACACAGCACTTTACATATACATTGTACATTCACATCGGTCCCTGCCCTCAAGGAGCTTACAATCTAAGGGTACATCTATGTGGCAGGAAATTGCAAATGGGTTTTGGAATAAGACCCAATTCCCTAATTGTGTTGGAGCCCTGGAGGGCAAACACATCTGAATTCAGATGCCACCTGGATCTGGCTCACAATATTTTAACTATAAGAAATAATTCTCCCTTGTGCTTATGGCAATCTGTGCCAGTAATTATAAGTTTGTAGCTGTAGATATTGGGGCGTATGGACGTACTGCAGACTCAAGAGTGTTTACAGCATCAGAAATGGGGAGAAGACTACATGAGGGCCACTTTCATTTGTCATCAGAACAAACTTCTTCCAGGAACCGTGGGGCCAGATATGTCACATGTACTTGTAGCTGATGAGGCATTTGCACTTTCTAGGCATCTCCCAAGGCCTTATGCCAGGCACAATCTAACTCCCCCCAAAAAATGTTTTAACTATCAGTTGAGTTGCACAAGGCGCCTTATTGAATTGGCATTTTGACCAGCAAGTGGCGCATATTCCATACAACAATTCAACTAAGCCTGGAGAATGCCAAACTAGCTATACAAGCATGTTGTGTCCTCCATAACATTATACGTGAGAAAAAAGGAATTAATATTGATGAAGAGGACGAGATCAATTTACCTTCTGTGCGGTTTACCGGACTGCGACCCAACAATTCAGTTGCTTCCATGCGTGATACGTTTGCAAACTATTTCATGTCCCCAGAGGGAGAGGTTCCGTGGCAGTATCAATATGTGTAAAAACACTCACCAGGCACTTTATTAGGTACACCTTGCTAGTACCATGTTTGACCCCCTTTTGGTACCCTGCATTGTATTTGTTTTCCCACAGAAAATGGAAATGCAATAGTTTTAAGAAATAATGCATTTTCACGTTAGCAGTATAGCAGTCTTGTGACTTCTATCAGTGTATGATTAAAGTGCCAACATCGATCATCACTGACCCTATGACCATCACATTATTTTGTATCAGTTGTTTTTCGTTTATATAGAGTACAATAATAAAATTAAATTTTTCATGCAGTCAATTATTTTTATTAATGTCATAGACAGTGACCGCAACATATATCACAATAAATAATTAAAATGTACAAAAAGATTTTTTTTAGAAAAATATAACACAAATAAAAACATCTAGTGCTGCAGTGCAAACTTGGTGGCCAACTACAACGGGGCATCATAAAATGGGGATTCTTTAAAGGTCCTGATAATAAGGACTGTGAGAAGGGGAATAGGGATTGGATGACTGGGGGGAATTACTGTATGAAGTGGCCTGGGAACTGGAGGACTCATAGGTGGGTGCCACTTGAGGGGGTACTACATTTTGGGCAGTGGTGGCTGGAGTGTGTTGGTGATGGGGGATAATGCCTAGGTGGTGGTATGGATGCTGAAATAGATGTTGTGGAGCTTGCTCAACATGGTATGGACATTGGGGATGGCTAATGACTGATGGCATGAGATCTCCGGACATTGCAGCCGTTATGCACACACCAGTAAAATTAACCACTTTCAGACCGGACCATTTTGCTGGTAAATGACCAGAGGTCTTTTTACACTTTGGCACTGCGCTGCTTTAACTGGTAATTGCGCGGTCATGCAATGTTGTACCCAAACAAAATTTGCGTCCTTTTCTTCCCACAAATAGAGCTTTCTTTTGATGGTATTTGATTGCCTCTGCGATTTTTATTTTTTGCGATATAAACGTAAAAAGACCGCAAATTTTGAAAAAAAATGATATTTTCTACTTTTTGTTATTAGAAAAATCCAATAAACTCAATTTTAGTCATACATTTAGGACAAAATGTATTCAGCCACATGTCTTTGGTAAAAAAAAAGTCAATAATTGTATATTTATTGGTTTGCGCAAAAGTTGTCACATCTACAAACTAAGGTACGTTTTCTGGAATTTACGCAGCTTTTAGTTTACGACTGCCTATCTCATTTCTTGAGGTGCTAAAATGACAGGGCAGTACAAAACCCCCCCAAATGACCCCATTTTGGAAAGTAGACCCCCTAAGGAAATTGATAAGAGGCATGTTGAGCCCATTGAATATTTTATTTTTTTGCCTCAAGCGATTGAATAATGACAAAAAAAAAATTTTTTTTTTTTTTTTACACAAAGTTGTCACTAAATGATATATTGCTCACACATGCTATGGGCGTATGTGAAATGACACCCCAAAATAAATTCTGCTGCTTCTCCTGAGTACGGGGATACCACATATGTGGGACTTTTTGGGAGCCTAGCCGCGTACAGGGCCCCGAAAACCAAGCACCGCCTTCAGGCTTTCTAAGGGCGTCAATTTTTGATTTCACGCCTCACTACCTATTACAGTTTTGAAGGCCATAAAATGCCAAGATGGCACAAAACCCCCACAAATGACCCCATTTTAGAAAGTAGACACCCCAAGCTATTTGCTGAGAGGCATGTTGAGTCCATGGAATATTTTATATTTTGCCACAAGTTGCGGGAAAATTACAAACTTTTTTTTTTTTTTTTTTTTTTCACAAAGTTGTCACTAAATGATATATTGCTCATGCATGCCATGGGCATATGTGAAATGACACCCCAAAATAAATTCTGCTGCTTCTCCTGAGTACGGGGATACCACATATGTGGGACTTTTTGGGAGCCTAGCCGCGTACGGGGCCCCGAAAACCAAGCACCGCCTTCAGGCTTTCTAAGGGCGTAATTTTTTGAGTTCACTTCTCACTACCTATTACAGTTTTGAAGGCCATAAAATGCCAAGATGGCACAAAACCCCCACAAATGACCCCATTTTAGAAAGTAGACACCCCAAGCTATTTGCTGAGAGGCATGTTGAGTCCATGGAATATTTTATATTTTGCCACAAGTTGCGGGAAAATTACAAACTTTTTTTTTTTTTCACAAAGTTGTCACTAAATGATATATTGCTCACGCATGCCATGGGCATATGTGAAATGACACCCCAAAATAAATTCTGCTGCTTCTCCTGAGTACGGGGATACCACATATGTGGGACTTTTTGGGAGCCTAGCCGCGTACGGGGCCCCAAAAACCAAGCACCGCCTTCAGGCTTTCTAAGGGCGTTACAGTTTTGAAGGCCATAAAATGCCAAGATGGCACAAACCCCCCCCCCCCAAATGACCCCATTTTAGAAAGTAGACACCCCTAAATTTAGGGGTACACTAGTGAGACTAGGTAATAAATGGCGGGTGCCCTGAAACTATAAAAAAATAACTAACCAACCAGCGTCACCTGTAACAGTTATATGGTGATCACTGGTGAAAGGGTTAACTAGGGAGCAATCAGGGGGCTTTATGCGGTAGTATATGGGGGTCCCTGGCGCTATAAAAAGCTGCGGCGAACCTAAATACCTACCTGCCTAACTAGCGTCACCTGTGACACTAATACAGCGATCAGAAAAACGATCGCTTATTAGGCTGGGTTCACACTGGAGCGATGCGGGAACGCCACGAATGCGCGGCGGGTTCCCGCATCGCATGCCTCCCGGCGGCAGTTCACACTGCCCTATGCGAACTGCTGGGAGTGTCAGTGAAATGTTAATGACACCCCCAGATCAGTTCGCATATCGCAGTGCGATCTGCAAACTTGGATCGCATGGTGTGAACACCCATGCGATCCGATTCTGCTGCGGACCAAAAAAAGGGTCCCGTGCGAGTTTGCGGCGGGTGCGACACGAATTCAGCCATACTATCTGTATAGCTGAACTCGAATCGCACAGAGATCGGATGTGATTTGCACTGCAGTGCGGTGCGAATCACATCCGTTCTCATAAACCGCTGCAATGTGAACCCAGCCTTAGTGACACTGGCGACGGGGGGTGATCACGGGGTTAAACCTTTATTGGGGGGGTTAGGGGGGTACCTTAGAACTAAAGGGGGCTAACCCTAACTGCCCTAACAGTTATTAGTCACAAATGACACCTGCCGGGTGATCAGGGGGTTAAACCTTTATTAGGTAATAAATGGCGGGTGCCCTGAAACTATAAAAAAATAACTAACCAACCAGCGTCACCTGTAACAGTTATATGGTGATCACTGGTGAAAGGGTTAACTAGGGGGCAATCAGGGGGCTTTATGCGGTAGTATATGGGGGTCCCTAGCGCTATAAAAAGCTGCGGCGAACCTAAATACCTACCTGCCTAACTAGCGTCACCTGTGACACTAATACGGCGATCAGAAAAATGATCGCTTATTAGGCTGGGTTCACACTGGAGCGATGCGGAAACGCCGCGAATCCGCGGCGGGTTCCCGCATCGCATGCCTCCCGGCGGCAGTTCACACTGCCCTATGCGAACTGCTGGGAGTGTCAGTGAAATGTTACTGACACCCCCAGATCAGTTCGCATATCGCAGTGCGATCTGCAAACTCGGATCGCATGGTGTGAACACCCATGCGATCCGATTCTGCTGCGGGCCAAAAAAAGGGTCCCGTGCGAATTTGCGGCGGGTGCGGCGGGTGTGGCGGGTGCGGCGGGTGCGGCGAATGGCTGAACTCGAATCGCACAGAGATCGGATGTGATTTGCACTGCAGTGCGGTGCGAATCACATTCGTTCTCATAAACCGCTGCAATGTGAACCCAGCCTTAGTGACACTGGCGACGGGGGGTGATCACGGGGTTAAACCTTTATTGGGGGGGTTAGGGGGGTACATTAGAACTAAAGGGGGCTAACCCTAACTGCCCTAACAGTTATTACAGTCACAAATGACACCAATGCAAAAAAAAAAAAAAAAAAAAAAAAAATGACATTGGTGTCACTGTGACTGGGGGGCAGGGGTAATTGGGGGGGTGATCGGGGGGTAAAGGGGGGGTGTGAGTGTGCCTGGCATGTTCTACTGTGTGTGGGATGTGTTGGTGCAACTCACTGATCCGCTCTCCTCCGTGTCGGAACGAAAAATACCGACACGGAGGAGAGAATACATCACTTCCTCTCCTGTGTTTACATTACAGGAGAGGAAGTGATGTCACCGGGGATTTCCATTCGTCGGGAGCGATCGCGAGGGGGTGGCCATGAATGAATGGCCGTCCCCTCGTCCGGGATCGCTCCCGAACGAAAACCGACCGCCGCAGGCACCGGGCGGGGGCCCGATCGGGCCCCTGACCCGCGGGAGGCAAAGGACGTACATATATGTGCTTATGCCTGCCCGTGCCATTCTGATGACGTAGATCGGCGTGAGGCGGTCGGCAAGTGGTTAAAGATGGACATTTGAACATCCATTTTCCGAGCAGTGGGAACTTTAACAAGATGGTGGTAAAGATTTTTAACAAAACTAGCATCCTCGTTATTGGGGTCTGAAAATGGGTCATTGGTATCAGCCCTTCTTATTGCCCTCATCTCCTCCATAAATGTCAACATGGCTCCATCCATGTCATGTTTGTGATGTCCGTGACGTTTACTGCCTCTCGATGTGGTAGCTCCAACAGAACGAATCTGAGGGGTGGAACATTTATTAGCACATTTTATTTTGTCAACAATTCAAAATGGGGCGTTTTATATAGGATACTTACAGGCACACATTGTGGCACACGTCTTTCAAGCGTGGCTGTTGCTGTCGATTGGGAAGATTTTCTTCAGGAGCTTGCTCGTTATGTACAACTCCCATGTCTTCTTCTGGCGCAGGCTGGGTATCCACTGCATTCCCCTACTCTTCTGTTTCTGATATGTTGCTGGTGGTACTATAAAATATTTGTTCAGGTCAGTACATTAGAGTTATTACAATACATAGATCCATGTGTGTCATTACTGTTAAAGTGGACCACTTATACCTACAGGTAAGTGCAAGAAATATCTCCTAAACCTACACGGTTTAGGAGATATTTGCAGAAAATACGTAGACAACGGCGCCTGACAAAGCGTGCCATTTCTGAAGGCGATCGTGCCATGACTGGTGGATCCCACGCACATGGCGTTATTGCGGCTACGGCCAGTTACACAGCACCGGAGCCGCAATACACAGAAGTCACTCCGAGAGTGATGGCGGCGAGGAGGGGAACAAGGACCGCTGCTTGGGGTTCGATTACAGGTAAGTAAATATGCTATGCATACTAGCTCATTATGTCTTTGCCGTGTAGGTTTTTTTTTATGGTTTACTTCCTCTTTGGTGTATATGATGTTTTCTACTAGATCAAATAATTTAATATAGGGGAGAAATAATGTATTTGCTTACCTTCTTAAGTTCATCACACTTCTCAAGAAGTCCAGCATCTCAAAGAATGGGCTTTTTTTTGTTGCTCCACTCTGCATAGGAACAGTAGACACAATGAACTGATAGAACACCAACATGACAATTACGTATACTATTTGAAACCCATCTGTGGAATACAGTGGTTTTTAACTACTATTTTTGTCAGTTTTACATATAGGTAAACCTATAAAAAAGGCTTAATTATAAGTACTGCAATTATCTCTGTGCCGTTTAGGAGATATTTTCTGTAAACTGCAGGATGTCATTGCCACATACGCTGTGAAGAAACACCTCCCGTGCCATTTCTTCAGTAGCCAAAGGGAAAGGGGCATAGATGGATGCGGCCACTAGTAGGAACAGCACAGGCCTCATTTGCAGTTAAGTGCCACATAATTGGATCAGTAATAGACAGCGTTGGATATGTGGTAAGCAGTTTGTGGGATGGGGGTGGGTTGGCATCGTTAAACGCGAAGCATACTAGCCCATTTTGGTTTTACTTTGCAGACAATCCAAAACTTGTGGCAGGTGATGGATGTGACGTGATGTGGCCAGGTCACGTGGCAGGTGACATGGCCAGGTGACAGGTGACGTGGCTAGGTGACATGGCCAGGTGACGTGTTTAACCATGCGAACCCACCCCCCATCCCACAAACTGCTTACTACGTATCCAATGCCGTCTATTACTGAGTGACAACCAGTTCGGTGTGACCTTGAATATTTCTTCCCACTTCATGCTTGTGATGTTTCGGTCACTGTATTCTGCACTTCTTTTGTCCCATAAACCTGGCACCTGGCATGCACAAGTTGAATGAGCCATTTATGGGACACATCTCTGCCCATTTCTTCACTTTCTCCTCTCTTCAGGCACCAGGCAGCTCTCCTCTCTTCAGGCACCGGGCAGCCCTCCTCTCTCCAGGCACTAGGCAGCCCTCCTCTCTCCAGGCACTAGGCAGCTCTCCTCTGTCCAGGCACTAGGCAGCCCTCCTCTCTCCAGGCACTAGGCAGCTCTCCTCTCCCATGCACTAGGCAGCTCTCCTCTCTCCAGGCACTAAGCAGCCCTCCTCTCACCAGGCACTAGGTAGCTCTCCTCTTCCAGGTACTAGGCAGCCCTCCTCTTTCCAGGCACTAGGCAGCATGTGCTTGTGCATGTGACTTTTCTAAAGACCACTACCTGGGTCATAGGTTAATTGTCATGTATGCATATTAAATTACATTTTTTGATGAAAAACGGATGTCAGTGGATCAAATGTTAACGGATCGTCCGCTAACATCCGTTCTGTTTTTTTTTACGGAAGAATAAAGTCCCACACATATGGTATCGCAATACTCAGGAGGAGTAGCAGAATGTATTTTGGGGTGTCATTTGTGGTATGCACATGCCATGTGAGAGAAATAACCTATTACAATGACAATTTTGTGAAAAAAAATCGTAATTTTGTAAAGAATCGTGTGAAGAAATGGCAACTTCAAAAAACTCACTATGCCTCTTACTAAATAATTTAGAATGTCTACTTTCCAAAAAGGGATCATTTAGGGGGTATTTGCACTTTCTTGGCTTGTTAGGGTCTCAAGAAATTAGATAGGCCGCCAGTACATCAGATGTGATCTTTTTTTTTTTTTTGATTTGCACCACAGCTTGTAGACTATATAACTTTCACACAGACCACATAATATCCACTAATGTGGGTTATTTTTTTAACAAAGATATGTAGCAGTATAAATTGTGACCAAAATTTATGAAGAAAAATTACTAATTTGCAAAATTTTATCACAGTATCTAAGACATTTTTCGGTCATTTTTAATTTATAGCGCAAAAAATAAAAAACCCAGAGGTGATCAAATTCCATCGAAAGAAAGCTCTATTTGTATAAAAAGGGACTAAAAATCAATTTGGGTACAATGTTGCATGACTAATTGTCATTCAAAGTGTGAGAGCACTGAAAGCTGAAGATTGGTCTGGGCAGGGGCGATTTAAGTGCCCAGTAAGCAAGTGGTTAATTATGTTTAAAATTCCTTTAAATATAGTGCCAGGGGGTCCCCTTAGTCTGTCCGTAAAGTGGTGTATCTGTACCAGGTATAGAACCTGCTGCAGCAAAACTGATATTTCTAAAGAAAAAATTACATTAAAATTTCCGGCAATACAATACCATTTCTGGCAATAGAAAAATCTATACCTGGCCCTTTGGTTCTGGTATAGATTTTAAGGGGAACCCCATGTCAAAAAAAAAGTTGTGGGTTCCCCCCCAAAATCTATACCATACCCTTATCCAGGCATGCAGCCAGGCAGGCCAGGATGGGGGAGGCAAGCAAGCCCCCCCCCCCCGAACCATACCAAGCCACATGCTTTCAAGGGCCTTTTCCCGACAACCCTGGGCTGTGGTTGTGGGGGTCTGCAGACGGGGGGCTTTTCAGAATCTGGAGGCCAGATCCTGGCCACCCTCTATGTTAATGATTATGGGGTACATAGTACCCCTACCCATTAATCAAAAAAGTGTCAAAAATAAATAAAACACAGGCAGTTTTTGCCAATTCCTTTATTAAAAAAACAATGTCCCTCGCTCAGGGGCGGATCCAGGGGGGGGCAACAGGGAAATTGCCCCCTTCGAGAATGCGGGGGGCTCCGTGGGTGATCGGGCGGGCGGCTCCGCAGGTGACAGCGTGGTCGGGTGGTTCCGCGAGTGTCATTCCAGGTGGGCAGTTCTGTGGGTGTCGTTCCGGGCAGGCGGATCCGCGGGTGACAGTGTGGGCGGGTGAGGGGGGGCAGCTGGGCGGCTCAGTGTTTGAGCAGGGGAGCATCATCTCTCACTGCCCTGCATCTCTGCAGTTCCGCCCTCACTGTGCGGGAAGCAGTGGGCAGCAGAGAGATTACATTATCTCTCTGCTGCCTAATTTCACTCTGGGAACAATATGCAACGTATGGCAGCGTATGGCAGCGACATGGCAAGTGACAATCCAAAATGTGTGGCAGGCTATGTGGCAAGTGACAATCCGCAACGTGTGGCAGGCTACGTGGCAAGTGACAATCCGCAACGTGTGGCAGGTTATGTGGCAAGTGACAATCCGCAACGTGTGGCAGGCTACGTGGCAAGTGACAATCCGCAATGTGTGGCAGGCGTCGTGGCAAGTGACAATCCGCAATGTGTGGCAGGCGACATGACAAGTGACAATCCGCAATGTGTGGCAGGCTACGTGGCAAGTGACAATCCGCATTTGGTGACAAGTGATGTGGCAAGTGACAATGTGCAGTGTGTGGCAAGTGACAATGCGCAGTGTGTGGCAAGTGACACCCTCAGGGCTCCCACTGATTCTGCATTATGGTGAGTTGAACCATTTATTTTTATAATACAATGTAATAATAGAAATAATGCGCTACAATCATCCTGACACCATAACAACCATGGCGCCGGGATGATTGAAGCACCAATACCAGCCATTTCCCCGATAAATTGCCCCCAAATTTTTTTTTCTAGCAGTGCCCCTCCCAAGACAAGACTCTGGATCTGCCCCTGCCCTCGCTGTAGATCCATTGTCAATAACGATGATCACTGCCACCTGATAAAAAAAGGTTCGCCCGCGGGCTCCGCCGTTTGACAGTTCTTATATAGGCAAGGGGCAGGGCAAGCTGGCGATATCACTTGGTGGCACCACCCCATGTGAAGTCACCGATTGGTGCATGCTAGGTCGGTCCCCAGGTGGCCCCACCCATTACTTAAATAAGAACTGTCAAACGGCGGAGCCTGCAGTCGGCGGTTAGCCTTTGCCCTGGGCGGAGCTTTTCTTTTTTTGTGTTCAGCGGTGGGTGTTGTGACTGACAATGGCTCTACATTGGGGGACATTGTTTTGGGATTTTTAATAGAGGAATTGTCAAAAACTGTGCCTGTTTTTATTTATTTTTGACACTTTTTCTGGTGAATGGGTAGGGGGACACTGTGAAAGGTTATGTTAAGCATCCATCTTGTTTGTCAGCCATCTTAATATTTACAAACTTCCATTTTACAATATGTACAGTTTGAACAACCCTTTAAACTTCACAAATATTTGTCTCAGCATGAGAGTCTTGTAACATGAACTGTCTCACGTTTTGTTATCTTTTTCTCACGTTCCTTCAGCTACTGTAGAGCAATGAACAAAAGCTTCTTGTCTTGACCAGCTGTAACTGTCTTAATATCTACTGTGCATGTCTTATCCTGTGTGACGTGTAAATTACTATATGAATCGCTTTGTGATAACTCAATACAATTAGTTCTTGAAGGACAGCATCATGTGCGTGTCGTTTCTTTGAAAGCCGATTCTGGATATATATCTGAAATGATACAATACATGGGATCTGAGGTCTGAGAGGTTGAAGGGATCCCCCTAGACACAGGATTAACCCTTTCACACTGTACCCCATACTCATTCACATGGGAGGGCTAGAATCTGGGGGCCCCCCTTGTTAAACGTGGTTTCTAGATTCAGATAAGCCCCTTGCTTGCAGACCTCCACAACCACAGCCCAGTTGTGGGAATTAGGCCCTTGTCCCCATCAACATGGAAACAAGGTGCTTGGGGGGGGGGGGCAAAGCTTGAGGGCATGTGGCCTGGTATGGTTCAGGAGGGGGGTGCCCACTATCCCCCCCAGCACGTCTTTCCTGGCCTGCATGCTCGGATAAGGGTCTGGTATGGATTTTGTGTTTTTTTTTGGCGTGGAGGGGGGGCACACAGTTTTTTTTTTAATTCTATTGTCGGTAATGCTTTTTTTTCCATTCAACTGTCAGTGGGAAAGCCCGTTGACAACGGATGACTCATCCCTTGTCAGGACGCCGCGGCCAGCTTGCCAGCCCGCTCCTTACCAACCAGCTCTTCGCTGTGCCCTGACTGTGCAAAGCTTTGACCAATCAGGGTTTAGAATGCACTGTGCAGTGCTCACTGCATTGTGGGGCTCACGACGGGCAAACATTCCGCCAAGCGCCCCGTACATTGGAGTCTTTGGGCAAACAGGTGATGTTTGGGTTGAACTCTATCTAAGAATATTATCATCCTTCATATTCGAGCAATGTGTTCATTGACAATTTTTCCCTTTTAATTATATTTGTCATTTTACTATACATTTTTACAACAACAAGGAATGAGGAAACAAAAATGAAGTCTGAATATGAGAGCTTTTTTTTTTTTTTAAGGTGCAGTCAAATGAATCAGAGGAACTCCAATAAGAGTTTTAATTTAAAGCAACAGTTTAATTTTAATGGCAGCCCCAGCGTACACATCTGCCCGTCTCAATGTTTTTTTTTAGCTGCCAGGAGGGAGAAAAAAAATAACTGGTGATTTTTGATATGGGCGGGCATGTGTATTCACTCTCCTCCCTCATTCCTATCCCATGGGATTGTCCTCAAGCCCTGTGTAAGCTCCAAGTGGTTCCATGGGCATTCTATGTCCAAGCCTATGCTGATTGTAATGCTATCCTCGCTGCTTAAAGCGCACCTGGATTTTGAGTTTACTTTCAGTTTTTATTAATTGTGACGCAATGTAAAGCACACATGCCAGACTTGGCTCTTCTTCATTTGAGGAGTCGCCCATCCACTGCTCGTTTTTACATTGATTGCGCGTATCGTTTTCATGTTTGATGCAGATAAACATTTTCTGGTAAATGTCAAGTGTATATAACGGAATTGTAGTTTAGATATGGATTGTTAATTGTTCCCTTACTATAATGTTTTTAAAGTGTTAAGGTTTCTGATGAAAAACGTTGAACAAGCAAGATGACTCCATTTGTATAGGTAGATGGGAGTATTGAACACTTGAACTACATCTGCTATGTTATATACAAATCATGTGTAATTAACGCTGGAATGTCTTATGTGCATTATGGATGTTTTTTTTAACATTTCTATGATACAATTTGCTACAATTTTTCTA
The DNA here is from genome assembly GCA_037367395.1 of Lithobates pipiens. Lineage (NCBI taxonomy): Eukaryota > Metazoa > Chordata > Amphibia > Anura > Ranidae > Lithobates > Lithobates pipiens. Next base: position 739,754 of record JAZDVW010000120.1, read on the forward strand.
TATATGATGTGGTATCTTAAAGGTCCGGTGTATTTTTGTTTATAGGGATTTCAACTGTAAACCATCCATCTGAAGGTGACCTGTCCCGTCACAACCCAAGGACCTCTTGTCTTCTGTTGTCTTCTGAGAGACCTTAGATATCATCTATGGAAGGATCCTGCTGAGACCCATTTTCCACTGCCAGAAAGTGAACACGTTTAATGTGTTTAACCAGATCTGACTTATCCGTAAAGCTTTTCCCGCAATGGGAACACGAAAATGGCCGGTCACCGGTGTGAATTCTTTCATGCGTGACCAGGTGCGACTTTTCGGCAAAACATTTCCCACACTCGAGACACGTATAGGGCTTCTCCCCTGTGTGAACTTTTCTATGCCTGCTAAGGGACGACTTCCTGGAAAAACATTCGCCGCACTCGGCACAGAAAAATGGCTTCTCTCCCGAATGGGACCTCTGGTGCGAAATAAGGTTCCCTATCTGGGTGAAACATTTTCCACATTCAGGACACGAGTGTGGCTTCTCAGCCGTGTGAGTTCTCTCATGATAAACAAGATTCGACTTGTGGGTGAAACATTTCCCGCAGATCGGACAAGAAAAGGGTTTCTCCCCCGTGTGAATTCTGTGGTGCCTAATGAGCTGTGATTTTGAAGAGACACATTTCCCACACACAGAACATGAAAAGGGCTTCTCGCCTGTGTGAGATCTCTGGTGCGTCAAAAGGCTGTCTTTCCTAGGGAAACATTCACCACACTCAGAGCAGGAAAAGGGCTTCTCGGCGGTGTGGCTTCTTTCATGGATGACCAGAGTTGACTTTTCTGTAAAACACTTCCCACATTCAGAACAGGCATATGGCTTCTCCCCTGTGTGAACTTTTTCATGTCTTATGAGAAATGACTTTTGAGAAAAACATTTTCCGCACTTGAAACAAGGGTATGGCTTCTCTCCCGTGTGAGTCCTCTGATGCCTGATAACGTCAGATTTTTGTGTAAAGCATTTCCCACACACAGGACAGGAATGGGGCTTATCACCGCTGTGCCATTTCTGATGTCTCTGGAGAAAAGATTTTTGAGTGAAACGCTTTCTGCATTTGTCGCATGAATATGGCTTCTCTGCAGAGTGGTTTGGCGTAATGGGGTTTTCATCCGCATAATCTTCTGGGATCTCGTCATCTTCTGTTTCACCATCTGGAGTGATAATGCCATGTTTCTCCATATTGCACTTTCTGTATCGTCCGTCTGGAGGAAATAAGAGATGAAGAAAGAATTATCAGGAATCTCATTTTAAGGGGTGTTCTTTAACTACTCGAAGACCAGGTCTATTTTGACACTTCTCATGGGAAAATCAGTATTGTTTTGCTTGAACCCCCAAACATTATATACTTTAATATATATATATATATATATATATATATATATATATATATATATATATAGTGTGTGTGTGTGTGTGTGTGTGTGTGTGTGTGTGTGTGTGTGTGTGTGTGTGTGTGTGTGTGTGTGTGTGTGTGTGTGTGTGTGTGTGTGTGTGTGTGTGTGTGTGTGTGTGTGTGTGTGTGTGTGTGTGTGTGTGTGTGTATAACACTTATTTATTTTATAAAGAATAAAATGGTGTCTGTTGCAATTTTTAGCACCTGGTAGTTTATATACATGTACAAGCTATTGAGATCTGAGCTCAGGTATATTTTTTCTCTGTTGCAATTTTTTTTAATTCACACAGTATTTGCGCAGCAGTTATTTAAATGCAATTCTTTTGGAAAGAATACACTTTAATGAGTTTTAATGCACAAAAACACAATACCCAATTGTTTGTTGAAATATAAAAGGTGATATTACTCTGAGTAAATAGATACCAAACATGTCACACTTTAAAATTGTGACACCCGTGGAATGGCGACAAACTATGTAAATTACTCATAGGCAAAATTGAAAAGCCTTTACAAGTTAGAACTTTAAATTTACACAGGAAGTCTGGTGCTAGAATTATTGCTCTTGATCTGAAATTTACGGTGATGTGTCACATCACATGTGTGGTGAGATCGCATGCGTTCACCTTTACTCACGAGCACGGGGGGGGGGGGGGGTTTAATTTTCTTTTAAAAATTGTTGCACTGTACCTTTTTCACAATCACTTTTATTGTTATCATAAGGAATGTACAATCCCTTAAGATAGCAATAGGCAGTGACAGGTCCTCTTTACTGAGACATCTGGGGTCTATTAGACCCCAGATGTCTCCTCAGCATCTGCACTTAAAATCTTTGGATCATACTAACATCCGTATGATCCGATGCTTTTTACAAACCACTAATGGTTACAGAAGTGCCAAAATACTCATGACTGCTGGTTTCTTAGACCATGGAGATGATCGAGGCCGTTCCAGGTTGCAATCTCAGGTTCCCCAAAGAGATGGGGGAGCCTGGAAATTTGGTGCTCCCCACTTGTAAAAGCATTCCAGTGGCTACTTAGCCACTATAATTGGTTTTACAAGTAAGAGCTCTTAAAAACAATCCTGGGATGATTCCTGCAGCTATTACCACTCAAAGTCAGTGATGTACCGGTACGATGCCTGGCGTTAAGTGTTTAAAAGTGGTGCTCTAAATCATGTTCTTTGCCAGGGGCGCTCAACCACAAATGTAAATGAGCCCCTACTGTCCTGGGCCCCCATATAAGGCTGCTTTCACACTGATGTGCTGAGGTTTTCTCAGCTTCTGCGGCTCCTGCTCCCCACACAGCCGTCTCATTCCTCTGATGCCGACTCCATGCACTCTGATGCACTGGGATGGCAGATCACAATCTGGGCTTGCCAACCCACCATCCCAGAGCATGAGGCCACCATGGATTGAGTACCCCTGTTCTATGTCATTTCAGGTTGGAAATTTAAGAGTACAGAGCTTTCCATAGTGTAAAAAAATAAAAATAAAAAAAATCTAAGTTCTAAATGTATTGGTTAAAGGGTCCAACCAGCCAAAAGTGTTTTTTTTTTTTAGATATAAATAGAACCGGTTGGCCAAGTCAGTCCCTGGCTTCTTATATGTGTTGGATACTGCAACAGCAAGACCTCCCTGTAGTACTTTCAGACTCTCTGTCCATCCACATGGGTGTTGCATGTCTGCAATCAACTTTATGTACTCCAGCTTCTACATCCATCTCCAGCATGGATGGTGAGATGGCCACATCAGGGGGGAACATAACGCACAGATCTCTAAAACCTGTAAAAACTTTCAGCGTACCTCTAAGCAAGAGTATAATATGGTGTGGTTTCCCGCTGGTGTTCAAGAAAGAGGGAGCTGGCATCTGGTTTTACACATCCAGAGTGTCAGTAAGAAAGGTATTAGATGCCGCTCAACCAACCTGATCAATGTTTAGGTGTGAATGATGGCCTCAACCAGCACTGTTCCGCTGACACATTTTGCCCTGACTACCAGTCTTTGACATAGGTCTCTATGACTAAGCCCCAGTAGGCAGGGTGAAACGCATCAGGGGCGTGGTCAGTGGAGCAACGCTGGGTGAGGCCTTAATTCACACTTAACATTGATCGGGTTGGTTGAGTAGCGTCTTATACTTTTCTTACAGATCTCTCTGAGACACAGTAAAAACTTGTTGGGTAGTTTAAAGCCTAAGTTTAGAAAAAATAAAAAATAAATAAAAATCAACACAAGGGATGATAAATAATATCATTGAGACATGTTCCTTGTGTTATTGGCTCCTGGTTTAGTAGAAATCTTCCTCCTCCAATCCCCCTTCCTAGCCCCCCAGTCATAACCTTTCAGTGTGTCAGGGGTTAACAGAGCTGAGTGAGCTGTGATGGGCTCTCATCAAGTGTTTCTGACTATGCCTACCCTTATTGCCCACCTCCTACATTCACAGAAGTTGTACTATAGCAGGGATATGCAATTAGCGGACCTCCAGCTGTTGCAGAACTACAAGTCCCATGAGGCATAGCAAGACTCTGATAGCCACAAGCATGTCCCCCAGAGGCAGAGGCATGATGGGACGTGTAGTTTTGCAACACCTGGAGGTCCGCTAATTGCATATCCCTGTACTATAGTATCTATGAATGAAATGCCATAGTACAGCTGGGCAGAAAGGGCAGGCATAGCTGGGCACTCTTGACGAGTGCCTGTCACAGCTCTCTCAGCCCCAATCAACCTCTGCTGAAACAAAAGATTACAGGGACTGGTCGAACAGAGGAGGAAGATTTCGACTAAACCAGGTGCAAGAAGCACAAGGAACAAATCACAATGATAGTAAGCAACATCCCTTGTGCTGATTTTTTTTTATTGTTTGAAAAATGTAGGCTTTAAAGTGGTTGTAAACCCTTACCCAGTGAAGGGTCTCTCCTCAGGTGCTACACAGAGATGAAACAAATCCTCCTACATAAGTTGTATCTGTTTATCTGCAGTTTTCGCTACATCTGTTCAAAGTCCAGAATTATAAAGCTTTTCTGAGAGTTCAGAAAAAAGGGGGCAGAGAGCCGAAGTTACACTCTGCAGAGCTCAGTGAGGAAAGCTCTGAGAGCTGATAGTAGGGAAGAGACACAACCCCCCCCCCCACCCCCCTTTACACAGCACACGAACAGAGCGGAGGCCATCAATCAGCTGGAGGTCCCTCCTCTGTCACCACTTTTCTCTTGGTGTCAGGAAAACCTGTCACAAGTGACTCATGCTGACAGTAGATGAAGGAGGCAGCAGACAGAAATTACACTTAGTGCTCTTAATTGACACAAGTACACACTATAGAGAGATATGCATTGTTCATATTTCATGCCTGAGGTTAACCACCACTTTAAGGTTTATTACTCACCTGTACCAATCTCTACAGGAATTTCCTCCACCTTATCATCCCTCTCATCTGCCTCGTCTGCTTCCTCTTTAACCTCAACTTTGACATAAACCAGATTTTCATCCTAAATGGCACAAAATAAAAATTGCATATATTTTATCTCATATTAAACAGAACAGTATCTCTTGGAGATGTCTAGCAAGTGCAGAACATTGAAAAGACGGGCTGTTAAATTTTAGAGCACTACTGTTTTTTTTTTTACCTGCTCATCTACCTGATTATCTTCTAGGATGTTCACATCTTCCTCTGAGGATTCCGGGGAATACAGAGGACGGGGACATCTCTCTGGTGTACTTCTGCCACTGGAACCATCTGTAGGAAACACATACTGTAACCTTCTGCCAACCACTCACAGTGAATATACTGCGAGCGGGTGGCAGCTGCAGGCTTGGCAATGTACATGTACATTACCGGCTTGCCTTTGGGTTTGGTGTACGCGCGCCCCCTGCCAACCTGCTGTGATTGGACATGGCACGAGTTTGGCAGCAGATTTCAGCCAATGATTTTGGCTAAAACCTGCTGATCGGCTGAGTCCAATCACACACAGAGTTCTGTGTTTACAAACATCTGTCATTGTCAGTTAGTGTACCTCCCAATATAGTGTCAGTGAGCACAAGATTGCCTGCCACCCTATCACAGTCCCACTATAAGTCACAGATCACCGCCAGCATCTATAGCTGAGTAATTCCAGTAAATATACCATAATTTGTAGACACTATAACCTTCACACAAACCAATCACCATGAAGCAGAATACATGTTGGCCTAAATGTATGAAGAAATTAGATTTTTTAGGATATGTTTTATAACAGAGTAGAAAATATTTTTTTTTTCAAAATTTTCTGCGTTTTTTCATTCATATAATAAAAAATAAAAAACCCAGTGGTGGCCAAATAACACCAAAAGAAAGCTCTACATAGGTTACAAAAAACATAAAATAAAAAAACATGACTACTACTAAATATTTATATATATATATATATATATATATATATATATATGTGTATATATATATATATATATATATATATATATATATATATATATATATATATATATATATATATATATATATATATATATATATACACACACACACATATTTTTTTTATTGTAATATAATATAATATGATATAATATTACAATACCCCATAATGACAACGTGAAAGAAGTTTGTTTGAAATCTTTACAAATTTGTTAAGAAGAATAATAATAATAAAAAAATATATAAAAAAAATATCCCATGTACACAAGTACTCACAGCATTTGGTCAATACTTTGTTGAAGCACCTTTGGCACCAATTACAGCCTCAAGTCTTTTTTCTGAGTATGATGCTACAAGCTTGGCACACCTATTTTGGGGAAGTTTCTCCCATTCTCCCTTGCAGGATGGGGAGCTTCAGTGAACAGCCATTTTCAGATCTCTCCGGAGATGTTCAATCAGGTTCCAGTCTGGGCTCTGGCTGGACCATTCAAGGAAAATTACAGAGTTGTCCCGTAGTCACTCCTTTGTTATCTTGGCTGTGTGCTTAGGGTCGTTGTCCTGTTGGAAGATGAACCTTCGCCCCAGTATGAGGTCCAGAGCGCTCTGGAGCAGGTTTTCATCAAGGATGTCTCTGTACATTGCTGCATTCATCTTTCCCTCGATCCAGACTAGTCTTCCAGTTCCTGCCACTGAAAAACATCCCCACAGCATGATGCTGCCACCACCATGCTTCACTGTAGGGATGGTATTGGCCAGGTGTTGAGCAGTGCCTGCTTTCCTCCAGACATGACACTTGCCATTCAGGCCAAGGAGTTCAATCTTTGTTTCATCAGACCAGAGAATATTGTTTCTCATGGTCTTAGAGTCCTTCAGGTGCCTTTTGGTGAACTTCCGGTGGGCTGTCATGTCCCTTTAACTGAGGGGCAGCTTCTGTCTGGCCACTCTACCATACAGGCCTGATTGGTGGAGTGCTCCAGAGATGGTTTTTCTTCTGGAAGGTTCTCCTCTCTCCACAGAGAAAAGCTGGGGCTCTGTCAGACTGACCATTGGGTTGTTGGTCACGTCCCTGGCTAAGGTCCTTCTCCCTAGATCGCTCAGTTTGGCCAGGCGGCCCGCTCTAGGAAGAGTCCTGGTGGTTTCAAACGTCTTCCTTTTACAGATGATGGAGGCCACAGTGCTCATCGGGATCTTTAATCCTGGAGAAATTTGTTTGTACCCTTCCCCAGATCCGTGCCTCAATACAATTCTACAGACATGGCTTGGTTTGTGCTCTGACATGCACTGATAACTGTGGGACCGTATAGAGACAGGTGTGTGCCTTTCCAAATCATGTCCAATTAACTGAATTTACCACAAGTGGACTCCATTCAAGTTGTAGAAACATCTCAAGGCTGACCAATGGAAAAAGAATGCACCTGAGCTCAATTTTGAGTTTCATGGCAAAGGCTGTCAATACTTATGTACATGGGATTTTTTATTTTTAATAAATTTGCAAACAAACTTCTTTCACATTGTCATTATGGGGTATTGTTTGTAGAATTTGGAGGAAAATAATGAATTTATTCAATTTTAGAATAAGGCTGTAACATAAGAAAATGTGGAAAAAGTGAAGCGCGGTGAATACTTTCCGGATGCACTGTATTGTTTCTGTTTATGACTAAATCAGAAGATGAGTTTTCTAGATGGATCCCCAACAATGTTTCCATGCTTTCAAAAGACCATTTAATAGACGGATTAAATTTGCTGTTAAAGAGGAAGTAAACCCTGACGAGTTTACTTCCTCTTTCATTCCCTGCAAAGGCAAAGCATAATGGACTACTGTGCATCGCATAGTAGCCCATTAGGTGTCACTTACCTGACACAGGAGCCAGCGAAGTCACCGCTGTCCCCTGTAGTTCCGAGCGTCCATCTTCTTGGTGGGTCTCGCTGCTCCGGCGCTGTGATTCGCCGGAGCAGCGATGATGTCACTCCCGCGCATGCTCACGGGAGCCGAGACGCGCGGCATCTTCGTCATCGACGATGCCACGCTCAGTGCGCCTGCGTGCCGCTGTCTACGGCGCATGCTCCGTAGACAGCGGTGCCCGTCTTCGGGCAAATATCTCCTAAATCGTTTAGGTTTGGGAGATATTTCTTGGACCTACAGGTAAGCCTTAATCTAGGCCTACCTGTAGGTCAAAGTGGTTTGTAAGGGTTTACAACCACTTTAAGTTTCTGTTGAAGGTCCCATCTGAGCAGGGTTCCAGCACACTATCTGGCCAAAGATATCTAGACTTTCAATCATTCTGAAACCAAAGTTCATAAAGCTGAGGTTTAGGTATGGCAATTTAAGTACACTGGTCCAGCTTGAACCGATGTAAGTATTGTGGCAGGGCGATCCCACGCCACTGTTTCATTTGGCGGTCTGAGCCAGGTTTTCTGGGAAGCAGAAGTGCTGCATTCATCTTTGATCCAAGGTTAGAACTCAGGGCCCCACCCTCTCAGATGGGGGAAGAAGCTGTGAGAATCGCATATTGTCCGGGACAGGACAGATTGAGGCACAAGCCTAAAGCCTCATACACACGCTATGATTGTTGGCAGGGGATTGTCTGTTGACAGACTGTTGTCCTAAAATCTTACCGTTAGTACGCTCCTTTTGACAACTGTTGCCCAAGTTTTGACCAACAAATGTTGGATGACAGGCTAGTAAATTTTCGGCGGACAACGGATTGATGTCAGACTTTCATACGGTCAGTACACAAATCCGTCACACAAAAGTCAAAAGTATAAACCCACATACTCGGAATCAATGCTCACCAAACACAAAATTAGCAGAAGGGGCCCAAAGGGTGGCACTCAAGAGCTGAAATTCCTTGTAGTACGTTACTACATTCGTGTTTGTGGCATGACAATTGTGTAACATTAGTATTAGGGGTGCAACTGATCGTCACCGATCCGTGATCCGAACTGGTCATCCCGTTCAGATCGGCACACACCGCAATCCTTAGGAAAGGCAGCGGCTTCGGCCTAGCTCCAGAGCGGCGGCCATCTGCTCCAGAGCGGCGGCCATCTTTGTACACCCAGGCTGTTTACAATGTGATCGCTCCGTCAAATGACGGAGCGATCACTTGTAAACAAACCGGCATCATGTCATGACGCCGGTTCCTCTCTCTCTCCCCTCTCTGTACTGATCTGTAACAGTTGAGGGGAGAGATCAGATGGAAGCAGCGCTGTGGGCTGGATCTATAGTGCCCACAGCGCTGCTCTGTGACAATTGCAGTCACAGCCACCCCTCCATACCCAGCCAATACTCTGCAATACCCTGCCAATACCCAGCCATACACAGCCGTACCCAGCCATGCTCAGCCAATATTGCAGTGGGGGAGATGACAGGGATATTACAGTGGGGGAGATGTGGATATTACAGTGGGGACTATATGGTGGTGGAATTTTCACAGGTTTTTGCAAATTCAATTATTATTTGCTGATCCAATAAATGATCCAATCAGTGACTCTGATCCGAGGAACGATCCGATCTGTGAGTTTTTTTGATCTGTTGCACCCCTAATTAGTATGCAAGTTTGGAGCTACCAATGAGCTACAAATTCCCCAACTTGTCACAGTATGTATGTGCCATACCTGTGGGATCCCCATGGATCGCTAGTACAGCGATCTCCACTAGCTTAGAGGTCCTGTGCCCCACTGCTTACTGAACACAGGAGGGGGCCTTCTCACCACAGGGGCCACTAAGAGAACACTTTGCATTTTCTCAGTGAATACAAAGTGTTCTCTGACTGGATAATGTGGAGATTGCGACATCACCATCCTGCTTTCTACCTCATCCAATCAGAGAACGGTCTGCATTCCTTAACAAAATGCAATGTTTTCTGAATGGAGCTCATGCTGCTCGGCACGGGACCCAGAAGCTAGGGGAAATCACTGTAGTAGTGGTGACTACTACAGTGATTCCCAGCTTCCAGGTGGTCCCACAGGTATGGCACATACATACTTACATTGGTCTAAGCACAGGACCAATGTAACTATGTCAAAACTGCCATACCTGGAACTAAGTTTATTGTGAAATTGGGTCTCTCATTGTTGCTATAGCTGCCTCTACTCTTTTGGAGAGGCACCATTGCATGCTGTATCCTTGTTGGTTGGGTTTGCTTTTGTTCAGTCAGCGAAGCATGGTCATCGCTCCTGTGGTTGGACAATGATGTTGGGTAATCAGGCCTAGTTCATAGTGTGCAATGGTCCGAATGCTTTTATTTTGGTTGTCGTCATCATCAGTTTAAGTCAATTTCTTTGGCCTTCATCTCAGGAGACTAAAAGGGACATCGCAGCCCCCAAGTGGGACAACGTTGGTCTCAAACCCAATGCTATCTCTTACCTGATGATACATCAGACTGAAGATCCATAGTGACGTCCTTATGGAGGTCCTTGTGTTTTTCTAAAGACTTCTCTGTCTGTCCGTGTTGGGGAAGATTTTCGCACTGCAATTAAACAGGAAATACAACACATTTTAAAGTGGTTGTATACTCAAATTTTTAACTTTTACCTACAGGTAAGCCTATAATAAGGCTTACCTGTAGGTAAAAAAAATATCTCCTAAACCTGTACGGTTTAGGAGATATTCCCCTCGGTATGCGCGGCTGACTGCAGCGGCGCATGCGCACAAGGGGATTCTCGGCCTGAAAATCCGGCAGTGGCCGACCGGCCGGAATGAAATCTCCCGCGCGCATGCGCGGGAGTGACGATATCGCGGCTTCGGCCACTCACAGCGCCAAAGCCGCGATACCCGGAAGAAACGCAGAGGGAGCATGTCAGCTCCCTTGGCGTGGATCGGGCCAGATGTCGGGGCCTCGTTCTAAGGTAAGTATTTCATAATGAGCTAGTATGCGGTGCATACTAGCTCATTATGCCTTTTGCTTTGCAGGTTTAAAAAAAAAAAAAAAAGAAAAAAAAATTGCGGGTTTACTACCGCTTTAAGTGCGCCTTCAAATAATACTATTATAAAATGTATCTCGGAGTGAATTGCAGGTTTTTATCTTCTGAAGGATCAGAGGGCAGTGAAGTGGTACATGGGAGGAGTAACACGTTTGTCACATTTAGTGACACCACTGACCAGCTGTTCCCTTCATGTTCTGTGACATTGCCACAAAGGAGGGGAAATCTCTATCAGAAACACACAAAGAGCTCATTAATATTTGCTTTGACTGTAACACACATTAAAGCACCTACCACTTCAACATGCTTTTTTATGTGTTTTTTTGCTTCTGTGATGCTTCCCTAAAGCTTAAATGAAGCTTGGAAAATGCTGTGTGTGTGCTGTATTTCTATTTGTTTAAAGGGGCCCATTAGAACCCCAGCTCATTAGTAGCCCCTTGTTCAGCAGATTCCTGGCTCAGTAGTACGCCCCCCCCCCCCCCCCGCAGCTATTCTGATGCCCCACTAAGTAGTACCCACACCATAACAACAAGTAGTACCCCCACCATAACATTTCCATGTTGCGCACCACTGGGCAGCTTTTCCCTCACTTCATGTTCTGGTCACAACATTGGCATCAAGACACAAGTGAGGGGAATCTCCATCAGAGACACACAAAGGGCTTGTTTACACTTGCTTTGACTTTAACACACATTAAGGTACCTACCACTTCAGCATGCTTTTTTTATGTGTTTTTGACGCTTCGATTATGCTTTTTTGAAGCTTTAAAGAAGTTTGGCAAATGCCCTGTGTGTGTTGATTTTCTATTTGTTTTAAAGGGGCCCAGTAGAACCCCAGCTCAGTAGTACTCCCAACTCAGTAATACCTCAAGCTCATTGGTATCCCCGCTCAGCAGATTCCCAGCTCATTAGTACCCTTGTTCAGCAGATCCCTGGCTCAGGAGTACCCCCAGCTCTTCTGATGCCTCACTTAGTATTACCCCCAGTTCTGCCGATCCCCGCTCAGTAGTAACCCCCAGCTCTGCTTATCCCTCAATTAACAGTAACCCCCAGCTCAGATGATCCCCCGCTCAGTAGCAACCCCCAGCTTTGCTGATCCTCCACTCAGTAGTAACCCAAAGCTCTACTGATCCCCCACTCAGTAGATACCCCCAGCTCTGATGATTCTCCCCTCTCTGTGGTCCCCACTGAGTAGTAACCCCCAACTCTGCTGATCATCCACTCAGTAGTAACCCCCCGCTCTGCTGATCCCCTGCTAAGTAGTAACCCCCAGATCTGGTGATCTCCCACTCAGTAGTAACCACAAGCTCTGACAATCCTCTGGTTTGGCGATTTCCCTCTCTCTCTATATATGATCCCCGCTAAGTAGTAACCCCCAGCTCTGCTGATCATCCACTCAGTAGTAACCCCCAGCTCTGCTGATCATCCACTCAATAGTAACCCCCAGCTCTGCTGATCCCCCGCTAAGTAGTAACCCCCAGATCTGGTGATCTCCCACTCAGTAGTAACCACAAGCTCTGACAATCCTCTGGTTTGGTGATTTCCCTCTCTCTCTTTCTCTCTATATGATCCCCGCTGAGTAGTAACCCCCAGCCCCAAAACATACCTGATCACATGATGCGCTAAATGATCTATAGACCCTATGGAGGCTATCACCAGACCCCCTTTCTTCGTCCCAGCAGCTGCATTCTAATCTTCACCCATAGTCGTATTATCGGAGAATATGCTTCCAGCGCCATCAGCCCCAGCGGAGTTTACCATCCAATACTCAAAGGACCTGCAAGAACATAATTTGTGTAAGTGACATTATCCCCCATTCAGTATACACAGAGTCCTGGGACCCTATTCTCTCATATTAAGAAGACAATATTACCACCTCCTCCTCCTCCTCCTTGGGAACACATACTCCAGTCTCACATCCCCTCCCCACCAGGAGGATTCTGACACTGCTGGACCTCCTCCCTTTAATTTTGGGCTACAACAATATGGCCACCCACTTGGACTGTTCTGAGGACAGCTTATCCTGTTTCAAGAAATGTTACTTTCTGTAGTGCTGTATTTAAAAGAATAAATAAAGGCTGATGTAGAAAAAATATATCTTTATTGTTATTATTGTTAATAATGAAAAAAATGATAACAATATATTAAACTACGAGAAAATGGCCGTCTATCTCACTCTTGACTTTTTCTCAGAGTGAATGTGTTTACTTTGGTCCTCTAGTGGTTGCGCTGAAAAGCCCAGTGGGCGGGGTTTTCCTTATAAGGCAGCGCTTAGAATCGGTAACAGAAGTGACGTTCCATCGCCGCCATCTTGCTACTCCCCGCACTGCTCTACAGTAACGATACACCGAGAAGGGGGCAAGGGGACATCTTGTTACACCCACCGGAATTTTGCATCTCACAGTAAACGGAGCATATATAGTGAAATACACTGTTTGAAAATCCATCGGACTGTTTTCATGTTGAATTATAAAAGCAGCGGTGTTCTGTAATATTAGCAAACCTGTGAGATCAGCAGGTTTGCCGCTGCTTTTAAAATTCAACATATAAACAGTCCGTATGATTTCTACATACCGCATTTTACCTTATGAGCTCCGTTTTCTGTTAAAAATAACCGTGTAATGCAAAACTCCGGTGGGTGTAACAAGATGTCTGCTTGCCCCCTTCTCGGTGTATTGTTACTAAGGAGTGCGGGGTGTAGCAAGATGGCGGCGACGGAACGTCACTTTCGTTACCACATTGACAAATATCCTTGTGGATTTAATTAACCTTTTTCTTGGGTTAATTCTCCTTTAAGGGGGTGTGGCAGGGGGCGTGTCCCACGTCTACCTACGTTTGCTGGTAGGTGTCCCTCATTGCATCTCAAAATGTTGGGAGGTATGGATCAGGTAACCTCCACTAATCCTCATCTTCCTGCAAAATTCCATAAGCCCGGGTTTAAGATGGGTTTTGTTATATGCGCAGGCTCCCTGACCTCCCTCCAGTACATTTATGTCCCTGAGCTTACTTTTTATTTGGACTGCTGCTTTAAAAATTAAACTCTCAGAAATGTCTAAATAAATGACACATGTCTAGGAGAACTCCATTACCTGCTACACGATGTATATTTCTGTCCATCCAGTCCTGAGTTTTGCACAGCTCTGCCACACAGCCAGCCTAGTGACCTTACCTTTCCACTGTTCAGTTTAGCATTACAGCTTGGTCGCTTCCCTGCCCTTGGCTTGTGGTTGGCCGATTTAGAAACCAATGGTCTCATCACTCTGCTCTCTCCTCCTGTCAGTATATGTGCATGCAGATCAGTTGGCTCCTCTGCAGAACAGGGGATTTACAAGAAGCTGATACTAAAGCCTCGTACACACGATCAGATTATTGGCAGACAGAGCATCAGACTTTTGTCCGAATGGCATGTGCCTGGGTTTTGTCTTGCATACAAACAGCACACAATTGTCGGCCAACAAACACGAGCGTAGTGACGTACTACGAGGAATTTCAGCTCTTGAGCGACACCCTTTGGGCACCTTCTGCTAATGTTGTGTTGGGTGAGCATTGATTCTGAACATGCGTATTTGTACTTTGGACTTTTGTGTGACGGACTTGTGTACTGACAATACCAAAATCTGACAACAGCTCGCTGTCCGCTGAAAATTTACTAGCCTGCCACCCAACATTTGTTGGCAGAAAGTTGGACAACAATTGTCTGAAGGAGCGTACTAACGGTAAGATTTTAGGACAACAGTCTGTCATCACACAATTCCCAGACGGAAATCTGATCGTGTGTACGAGGCTTTAGTCAGCTGCTTTACACTAGGTAAAGGGTTAGTTCACCTTTACCAAAAAAAAAAAAAAACACCTATGCAGGTAAGGGGCGTCTATAGATGAAAACAAACTGTGCAGCTTTGGCCAAGAGTTGATATAGGTGTAGGCCAGTTAAGCACCTCCTGAAGCCTGACTGGTGTTGCTAAGGATGTTGCTAAGACACTTCCAGCTGTTACTGCTCATCTCCACCATCACAGTCAGGAGCGATGCTGAGCTCAGAGTTACTGCATCAGGGGAGAAAAAGAGTATGTGAGGGGGTATGAATCAGAGAAAGCGCTCACCCCGCCTTGTTGCTAGGACGTTGCTAAGACACTCCCAGCTGTTGCTGTTAACCCCCACCATCACAGGAGTGAGCTCTCAAATTCTGAGCTCAGAGCTACTACATCAGGGGTGAGGAGGCATGAATCAGAGAAAGGGCTTCTGTCCTGCCTTGTTGCTAGGATGTTGCTAAGACACTCCCAGCTGTTGTTTACCCCCCCAGGAGTGAGCTCTTAAATTCTGAGCTCGGAGCTACTACATCAGGGGAGCGGAGGAGCATTGGAGGAGGTTTGAATCAGAGAAAGGGCTTCTGTCCTGCCTTGTTGCTAGGATGTTGCTAAGACACTCCCAGCTGTTGCTGTTTACCCCCCCCCCCCCCCCAGGAGTGAGCTCTCAAATTCTGAGCTTGGAGCTACTACTATCAGGGGAGCGGAGGAGCATGGGAGGAGGTTTGAATCAGAGAAAGGGCTCCTGTCCTGCCTTGTTGCTAGGATGTTGCTAAGACACTCCCAGCCAGTGCTGGGACAAGGTCATCCAGTGTCCAGGGCAAAGATACCAAACTCCCCCCGTTCGTGATGTGCAAGCTTAGGGCATCCTATACCCAGAGGTCACTCCCTTGTTAAAATCAGTGCCACTGTCGCTACTCCTGTCAGCCTTGCACCAGAACAAAGGCACCTCTATCCCTACAGTAAACCAGTGGGCCCAGGGCAGACATCCCTTGCGCCCCTCCCTTGTCCTGGCCCTGCTCCCAGCTATTACTGTTCATCTCGACCATGACAGGAGTGGGGTATCAATCCCTAAACTCAGAGCTAGTGCATCGGGGAAGAGGAAGAGCATGTGAGGGCGTTCGAATCAGAGAAAGAGCTCCATCCTGTGATGGTGGAGGTGAGCAGTCACCAGGGGCGGACTGACAACTCATGGGGCCCCGGGCAATAGAAGATTATGGGGCCCCCAGGCAATCAGTATACAATCACACAGTATACACAGACATGTTTCTATTGGCTGAGAAGGTACTGGAGAGGTGGGGCAGCTATAATCTCTGGATTTTTAACCAAAAGGATGTCGGTAAGGGACATTTCAGAGACAGATGTAAAAAAACACCCACAGATTTTTACATACTGTCGCTGGTTTTACCTAGGCTGGCAACCCTGATGGGGCCCACTAGTGGCCCAGGGCCCTCGGGCAGTGCCCGAGTGGCCGAATGGTCAGTCCGCCCCTGGCAGTCACAGTTAGGGGTCTCTTAGCAATGTCCTTAGTCCAAATTCTGAAAGTTTTCTGGTTGCTTGGAGAAGGGCTTTACATTACATAGTGGCCGGAGTTCAGATTTAACTACTGTATCTACTTTTCTATTTTTTTCCATTTTTAATTAATTGCAGTTTATATCAGGATAAAGACACTTTCATGATGGAAGATCAGCCGACACCTAATTCACGGGGTAAGAACAGATTTTTATGTGGCAGAGAGAAGACTATTGAACGTGCACCTCTCATTATCTAGTACAGGGGTCTCCAAACTTTCCAATATGAGGGCCACATTGTAAATTCTGCAAATATGCATGGGACGAAAAAAACCCCATCAGAGCCCATGCTTAAATCCCATTTTTTCCCTCCCCCTTTCCTTCTACCTTCACCATCATCCCAAAGAGGACATGATCTGATTGGCCAAAAAAATCTGTTCTTCTTATGGAAAGTTTCAATCAACATGACGATATTGACTAGTTCTGTCTATCGTCAACCAGTAAGTTGTTAGGTCAATTTCACTTACTGTTATTTTTCAGTCTGTATAATATACAGTCCTTCCTTAAATCTGGGTCCCCATCGGAGTCTCCCCTTACAGCCAAGCCCCCATTAGTCTCCCTTTACATCCGATCCCCATCCGAGTTCCCTCTTTACATCCAGGTCCACATCCGAGTTCCCTCTTTACATCCAGGTCCACATCCGAGTTCCCCCTTACATCTGGTCCCCATCCGAGTTCCCCCTTACATCTGTTCCCCATCCGAGTTCCCCCTTAGATCTGGTCCACATCCGAGTTCCCCCTTACATCTGGTCCCCATCCGAGTTCCCCCTTACATCTGGTCCCCATCCGAGTTCCCCCTTACATCTGGTCCCCATCCGAGTTCCCCCTTACATCTGGTCCCCATCCGAGTTCCCCCTTACATCTGGTCCCCATCCGAGTTCCCCCTTACATCTGTTCCCCATCCGAGTTCCCCCTTACATCTGTTCCCCATCCGAGTTCCCCCTTACATCTGGTCCCCATCCAAGTTCCGCCTTACACATGATCCCCATCCGAGCTTCCCCTTACATCTGGTCCCCATCCAAGTTCCGCCTTACACATGATCCCCATTTGAGTTCCCCCTTACATCTGGTCCCCATGAGAGTCCCCCCTTACATCTGGGCCCTTATCAGGGACCCCCCCCTTACATCTGGGTTCCCATCAAAGTCCCCACTTACATCTGGATCCCCCCACCAGATTGCCCCCTTACATCTGTCTCCATCAGAGGTCCTCCTCACATTTAGAACCCCATCGGAGTCCGCCCTTACATCTGAGTCACCATAAGAGTCCCTCCTTACATCCAGATCCCCGCCCTAGTTCCCCCTTAGATCTGGGTCCTTATCAGAGTTCTCCCTTACAGAGTCTTTTTTTTTCTCACCTCTAGTGCACACATGTTGGCCTTCCCCCAGTTAAGGCAGAACTAAGCCCATCAATTTAAGTTTCAAAAAATGGTTACATAACCGGCACATGCCAGGGATATAACTGTCACATTAGTTGTGTCCTGACCAATACTGTCAAACTAACAAATGTCTAAAGTCATAACTGATCACATGTGCAGCATTATGGCAACTGCAGATAAAAAAGTGGCCAAAATGGCAGCTTTCTTGGCTGAAAACAATAGGGGGTTTAATTCCGCTTTAAATACCTCCTCCCACCCCCACGTCACTCTTTGCCCAGTGAGATCTCACTTTCAGCATGTACCTTTGGAACCAACCAGTGCCCAGCAACATTCATCCTACAACAGCATCGCCATCTCATGGTGGAGAGGACTTACTGCAGAGCACTACACTGAATATAGGGTAAGTATTGCAGCAAGATATGCTTTTTTTTATTTTAACTTCTCATGGATAATTTTTTTTTGTTCTTTTGTTAATCCGGGGGTCGGGCTAAAAATGTAATACCATTCGTAATTTCCCACCTCTTATTAGCCAATACAGACGATCTAATTTACATTGGTATTTAGGAAATGTATGTGGCTTTTGTAAACATGCCAAGCTCTGAATTAATGGGTATACAAAAAACGAGCCTATCAATTACTGTTGATTAAACCTCTAACTTTAGAAATGACAAGTACAGTTGTTTCCTACAGATGGATCCAGTAACAGGAATACACCAGAGAGATGTCCCCGTCCTCTGTATTCCCGGGACTCCACACAGGAAGATTGCAAGGTACCAATGTACAGTCATTGACTCCGCCGGCTTTTGTAGACAACTGCTTCTTTTGTTATCTCGGCAAATTGGACTTTCTGTGGGAGGTTATTTAATATATACAATTATATATATTAATAAACATATTTAATATTAATATCAGTATTATTAAGTATTATATATTTAACCACTTGCCGACCACTAAACTGTAAATGTACGTCATGACTTCACAGGTAAATACTGAGGTTATGGCTGCAGCTAGCTGCCATAACCCCGGTATCTTTTTTTTTTCTTCTTCAGGTGGTCGGCTGAACCACTTCAGCCCCGGGAAGGTTTTACCCCCCCCCCCCCCCTTCCTGACTAGAGCACTTTTTACAATTTGGCACTGCGGTGCTTTAACTGGTAGTTACGCGGTCATGCAATGTTGTACCCAAACTAAACGCGAGTCCTTTTTTTTTTTTCCCCACAAATAGAGCTTTCTTTTGGTGGTATTTGATCACCTCTGAGGTTTTTATATTTTGCGACATAAACGAAGAAAGATTGAAAATTTTGAAGAAGAATTATATTTTCTACTTTTTGTTATAAAAAAAAAATCTAATAAACTCACATTTAGTCATATATTTAGGCCAAAAAGCATTCAGCCACATGTCTTTGGTAAAAAAAAAAATCAATACGCGTATATTTATTGGTTTGCGCAAAAGTCATAAATACAGTGATCAGAAAATAGATCTGTACACTATATTACTGACACTGGTGACAGGGGGTGAAAGGGTTAACTGGGGGGGTGATCAAGGGGTAAAACCTTTATTGAGGGGGGTTTAGGGGGTAACTGCCCTAACGCTGATTAGTGTCACTAATGACACCAGTACAGTGATCAGTGAAAAATCTGAAAACTGCACTTGGTGACACAATGACAGGGAGTGAAGGAGTTAATTGGGGGGGGGGGGGGGTGACAAGTGTACTGGTGTTAGTGTAGTGTTGTGCAGCTCACTGTTAGGCGTCCTCTCTCTGGAACCTGAAAGAGTTCTACTAGGGGAGATGACATCAATTTCGCTGCCTGTGTTTACATTGCACAGGCAGGGGAGGCATTTCATTCGCCAGAACCGATCAGCAAGTCACTTCCTGTTCTCGGCAGACAGGTTTTTTTTTGTTCTTAACCACTTGCCGACCTGCTCACGCCGATAAACATTGGCAGAATGGCACGGGTGCGCAAAACAACGTACCCGTACGTCACTCCGTCATCGGCGGCTAGCTCTATGTCTGCCGGTGTCCCAGCGATCGTGGCTCAGAGAGGCAGAACGGGGAGATGTAAACAAGGCATTTCCCTGTTCTGCCTAGCAACATGACAGAGATTTACTGCTCCCAGTGATCTCTGTCATGTTCTAGTGAGCCCACCCCCCCCCCTACAGTTAGAACACACTGAGAGAACACACTTAACCCCTTGATCGTCCCCTAGTGTTTAACCCCTTCCCTGCCAGTGACATTTACACATTAATCAGAGCATATTTTTATAGCACTGATCGCTGCATAAATGTCAACGGTCCCAAAATAGTGTCAAAAGTGTCCGATCTGTCCGCCGCAATGTCGCAGTCACGATAAAAATTGCAGATCGCTGCCATTGCTAAAAAAAAAAAAAAATAAAAAAAAAAATAATAATAAAAATGCCATAAATCTATTCCCTATTTTGTAGACAATAACTTTTGCGCAAACCAATCAATATATGCTTATAGGGAGTATATCCTTCCGGGGCTGAAGTGGTTACAGGCAAAATGTTTTTTTTTTTTTTTTTTGCTTTTAAATGTAAATGAGAGATCCGAGGTCTTTTTGACCCCAGATCTCTAAATAAAGAGGTCCTGTCGTGCTTATTCCTATTACAAGGAATGTTTACATCAGGGCTTGACAAATTTGCTTGGAATCTAGGAGCCAGCTAAAAAAGTTAGGAGCCAGGTCGGTAACGGCAATCCAGACCTGTCCCTGGCCTGACATGGAGACGAGTGAGGGGAGGATAGCGCGGCCCCCCCACCTGTCTCCATGTCATTGCCCATAGCTCTTAGAGGGACATTTTTTATTTTTATTTTTTTTTTTTCAAATGACAATTTTTTTTTTTTTATTTTTTTTTTTTATTGCATTTTAGTGTAAATTTGAGATCTGAGGTCTCTCTGACCCCAGATCTCATATATTTAAGAGGACCTGTCCTGTTTTTTTCAATTACAAGGGATTTTTACATTCCTTGTAATAGGAATAAAAGTGACAATTTTTTTTTTTTAAAAGCACCGTGAAAAAATAAAAAGTTAAAATAAGAAAAAAAAAAAACGTTTTAAATGCGTCCTGTCCTGCCAAGCTTGCGTGCAGAAGCGAACGCATACGTGAGTAGCGCCCGCATAGGAAAGCGGTGTTCAAACCACACATGAGGTATCGCTGCGTTCGGTAGAGCGAGAGCAATAATTCTAGCCCTAGACCTCCTCTGTAACCCAAAACGTGCAACCTGTAGAATTTTTTAAACGTCGCCTATGGAGATTTTAAAGGCTAAAAGTTTGTCGCCATTCCATGAGCGGACGCAATTTTGAAGCGTGACATGTTGGGTATCAATTTA
This sequence comes from Lithobates pipiens, assembly GCA_037367395.1. Taxonomy (NCBI): domain Eukaryota; kingdom Metazoa; phylum Chordata; class Amphibia; order Anura; family Ranidae; genus Lithobates; species Lithobates pipiens. Next base: position 760,584 of record JAZDVW010000120.1, read on the forward strand.
TTCGGTGTAACATTATTTTTCACAATATAAAAAAATTGGGCCAACTTTACTGTTATATTTAATTAAAAAAAATAAGACTTTTTCCCCGAAAATGCGCTTGTAAGTCCGCTGCACAAATACGGTGTGACAGACAGTATTGCAACGACCACCATTTTATTCTCTAGGTTGTTAGAACTCCTAAACACACACACACATATATATATATATATATATATATATATATATATATATATATACATACACACACACACACACACACACACACATTTTTTTTTTTTTTTTATTCTAAGTAAAGGTGAGATGGGTGGGCAGTGAAAGCTTCATTAGCATCGCTGGCTGTCATACCAACAGCCACCACTAGATGGCGCCAGATTACAGAACTAAACATAGGACCACAGAAGGCCTCAAAGCCGCGGCCTCAATTACCGGCCGGCGGCGGCGCGGCCCGACACGATCACGCCAGGGGGGGGTGGAAGGAGACAGGATACCCCCGCTGTGCTGCCCCAGGCGCCAGATCACAAATTCTAGTCGCCAATGCGATCTGGCGCCTGGGGTTTGTCGAGCCCTGGTTTACATTCCTTGTAATAGGAATAAAAGTGATTCAAAAACAAGAAAAAAAAAAAAGTAAAATAAGAAAAAAAAAAAAAAATGTAACTCTTAACCAGGGAAACCTGTTGAAAATGTTAAAGCATCGCCTATGGAGATTTTTAAGTACCATAGTTTGTCACCATTCCACGAGCATTCGCAATTTTGAAGCATGATGACTTTTATTTCTGTCCTAAAAAATGCGCATGAAAGACCCCTGTGCAAATGTGACATAAAATATTGCAACGACCACCATTTTATTCTCTGGGGTCTCTGCTAAAAAAATAAATAAAATAAATAATAAATATATATATATATATATATATATATATATATATATAAATGTGTGTGTGTGTGTGTGTATTTGGGGGTTCTAAGTAATTTACTAGCAAAAAAATACAGATTTTTACTTGTAAGGAACAAATGTCACATTCATTAACATTATCATTCTTAACCACTTCACACCCGGGCCAATTCTGACATTTCTCTCCTACATGTAAAATTCATAATTTTTTTGCTACAAAATTACATAGAACCCCCAAAAATGATATATGTTTTTTTTTAGCAAAGACCCTAGAGAATACAATGGTGGTCGTTGCAACTTTTTATCTCGCATAGTATTTGCGCAGCAATTTTTCTAACACGTTTTTTTTCAGAAAAAAAAAACAGTTTCATGCTTTAAAAAAAAAAAAAAACAGTAAAGTTAGCCAAATTTTTTTTGCATAATGTGAAAGATGAAGATACGCTATGAGTAAGCACTGATTTCAGTGTGAAACGCGTCAGTATTTTTTGTTCCATATTCTCTTTTTGTTCTGTGCTTCGTGTGATGTGATTTTTTTTACTTGGAAAATAAAAGGCACAAATGACTTCAGATTCGATCCGGAGTGCGGCTGTCCAGAGTTTTTCTTTTTCTCTCTCTATTGGTTTGTGCAATTAGCCAGCACGTGGGACTCCCTTTGTCTGGAAATCAAGCCGTCTTTCGGGTGGATCGGCCTGGAGCGGTGGCTCTCTCTTTTCCCTGAAGATGAAGATGCGCCGGGTACATAGACACCTAATATGTCACGCTTCAAAATTGCACACGCTCGCGGAATGGCACCAAACTTTGGTACTTAAAAATCCCCATAGGCGACGCTTTAACATTTTTTACTGGTTACGTGTTTTGAGCTACAGAATTATTGCTCTTGCTCTTACGTTCGCGGCGATACCTCACATGTGTGGTTTGAACACCGTTTTCATATGTGGGCTGGACTTACATATGCATTTGCTTCTGCGTACAAGCTCACGGGGACAGGGGCGCGTGACGTCATAACATCATGTCCGGCCTCCAAACGATCATAAAGACTCCAGTGACCATCTGGTTCACCGGAGATCTCTATGATCACCATCGGGGGGCTGGGTGATCATGTGTCCGACTCACCAATGGAAGCGGTGAGTCGGTAGAAGCAGCCGCTATGATCGTTCTTATGGTGTAGGGAATCGCCGGCTGAAAAAGCCGATATCTGAATGTCACTCTATTAACCCATGCCGCCCCCTCCCGACCCTTTATGAGGTCCTAAATGCCAGGAGGCGGGTATTCCGATCATGTGACCACTGTGACTGACATGATCGCAAAGCTGCTGATTGCAAGTAGGCATCGGGAGCTTTCCGATACCCACTGGTAACTATGCTGGAAGCTCACAGGGTACATGCTCTCAGCACAGAAATGTTTACATTTGGGATGCATATACGTGGTCTCTCTAAATTAAAGTCCACCCACCGAGAGGCCACATATATGTGAAGAGGTTAAAGCACAGTCAGTAGGCTTGCACAGAAAACATACACTGTAGATAAAGTATCAGCTTGCATTGCTCCAGTGTCCTACAGATCCAGTGTAAAAAGTGTAAAAACAACACAACTTGAAGCTTTCCAGTGGCCAAGCTCCCTGTCCAGAAGGTGTAAAGGGGGCACTCGGATTCTGTGTCTCCAGGAGAACAAATGCCTATATAGAGATCTGGGTGTCAGGGCTGGGCTCAGCCCTTCCTTCTCTGAGCTGGCTGCTCAGCTGTCGGCTAATTGCCAGTTCCTATCTCTCCACAGTTACTCAGCTGTTGATGATATCCTGCTCGTCAGTCCTGCCTACTGAAGCTGTTCAGCCCAGAAGATCTCTGCCTTCGCCTCGGTCAACATCACAAGTAACCATCTCCTGCGTTCCTGTTCAAGACTTGCTTTGCTGACATCCCTTTTGGCTCCAGATCCTGCTTGCTGTTCCACTACATTGATCCCTGAATTCTGGCTTGGCTGACTATCCATTCCGGTTACTGAACTTTGGCTATGTTTTCACTACGTTTGTTCTTTTTACTTTTATTATTAAACAAGTGTGATTTAACTGTACTTCTGTCTCAGCCTGATTTCATGGTTTCTGACACCGGGTTTCCGGCCGCTCCCGAGTCACCGGAAGTGATGTCATGGGATACTAAAGAAACAGCCGCAATCACTAGAAGCATGTTGGGCGCTCACAGGGGAATGGATATAGCTGGTTGTCCTGACAACGCGTTTCGGTATGTGGTCCCTTCCTCGGGTCATGTGACTTAAAACCGGCAATAAAGTTTAAGTCGTTGACTCAACCAGCTACCAGTATTTCTTTATTATTAACAGAGGATGGTTTTGAACATATTGCAGCCTCATGTAGGGATCATTTAATCAACTGTACAAAAAAAAGTGGCAAACGCTCAAACCTATAACTAGACTTTGCAGCAAGGTGCACATGGAAGCACCTTTAGCACAGGGACGTACATGAGGCCCAGCAAAAGCACAATGGCAGCAATGGCATCCAGTGCGTCCCTGCATTCATTTAACCGCTGGCCGACCAGCCATTGTCATTTTACAGCGGCAGGTCAACACGATAATCCACGAGGCGTCGTAGCTATACGTTGGCTCGTGGGAATGGGATAGCAGGCACGCGCACGCACTCTGCACTGCGGGGGTGCCGATGCTCGTGGCCAACGGCCACGAGTGATAGCGGGCACGAGATGCAGAACATGTAAACACACAAATCCCTGTTCTGCTCTGTGAGGAGTGACAGATCGTGTGTTCCTAATAGCTAGGAACCACGATCTGTCACTTCCTCTAGTCAGTCCCCTCCTCTTCAGTTAGAACATGTAGCAGGGAACACAGTTAACGTCTTCCCTGCCAGTGACATTTTTACAGTAATCAGTGCATTTTTATAGCACTGATCGCTGTATAAATGACATTGGTCCCAAAAATGTGACAAAAGTGTCCGATGTGTCCACCATAATGTCGCAGTCCCAATAAAAATTGCAGATTGCTGCCATTACTAGTAAAAAAGAAAAAAAAGAATAAAAATGCTATAAATCTATCCCCTATTTTGTAGACACTATAACTTTTGCGCAAACCAATCAATATTTTTTTTACCAAAAATATGTTAGCTTTAAAAAAAAAAATAAAAAAAAAATAATGGGGATATTTATTATAGCAAAACGTACAAAATATTGTGTTTTTTTTTTCAAAATTGTTGCTTTTTTTTTTTTATAGCACAAAAAATAAAACCCGCAGAGGTGATCAAATACCACCAAAAGAAAGCTCTATCTGTGGAAAAAAAAGGACATGATTTTTTTTTGGGTGCAACGTCGCACGACCGTGCAAGTTTCAGTTAAAGTGACGCAGTGCCGAATCGCAAAAAAATTACCTGGTCATTCAGCAGCCAAATCTTCCGTGGCTGAAGTGGTTGATCAGTTCCTGGAGGTTGGGGTATCTTTGTGCTCCTTTATTGACAATTTTTTATTTTGCTATTCAGTACATATAAGTCAGCCTAGGCATCAGATGGCTTTGTTAACTTGTACTCACCATCTGATGGCTTCAAATTAGTGATGCACTGAAATGAAAATTACGGTGCCGAAAAAGAAACCGAACATTTAAGATGCATTTGGCCAAAAACAGAAAAAGAGTTTTTAAAAAAAAATATAATTAACCTGTCGCCGACCAGCCACCATCGGCAGGTTGGTGCTGCTGCGAAATGCCATAGCTGTACCTCTGCCACTTTAAGAGCTGTAGGTGGCGGGACACCGGAGCCGATGCACGTGGCTGGCAGCTGCGATGTCCGCCAGACACCTGCGATCGCTCCACAGAGAGCCAGAACGTGGATCTGTCAATGTAAACAGACAGATCCCCGTTCTGATAAGGGAGGAGAGAGAGATCTGCTGTTCCTAGTGATAAAGAACAATAATCTCTCTCCTCCTCCAGTCAGTCCCCTCCCCCGCACAGTTAGAAACACCTCCCAGGGAACACATTTAACCCCTTGATTGCCCCATAGTGTTAACCCATTCCCTGCCAGTGACATTTACACAGTAATCAGTGCATTTTTATAACACAGATCGCTGTATAAATGGCAATGGTCCCAAAACAGTGTCAAAAGTGTCCCATGTGTCCGCTGCAAGGTCGAAGTCCTGCTAAAAATCGCTGATCACAGCATTTACTAGTAAAAAAAATAAAATAAAATAAAAATTATAATAAAAATGGCATAAATATATCCCCTATTTTTTAGACACTATAACTTTTTCACAAACCAATCAATATACGCTTATTGTGATTTTTTTTTAAATTTTTTACCAAAAATATGTAGAAGAATACATATTGGCCTAAACTTATGAAGATTTTTTTTTTTTTTAATTTGGAATATTATAGTAAAAATTAAAAAAATATTGTTTTTTTTTCAAAATGGTCGCCCTTTTTTTGTTTATAGCGCAAACAATTAAAACCGCAGAGGTGATCAAATACCACCAAAAGAAAGCTCTATTTGTGGGGGGGAAAAAAACGACATAAAATGTTTGTGTACAACGTTGCATTGATGCGCAATTGTCAGTTAAATCGACGCAGTGCCATATCACAAAAAATGGCCTGGTCGGGAAGTGGGTAAATACTTCTGGGGCTCAAGTGGTTAAAGCGGAGGTCCACCCTGAAGTGGACCTTCCGCTCATCGGAACCCTCCCCCCCTCCGGCGCCACAATTGGCACCTTTCAGGGGGGAGGGGGGTGCAGGTACCTGTACAGTACAGGTATCTGCACCCACTTCCGGGATAGCTCTCTGCGGAAAGGGGCGTAGGTTACGCCCCTTTCCGAAAGTCCCCCGCTGCCTGCTGGGAAACACACAGATCCCAGAGGCAGTGGGTCCATCCTTATTGCGCAGCGCGACTCGCGCATGCGCAGTAGGGAACCGGGAAATGAAGCCGAAAGGCTCCACTTCCTGATTCCCATACCCAAGATGGCGGCGGCAGCACACCGAGAAACGATCGAGAGATCAGCTTCGGGTGCCGACATCGCGGGCGCACTGGACAGGTAAGTGTCACTATTTTAAAAGTCAGCAGCTGCAGTATTTGTAGCTGCTGGCTTTTAAAAAAAAAAAAAACGCGGACTCCCGCTTTAATGTGGTTGGCACTTTTGCATTGCAGTCATTAGGGGCCGTTTTTGTATTGCAGTCAGCGGGACAGGATTTTGCATTCAAGTCAATAGGACGCAATTTTGCTTTGAAGTCACTAGGGGGGCATTTTTGCATTGAAGTAAATGGGGCGCACTTTTACATTATAGTCAATAGGACACAATTTTGCATTGACGTCCCTAGGGGGCGTTTTGCACTGAAGTCAATGAGATGTGATTTTGCATTTTAGTCAACAGGACACAATTTTGTATTGAAGTCAATAGGGGGAAATTTTGCCTTGCAGTCAATAAAACGCAATCAATGGGATGCAGCATGCCATTATCGCCACTTTTCCTAATGGCAAAACACTGATAACCCTCATTTTTGGCCGATAATTTTCAGCAGCTGATATATTGGTGCATCCCTACTGCAAGTGCTAAAAATTCCCCAACTAAAGATACGTAAATATTTTCAAACATGATGTATTTCAGTCCCCAACATAAAGTACAAAAAAAAGAGTTGCAAGAACACTTTATGCTTCCTTTAAAATCACTCCTGAACCGCACATTGATTATTGCTCTGTGGAGCCGTCAAAGGTCTATTTCCGCTAAGTAGCAGCAAACTCGTGAAAAGAACGAACATAATCCATGATACGACCCTGGCTCCTTCTGCAGGAAAACTGTAAACTGCCATCTCTAAAGGTGAATGATAATATGGCATCCAAAATGATACAGCCCATGTTTGTTGTATGTAGACTTACTCAACTGCCCCCTCCTAAACCCAGAGCCTCTTGTCTCTTGTGGGAACTTAGATGTGAGATAAGAGAAGATTTTTTGGAAAACCGCTTCCCGCATTCCGAACACAAATACGGTCGATCGCCCGTGTGCGTTCTTTGATGTGGTATAAGATGGGCTCTCTGCGTAAAACTTTCCCCACATTCAGGGCAGGAAAATGGCTTCTCTCCCGTGTGAAGTCTTTCGTGTTTGGCAAGAAGTGATTTTTCAGAAAAACTTTTCCCGCATTCTGAACAGGAATATGGCTTCTCCCCGGTGTGGCTTCGTTGGTGTTTGATGAGGAGCTCCTTCCAAGAGTAACATTTTCCGCACTCTGAACATGAAAAAGGCTTTTCTCCCGTGTGAGTCCTTTCGTGGGCAATAAGAGTGGCTCTCAGGGAAAAACATTTCCCGCATTCCGAACAGGAATAAGGCTTTTCCCCCGTGTGAACTTTTTCGTGGCGGAAGAGAGTGTATTTACGCGAAAAACATTCTCCGCACTCAGAGCAAGAAAATGGCTTCTCTCCCGAGTGAGTCCTCTGGTGTGATATGAGGTGCACTCTCTGGTTGAAGGACTTTCCACATTCCGGACAAGAAAACGGCTTCTCGGCCGTGTGAGTCCTCTGGTGCGTAGCAAGGTTGGATTTTTCAGTGAAACGTTTCCCACACTCAGAACAGGAATATGGCTTCTCCCCTGTGTGAGTCCTCTGGTGCGCGATGAGTTTTGCTCTCCTGGGAAAACATTTCCCACACACAGAGCACGGGAAGTTCTCACCACCTCTAGTACCTGCAGGATGAGTGATGGGAGAGGATCGATCAAGAAAGGTCTCCCCATGTGTGGAGGGGTCAGGTGACAGCTCTGCACTTGGAAGGACTGGAGGGAGAGTTGGGGGTATCCGGGCGTTGGATGCTGAATCGTTGGATGTGATGTCATTGTCTTCTATCTCATCATCTGGAGAGATAATGATCTGTTTCTTTGTGTTGTACATTTTGTATCGCCCATCTGGAAGAAATTACAAACCGAAGGTAACAGAGCTGGTTAAAGTAAAGTAATGTATAGGAACAATCTCTACATTATGTACCAAATCAATTAAAATGGTTTTATTTTATTTTTATGGACTTTGTTCTCGATCACCACGTAGAATTTTGATATTCATAGGCTATTAGTGCTAGGCAATGGAAGCTGACAGTTTCAATGCAGAGAGTGTTGACCTATCTTTCGGCAATTTCACACCAACATTCCATGTGACCCTAAAGCCGCGTACACACGGGCGGACTGTATGGCCTACTTAGTCCGTCGAAACACATTTCAGCGGACAGTCCGCTCGTGTGTGGGCTTCAGCGGACTTTTTCAGCGCGCAGTCTGGCGTACTAAGTATTTCGGATTTTTCGAAATTCTGTCCGTCATACTTTGGTTTCAGCGGACAATCCGCTCTTCAGTAGGCTAGTTCGACGGACTAAGAATGGCGCATGCTCAGAAAGGATTTACACGGCGGAAGGTTGCATTGCTGTGTATTGGATTTCCTATTTCTAGTCCCATCGTACGTGCTGTACACGTCATCGCGCAAGCTTTCGACGGACTGTTTGGCTATCCGTGTGTGGTCAAGTCCGTTCATTCTAAAGTAGGACGGACTGTCCGTCGGATTGTATGACGGACTAAGTAGGCCATACAGTCCGCCCGTGTGTACGCGGCTTAACACTAAAGCTGGCCATATACTATATGAAAAATCGTCTGAACCCATTTACGAAAAACGAACATTCGGCCGATAGTGCAAACGATAGTGCCATCGTGTTATGAACGATAAATTGTTCAGTGGACATAAATGAATCCATTTTCTGTTTGTTTTTTTACAAATACCTAGTGCTGACAGTTCAGACGGGAAACACATTAACCTTTCAATTTATCGTTCGTTCAGCAGAAAATTTCCAAACTTTACCTCCGTTTTTTTTTTGGCTCAAAAACGTCCCCACGATTATCGAGTTTGGCCGGCTTCTGTCAGACAAGCGTACTGGAAAAGCAGCAGCCAGCTGGCTCCCGATCAGCGCTCTCAGCCATTGTCTGAGAGCGCTTACTGGAGTGTTCTGGCAGGGGGGCCGTCACCCTGCCAGAACACAATAAAACAACAGGGGAGATCGCTGCACTAACGTTGGATCGATAGTACAGTGGCTCCGAAGGGAGCTGTCAGTTTTTGTTTTTGTTCTACCTGCTGGGTGTGTACCAAGCTTTATAAAGGGACTGTGATATTGGGGCAGACAATCTGACACTAACTAGTGCTTTTGACATTGTGTGGGAACCAGTGACACTAATGCAGTAATCAATGCTAAAAATATGCATGGTCACTGTACTAATGACACTGGCTGGGAAAGGGTTAAACATATAGGGCGATCGAAGGGTTAAACGTGTGCCTAGCTAGTGTTTTTTCTGGAGTGCTTTTACTGTGGATGTGCTGGATTTTATTCCCTGCTTTGCAGGGAAACAAAATCCAGTGCATCCCCGCTGACAGAACAGAGCTCTGCCTTGTTGCAAAGCTCCGTGTCCAGTGTCTCGTCTCACTGATCAGTGGGTGCTGGTGGTCATCCACTGGCCGACACCCGCTGATTAGCTTCTGCTGTGACTAATCACAGTAGAAGTGGCATCCCGGCAGTGCTTGTCTCGTACCTGGTAGAGCAGAATCACATATATATACCGTACGTGATTCTGTGCAAAGCGGCTCCCCTGTACCAGTAAAGCTACAATAGGGCGATTGTTTATTGGTGAAGAATTAAAGTGATTGTAAAGTCTCATTTAAAAAAATAAATGAATACATACAATAAATATGTTATACTTACCTGCTTTGTGCAATGAATTTGCACAGAGCAGCCTGAATCCTCCTCTTCTCAGGTCCCTTTTCTGTTCTCCTGGCCCCTCCCTCCTGTCAAGTAGCTTGCTATGGGCGCACCCGAGCCAAGCTGCAGCTCTGTGTGTCCTATCAGACACGAGCTGCTGTTTGGCCCCGCCCCCTCTCTCTCCTGATTGGCTGACTTTGATCGACAGCCGCTGGAGCCGATGGCGCCACTGCTGTGTCTCAGCCAATCAGGAGGGAGAGTCTCAGACGGCCGAGGGACTCGTGGACATCGCTAGTCAGAGAGGGGGCTCAGGTAAGTATTAGGGGGTTGAGGGGGGCTGCGGAACACATAAGATAAAAAAAAAAAATTCTACTTTTACAATTCCTTTAAGCTCTGAGTGATTTAACTTTTTAAACATGTTGGATATTTAATGTAATTATGTGATTTGGAGTCTTATCTTTGGGTCCCCCTGTTTTTGTGTGCTTTGATTCAAATCTGGGGCCCCTTTAAGGATTTAGTGTTTATTACTCACCTGTGCTGATCTCTGGAGGGATTTCCTCCTCCTCACACAGCATGGCATCCCTCATATATGCCTCTTCTGCTTCCTCTTTAACTTCAACTTTCACAACAATCAAATTTTCATCCTGAATAATGCAAAATGACAGTCAATTATTAATAAATGAGTAAATTAACCCCTTGCCGCCAAGCGTACGCAGATGTGCGTACTCGGCTTTCAGGGGTTATACCGGGATGATGCCCACAGCTGCAGGCATCATCCCGCTACTGTTTTTTAGAGCCGGCGATCGGCTTTCCAGTGATAACCGATGGGGCTAAAAGCCGCTCAGCTGTTATACCGGAGGAGCGGGAGGGGACACTCCCGCCGCTCTTACCGGGTTCCCGTTACATCGGGAGCCCCGATCAACAAACCGCCGCTTCTGGCGGCTAGTAAAAGACTGGAATGCAGCCGTAAGTGGCTTCCCATTTACTCGGCTGCCAATGGTGCTGGTTTTAAAAAAAATATTTAGTATTCAGAATTCTCAAAAACGGTGATCTGAATACTTGTGCAAAGGAGGGATTTGGCCTTTTAGACCCCCCGATCCCTCCATAAAGAGTACCTGTTATCACCTTTTACTGTCACAAGGGCTGTTTACATTCCTTGTAACAGCAATAAATGTGATCAAATTTTTATTTATTTTTTTAAAACAATTTATTAATTTTAAAATAAATAAGAAAAAAAATCTTTTTTTTTAAAATGCCCCCATCGCTGCGAGCTTGCGCAGCAAAGAAAACGCATATGGAAGTTGCGTCTGCATATGTAAACGGTGTTCAAATCACACATGTGAAGTATCGCAGCGATCGTCAGAGCGAGAGCAATAATTCTAGCACTAGACCTCCTCTGTAACTCTAACCTGGTAACCGTAAAAAAAATAAAATAAATTAAAGCGTCGCCTATGGAGATTTTTAGGTATCGTAGTTTGTCGTCATTCCACGAGTGCGTGCAATTATAAAGAATGACATGTTTGGTATCTATTTACTTGTATATATATATATATATATATATATATATATATATATATATATATATATAAATAAATGTTTGGGGGTTCTAAGTAATTTTCTAGCAAAAAATACGGATTTTAACTTGTAAACACCAAATGTCAAAAATAGGCTTAGTCATGAAAGGGTTAATAAATGTTCAGACTACATAGATAGTCAGCAATCTGTTACACTCATTGAACAAAGCACAGGATCAGTTTAAGGTACACCAATCCCCCTGATATTTTACATGACTTTAAAGTGGTTCTAAAGGCAGAAGTTTTTTTTTTTTTACCTTAATGAATTCTGTTCATTAGGATAAACCACCTTCTGAGTGTAGCTCAATAATTTAGAGTATAACTAAAAGCAAATTTTGTTTTGGATAGAGTGGAGAGGGATTAGAACCCCTGTCAGTTTTTATTGCTGTCTGTGTCCCCTGGTAAGGACATTCATTCTCTCTATATGTCCTGTTTACCATTAGCAGTGAAAGAACATCCCATATTTTGGGTTGTCCCCAAAAAAGTAATAGAGGGGAAATCTTCCAATGGGGGACACTAGTTTTGGAGAATTGGGGGATCCCCATAGAATTCCCTCAATTTACAGAGATTTTCTCACTTCCTGTTTGGCTATGGGATAGAAAATGAACAGAAATCTCCCCAATTGGACAGATGGCAAAAGAAATCTGACAAAAAAAAAAGTTCTGCCTGTAGTTCTACTTTAATGTTTGGAATTACTTTAAGTCCAATCTACCTGATCCTCCTGTGTGGAGTCCTGGGAATACAGAGGACGGGGACATCTCTCTGGGGGATTTCTGTTACTGGATCCATCTGTAGGAAACACACATTTTAAAGATCACTTGAGGTTAAAATAAACATTACGTAGAAACCTTTAACCACTTGCCGACTGCAGTCGGCATATATACGCTGGCAGAAGGGCACGTCTGGGCAAAGTAACGCACCTGTACGTTACTTTTGAAATTCTTGCCCTGCGCCTGCCACAAGCTCCGTAACCGTGCCCACGGACTCGATCGCCGTGGGGATACCCGCGATTGTGTCACGGAGCTCAAGAATGGGGAGATGCCGATGTAAACAGCATCTCCCTGTTCTGCCTAATGACAAGATACCGATCGTCTGCTCCCTGTCATCGGGAGCAGCGATCAGTATCCACATCATACAAGCCCATCCCCCGGTCAGTTAGAAACACTCCCCTAGGACACGCTTAACCCCTCCCCTCCCCCTAGTGGTTAACCCCTTCACTGCCAGTGACATTTTTACAATAATCAATGCAATTTGAAAGCACTGATTGCTGTATTAATGCCAATGGTTCCAAAAATGGGTCAAAATTGCCCGATGTGTCCGCCATAATGTTGCAGTCACGATAAAAATCGCTGATAGCTGGCATTACTAGAAAAAAAAATATTAATAAAAATGCCATAAAACTGTGCCCTATATTTTAGATGCTATAACTTTTGCGCAAACCAAACGCTTATTGCGATTTTTTTTTACCAAAAATATGTAGAAGAATACGTATCGGCCTAAACTGAGGAAAAAAAATGATTTTTTATATATATTTTTGGGGGATATTTATTATAGCAAAATGTAAAAGATAATGCGTTTTTTGAAAAATTGTTGCTATTTTTTTGTTTATAGCACAAAAAATAAAAACCGCAGAGGTGATCAAATACCACCAAAAGAAAGCTCTATTTGTGGGGAAGAAAAAGACGTCAATTTTTTTTGGGAGCCACGTCGCACGTCCGCGCAAATTGTCAGTTAAAGCCACGCAGTGCCAAATCACAAAAAGTGCTCTGGTCAGGAAGGGGGTAAATCCTTCCGGGGCTGAAGTGGTTAATAGAGCGCAAAATCCATAAATGAGTCATTTGAATGCTGCACCAGCCCAATAAACAATAGCCCAAACCCCAAGGAACAGGCACCAGGTTTGCATGATACTTTGATCATGACTGTAGCTGCAGTCATGATCCCTGCATAACCACTTTTATAAATCGTGATGGGAAGTGGTTAATGCATTCATAACAAGCCATTAAACATTGTCCGGTATGTAATTTGCTCGGTATGTGTATATAAACACTTACAAAGCTAACTGTACACCATTGCCAGCTCCAGGTCTCAGAGTGCCACTTCCCTGAACCTCCAGATAAGGGAGCACATGCTCTGAGTATCATGTACTGTTCAGAAGTGCCGGCACAGGGAGTAAGGGGAGAAGGAAGGTGGCTCACTGCCTGGCTATCTCATTCTCAAAACAGCACTTGGGAGACCATCCAATTCAGACAGAAAGGAAAACTTGACCAGATCAATGTACAGTAAACGCTGTAAAGTACGGATCACAGTCCAAAAACCTCAAATGGATGAGACTTCTATATTGAAGGTATGTCTCTGCTGCCCAGTGTCAGCTCCACTTCCAAAGAACAGGCTGTAGAAAGAGCATCAGTCTCTCTATAGCAAGGGTCTCAAACTGATGGCCCTCCAGCTGTTGCAGAACTACAATTCCCATGAGGCATTGGAAGGCTGACAGTTACAAGCATGACTCCCATAGGCAGAGGCATGAAGGGACGTGTAGTTCCGCAAACAGCTGGAGGGCTGCTGGTTTGAGGCCCCTGCTCTATAGCGATCCAACACCAACCCCCTCCTCCCTTTCTCATCAGTTTTACGGTGCTGCAGCTGAAAGGGCTTGATTTACTAAAACTGGAGAGTGCAAAATCTGGTGCAGCAGCTCTGCATAGAAACCAATCAGCTGGTTATGCAGGGATCATGACTGCAGCTACAGTCATGATCAAAGTATCATGTTTTTCTGCCAGTGATTCTCTTTAAAGTAAAAGTGATCCAAGCGGTGATACAGCCACTGGATTACTTTTACAGGCAGTGGAAGTGGGTTACCACCCCTCTCCCACCTCCACCTTTACCGGGCCCTCCCATGCGATCAGGAAGGCTGGTAAAGATGCGACTGGCGGCATCTGGTTCCTGGGACACAGTGAGAGGAATTGATGTTGTTCCTCCCACTGTGCGACATCAGTGGCGGGGATTTCGGCACTTACGGTTTTGGTCTCATGTAAACAGGCAATTACTGGCTTGTTAAAACATCTAATCAAACCGATCTTGGTTTAATCAGATGCTTTGGAGGCCAGAGGAGAGATCTGGGGTCTAATAGACTCCAAATCTCTCTATAAAGTGGATCGTTCATTGCCCATGTGAGCATTTAAAGTCATAAAAAAACAAACAAAAATAAAAGATAGTGTAAAAAAATAAATACAAATAAATGTGAACAATAAAATAATAATTAACTTTTTTCTTAAAGTGCCCCCGTTCCCTCATGCACGTAGGTCCCACATGCATGTGTAAATGGCGATTGCACCACACATGTGAGAGCGAGATCAATAATTCTAGCACCAGTCCTCCGGTGTAACTCTAAACTGGTAACCTGTAAAGGTTTTTAAAGTGTCGTCTACGGAGATTTTTAGGTACCATAAGTTGGTGCCATTCCTTGTATGCAATTTTAAAGCGTGAAGTGTTAGGTATCCATTTACTTGGGTTATATATTGTATTTTTGTGCATTAATTTGCACTTGAAAAACTGCTGCGCAAATAGTGTGTGATCAATACCCACTATTTTATTCTCTAGGACTTCGGCTACAAATAATAAATAAAAAAAGTATATATGTGTGTGTGTGTTTTATATATATATATATATATATATATATATATATATATATAGTGTGTGTATATCATTTTTTTTATTATTATTATTTTTATAATATGTTGGTCGTTCTAAGTAGTTTCCTAGCAAAAAATTATGTATTTTTACATGTATGCGAGAAATGTTAAAATTGGTTGAAAGTATGAAGTTGTCCCCAGAACAGTAATGAAGGGGAAATCCTCCAATGGGGACACTAATTCTGGTGACAAGAGGGATTTCCTCTCGGTTCTTGCTTTGGCTTTAGGACAGATAATGCATGCAATCACTGCTGGCGTCTATAGCCGCTAACAGTGGCCATTGTGTTCTGCCAGCAGGGAAGTCTCTCCATACTCCCTGCTGGCAGAACACAATAGTGCAGCAGGAGGGATTCCCCATCAACACTGACTGTACTGTGAGGGAATCAAGCATTTTTTTTCCCCTCCACCCATGCTGGAAGGAAAGGAAATTGCATATTCTATGGGCTGCTTAGGGCTTGCCATTGAAGACTGCTTTTTATTTTTTTCGACAGCCAGCGGGTTGAGCAAAAGAAAAAAAAATGGATTCCTCAATCCACACAATCAAGATGGATAAGGGAAGCCTATGAGACATCGCATTCTGAGAGCAGGAACTCTCCGCTGTCAGAATACTGTACATTGATCAACAGCAGCAGCAGCCTATTGGCTGGTTTATTCCTCACCTGTGTGGATCTCTATAGGGATATCTTCCTCTTTAATCCTTTCATGTCCTTCTTCCTCCTCTTCATCTTTGACGTCTATCTGAGTGTATCCGGGATCTGTGAATAAAGATGAGAGTGAAGCCCCCTGTACTGAGAGACCCCAGAGAGTGTGTGGGGGGGGGGGGGGGGAGACTGGTCACATCTCTTGGCTGGTAACACACAATGGCATGATGTGAGGAGGAGATCCGGAGTCTAATAGAGGCTGATGGCTCCTGACTCCCCCACTGGGCACATGCTGTCTCCCCATTACTGTCTACTGACAGAGGAGGGGGGAGGAGAAGAGATTGTTGTAGTGACTGAACAAGGAGAATCTGGGGCTCTTCTCTGGATTTAGTGTTTATTACTCACCTGTGCTGATCTCTGGAGGGACTTCCTTCTCCTTGTATGACGGCTCTTCCATCACATAAGACCCTTCTAAATCATCTTTAACTTCCATTTTAAGCACATGTTCACCCTGAAGAACAAATTTAAATAATGCATACTCTGCATACTCGTAGATTTAGTAGACCTCTGAAACAATCATAATGAAACATTGTTCTCAGCTCCATCTACCTGATCCTCCTGAGGGATCTCCTGATCTTCCTGTGTGGAGTCCCGGGAATACAGAGGACGGGGACATCTCTCTGGGGGATTTCTGTTACTGGATCCATCTGTAGGAAACACACACACTGACTGAATACATTGGGATCATTCAATACAGCGTCTGCCGCAGATTTCTGGTGGTACTACAGTTAATAAAAAAAAGAAGGGTCCTGCGCCAAATTCAAATAAGTCATCCTACATTTTCTTTCTTAGCTTAAAAATGTTCACCTAATTCACAAGGTTCCTATTGGCGACACTTCTGATATTTTACTTTGGCTCCGACAAATTTATAAAAAAATATCACCAAAACAGTATTAAGAAAACTGGAGGTAAATAAGACTAATATCATAGTGCTCTTATTTATCTCCACCAAACATCACCAAGAAACCAATGGCATGGGGCTGAACATACTACATCATAGAACCACTTTTCCTTAGGGCTGGTTCACGCCTGTGCAGCGACTTTTACATGCATTGTAGGCAGGTTACCACTGAACTTCATATACCGTGCTAAAAGAACATATAAAAAACAGGCACAAACGCCTAGTGCATTGGTCTCCAAACTGTGGCCAACATGTGGCCTTTGCCTTTATCTGGCCCTTGGGGCCCCATTCCTCCCACTGATACCAACAATGCGGAGCAATTCCTGATACTGACACCAACGATGGGACACTATTCCTTCCACTGACATCAATGATGGGGCCCGATTCCTTCCACTGAGACCAAAATGGGGCACTATTCCTCCCACTGACACCAATGATGGGGCCCGATTCCTTCCACTGACACCAATGACGGGGCACGATTCCTTCCACTGACACCAACATGGGGCACTATTCCTCCCACTGACACCAATGATGGGGCCCGATTCCTTCCGTCAACACCAAGATGGAAAAAATGGGACACTATTCTTTCCAATGACACCAATGATGGGACACTGTCCCTTCCAATGACTCCAAAGACAGGGCACTATTCCTCCCCCTAATATCAAACATGCGCAGTTTACTTCCACTGACACAGGACAATTTTTACTCCTATTGGCCACAGTCCGGCCCACCTAAAGTCTGAAGGACAGTAAACTGGCCCTGGGTTTAGAAAGTTTGGAGACCCCAGGCCTGGTGCATTATCCACAGCACTTAACCACTTCCCGATCAGTGATGTACCCAACGTCGCTGCAGGTTCGGTGGTTATACCGGGGTGATGCCTGCAGCTGCAGGCATTACTCCGGTACTGTATTTTAGAGCCAGTGATGGGCTCTCTTGTACAAGCAATTCTAGTGGCTAACTAGCTGCTGGATTCTTTTTACAAGCAGTGGGAGGGGATATCCCCCCTCTCGCTGCCTTCTGCAGCTTGCTCGGGCTCTCTCATCTCACCGGGAGGCCCGAATGACTAGACACCGCGTCCAGCAGTTGGTCGAATAGTTGAACAAAACCAAGCTTGGCTGGGCTCTGGGGACGAAGGTAATATCCTTCAAAACCCGTCAGCCGGCAGTAGCTCCTGAAACCTCCTCTAAGGCTGGGCTTTGAGGAAGAAGATAATCCCTCGAAGCCTGCAGAGGCCCCTGAAACCTTCTCTAAGGCTGGGCTCTGAGGAAGAAGGTAATCCTTCGAAATCACGTCATGCTGGCAGTGGCCCCGAAACCTCCTCTAAGGCTGGGCTTTGAGGAAGAAGGTAATCCTTCGAAACCCGTCAGTGGCCCCTGAAACCTCCTCTAAGGCTGGGCTCTGAGGAAGAAGGTAGCCCTTTAAAACATGTCAGCCGGCAGTAGCCCCTGAAACCTACTGTGTTACCATCTGGAGTTTGTTGTTTTTAGACCAATTGTTGTCATCTGGAGACTATTTGTATCGCGAGTTTTCTCCCATTTGTTTGCGAGTAGTTTTATGATTTACTTTTAAATAAAATATATCCGAGGATAATGCGCAAGGTTGGTGCGCCCCTTTTTTATTTTTCCCTCTAACTGCTAGGATACCCCTATGCCTGAGGGCAGCAAGGCCTGAGGCATTATTCGCTACAAAACTTAGTCCACCTGGTGATCCACTTGTGCGCAGTTTGTTTTCTCCACTCTCCTGTCATGTGAATTGGATGCGGTAAACTGTACATTCAATTTGCATATATATGTGAACCCAGTCTCAATGTTTTTGACATTGCGCTGTTTATGTCCTCCTCCATGCCTCTCTCCAGCACTGCACCCGGGGACTAGCAGGGAGGGCAGAGACCTTGCAGTGTGAGAAGTACAGTTTGGGTGCTTGTCAGGAAAGGCTCACTTAACGCTCAGAGGCGAGTAAATGAGACGCCGACCCCAATGAGAGAAAAAAAAAAAAAAAAAAACGTTAATCCTCCAGGTTACCCTCACATGGAAGCACTTGGATGAGCAGTACAAGCGCATGCTGAGCAGCCAAATCAAGCTCCGATGTCCCTATGTGATGATTTTTTGGTGACAGGTTCTCTTTAATGAGACTGTTTAGACCCTGGATGTCTCCCCTGTCCTACACTGAATGCAATGCAATGCACATTGCATTGCATTACATTCATTCCCGGCCTCGATCACTTTGGACACTGACAACGGGGATTCGGAAGTGATGCCATGTGCTACTTCAAAGTCAGGGACAAGAAGGGGAGGAGAGCAGATGTGTGTCCGCTTTCCTCCCCTTCACTGGACGACACCCGCAAGGTCAGTCCCGGGCCCTGCAGATGGGCAAGCGAAGCCAGGGATACATAGTGCTTGAAGGGGGCAGATGCCAGCGTGTGTGGAAGCAATCAAGTGGCAGGGAAGCTGCCTGAATGCTTCCACCTGACAAGAGAGCCCTGCTGCTTGTCTGCAGCAGGGCTAAATGTAGAAATACTACCTGCCCGGCACCCGGAGCTGTATGTCCTGGGCGTTGGGCGATACAAATTGCGCATCCCTGAGATGTCACTTTTTCTGCATGCGTT
This sequence comes from Lithobates pipiens, assembly GCA_037367395.1. Taxonomy (NCBI): domain Eukaryota; kingdom Metazoa; phylum Chordata; class Amphibia; order Anura; family Ranidae; genus Lithobates; species Lithobates pipiens. The sequence goes on from JAZDVW010000120.1 coordinate 779,644, forward strand.
CTGCAAGGGCACAAAATAACAATGGTTCCTTATGTGCTCTGTTCACACTACAACATGCAGATTTTTTCTGCAAAAATCTGCAACGTGTATGCAGTTTTCTGCACAGGAAAAAACAAAAAAAAACATCACATCAACATTGGTGCGAATAGGGCACATAACTGACATGCATTAAAACTGATGTAAACTCTGTCTCTGTGAGTGAAATCTATGTGGTTTTCCCATCAGTTTTCATACAGGTAAGGTGTGAAAGAGCCTTAAGAGTGCAGCCACCTACAGCGGAACTAAACCCTCCTATCATTTTCAACCAAGGAAGCTGCCATCTTGGCTTCAAAACCAATTAGTTACATTCCCGACAGGTGAAATTTAACTTTTTTTTTTAAAACTGTTAAATCAATGGGTTTAGTTCAGTTTTAAGGCTGCACACAAGGCTGTGATTCCTTGTTGTTAAAGTTCCATGACATAACAAGTTTGTGGGGCATTACCACCGCTGAACGCAGCCGATTCAAGTGAATGGGGCCACGCCGCAATGGGACACATTCAAATACCATCTGAAAAGCGTCGATATACCCTAGATCACTGTTTTGAGGGGTTGTAATGAAGGCTGCACATGTGAGTAAGCTCTTGCAAGAATTAAAAGTCTCCTCTTACCTGATGATATGAGTGGAGGCCAGTTCTCCATCACCTCATGTTCTCTTAAGATGCTCACTCCTCTGAATGTCTAGGTTAGAATAGAAAAAAATAATACTTCTGGTTTAGAAAGATCAAGCTGCATTAAATAAAATATTAAACATTTAAAAAAAAAAAATGTAAAATCAAAATAATGAGAGGCAGAAAACACTCTGGTGACCCAGGCAAGTTTTGTGATGGTGGTGAGGAGAAAGCCTTCATCTTTAATTACTATCCCCTAGCTATGGTTTGCCCACAGCTGGCCAATGTAATTGATGTCATGTTGATCTTGTGCCGCAGGCACCATACGGCATCCATTCTTGTCTTCCACTCGCTCCCTCAAGACCCTTGTGCTGTAGTCACCATAAGCCCTTGTACACACGGTTGGACATTCTGACAACCAAATCCGTCAGATTTTGTCCGCCGGATTTTGTCAGACGGATTTTGTCCGAAACTGTTGCATACACACAGTCGGACAAAGTTGTCAGAAAATCCGATCGTACTTAACATGATGACGTTATTCCATTAGGATGGGACTACGTTCAGGCTAGTAGCCAATAGCTTTGGTCTAGGAATTTGATCTGAGCATGCGTGGCACTTTGTCCGATCGGAATTCTCTACACATGATCGGACAAAGTTCGATCGGATCATGTTGTCGGAAAATTTTATAGCCCAGCTGGAAAACTTGGTCCATTGGAGTATCCGACGGAAACAGTCCGATGGAGCCCACACACTGTCGGATTATCCGACAACACAGTCCTATCGGACATTGTCCATCGGAATGTCCGACCGTGTGTACAAGGGCTAAGACATCCAGTCTTATCTTCTACTCCAGGGGTGCCCAACCAGTGTGGCCCGCAGAGCCCTCTGATGTGGCCTGTGACCTCCTGCTCTGGGATGGCAGGTTGGCAAGTCCAGATTATGGGCTGCCAACCCACTATCCCAAAGCAAGAGTGTTATGAATGAAGCCGGCGGTAGAGGAAGCAAGTCGTTGCGGAGAAGAGCCGCATAAGCTGACCTGAACGGAAGACTGTTATTAAAGGTAAGTTTATTACTAAAATCAGTGTGTATATGGGCATATCTGGACTGCTTTCAAACTGATCCGCAGGTGCAGCGCAGAACACCTGCAGGTTATCTGCACTGAGCCATAGACTTCTGCTATTACCTGCGGGTTTGGTGCACTTCAGAAAGTGCACCACACCTGCAGGATATAATAGAAGTCTATGGCAAAGTACAGCTAAGCCACAGGTGCACTGCGCTGCACCCTCAGTGTGGGTAAACCACATCGCGTCGGTGTGAAAGCAGCCTTAGGCTGCTTTTGACACGATAAGTTCCAACACGATCAGAAACTCCGTTCACCTCTAGTAAACCACAGATGTAAACGGACTTGTGGCCATTTACACCCACTTACCACCAATCCGATAAAAAAAAAAAAAAAAGACAGAAGGGGAGGGGGTCGGTCCCCTTCCATCTGAGGGCCCATAGAGTTGAGGGGGCGGTGTCTCTGTCAGTTCTGCATATGTGGAGTGGACTTGGACCTCATCATTGTGGCCCGGGACTAGTTACCAAGTTGCTTATGTGGCCCTCACTCTTCAAAAGTTTGGGCACCCCTGTTCTACTTAATCCCTCAAGACCCTCTTGTACCAGGCACCATAAGGCATTGAGTCTTATCTTCTACTCGCTCCCTCAAGACCCATGTTCAGCTGGCACCATATGACATCTGATCTTATCTTCCACTCTCTCTCTCAAGACCCTTCTTCAACAGGCACCAGAAGGCATCAACTCTTATCTTCTACTTGCTCCTTCAAGACCCTTGTGCAGCAGGCACCATAAGATGTTGAGTCTTACCTTCTACTCACTCCCTCAAGACCCTTTTGCAGTAGGCACCATAAGGCGTCCAGTCTTATCTTCTACTCGCTCCTTCAAGAAGTGGGGAACGGGGGATCATGTCATCTGGTATTGTGGGAGATGAGAGGGAAAACAATGGATGGTCTTATGTACTCCATCTTAGGAAGAACCAGAAGTTTCATGGCATTCAAGTGGTGGATTGGAAAGTGTGAAGGACAAGTCCACCAAGGCTTATATTATCTGTTAAAGCTGAACTCCAGGATAAGCAATTATCAATCTAAAGAATCACGTGTATTCTTCCCTATAGCTTGGCATACTTTCTTTATTGTGTAAATCAAAAAAAAAATCTGGTGATTCAGATTAGGGGTGCACCAATACCATTTTTTTAGTACTCGCCAATACCAATTACCAATACCTACTGCAACTGATTTGTTTTCACTTCAGCTGTCAGATTATCTTTTTTTTTTTTTTTTTGCGCTTTTTCAATGTGAAATGTGTAAAAATATGTTACTAAATATGTGTAAAAATATTCACTAACAAAGCAAACAAAAAAAAAAAAAACGTTTTCATTGTTTATCATTTATAAAATAAACGTGAAAAAAAAAAAAGAAAAAGCAGGAAATAATAATTAAATGAAGGAGAATAGGAAGTTAATTAAGGCTGATTAGAGTAAATTAAGGGTTATTAAGGGGTTAAACAGAGGAACATTTGTTCATCCCGTTTATCTGCAGATGAAGAAACAGAAAGATACAAAAAGAAACAAAGTTTCTTTTAATTTTAGTGTTTTTTTACGACGAGTATGAGCACCGATACTTTTTTTTAGTGCCGATACCAATTACTGATACCTACTACAATTGTTTTGTTTTCACTAAAGCTGTCAGCAATGGTACAAAGCATGCCAAAGTTATTTACAAATTGAATAGATTTTTTTTATTTTTATTTTTTGCGCTTTTTCAATGTGAAATGTGTAAAAATATGTTAAAGTGGGGTACCCCCTAAAAAAAAAAAAAATAAAAGTCAGCAGCTACAAATACTGCAGCTGCTGGCTTTTAATAATCGGACACTTACCTGCCCCAGGGTCCAGCGATGCGGGGGAACGAAGCCCCCCCCCTCGCTCCCCGCTCCGCTCGCGGCGCCGTCATGCATACTGTGGGCACCCGGCTGTGGCTTCACAGCCGGGCACCCACTGCGCATGCGCGAGCGGCGCAGGGCGCCGTGATACGCCGTACAGTCACCTGGGACACATGACAGGTCCCAGGTGAATGTGCCGCGTGAGGGGAAGTGATGTCACCAGCCCGGGCAATGAGGAAGGCAGATTACGAGGGACCCCCTAGCAACCGGTATTTAGAGGTGAGTAAAAATTTTTTTTTTTGCCAATTATTTTTTATTTATTTTTTTTACGAATTTTAAGCAGTTTTAATTTTTGGGGGGCAACACCACTTTAATAAATATGTGTAAAAATATTCACTAACAAAGCAAACAAACAAAAAAAAGTTTCCATTGTTTATCGCTTATAAAATAGACGCGAACAAAAAAATAAAAAATAAAAAGCAGGAAAATAATAATTAAATGGAGGAGAATAGGAAGTTAAAGGGATTGTAAAGGGATTTGAAAAAATAAATAAATAACAAACATGTTATACTAACCTCCACTGTGCAGCTCGTTTTGCACAGAGTAGCCCCCGAACCTGCTCTTCTGGGGTCCCGCGGCTGTCTCGGCTTCCCCCGCAAGTACTTCTCACGTTCATGTGTGCGGGCGCGCTCCCGTGATACAGCCGGTGGCTATAGCCGCTCACTATATCACTCAGGCCCGCCCCCGACGCGCCATTGGATCTGATTGACAGCAGCACGAGCCAATGGCTGTGCTGCTTTCAATCCATCCACTCTAGCCAATCAACGGCCAGGCTGAGTAGCGAAGAGGATGTCGGAGGAGAGCGCGGGACTTTGGAGGAGTCAGGTAAGTAAAACGGGGGGGGGGGGGGGGGCTGGGGGTCCATCAGATGTTTTTTCACCTTGATGCATAGAATGCATTAAAGCGGAGGTCCACCCTAAAGTGGACCTTCCGCTCATTGGAATCCTCCCCCCCTCCGGCGCCACAATTGGCACCTTTCAGGGGGGAGGGGGGTGCAGGTACCTGTACAGTACAGGTATCTGCACCCACTTCCGGCATAGCTATCTGCGGAAAGGGGCGTAGATTACGCCCCTTTCCGAAAGTCCCCCGCTGCCTGCTGGGAAACACACGGATCCCAGAGGCAGCGGGACCATCCTTATTGCGCAGCGCGACTCGCGCATGCGCAGTAGGGAACCGGGAAATGAAGCCGAAAGGCTCCACTTCCTGATTCCCATACCCAAGATGGCGGCGGCAGCACCCAAGAGACGATCCAGAGATCGGCTTCGGGTGCCGACATCGCGGGCGCGCTGGGCGGGTAAGTGTCCTTATTTTAAAAGTCAGCAGCTGCAGTATTTGTAGCTGCTGGCTTAAAAAATAAAAATAAAAACGGCGGAACTCCTGGCGGACTCCCGCTTTAAGGTGAATTTTTTTTTACCTTTACAACCCCTTTAATTAAGGCTGATTACAGTAAATTAAGGGGTTAAACAGAGGAATATTTGTTCATGCCTTTGATCTGCAGATGAAGAAACAGAAAGATACAAAAAGAAACAATGTTTCTTTTAATTTCAGCGGCTGAGCAATGTTGTTAATAAACATTGCCAACTGCTTTTTTTCTTTTTTGACAGCTCCAATTACCGGACTTCTTTAACACTGGGGAGACCCACTGACATCTCAAAGAACCGAGCCTGAAAGTATCAGTGCATTTGCACGAGTACCGATACTTGTGCAAACACTCGGTATCGGCACCGATACTAGTATCGGTGCAACCCTAATTCAGATGCACATGTTGCAGATAGCTGGCCAATCCTGATTCACCTGCAGAGTGTAACATTTGTACACCGATCCATCTAGAGCAATTAATCGATCGCCCTGTGTATTCACAGTCAGATGCATATAGGGTTTATTGGCAAAGTCAGCTTTCCTTTCCAAAATTCTAATTTTACAAAGAATACAGCAATCACAGCCTGACATATATAGGGAGCCAAGGACCTGGAGGAAGATGAGGATTAGTGGAGGTGACATAATAAGAAAACATTATTACCTCCTCCTCACTGGGCACACACTCTCCACACTCAAACCTCCACCAGCTGCAATAAATAGAGGACAATCCCAGCTACTGTTCTGGGTGTCCTTAGTTGGGCCACAAGAAAATGGCACCAAACTCTAGAGCACAATCCTTTCTTCAATAGTAAACACCCCGTCCACTTCTACCGTCATACACTAGAGGACAAATCCTTTTCCATTACCTTTTCCTTTCAGCAGCCATTTTCTTGTAGCACAAATTATCTACAGTTGCAGATTTAAAAAAAAAAACAAAAAAAAACAAAAAAAAAAAAACATGACATTATTAGAATAGTAATTATTTGTGGTTAGGTATACATAACCTTATTTCAGAATAATATCTTTATTCCAAATTATATTATTCGTATTGTCATTGATTTACAGTTGGAGCAATATTGTTGTCCCTAGAACAGGGGCCATTTTTTTGAAGTCCTATATTTTTTTTTCCTTTCTCAAAACATGGTGAATGGTTAGACACGTTCTTCCCACAGGAAGGGGCCACAAATAGAATGGGGTGGAAGTTTGGCACATCACAGACCAGACAAAAAGTACCAAGAAAACGACGGCCCCGTGAACGTAGAGTCTCCATTGATATCAGAATCCTACTGAGAGAAGGACTGAATGGGGGAGGGGTTGCTTTTGGTCCCTGGTATACATCAGGTTTCTGATAATTCTGTGTTCAGCACGGGAAGGTGCATAAAGTGTATCTGGAAAGTATTTACAGCACTTCATATTTTCCACTTTTAAAGAGGGATTCCACCTACAAAAAAAATATTAAAAGCCAGCAGCTATAAATACTGCAGCTGCTGACTTTTAATAAATGGACACTCACCTGTCCCAGGATCCAGCGATGTCGGCAGCCAAGACCGATAGATCGCTCGGGTCTCGGCTGCTGCCGCTGCCATTCCCGGTGAGGGAATCAGGAAGTGAAGCATTGCGGCTTCACTTCCTGGTTCCCTACTGCGCATGCGCAAGTCGCGCAGCGCAATAGGAATGGTCCGCACTGTCTCTGGGACCCGTTTGTGTCCCAGCAGACAGCGCGGTGGAACAGGAAACGGCATAGACTCCCGTGGAAGTCTATGCCTGGAAGTGGGTGCAAATACCTGTCTTAGCCCCTGTACACACGGTCAGAGATTTCGACAACCAAATCCGTCAGATTTTGTCCGTCAGATTTTGCCCGTCGGATCTTGTCCGAAACTGTTGCATACACACGGTCGGACTAAGTTGTCGAAAAATCCGATCATTCAGAACGTGATGACGTAATTTTGTTATGATGGGACTACATTCAAGGGGTTGTAAAGGTAAATGTTTTTTCACCTTAATGCATTCTATGCATTAAGGTGAAAAAACATCTCACACTGCTGGCGCCCCCAGTCCCCCCGTTTTACTTACCTGACCCCTCGAAAATCCCGCGCTCGCCCCCGCCGTCCTCTTCGCCGCTCAGCCTGGCCGCTGATTGGCTGGAGTGGATGGATTGAAAGCAGCGCAGCCATTGGCTCGCGCTCCTGTCAATCACATCCAATGACGCAGCGCGCCGGGGGGCGGGGCCTTGTGATACAGCGAGTGGCTATAGTCGCCGGCTGTATCACGGGAGCGCGCCCGCAGTGCTTCTCACCAATGCGAGGGAGCTTGCATTAACGTGAGAAGCACCTGCGGGAGGAAGCAGAGACAGCCGCCGAGGGACCCCAGAAGAGCAGGTTCGGGGCCACTCTGTGCAAAACGAGCTGCACAGTGGAGGTAAGTATAACATGTTTGTTATTTTAAAAAAATAAAAATTTTTACTTTACAACCCCTTTCAGGCTAGTAGCCAATAGCTTTGATGTAGGAATTTGATCTGAGCATGCATGGCACTTGGTCCGATCAAAATTCTCTACACATGATCGGAGTATGTCCGATCGAACCAATTGGTCAGAAAATATTTCCAACAAGTTGGAAAATTGGGTCCGACGGATATTCCGACGGAATCAGTCCGATGCATACCACACACAGTCGGATTATCCGACAACACGGTCCGATAGGACACATTCCGACGGATTCTCCGACCGTGTGTACAAGGGCTTAGACAGGTATCTACACCCCCCTCCCACCTGATAGGTGCCAACTGTGACACCGGAGGGGGGGAGGGTTCTGATGAGCAGAAGTTCCACTTTAGGGTGGAACCCCTCTTTAATGTTACAGCCTTATTCCAAAATGGATTACATGCATTATTTTCCTCAAAAATCTACAAACAATACCCCATAATGACAACATGAAAGAAGTTTGTTTGAAATCTTTGCAAATTTATTAAAAATAAAAAACAAAAAATATTCCTAGCCTTTGTTGGAGCCCCTTTGGCACTAATTACAACCTTAAGTCTTTTTGAGTATGATGCTACAAGCTTGGCATGTCTATTTTTTGCCAGTTTCTCCCATTCATTTTTGCAGGACCTCTCAAGCTCCATCAGGTTGGATGCACAGACATTTTCAGATCAGGTTCCAGTCTGGGCTCTGGCTGGGCCACTCAAGGACATTTACAGAGTTGTCCCGAAGCCACTCCATTGTTATCTTGGCTGTGTGCTTAGGGTCATTGTCCTGTTGGAAGATGAATCCCCACCCCCCAAGTCTGAGGTCCAGAGCGCTCTGGAGCAGGTTTTCATCGAGGATGTCACTGTACATTGCTGCAGTCATCTTTCCCTCGATCCGGACTAGTCTTCCAGTTCCTGACGCTGAAAAACATCCCCACAGCATGATGCTACCACCACCATGCTTCACTGTAGGGATGGTATTGGCCAGGTGATGAGCGGTGTCTGCTTTCCTCCAGACATGAAACTTGCTATGCAGGCCAAAGAGTTCAATCTTTATTTCATCATAATCGAACATTTTGTTTCTCATGGTCTGAGAGTCCTTCAGGTGACTTTTGGCGAACTTCAGGTGGGCTCGCATGGGCCTTTTACTGAGGAGTGGCTTCCGTCTGGCCACTCTACAATACAGGCCTGACTGGTGGAGTGCTGCAGAGATGGTTGTTCTTCTGGAAGGTTCTACTCTCTCCACAGAGAATCGCTGGGGCTCCGTCAGACTGACCATCGGGTTCTGGGTCACCTTCCTGACTAAGGGCCTTCTCCCATGATCGCTCAGTTTGGCTGGGCAGCCCACTCAAGGAAGAGTACTAACTTCTTCCGTTTACGGATGATGGAGGTCACTGTGCTCATTGGGACCTTCAATGCTGCAGACATTTTTGTGTACCCTTCCCCAGATCTGTGCCTCGATACAGTCCTGTCTCAGAGGTCTACAGACAATTCCTTGGACTTCATGGCTTGGTTTGTGCTCCGACATGCACTGCTAACTGTGGGACCTTATATAGACAGGTGTGCCTTTCCCAATCCTGTCCAATCAACTGAATTTACCACAGGTGGAGTCCAATCAAGTTGTAGAAACATCTCAAGGATGATCAGTGGAAACAGAATGTACCTGAGCTCAATTTTTAGTGTCATGGCAAAGGTTGTGAATACTTATTGACGTGGGATTTTTTCGTTTTTAAGGCCCCTTTCACACTGACGATCCGTTCAGGCCCACCTGTCAGTTTTTCAGGTGGACCTGAACGGACGCTCCATAGACCTCTATGGAGCGTTGGATGTCAATCCGAAAAAGTGTGACGGAGGAAAAAGCTATTTTTCCATCCGTCATCGGATCGGGTGACGACGGGCACTGCGGTCCGTCGTCATCCGATCTCCCATAGGGGAGAGCGGGGCTGTGACAGGTCAGTCCCTACGCAGTGTGCCGAGATGGACCTGTCATCTCCCTGCTCAGCGGGGATCGACGGAGTGATCCCTGCTGAGCAAACGGATATCCACGGGGCGGATCAGCACTGATCCGCCCCGTGTGAAAGGACCCTTAATCTTTAATAAATTTGCAAAGATTTCAAACAAACTTCTTTCACGTTCTCATTATGAGGTATTGTTTGTAGAATTTTGAGGAAAATAATTAATTGAAGCTCTATGAATACTTTCCAAATGCACTGTATACACTATATTGTCAAAAGTATTGTGACACCTGCCTTTACACACACATGAATTTTAATGGCATCCCAGTCTTAGTCCATAGGGTTCAATATTGAGTTGGTCCACCCTTTGCAGCTATAACAGCTTAATCTCTTCTGGAAAGGCTGTCCGCAAGGCTTAGGAGTGTGTCTATGGGAATGTTTGACCATTCTTCCAGAAGCGCATTTGTGAGGTCAGGCACTGATGTTGGACAAGAAGGCCTGGCTCGCAGTCTCCACTCTAATTCATTCCAAAGGTGTTCTATCAGGTTGAGGTCAGGACTCTGTGCAGACCAGTCAAGTTCCTCCACCCCAAACTTGCTCATCCATGTCTTTCTGGACCTTGCTTTGTACACTGGTGCTCAGGCATATAAATATAAATATATAAAAGAAGCCTTTACTACAAATTTAAAGTAGCACAGTGCTGAATAGCAAAAAAATGCCCTGGTCATGAAGGGGGTGAAACCTTCCGGAGGTCAAGTGGTTAAAGTGAACCTGTGGCCAGATCATGCACTCTAATGGCGCGCACACACAGTCGGATTTTCCGACGGAAAATGTTCGATGTAAGCTTTTTGTCAGAAATTCCGATCGTGTGTGGGCTCCATTGGACATTTTCCATCGGAATATCCGACACACAAAATTTGAGATCTGGATCTCAAATTTTCCCAACAACAAAATCCGTTGTCGGAAATTCCGATCGTGTGTACACAATTCCGACAACACAAAGTTCTACACATGCTCGGAATCAAGCAGAAGAGCCGCACTGGCTATTGAACTTCAATTTTCTCGGCTCGTTGTACGTCACCGTGTTCCTGCCGTTAGGAATTTCCGACAACATTGTGTGACCGCGTGTATGCAAGACAAGTTCGAGCCAACATCCGTTGGAAAAAATCCCATGGATTTTGTTGTCGGAATGTCCGATCATGTGTATGCGGCATAAGACTCGATTCACACCTATGCATGTTGCTTTTGAGCGTTTCAGCAGTGCTTTTTGCTGTGCTTGCTGCATTTTTGAACATGCGCTTTTGACATGTTTTTGATTCTTTTTTTCTTTTTATTTGGCCAATTTGTTGTTGGACAGATAAATAATGCAAAAAACGTAAAAAAAGACGCTAAAAACACACTACATGCTTTTCTGATGCTTCTCCAGTGAGGTCTATTGAAACAAAAAAAGCAGCATTTTGCGTTTAAACAAGTCCCCAACCCTTTCCAAAAAACAGAGGTACAAAATACATTGATGTGAATGTGTTCCATAGGATGCCATGTTAAAAATATGTCCTGCGCTTCTGCAAAAAGCAAGAAAAAACACATTAGTGTGACCCGAGCAAGTCTTCATTCACTGATGTATTTATAATACAGTATATGTGTGTGCCCCTGCGCTCAGTGCATATAAAAATGAGGAATAAAGATAAACATAGAAATGTGTATATAAAATCAGCGTCAGCTTAGGCAAAGCAGCACACTATAAAGTGTCAGAATACATCAACACCAAAATCTTTCACTATATGGAAATTAGGTGCGCTATCCATTTTATATAATAATCAATGCTATCAAAATTCATTCAGCTGTGCAAAAATCAAGCTAAAATATCTCACATAAACATAAAAAAGAAAACATCAGCTTGATAGATGTGCATCTGTAATAAAGTGCAATGTGATAATTATCAAAAAACTATTTATATATATCTACATTCCAATGTGCTAGTGCAATAATGTACAAAAAACATACATTTAATTGAAAAAAGTCCAATAAAATTGTGCCGTAGTGAACCCGTGTGGATCCACTGCCAGCTTTTTGCACCAACTTCACTGTACCGTTGCCAAAAGAGAGCACACACTATCTGCTTACCATACAAAGAAAAATGAAGGGGATGGGACAATTAAGGAATGCACCATTTATTTGGAATTCTTAAGACCATTTCCGTATAGTAGCAGTTAATTATCCAAATTGAATTTTTTTCTTCAATAGGATGAGCTCTGATAGCCCAATTCATGCTGGAGTAGGGGCCTCCAAACTTTTCAGTACAAAGCCTGCATTGTGTATTTTACAGATATTCGCCAAAAAAATACAAAAAGCTACATCAGAACTCCCTTTACATCAGGGCCCCCATCAGTGTCCCCCCTAACATCAGGGCCCTATCAGTGTCCTGCCTAACACCAGGGCCCCATCAGTATCCCCCTTACATTGGTGCCCCATCAGTCTCCCCCTTATATTGGTGCCCCATCAGTCTCCCCCCCTTATGTCAAGGCCCCCATCAGTGTTCCCCCTTATGTCAGAGCCCCCACCAGTGTCCCCCCTTACATTGGGGGGCCCCATTAGTGTTCCCCCTTACATCAGGGCCCTCATTAGTGTTCTCCCTTACATTAGGGCTCACATCAGTGTCCCCCCTTACATTGGGGGCCCCCATTAGTGTTCTCCCTTACATTAGGGCCCACATCAGTGTCCCCCCTTACATTGGAGACCCTGCTAATGTGTCCTCCCTCACACCAGGGCCCCCATTAGTGTTTTTCCTTACATCAGGGTCCCCATTAGTGTTTTCCTTTTACATCAGGGCCCCCATCGGTGTCCTCCCTTACATCAGGGTCCCCATCAGTGTTCTCCCTTAAGTCAGGGCCCCCACCAGTGCCTCCCTTAAGTCAGGGCCCCCACCAGTGCCCCCCCTTAAGTCAGGGCCCCCACCAGAGCCCCCCCCCTTATATCAGGGCCCCCATTAGTGTTCTCCCTTACATTAGGGCCCACATCAGTGTCCCCCCTTACACTGGGGGCCCCCATTAGTGTTCTCCCTTACATTAGGGCCCACATCAGTGTCCCCCCTTACACTGGGGGCCCCCATTAGTGTTCTCCCTTACATTAGGGCCCACATCAGTGCCCCCCCCTTACATTGGGGCCCCTGCCAGTGTCCTCCCTCACACCAGGGCCCCCATTAGTGTTTTTCCTTACATCAGGGTCCCCATTAGTGTTTTCCCTTTACATCAGGGCCCCCATCAGTGCCCTCCCTTACATCAGGGTCCCCATCAGTGCCCTCCCTTACATCAGGGTCCCCATCAGTGTTCTTCTCCTTACATCAGGGTGCCTATCAGTGTACCCCCTTATGTCAGGGACCCCATCAAAGTTGCCCTTTACATCAGGGCCCAATCACAGCCAACCCTTACATCAGAAGCAGAGGCCATAGGCAGCTTCTGCTGATCTTACTCCTCAATCTGTGCATATTAAGGATACCCGTCCCTACTGACCCTAGGATGTGGCCGAATGTGGCCTGCAGGCCTTAAGGCTCATACACACGATCGGATTGTTGGCCAACAAAGCGTCAGACTTTTGTCTGAAGGGCGTTGGCCAGGAACTTGTCTTGCATACAAACGGCACACAATTGTCGACCAAACAAACAAAAACGTAGTGACGTACTATGAGGAATTTCAGCTCTTGAGCGACACCCTTTGGGCACCTTCTGCTAATGCTGTGTTTGGTGAGCATTGATTCTGAGCATTTGTGTTTGTACTTTCAACTGTTGTGTGGCGGACTTGTGTACTGACAATAGGAAAATCTGCCGAAAATTTACTAACCTACCATCCAACATTTGTTGGCTGAAAGTTGGACAACAATTGTCTGATGGAGCGTACTAACGGGAAGATTTTGGAGAAACAGTCTGTCATCACACGATTCCCTGCTGAAAATCTGATCATGTGTACGAGGCTTTAGTGTAGAGACCCCTGAGCTAGAGCAATCAAGAGGAGGTAAAGTGTGTTACAATGTATATGTAAAAGGATTGAATTTGTGACCAGGTAAAGTGTCATCCTGTCTCCAGCCAGTGCATTAAGCAGAGCCAAGATCTGAATGAACACTAATGGCGCGTGCACACAACCAGTTTTCCTGTCGGAATAAACTCTGAAGGTTGTTCTGACGGAGTTCCGCTGAAACTGTCTTGCATACACACCATCACACCAAAGTCCGATCATCTAGAACAGTGGTCCCCAACCTTTTTGGCACCGGGGACTGGCGCTGTTGAAGAAAATTGTGCCAAGGCCCGGGGATGTATGCGGCTTTTCGCGGACAATTTATCGGGGCAATGGCTGGCGTTGGCGCTTCAATCATCCCGGCACCATCATTGATATGGTGTCAGGATGATTGAAGCGCATTATTTCTATTATTACATTGTAATATATAATGAAATAGTTCAGCTCACCACAATGCCGAATGTGCCAGAGTGTCACTTTCCACGTTGCCTGTCACCAGATGCAGATTGTCACTTTCCACGATGCCTGCCTTCAGATGCAGCTTGTCACGTCGCTTGTCACCAGATGCATTTGTCCTTTGCCACGTCATCTACCACCAGATGTGGATTGTCAATTGCCACGTTGCCTGCCTTCAGAAGCAGCTTGTCACTTGCCACGTCACCTACCACCAGATGCGACTTTTCACTTGCCACATCACCTGCCTTCATATGCAGCTTGTCACTTGCCACGTCACCTGCCACCAGATGCATTTTGTCCCTTGCCACATCACCTGCCACCAGATTTGGATTGTCACTTGCCACATCACCTGCCATCAAATGCAGCTTGCCATTTGCCACCAGATGTGGATTGTCACCTGCCAGGGGTGGCAGTGGTGTCACTGCAGTGGTGACAGCACAGGTGTGTGCATTAGTTCAGAGGCAAGCTTGGAGTAGTGGGTAGTAAGGGTAGTAAGGGAGAACAGTGGTAATGGGGGAGGGGTGGGGGGCGCCGGTAGTGAGAGATTATCTCCTTTGCCTCACCTCCAGCATTATAGAGCCCCGCTGTGAGTGTGGAAGAGCGGCGATGCAGGTGGGCGGTGAGAGATGATCTCATTTCTCTGCTCGCTTGCCTCAGTATAGCGGCCCCGCTGTGAGCACGGAACAGGGGTGATGCGGTCGGGCGGTGAGAGATGATGTCATCTCTCTGCTCGCTCCTCCGCCGCTCGTCAGACAGTGCAGCCTTTGCGGCCTGGCTGCAAACAGTCTACGGCCCGGCAGTGGGCCGCGGACTGGGGGTTGATGACCCCTGATCTAGAACATGGTGACATACAGCACGTACGACGGGACTAGAAAAAGGAAGTTCAATAGCCATTAGCCAATAGCTTCCGTTTCGTACTTGCTTCAGAGCATGCGTTGTTTTTGGTCCGTTGGAACAGCATACAGACGAGCGGTTTTTCCGATAGGAATTTGTTCCGTTGGAAATATTTAGAACATGTTCTATTTCTAGGTACGTCAGAAATTTAGAAAAAAAAAGTCCAATGAGCCATACACACGATCGGAATATACGATGAAAAGCTCCCGTCTGACTTTTTCTGTCGGACATTCCGCTCGTGTGTACGTGGCATTGCTTACAGCACATGCAAGTCCTGGCCCTGATCAGCTGCTGAGTCTCGGTACACATCAATGAGGCTGCGCTCAGGGCAGATGCTAGACTATTTTGCGGCCTAGGCAAGACCAGCTACTTGAGCCCTCCCCCCCACAAAGAATAAAAAGAGCTCCTAACAGTGGGACTATTGTGGAGGTCTGGAGGGTGGATGATATCTAGTCCCGGTTTCACACTTGTGCGATGCGGTGACCCTGCGAATCCACCAAATCCACCAGACTCGCACATCAGTTCATACTGCCATATGCGTACGGCCGGGAGTGTCAATACTTTGTTAATGACACCCCCATTTCAGCTTGCATATTGCACTGCGAACTGAACCAAAAAAAGGGAGAGGGATAGGATGAGGGGTAGGGAGATTGAGGATGGAGGAGGGAGAGAGAGAGAAGAGGGAGGGAGAGAGAAGAGGGAGGGAGAGAGAAGAGGGAGGGAGAGAGAAGAGGGAGGGAGAGAGAAGAGGGAGGGAGAGAGAGGAGAGAGAGAGAGAGAGAGAGAGAGAGAGAGAGAGAGAGAGGGGGGAGATTGGGGATGAGAGGGGGGAGAGAGAGAGAGAGGGTGGGAGAGAGAGAGGATGGGAGAGAGAGAGGGGGGTGAGAGGGAGAGAGAGAGGGGGGTGAGAGGGAGAGAGAGAGGGGGGTGAGAGGGAGAGAGAGAGGGGGTGAGAGGGAGAGAGAGAGGGGGGTGAGAGGGAGAGAGAGAGAGGGGAAGAGGGAGAGAGAGAGAGAGGGGAAGAGGGAGAGAGAGAGGGGGGAAGAGGGAGAGAGAGAGAGGGGAAGAGGGAGAGAGAGAGAGGGGAAGAGGGAGAGAGAGAGAGAGGGGAAGAGGGAGAGAGAGAGAGGGGAAGAGGGAGAGAGAGAGAGGGGAAGAGGGAGAGAGAGAGAGGGAGAGAGAGAGAGATTGGGCATGAGATAGAGGTGTGGGTAAGAGAGAGGGGGATGAGAGGGAGAATTATAGAGGGGTTAGAGGGGAGAATGAGAGGAGGAGGAGGAGGAGGAGGAGGATAGAGAGAGAAAGAGGAGGAGAGAGAGAGGAGGAGAGAGAGAGGAGGAGAGAGAGAGCAGAGAGAGAGGAGGAGAGAGAGAGGAGGAGAGAGAGCAGAGAGAGAGGAGGAGAGAGAGAGGAGGAGAGAGAGCAGAGAGAGAAGAGAGAGAGAGAGAGAGAGAGAGAGAAAGACGCACTTTGAATGACAATTGTGCGGTTATACAACACTGTGCTCAAACTACATTTTTATCATTTTCTTCCCACAAATAGATCTTTCTTTTGGTGGTATTTGATCACCTCTGCAGTGTTTATTTTTTGCTAAACAAACTAAAAAGACTGAAAGAGTGAAATGTTTGAAAAAAATGTTTTTTCTTCGTTTGTTATAAAATTTTGTTTTCTCCCTGGCTGATAGGCACTAATCAGGTGGCACTGATTAGGAAGCACTGACATAGAATTGATGGGCACTGATAAGCGGCACTAATATGCAGCACAGATGGGCACCGATAGGCTACACTGATATGCAGCACTGATGGGCGCTAATAGGCGGCACTGATAGATGGCACTGGATAGGCAGCACTGATGAGGAGCTACTGAAGGGCATTACTGATTGGCATCTGAAGGACACCGACAGGCATTACTGATGGGGCACTGATTGGCACATTTTTGGACACTGGCACATTTATGGGTGCGGACAGGCATTACTGATGGGGCACAGACTGGCAGCTGATGGGCACCTCTCATGAGGGCTGCGCTGATAGTTAATGTGCTGATTATCAGCGCAGACCCCCCTCTGACAGTGAGAGCCGCCAATTGGCTCTCCTTGTCAGTGTGAACCGAGGAAAGCTGTTTCCCAGCATTTCCTGGTTCTAGCTGTAATTGGTCACAGCTGATCAGGTGGTAAGGAGCCTCTGTCAGAGGCTCCTTACCACGATCGGAGATCCGATGAGAGTGACACACAGCACCATCGATTGCCGTGCTTTTTTCCCCCTGCAGTTGTATGTCGGCATGTTATCATGCTGGACGGCATATGACGACCAGTCAGGATAACAGAACCACTGCCCGGCTGTCATTCTACTATAGGCCGGGCAGGGAAGTAAATAAGGAACAAGAGTAATGCCGCGTACACACGACCAGACTTTTTGACAGCAAAGTTCAGACGGAACGAGTCCGTTGGACAATTCGATCTTGTGTGGGCTCCATCAGACCTTTGCTTGCCATAAATCCGGCGGACTTTAGAAATAGAACATGTTTTAAATTTTTCCACCGGAACTCCGCCGGACCGAGAAATCTGTTCGTGTATATGAGAGTCTGATGGACAAAAAACAACGCTAGGGCAGCTATTGGCTACTGGCTATGAACTTCCTTATTCCAGTCCGGTCGTACGTAATCACGCTCAAATCCGTCGGACTTTGGTGTGATTGTGTGTGGCCAAGTCCGTTCTTTCGGAAAGTCCGTCGGAACTCCGCCGAAAGTCAGTCGGAAAGACCGCCGGACCTAGTCCCTCGAAAAGTCCGGTCGTGTGTACGCGGCCTAACACTTCTCGCACTCCGAACATGAAAATGGTTTCTCCCCAGTATGAGTTCTTTTATGGGCAATATAAGAGGCTCCCTTGTGTGAACTTTTGTGTCTGCTGAGTGTATTTCAGAGTAAAAAACATTCCCCACACTTAGAGTAAGAAAATGGCTTGTCCCCCCGAGTGATTTCTCTGGTGTGAGATAAGGTGCATTTTTTGGTTAAAAGACTTTCCACATTCTGGACAGGAGCACAATGAGTTTTGCTCTCCTGGGAAAACATTTCCCACACCCAGAGCACAGGAAGTTCTCACCACCTCTAATTGCTGCAGGATGAGTGATGTGAGTGGATTGATCAAGAAAAGTCTCCCCATGTGTGGAGAAGTCAGATGACAGATTTGCACTGGGAAGGACTGGGTAGAAGGTTGGGGTTATCGGGATTTTTCCTGAAGAATTGGAAGTGATGTCACTGTTAGTGATGGCCGAATGGTTCACCCGGCGGTCGTTTCGCGGCGAATTTTGGCTGTTCGCGGTCCGCCCGTTCGGCGGACTATTGGCGCCGTTCGCCCGGCGGACTTCCGTGTTTACTGTGTAAAAGAACTTTGACCTATGATGACACATCCATCATGGGGTACAGGACAGCCAATTGAGACATTACAGCACATGGACACTTGGACATTCCCCCTAACTTATAAATAGACCCGATCCGGCGGCCATTTTACATTCTTTCTTCTGTCACTATAGGGAGAGGTTGCTGTGTGGAGCAGGGAGAGATTGCAGTGACCCAAATCGCTAGCTATTTGGTACACAAAAGTTCTTTTCAGGACTGGTATAGGTGTTAGGTGTATATAGGTTTGCTGTGCTACTGATTGTTGCAGCAGCCTGAGTGTCTTTTGTCAGTTTAGAGAAAGGGACAGGATGGTGTCTGCTGCAGGGACAGTCAGTTTAGTCATTAGCTGTTACTATCAGGTCCACAAAAGTGCTATTCCAGTTATTGTTCCAGTAGCCTCTGTTTTTTCAGTTTATATAGGGACAGGCAGGAAGCAGTGTGTGAGGCAGTGAGGGTCAGTTTAATCAGTAGCTGTTAATACATTAGGTCCACAAAGGTTCTTTTCAGGACTGGTATCAGTGGTATGGTAATAGGCTTGTACACGTATAATATTCTTTCTTCCAAATATAGAAAGAATATTATACTTGACTGCTGCCCTTCTGCTGCAGTATGCTAATCATTCACAACCTACTTGTTCCACAAAGCTCCTTATAAGGACTGTTAATAACCTGGTGTAGGGTGCTATAGTACATAGGGTTGAGTGAGGTACAGTCTGCCATTCTATAAGGACTGGTATAGGTCCACAATACATAGGGTTGAGGTGCACTACTGCTGACCGCTGCCCTATACTGCAGCAGTCCTTCATCGGTATAGGGACTGACGTACAGTCTGCTAATCACTCACACACAACCTACTTGGTCCACAAAGGTCCTTATAAGGACTGGTAAGGTATAGGGTACTACAGTACATAGGGTTGAGTGAGGTACAGTCTGCCATTCTATAAGGACTGGTATAGGTCCACAATACATAGGGTTGAGGTGCACTACTGCTGACCGCTGCCCTATACTGCAGCAGTCCTTCATCGGTATAGGGACTGAGAGTTTTGTCACAGGGTCATTTAAAAAATGACAGGCAGAGGAAGAGGCAGGCCCTTCCGCAGGGGTGGTAGGGGTAGGGCAGGAGCAACAGGCTTGAGCCAAAGTGGGAAGTTGCAGAAGGTGCGTTCAATTACTTTAAAGGACGCACCAGACTTGGTTGAGTGGCTCGCTCAGCCTTACTCTTCTGCACCCTCCTCATCCTCTCGATCTACACCCTCTTCTTCACTCTCTGCTATGTGCACCCTCAAAGACACTACCACCAACAACACCACCACCACCACCACCACATACCTTCCGCTTGAGTCACAGGAATTATTTTCCGATCCATATCAAGAGGACATTTCTGATGCACAGCCACTCTTGGAATTGGATCAGGAAGAGGAGGTAGCAACAACCGCTACTCAGCAGTCTGACGACAGTACCCAGATCAGCCCAAGGAGGAGGTTGGTCCCCGGTGTTGCTGCCTACTCCGAGATCTCTACTTATAGCGGTGGGGAAGGTGACGTTGATGATGACGTGTCTAGTGATGTCACGTGGGTGCCCACAAGAGAGGAAGAGGAGGGGAGTTCAGAGAGAGATATGGACCAGCAGATAGGGAGGAGAAGCAAGAATAACTTACATTGCACAGGAGGGACAAAGCAGACTGCAAATGTATCAGGAGCGAGTCATCGACCATGTACGGTCACATCTGGCGCTCCCAGGACACCGGCACATGGCTCCGCAGTGTGGGCTTTTTTTTAACGTGTCCGCTGCTGACAATAGCGTTGCCATCTGCAATGTTTGCAGTCAATGCATTAGTCGCGGTAAGCCCAACACTCACCTAGGGATGACCGCCTTAAGAAGGCACATGAGCAGCCATCACCGAGCCCAGTGGGAGCAACGGAACACACAAAGCCACACTGCAGGCTCTCACCGTCCAGCCTCGTCTTCTACTTCTCCTTCTCCTCTCTCCTCACAATTGTCCTCCACGCCACCTTCCATCACGCCAAGCTCACGTTTTTCTGCAAAAAGGCAGGCTTCCGTGGGCCTAATGTTCGAGCGTAAAAAAATGATGACGCCAGATAACCCTCTTGCTCAACGGTTGATGGCTGGCTTGTCAGAACTGATAGCCCGCCAACTACTGCCATATAAACTGGTGGACTCGAAGGCCTTTCGCAAATTTGTGGCCATTGGAACACCACAATGGAAGGTCCCAGGAAGGAAGTATTTCTCAGAGAAGGGCATCCCAGAGCTATATGGCCATGTTCAGCGGCAAGTGAATGCATCTCTGGCACACAGTGTCGGTGCCAAGATACATCTGACCACAGACACGTGGTCTAGCAAACACGGGCAGGGAAGGTATATCACTTTTACTGCCCACTGGGTGAACCTTCTGACGGCCGTCAAGCATGTAACCCATGGCACCCGTGTAGATTTGGTTTTACCGCCACAGATTGCATGCAGGCCTGACTCTTCTTCTTCTCCTCCTCCTACTACTCCATCCTCCTCCCTCTCCTCCTCGGCTGACTCCTCCTTTTCCGCTGCTAGCGTCTCTTCCATTGTGCCGCCCAAGCTCCCCAGAACCTATTCGACATGCCAGGTGAGACGTTGCCATGCCGTGCTGCGTCTATTGTGCCTGGAAGCCAAGAGCCACACTGGCCCGGCACTCCTTTCAGCTTTGCGTTCACAGGCAGATCAGTGGCTAACACCGCTCAATTTGACAGTTGGTAAAGTGGTGTGTGACAACGGTGCCAATCTGCTTAGCGCATTGAAACAGGGCAAAATCATGCACGTGCCATGCATGGCACACGTCTTAAACTTGGTCGTGCAGCGATTCCTTGTCAAATACCCTGGGGTCCAGGACATCTTGCAGCAGGCAAGGAAAATCTCGGCCCATTTCAGAAGATCTTACACGGCTATGGCTCGGCTTGCTGACATTCAGCGGCGACACAATCTGCCGGTCAGACGTCTTATTTGCGATTGCCCGACGCGATGGAACTCAACCTTCTATCTGCTTGAAAGGCTGCTCCAGCAGAAACGTGCAGTTAACGTCTACCTGTATGAACTCTGCGGCAGAACCGGTTCTGGGGAGCTGTTTTTTTTTTCACCGCGCCAGTGGCTGCTCATGCACAACGCATGCAGACTTCTGCGCCCATTTGAGGAGATCACCAAACTGGTCAGTCGCAGCCATGGCGCCATCAGTGACATGGTACCTTATGCCTTCTTTATGGAGCGTGCATTGCATCATGTCATTGATCAAGCTGTGGAGGAGCAGGAGTGGGAAGATGAGGAAGTCACAATGCTGGATGAATTCCCAGGGGGGGCTACTCTATCTGAGACAAGTCAACAACAGGAGTCTGAAGAGGAGTCAGAGGAGGATGGTGCCGGGGCGGATGAGGAGGAGCAAGAAGAGCATGCTTTAAACCTTTCTGGGATCCCTGTTGTGCGTGGATGGGGAGAGGAGAATGAAGAGGACGACATTATCCTGGATGATGAGCAGGAGCCAGGCCACCACACCGCTTCCAGTTTAGTGCAAATGGGGGCCTTCATGCTCCAGTGTTTTAATAGGGACCCCCGTATAAAAAGCATAAGGGTCAAGGACCAGTACTGGGTGGCAACGTACTTAGACCCCCCACACAAACACAAAATGGCGGAAATGTTACCGCCGTCACAGAGGGCTGGCAAAATGGAGCACTTCCAGGCCTTGCTTCGAGAAATGCTGCATTCTGCTTTTGCGTGCGCTGGCAGAGGAGCAATTCCCACTCCCAGAGAAGGAGTTGCGGGTACCAATCGAACAGCGCCTGCAAGAAGAGGCCGGTTTGAAGATGTGTTGGTGACTTCAGATATGAGGTCATTCTTTCAGCTGACCCATCGACAGGTGTCATCCGGATCCAGCATCAGGGAACGCCTAGACCGTCAGGTGTCCGACTACATCGGGTTAACGGCCGATGTGGACGCTCTGAGGAGTGATGAACCCCTGGACTACTGGGTGGGCAGGCTTGACCTCTGGCCAGAGCTTGCCCAATTTGCAATCGAACTGTTGGCTTGCCCCTCATCCAGTGTCCTGTCCGAAAGGACGTTCAGCGCAGCAGGGGGGATCGTGACCGATAAGCGTACTCGCCTAGCTCACGACAGTGTTAACTACCTCACATTTCTAAAAATGAATGAGGCATGGATCTCGGAGGAATTCAACACATGTGACCAGTAGACCATGTATATGTCTATAAACAATTTTTTTAATCGAGCACAGAGACCTTCTTTCTTCATTTGGCTCACTTCCTTGTCCAAAAAAAGCACACCGTACTATATGCCCGTACCCTCCTCTTTGAAGAGGTTGAGCGGTGTCATATTTCTACTGGGGCTGCTTATTATGAGGGGCTCCCACCATCCCTGTGCTGTGCTGACATCCTCCTGGGGCTGTACCTCTGCTGTGCATATTATGAGGGTCTCCCACCATCCCCGTGCTGTGCTGACTTCCTCCTGGGGCTGTACTTCTGCTGTGCATATTTTGAGGTGCTCCCACCATCCCTGTGCTATGCTCATTATGAGGGGATCCCACCATCCCTGTGCTGTGCTGACTTCCTCCTGGGGCTGCTTATTATGAGGGGCTCCCACCATCCCTGTGCTATGCTGACATCCTCCTGGGGCTGCTTATTATGAGGGGCTCCCACCATCCCTGTGCTATTCTGACATCCTCCTGGGGCTGCTTATTATGAGGGGCTCCCACCATCCCTGTGCTATGCTCATTATGAGGGGCTCCCACCATCCCTGTGCTATGCTCATTATGAGGGGCTCCCACCATCCCTGTGCTATGCTGACTTCCTCCTGGGGCTGCTTACGGTGCAGGTGTCAGTGCTGTATATCACGGTGCTGATGTCAGTACTCTTTATCACGGTGCTGTTGTCAGTGCTGTACATCACGGTGCTGATGTTAGTGCTTTATGTCACGCTGCTGATGTCAGTGCTCTCTATCACAGTGCTGCTGTCAGTGCTGCATTTCACGGTGCAGGTGTCATTGCTGTATGTCACGCTGCTGATGTCAGTGCTCTCTATCATGGTGCTGTTGTCAGATGACTCTATCACGGTGCAGGTGTCATTGCTGTATGTCACGCTGCTGGTGATCATCTCCTGCACCCTCTTCTTTGCCTACCCTGGTCCCTGACCTTCCCTCTCCTCCATTGCCTTCATGCGCTCCACAGTCCTGAATTGTCACAACAATTTCCCATATAAAAAAAGAATGCTTGTAGTTGTCGATCCCAGATTCACCTCATACATGTGTTATGTCATTGGCCATGTGGTGGGACTATGTTTGCACAGATATTAATTATTTTTTGGCTGCAAATTTGACCTGTAGGTTTGCGAAGTTTGCCTCCCATTGAAGTCAATGGGGCCCGCCGCGAACGTTCCGGTTCGCGAACTATCGGCCGCGTTCGCGGTCCGCATTCGCGAAACGTCCCGTCGGAAGTCCGTCCATCACTAGTCACTGTCTGTTATTTTACCACTTGGAGTGATAATGGGAGGTTTATCTGAGTTGCACCTTCTGTTTTAGAGATCTGGAGGAAATTGCAAAGCAATGGGATCAGAGGTGGTAAAAGCAATTTATGGGAACAATCTGTACATTATGTGCCTAGTCAATTAGAATAGTTCTATTTTCTTTTTATATATTTTTTTTCTTTTTATCATCACACATAATTTTATAATAGAGGGGTGTGACAGACCAAGCTGGGACCAAGGCTTTTGGAGGGAACTGAATGCGAGCCTCTTGCCCACCGATTCTGGGCCCTGGCATTTGGGGGGACGGTGCTCTTTGTGAGCTGTATGCCCGGGGACCCCTGAGGTGGTGTTACTTGGATTCAGGTCTGTGCCCCCCCCCCCCCACCCCCAAAGACACACAGACTCTGGATATGTATTTGCCATATTAGCAATAGTGACTGAATCAGACTGTTGGGACACAAACTGTTAGATGCTAATATCAACTCCAGCCACCTGTCTGTTGTGTAAACGAGTCTAGTCTGGCTTGTAAGAGTATTCCACACATTGTTGTTTGTGCTAATTAACCCTGTGTTGATGTTTATGGTAATGTGTATTGAATAGTCAGTCAGTGAGCTCAGAGAGGTAAAGTCTTACCCTGAAAAGTCTTATCTCTCAGACAACTAGTCAATGATTAGATAATTAGCTCATGCTGATTAGGATAGGTTTTAGTCATCCTGCTGAATATATTTGTGGGAGATCTCAAATAAAAGACTATTCCTGATGTACTCCAAGACTGGTGTTGTCTAGTTCTTGGGGGTCCCTATAGCCAGAGCCATCGGACTTGTGTTCCAGGACTTAGGAAGCGGTATACTGATGGAAGCACTCAAGCGGAGTGTGGGGGACGTTCCGTCACAAGAGGCTATTACAGCCAGGTGATGAAAGGTTACATTGTTTTAGGTAAAATGCGTGACGCCTTTCCTTTGAGCCCATTCACACTAACATTCCCTGTAACCCCCAACAGTAAATCTCCTTGTAGCCCTGTCACTAACCCTTTTTGTAACTAGAACATTATCCTTCCCTGTAAAGCCAACATTAGCACTCTAGGGAAACTTCAATTTGAACACTCCCTGTTAGCCTAAGCCCTTGTACACACGGTCGGAGATTCCGACAACCAAACCCATCGGAGTAATTCCGACGGATTAATTCCGGAAGAGGTCTGGAAGTGATGTTGCATACACACACGGTCGGACTAAGTTTTCAGAAAATCCGATTGTACATAACGTGATGACGTTATTTTGTTACGACGGGACTCAATTCAGGCTAGTAGCCAATAGCTTTTGTCTAGGAATTAGATCTGAGCGTGCGTGGCACTTTGTCCGTTGGCGTAGGCTACACATGATTGGAGTATGTCCGATTGGAGCATCTTGTCGGAAAATTTTACCGGCAAGTTGGAAAAGTTGGTCCGTCGGATATTCCGACGGAAAAAGTCCGATGGAGACAACACACAGTCGGAATATCCAACAAAGCGTTCCGATAGGACACATTCCGTCGGAATCTCCGACTGTGTGTACAAGGGCTAACACTTTATGATATAATACTGTTCTTTTAAGAACTGGCATCACATCCAATAATTGATAATCAAAAGCATCATCTCCACTGCAAACAACAAGGTCGTGGAATTGAGTATTGATGACTCACCTGTGTGGATCTCCAAAGGAGCCTCCTCCTCTTTAATCCTCACACATCTTTCTTCCTCCTTTTTCAATCCTCACACATTCTTCTTCCTTCTCCTCTTAATCTTTGATGTGTCTCTGGGTGGCTCTGGTGTCTGTGAATAAAGATGAGAGTGAAGCCCTCTGTATTGAAATGGATTAGAGACCCCAGAGAGTGTGTGTGGGGGAGACTGGTCACGTCTCTTGGCTATGACATGATGTGAGGAGAGCCGGAGTCTAAGCCCTTGTACACACGGTCGGAGAATCTGTCGGAATGAGTCTTATCGGACCGTGTCGTCAGATAATCCGACTGTGTGTGGTATGCATCGGACTGATTCCGTCCGAATCTCCGTCCGACCCAATTTTCCAACATGTTGGAAATATTTCCCGACCAACTGGGCCAGACGGACCTAATCCGATCATGTGTAGAGCATTTTGATCGGACCAAGTGCCACGCATGCTCAGATCAAATTCCTACATCAAAGCTATTGGCTACTAGCCTGAATGTAGTCCCATCGTAACGAAATTACGTCATCACTGTCTGAAAGATTGGATTTTTCTCCAACTTGGCCCAACCGTGTGTATGCAACAGTTTCGGACATAATCCGTCGGACTAAATCCGACGGGCAAAATCCGACGGATTTGGTTGGCAAAATCTCCTACCGTGTGTACGTGGGCTAATAGAGGCTGATGGCTCCTGACTCCCCCACTGGGCACATACTGTCTCCCCATTACTGTCTACTGACAGAGGAGGGGGGAGAAGAGATTGTTGTAGTGACTGAACAAGGAGAATTTGGGACTCTTCTCTGGATTTAGTGTTTATTACTTATCTGGGCTGACCTCTGGAGGAATGTTCTCCTCTGTCTTACATGGATCATCACACCTCACAAAGTTAAAGTCAAGCTGAACAGTAATCAGGGCTGCACCCTAAATACTACAAATATGTAATTGTACAAAATTCAAAAGTTTCATCTATTGAAGATTCGTTGTGTTATTTATTAAAAACCTAGGTTTCATCTACCTGATCCTCCTGAAGGATCTCCTGATATTCTTGTGTGGAGTCCCGGGAATACAGAGGACGGGGACATCTCTCTGGGGGATTTCTGTTACTGGTTCTATCTGTAGGAAACACACACACTGACTAAATACATGGTTTCTATGTCTTTATATCAGAGGATGCGTTTATCTAGGTGGATCCTCAGCACAAGAAATGAAAATCACCTCTTACTCTGCGATGTGAGGGGCGTCTGATTCTATATCATGATGTCCTCATGTCCTTTTTAATAAGCTCACTCCTCGGAAAGTCTAAGTTAGAAGATAGAAAATACTCACGATGAAGCTGCATTAAGCAAAATATATGAAACATTTAAAACAGAACCTGTGAAAAACCTAAGGCAAGTGACGGTGGAGAGGAGATAGCCTTCATTTCCCTTCACTACATTTCCCCCAATCTATGGTTTGTCTACAGTTGGCCAATGTAATGGACGTCACATTAGTCTTGTGCTGCAAACACCATGGGCGTCGGGTATTTTATTATACTCGGTTTCTCAAGATCCTTGTGCAGCAGGCACCATAAGGTGTCCAGTTTTATCTTCTACTCTCTCCCTCAAGTCCTTTGTGCAGCAGGCACCATAAGGTGTCTGGTCTTATCTTCTACTCTCTCCCTCAAGACCCTTGTGCAGCAGGCACCATAAGGCATCCAGTCTTATCGTCTACTCGCTCCCTCAAGAATCTCTTGCAGTAGGCACGAAAAGGCATTCGGTCTTATCTTTTATTCGCTCCCTCAAGACCCTTGTGCAGTAGGCACCAATAAGACATCCAGTCTTATCTTTTACTCGCATCCTCAAGAACCTTGTGCAGCAGGCCCCGTAAGGCATTAGAAGATAAAAAAATCCTTGCTGAATTAAACAAAATACTGTATATGAAACATTTAAAACAGAAGCCATTTAAAATGAAAATAACGAGAAGCAGCAAACACTTACGTAGGTGAAAAATCTAAGGAAAGTGATAGTGGTGAGGAGATAGCCTTCATCTCTCATCAATACCTTTCCCCCCCAATCTATGGTTTGTCTACAGCTGCCCAATGTAATAGACATCATATTGGTCTTGTACTGTAGGCATGACAGGGCGTCTGGTCTTATCTACTACTCGCTTCCTCAAGACCCTTGTGAAGTAGGCACCAATAAGGCATCAGGTCTTATCTTCTACTCGCACCCTCAAGAACCTTGCGCAGCTGGCAGCATAAGGCACCCAGTGTTATCTTGTACTTACTCCCTCAAGAACCTTGTTCAGTAGGCACCATAAGACATCCAAGTCTGATCTTCTACTCGCTCCCTCCTCCCTGTCCTTACAGTTGGCCAATTTAATGGATGTCACATTAGTCTTGTGCTGCAAACACCATGGGCGTCGGGTATTTTATTCTACTCGGTTTCTCAAGATCCTTGTGCAGCAGGCACCAAAAGGTGTCCAGTTTTATCTTCTACTCTCTCCCTCAAGTCATTTGTGCAGCAGGCACCATAAGGTGTCTGGTCTTATCTTCTACTCTCTCCCTCAAGACCATTGTGCAGCAGGCATCATAAGGCATCCAGTCTTATCGTCTACTCGCTCCCTCAAGAATCTTGTGCAGTAGGCACGATAAGGCATCCGGTCTTATCTTCTACTCACACCCTCAAGAACCTTGTGCAGCTGGCAGCATAAGGCACCCAGTGTTATCTTTTACTTACTCCCTCAATAACCTTGTTCAGTAGGCACCATAAGACATCCAGTCTGATCTTCTACTCGCTCCCTCCTCCCTGTCCAAGGTTCAACGTTATGAAGTCTGAACTTGCACATTTGTAAGCTACCTCATTATTATGGTAGGACGAATTATGAAATGGGTCCCAGCACTTTCTGTGGATTGGACGGGGGTTCATGTTACCCCACATGGTGGTGAATAGGGAGAAGGAAGATAGACGGCCCTGTGTACCCTATGCTACATAGAATCAAATATTTCAGTGGTGGATCAGGACGTGTGAAGTAAAAGATCACTCATGAGCTAAACTGTGGGTTAACTGTAGCGCTGGCTCCTGACGAGCAGGCGCTCTTGTTTTTTGTAAAGTTAAGTTACCTGAAGTCACAGTTGCGCTTTGGGATTATTTCTTGAAATGTCTGGTTTCAGTGCCAGTTCAGCTGGGTTGCACTGGGTTCTCTTTGACCACAGGTGTCACTGAGACCACCGGCAAGAGTAGAAACACAATCTAGCTGGATGCATTGAATGCCACCTATCTCTCGGAACCAGCCCAGTGGGAGTGTTCTGCTGTGCATTCTAGGGGGTGGTATTTAAGGTACAGACAACATGTTGGCGGGGGATTATTTTCTGTCTTTTTGGTTCTGGTGGTCCTCCTGACCCAGCCCCATGGCCCTCCTGGCCTGGGGTGCGGAACTATGCATCCTGAGTCTCGGGGCTGGCTGGCCCGAGGTGACGCAACTGAAGGGATGGGCCCAAGCGCGTTTCGGGGGCCTATTGATCCAAGAATGGTCCGGTGCCATCTCATGAGAAGGGAGAGGCCCAGCAACTGAAGAACACCAGGGGGGGGGACTCTTTCAGGAGAAGGCCGTGCGCAAGGCTGGCTTCTCTGGAGGAGCCTGGAGGCTTAGTTGAAGGACGCAGCCTGGATCAACACTCATACGGTATCGCCGGATTGGCTGAGAGAAACTGGTACCACATGTCAGTTCTTTAAATTTATCCACATCCCTCAGTAACGCTCAAGTGTATCTCACAAGTCTGTGGCAGAGACTTTACCGAGCATCCCACCGGCTGCTAGGCCTAGTGAGAGAGGTCTATCCGGGGGTTGTTGAATCCAATGTGGAACCATTTTATTCTCTGGATTCTTTCAATATCTTCATCCTGCAATTTAAGTGCCTGAACTCACCCCTAATCCTCTACCCTCTGTTAAGAGACTGTGTTTTCCTAAATAAATAACCCAAAAGAGGATTCAGTGTCAGTTTCAATTTTCTTTGGGCCATTTACCACGGGATCCCCAAGATGGAGAAGCAAGCAGGTGAGGTAACGGTAAGCCCAAATAAAACCAGCAGCTCCTTCGGGGGTTAGTGCTACATAACCAATTATCATCTAAATACAATATGTCATGTGCAACCTTCCTTAAAGCAGAACTTTACCCAAACATTCCACATTAATAATTATGCTACCAAAACGAGTGTGTGTTGTAAATTGCCTCCAGCATTGCTCCAATTTCTTCTTCCTGGAGGCTGCCATTTTGCTGAAGTTCAGAGCCCCAGAGCAGCAGAAAACCTTTAGGCTGTCGGCAGATCAGGCTCTACTGGTTCTGATTTTCAGCACAGTACCAAGAATAGAGAGCAACTGAGCATGTGCAAAGTAGGGCGACTGTGTATTACTGGATTTTGCACGGTATACACACCTATTTTTTATGTTTTACATAACAATACTTGCAAAAGGGGCCACCATAAAGCAATTTTCATTTCATTTTCTGACTTCAAATCTGGGTGTGCGCAGGAACTTCCTGTAATAAAGAGCAGTCACTGCTGCTCTTTCTCCTTGTTCAGGGTGACTGGTTTTGTCCCCCCCGTAGTTTTCTATAGTGGGTGGAGCCTGCTGAGTCCCTCCCACAGCTCTCTGCACAGGCTAGGTACATAAAAAGGATGATGTTACGGCTATTTTACAAGGTAATATCTAGGTTTGCAAAGCCATTTGGTGCATACAAAGTGGATTTATAGCCGTTGAATATGTCTGAATGATAGTTTTTGCACCTGGGTTTCTGTTTTAAAAATAAAGTAATGATGCACTGAGATGATGGTATAATTTATGGTTGTCTGCACAGCAGAGAAATCAGATTTTCTGGATAGCTGGTGTTCCTACGTCAAAATCGTGTCACCTTTAGGTCATGTAAGTGACGTTCCGCCAGCTGCGCATGCATTCACCGCTACCAGGTTCGCTAATCTAACAGAACACCGGTGTTTCATCACATTTGGCTACCTGCTGGACTGCACCTGCGCGATGCCGCCATATGTGTTCCAACACTGTGGCTATCTGCGCTTGTGCAGAATTTTTTCGCCACACCCGAGTCCAGGTTCAAGCTCCACCATCCAAGTGGACATAGAGTTAGATTATAATTATGCCTAGCGAAGTGGCAAAGTGGTCTTACAACAGTGTTGGAATGCATATGTCGACGTTGCGCATGTGCAGTCCAGCAGTTAGCAAAATGCAATGGGTAGCCATTAGGGATGAGCTCAGGCGTGTTCGCACAGCTCACGTGCAGAGCCCGCCAGGAAGTGGGTGCAGCGCTGCGCTAATCACAGGCAGTGAGACATTGCCCCGATGTGCAGCTGCATAGATCGGACAATGTCTCACGGCCTGTGATTAGCGCAGCGCTGTGCCCACTTCCTGGCGGGCTCTGCACGTGAAGTATGCGAACACGCCGGAGCTCATCCTTAATAGCAATATGTGAAGAAACACCGGCAGTCAGAAGGAGGCAGACATCTTACTACACCCAGCTATGTCTTGAGTCATTTTAGCAATAAAGTGAGTGTATATAAATAAATATAGTATATTGACATCTGTGATGCTGTTCGATTTTGAAAGCATAAATTCTTAGTGCTGAGCAGTGCTGGGTGTACCAGCATGGCCTCCACCACCGTCCTACTGCTGGCGTCCAGCTTCTTTCAAAATGTACCATCAAAACAGCATCACAGATGTCAATATACTGTATTTATTTATTTATATACACTCACTTTATTGCTTAAATTACTCTGAAATTCAAGACAAAGCTGGGTGTAGTAAGATGTCTACCTCCTTCTTCTGAATGCAGGTGTTCTGTCAGATTAGCTGGTAGCGGTGGAACGCATGCGCAGTTTACGGAACGTCACTTCCGGTACCTAATCTGACGGAAGACTGGTGTTCTGCCTAATAGAGTCCGGTCATCGATATGTGTCCGCTCCGTACTGCGCATGCGCAGTACGGAGCAGACGAAGCTTCGGAAAATCTCTGAAGCTGAACGGCACCTGCGCCGTGAGAGGAGGTGGTAGCCCCACCATCCAAGCGGACATAGGGTTGTGAATTTTAGAGGGCCGCTCGCCACGCTTCGGGCTCGGCCTCGCTGCGCTCGGCTCTTTTTTATTCTAACTCTATGTCCGCTTGGATAGTGGGGATAGAACCTGGACTCACGGCGCAGGCGCCGTTCATCCTCGCCAATTTTCGGAATCTGTGTTCCTGTGTACTGCGCATGCGCAGTACGCAGGGGACAGCATCTGATGGAGGACCCTATTTGACAAGACACCGTCCAATCCTAATTCACATGGAGAGTGTGACATTTGCACACCGAATTATCTGCAGGAGTGAGCAGATCCTTCTGTGTATTCACAATCAGACCCATAGGAGTCAAAGAATACAGAAATCACAACCTGACACGTATAGAGGCCAATGACTAGCAGGGAGATGAGGAAGGATTTGTGGAGGTGACAGGACCCCTTTCTCCCATAATAACAAGCCATTATTACCTCCTCCTCCTCCTCCCTGGACACACACTCTCCACACTCACACCTCCACTAGCTGTTGCAAATTCTAGTTATTATTCTCGGTGGGCTTCAAGAAAATGGCGCCGAACGCTAGAGAACAGTCCGCCCACTTCCGACCTCATACCTTACAGCACAAATAATTTCTCACTATCGTTTCCTTGCAGCAGCCATTTTCTTGTAGTGCAAATCACCTAACAGTTGCAGATTTGTTTTTAAAATAGTATTATTGGAGTATTTAATAACAGTTAGGTATACAAAATATAATTTCAGTTTAATATCTTTAATTCTAATTATATTATTCGTTTTATTGCCCTTGTTTACACATGAAGCAATAGAGCTGCCTCTACAACCAAGGGTTGGTGGCCATTTTGTTGTAGTCCGTGATCTTTTTGTTCTTTCTTCACAAATAATGGTGATTGGTTATTTAAGTTCCCTCAGGAAGAGGCCATGAATGGAATGGGGTGGGAGCTTCACACATCACAGAAAAGACTAGAAGTACCAAGAAAATAACATCCCATGAGTGTAAAGTCTTCATTAATGTTGGAATCCCCCTGAGAGTGTGTGAACAGTGAGGAGGAGGTAATAATGTCTTATTATTATGAGAGAAGGGGGTCCCAGCACTCTGTGTGTGGACTGGGGTGGTCCCGGGCGCTCTGCGTGGACTGGGGTGGTCCCGGGCGCTCTGCGTGGACTGGGGTTGTCCCGGGCGCTCTGCGTGGACTGGGGTTGTCCCGGGCGCTCTGCGTGGACTGGGGTTGTCCCGGGCGCTCTGCGTGGATTGGGGTTGTCCCGGGCGCTCTGCGTAAACTGGGGTTGTCCCGGGCGCTCTGTGTGGACTGGGGTTGTCCCGGGCGCTCTGTGTGGACTGGGGTTGTCCCGGGCGCTCTGTGTGGACTGGGGTTGTCCCGTGCGCTTTGCGCGGACTGGGGTGGTTCCAGCACTCTGTGTGTGGACTGGGGGGTCCCGGGCGCTCTGCGTGGACTGGGGGGGGGGGTGCCGGGGCGCTCTGCGTGGACTGGGGGGGGGGGGGTCCCGGGCGCTCTGCGTGGACTGGGGTTGTCCCGGGCGCTCTGCGTGGACTGGGGTTGTCCCGGGCGCTCTGCGTGGACTGGGGTTGTCCCGGGCGCTCTGCGTGGATTGGGGTTGTCCCGGGCGCTCTGCGTAAACTGGGGTTGTCCCGGGCGCTCTGTGTGGACTGGGGTTGTCCCGGGCGCTCTGTGTGGACTGGGGTTGTCCCGGGCGCTCTGTGTGGACTGGGGTTGTCCCGTGCGCTTTGCGCGGACTGGGGTGGTTCCAGCACTCTGTGTGTGGACTGGGGGGTCCCGGGCGCTCTGCGTGGACTGGGGGGGGGGTGCCGGGGCGCTCTGCGTGGACTGGGGGGGGGGGGTCCCGGGCGCTCTGCGTGGACTGGGGCGGTCGCGGGCGAATTAGGAACTTTGTGATGCCATTGGTTAGAAAGGGGCGTATTTTGGAGATGTTGCGGAGGTTGAGCCGGCAAGATTTGGACAGTGGTTGGATGTGGGGCTGAAAGGAGAGTTCAGAGTCCTAGAATCTTGGCATGAGGGGACTGGCTGATAGTTGTGCCAACAAACTTGACAGAGAGATCAGGGGAAGGGGCACGTGGGGGAGAAACAATTATAAGTTCGGTTTTGGATAGATTGAGTTTGAGGAAGTGACGTGACATCCAGACTGATATGTCTGTTAGTAAATTAGTCATACATGAGGAGTAAGGATGAGCTCCGGCATGTTCTCAAACGGCATGTGCCGATTCCGCCAGGAAGTCGGCACTGCGGAGCGCTAATCGTGAGCAGTGAGACATTTCCTGATGTGCGGCTGCAGAGATCGGGAAACGTCTCCGTGCCTGTGATTAGCGCTGTGCAGTGCCAACCTCCTGGCTGGCTCGGCACGTGACGTTTACAAACATGGCTCCTTAGTGAGGAGACTGAGGGAGTGAGCTGAGGGGTATATCTCCATAGGCGACGCTTTAAACGCCTTTACCAGTTACCTATTTAAAGTTACAGAGGAGGTCTAGTGCTAGAATTATTGCTCTGGCTCTAACCTCACATGTGTGGTGCGAATACCTTTTACGCATGCGTTCGCTTCTGCGCATGAGCAAAGAAGGATGGAACACTTGTAAAAATAATTTTTTAATTATTATTTAACTTTTTATTTTTACACTGTCTCCTTATTTTTATTTATTTTTTAATCACTTTTATTTAGGGCTGTGGAAATTAAAGATGAATTCCTCGATTAACCACTTGCTTTCTGGGCACTTAAACCCCCCTCAGTCCCAGACCAATTTTCAGCTTTCAGCGCTGATGCACTTTGAATGACAATTGCGTCGGCATACAACACTGTACCCAAATGAAATTTTTATCATTTTTTTCCCACAAATCGAGCTTTCTTTTGGTGGTATTTAATTACAGCTGGGAGTTTTATTTTTTGCTAAACAAACAAAAAAAGATGCAAAAAAAAAAAAAAAATCATGTTTAATAGTTTGTTATAAAATTTTGCAAACAGATAATTTTTCTCCTTCATTGAAGAGCGCTGATGAGGCGGCACTGATAAGCTGCACTGGTGGGCACTGATAGGCACAGATAAGGTGGCACTAATAGGCACAGATAAGGCGGCACCGATGGGCACAGATAAAGCGGCACTGGTGGGCAAAGATGGGCACAGATAAGATGGCACGGATGGGTGGCACTAAGGGGCACTGATAGATGGGACTGATGGGCACTGATAGGTGGCACTGCTGGGCACTGATGGGCGGCACTGATGGGCACTGGTAGATGACACTGATGGGCACTGATATGTGGCACTGGGGTGCAACACCTTTGTTGAGGCAGATTGTGGGCACTGCTGGGTGGCACTGTGGGCACTGCTGGGTGGCACTGTGGGCACTGCTGGGTGGCACTGTGGGCACTGCTGGGTGGCACTGACAGGGGGCACTTATATTTTATTGAGGTGGCACTGGCAGGGGGCAGGTGGGCACTGGCAGGGCTGGCCGTGATCGGGACTGATTTTTTTCTCCTCGCGCTGTCAGCGCGAGGAGGAATAATAGCCGATTACGGCTCCGTTGTATCACATGATCAGCTGTCATTGGCTGACAGCTGATCACGTGATAAGGGGTCGGGATCGACCCCTTGCTCGGATCGGTGATCAGGCGAGTCTCATAGACTCGCCGATCACAGAGCACGCCGTGCGCGCCCCTCAGGGGGCGCGCAGGCCGCTCGTGCACGGGACGATGGCAATAGACGTAGGGAAGGGGGAGGAGTCCGGTGATGTCGACGTTCTGATTGAACGTACCACATACGTGGGAGGAGCTATGCATGACGTCACCCGCTGCTGTCCTACGGAACTTACACGATTGTCGGCTTTCCATGCTTTGTTTTTATCATCTCTGGAGGGGAGAACGCCCCCTCCTACTGCTTTGGAATCCGTTCCAGTGACGCATGAGGAAACAAGCTACCGGCTACAAAAAGATTGTACCAGTGTTGTGGCTGATGGCTTCATCCATAGCCCCTGTAAACCACTTGTAAACTGCAACGTATATATACGTATTGCAGTCGGCAAGTGGTTAATTTATCTTTCTCTCACGTTTTGTCACTCTGTGAACATTAGGTTCCTTTCTCCCCTGAATCGGAGAGTTTCTCTTCGGGGGTGCCCCTGACCTAGTACTCATTGCTTGAATTCAGATGGGGGGAACTGTGGCCTTCAGGAGTAGAAAATATCCCAGCATCAGTTGGAGTAAAAAATGCCCTATTGTTGGTGTCACTGGGAGGAAATGTGCCCCATCGTTGGAGTCACTGGAAGGAATTGTGCCCCATTGTCGGCGTCACTGGGAAGGAATTGTGCCCCATTGTCGGCGTCACTGGGAAGGAATTGTGCCCCATCGTCGGCGTCACTGGGAAGGAATTGTACCCCATCGTCGGCGTCACTGGGAAGGAATTGTGCCCCATCGTCGGCGTCACTGGGAAGGAATTGTGCCCCATCGTCGGCGTCACTGGGAAGGAATTGTGCCCCATCGTCGGCGTCACTGGGAAGGAATTGTGCCCCATCGTCGGCGCCACTGGGAAGGAATTGTGCCCCATCGTCGGCGCCACTGGGAAGGAATTGTGCCCCATCGTCGGCGCCACTGGGAAGGAATTGTGCCCCATCGTCGGCGCCACTGGGAAGGAATTGTGCCCCATCGTCGGCGCCACTGGGAAGGAATTGTGCCCCATCGTCGGCGCCACTGGGAAGGAATTGTGCCCCATCGTCGGCGCCACTGGGAAGGAATTGTGCCCCATCGTCGGCCTCACTCTGAGGAGTTGTTCCCTATCGTTCTGCCCTCTCTCTGAGGAGTTGTTCCCCATCGTTCTACCCTCACTCTGAGGAGTTGTTCCCCATTGTGCCCCATGGCCCCATTGTTGGTGTCATCCTCAGTTTCAATTAAGGAAATAGTACCATAATGGCCAGATACAAGCAAGCAAAGGTCTGCATCCGGCCCTTTTTCCTCAATTTGGAGACCACTGGGTTAGGTGAACCATGTTGAAGGGGGGGGGGGGGGTGTCAGGCTAAGGTCCTAGTCCTTTGGGGGTATGGACAAGACACACCCTTGAGTACATTGTGTGTGTGTGTGTGTGTGTGTTTTACATTTGCACTTTTTTATACACTTAGGCTGGGTTCATACATGTGCGGTGCTAATTGACAAAGTAATTGTTTAGCGTTTCAGGTCAGGATTTGATAAGGTCAGGATTTTATCTTGTTCACAACTGAATTACATGTGCGATTAAGAAATGTTCCCATAGAAGTTAATGCCTGAATTTGCACCGGACCGCACTACTCGGACAACTGACATGACTCTTTTTCAATTGGCAGTGAATCGGCACTCCGGCTGCACCGGACATACTGTATGTGAACAGGCACAATAGAAAGCAATGTTCTTTCACATGTCATGTGAATTGGATTCAGTTCAAAATGCATCCAATTTGCATATGTGTGAACCCAGCCTTAGGTGTTTTGTTTTTGCGCGCCACTACAGATTTTAAAGTAACAATCTTATGATCTTGTCCTACTTCCCAAATCCCTGATCTACTAAAGGAGCACCAAGAGGTATCTGATGCATCTTCATCTCCCATGGATATGTATCGAAATGCCAGAGTTTGAAAGCATAACTGAAAGGCCACAGAAAAATATCACAGTTTTGAACATAAATTTCAGAGCAGTACATGTACAGGCAGTGGCATTTCTAATAATATTGGTTTCTTATTCTAGCTTGTATTTTAGGCACATTGGACATATAGAGAGGTATATAGGACTCAAGGACGTCACGATGGAGAACCGGCCGCCCCTCACATCACCGGGTAAGAGGAGACTTTCATTTGTTGAAAAGGAGAGAAGAGTTTTGAGGATTCACCTAGATACACACATCCTCTGTTTATGGATGAGCTCAGATGAGTTCAGATCCTAGTCTGAACCTACATGACAAAGCCCACCGAGAAGCTGTCACCTGTGTTGAGCAACTGTGGGTCAGGGAATGGCTCAGCCATTTATCATTGGCGCAGTACAGATGACAGCTTCCCGGCGGGCTCAATAAAAATGGGTCCGGACATGGATCCTGAGCTCATCCTTACCTGTGATATAAAGACATAGAAACAATGTATTCAGTCAGTATGTGTGTTTCCTACAGATGGATCCAGTAACAGAAATCCCCCGGAGAGATGTCCCTGTCCTCTGTATTCCTGGGACTCCACACAGGAACATCAGGAGGATCAAGAGATCCCTCAGGAAGATCAGGTAGATGAGATTAAAGTAGAACTATAGGCAACCCTTTTTTTTTTTTTTTTTTTTTTTTTTTTTCCCTCTTTGGATGTAGTAAGGGAGGATTATATCTCCTGTCAGGTTATTTTTTGTTATCTGTGCACCATTGGGGAGATTTTTCTTCACTTCCTGTCCCATAGCCTAAGAGGAAGTGAGAGCAAATCCCTGCAAATTAAGGGAATCTCTTGGGACCCCGAGGTCACCGGAGCTAGTGTCCCTATTGGAAGATTTCCCCTCTTACATTCACTTTCAATGAAAATGGTTAATGGGACAATTTGAGAGGGTGAATCTCCTTAATGCTGGAAAAAAAAAAACCACCAGGACAAAAATCATAATTTATTTAGACATCAACATTATAGAATGCAGACCAAGCATACCAGAACCCCAGTGGGGCATGCAACCCAAAACCCCAACCAAAGACACCCCCCCACCACAATCCCAACTCGCCATCCCCACCCAAAAGGGGCCACCCCAACTTCTGCACTCCAAAGGAATCCAGGAGAGTTGCCCTCTTCCACTAGCCCACTCATCCCCTCCACTACTAGATGAAGTCCTCTAAATGGGGAGCAATATGCCCTATGTAACCTGCCCAGGTTAGGGAAAAGTGACAGTCAATGAAGAGGAAGTCCCATACAAGTGGGATAAATCTGAAAGTATAAGCACTGGCGGATGATCCTATTCCAATTGCTGCACTTCACGGTGATCAAAGGTGCGTATACGGGCTGCGTGCTATACACAAATAACATCAGCAATGCTATACACAAATAACATAGAGTGGATCTCCTTAAAGTGGTGGGCCAGCGAAAAAAATAAATTAAAAGTCAGCAGCTACAAACACTGTAGCTGCTAACTTTTAAAGCGGGATTCCACCCTAAAGTGGAACCTCCGCTGATCGGAACCCCCCCCCCCCCTCCGGTGTCACAATTGACACCTTTCAGGGGGGAGGGGGGTGGAGATACCTGTCAAAGACAGGTATTTTCACCCACTTCCGGGCATAGACTCCCACGGGAGTCTACGCCATTTCCTGCCCTGCCGCGCTGTCTGCTGGGACACACACGGGTCCCAGTGACAGCGCAGAGATTTCCTATTGCGCGGCGCCGCTCGCGCATGCGCAGTAGGGAACCGGGAAGTGAAGCCGATTCGCTTTACTTCCTGATTCCCTCACCTCGAATGGCAGCGGCAGCAGCCGAGGCCCGAGCGGTCGATCGGCCTCGGCATCGCTGGAACCCGGGACAGGTGAGTGTCAATTTATTAAAAGTCAGCAGCTGTAGTATTTATAGCTGCTGGCTTTTAATATTTTTTTTTTTGGGCGGAATCCCTCTTTAATAAGCACTTACCTTTCTAGGGTGCCCGCTATGTTGGCTGCCTGAGGCCGACCCGTCCCTCGGCTCTCGGCACCACCATTCAAAGTAAGGGAAACAAGCAGTGGTGCCTTGCGGCTTCACTGCCCGTTTCCTACTGTGCATACGCCAGTCACGCTGCGCTTTGTGAATGGGGCGCACAGTTTCCACAACACACGCGCCCCATTCACCAGAAGACAACGCGAAGAGGAGAAGACCGAAGATCACCACGGAATAGCATGAGACAGATTAGGACGATCTGCCTAGCAACAGCCATTTCTGGTAATTTGGTGTTTTTTTTTTTTTTAATGGGTGCACAGACAGAAATAAAAATTGACAGGGGTTCTAATCCATCTCTATTCTGTCCAAAACTAGAAAAAAATAATTGCTTTTAGTTGTAATTTAAGTATAATGTTGATATATGTTGCAGGGAGGTACTAGATCTAAGAGTATGTCCTATTTAAACATTATTCAGGGTGAAAATATGATTAAAGTGGAAATTAAAGAGGATCCGGAAGAGTCATATGTGATGGATGATGAGATCTGTAAGGAGGAGATGACCCCTCCAGAGATCAGCACAGGTGAGTAATAAACACTAAATCCAGAGAAGAGTCCCAGATTCTCCTTGTTCAGTCTCTACAACAATCTCTTCTCCTCCCCCCTCCTCTGTCAGTAGACAGTAATGGGGAGACAGTATGTGCCCAGTGGGGGAGTCAGGAGCGATCAGCCTCTATTAGACTCCGGCTCTCCAAGACACATGACCAGCCCCCCCGTCCCCCCACTCACACACTCTCTGGGGTCTCTCATACATCTCAGTACAGGGGGCTTCACTCTCATCTTTATTCACAGACCCCGGAGAGACTCAGAGAGACATCAAATCTGAGGAGGAGGAAGAAGGACATCTGGGGATTAAAGAGGAGGAGGACATTCTTCTAGATCTCAACACAGGTGAGCAATAAATACTGAACGGATTCACAAACTTTGTTTAGAGGTTATTTTTCATTGGCTGATGTACTTTGTAAATTTGTCCCGCTGCGTGGCTCTTGGGGTATATTAGAGCATCACTGAACAGGCGTGGAATCACGTATTTATTTATGAAAGGCAAATCCCATTTTAAGATATTTTGAGATGCAGATTCTGGAAATGTAAGTGATGTGTTTTTAATAAGCTAAAAAATGAATAATCCACAGTCCAGTTTTTTGGGTAATCTTTCATATTTCTCGTATTTATCTGCTAACAAGACAATGTGGACCAGCACTTATCCATAGTGGATAGAACGGCTGTAGAAGATCCACATTGCAGGGGTTTGTTTGGTAATTATCTGAAGATAGTGTGCTAAGCAATATAGACTGGTCTATTTTCCAATCTTTCCCATTAGCTTCTGCTTGGCAAGCTTTAGACCATGGGTGCTCCACCTGTGGCCCTCAAGCTGCTACAGAACTTCAAGTCCCATGAGGCATTGCAAGCCACTGACGGTTACAAACATTACTCCTGAAGGCAGAGGCATGATGGGACTTGTAGTTCTGCAACACCTGGAGGGCCACAGGTTGAGCACCTATGCTTTAGAGCAGGGGTAGGGAACCTTGGCTCTCTAGCTGTTTTGAAACTACAAATCCCATCATGCCTCTGCCTTTAGGAGTCATGCCTGTGATTGTTAGGGTCTTGCAATGTCTCATGGGACTTGTAGTTTCAAAACAGCTGGAGAGCCAAGATTCCCTACCCCTGCTTTAGAGTGACCGCCAAGAGATGACTTAATAAGGACAGGGTCCAGAAATATATGGGTTCTTGGAAGTTAAAGACTGATCTTCATATTAATATGCACATTCTCGCTTCACAAAGCTTTAGCCTTTTTTGCTGCTAGAGCCGTTTTTTTGCATGCATGTCTAAAAAATTTTTTAGGCCTGGAGATTTCATAAAACAACAAAATGTTATATTCACTTTATTACCAAACGTATTGGGACACCTGTCTTTACACGCACATGAACTTTAATAGCATCCTGGTCTTAGTCTGTAGGGTTCAATATTGAGTTGGCCCACCCTTTGCATCTATAGCACCTTCAACTCTTCTGGGAAGGCCGTCCACCTGGTTTAGGAGTGTGTCTATGGGAATGTTTGACCATTCTTCCAGAAGCACATTTGTGAGGTCAGGCACGTTGGGCGAGAAGGTGTGGTTCGCAGTCTCCACTTGAATTTATCCAATCGGGTTGAGGTCAGGACTCTGTGCAGGCCGGTTAAGTTCCTCCACACGAAACTCGCTTATCCATGTCTTTATGAACCTTGCTTTGTGCACTGGTGTGCAGTCATGTTGGAACAGGAAGGGGCCATCCCCAAACTGTTTCCACAAAGTTGGGAGCATGAAATTGTCCAAAATGTATTGGTACGTTGACGCCTTAAGAATTTCCTTAACTGGAAGTAAGGGGCCAAGCCCAACCCCTGGAAAACAACCCTCCACAAAATGATTTGGACCAGTGCATAAAGCAAGGTCCCTAAAGACATGGACTATGCAGGCCAGTCAGGTTCCTCCACCCCAAACTCGCTCATCCATGTCTTTATGGACCTTGCTTTGTGCACTGGTCCATATCATTTGGCGGAGGGGGATTATGGTGCGGGGTTGTTTTTTTTTAGGGGTTAGGCTTGACCCCTTAGTCCCAATGAAGGGAAAACTCTTAAGGTGTCAGCTTTTGGGGTGAAGGGACTTGACTAACCTGCACAAAGTCCTGACTTCAACACCTTTGGGATGAATTAGAGCAGAGAATGCGAGCCAGGCCTTCTCACCCAGCATCAGTGCCTGATCTCACAAATGTGCTTCTAGAAGAATGGTCAAACATTTCCTTCCCGGAAGAGTTGAAGCTGTTAAAGCTGTGAAGGGTGGGCCAACTCAGTATCGAACCCAATGGACCAAGACTGGGATGCCATTAAAGTTCATGTGCATGTAAAGGTAGGTGTCCCAATACTTTTTGTAAGAGTGTATATACTGTTTTGGGGCTCTAAGTAATTTTGTAGCAAAAATTACAGATTTTTACTTGTACACAAAAAGTGTTAGAAAAGGCCTGGTCCTTAAAGTGGTGTACCCCCCCCCCCCCCCCCCCAAAAAAAAAAAATTGGATTTTTTTTATTTTTTAAACTCATCTCTAAATGCCTGTTGCTAGGGGCTCCCTCGTAGTCTGCCTCCTTTAGTGCCCGGGCACCTGACGTCACTTCCCCTCGGCGCAGTCAGTCATCTGGGCACACGCGACGGGTCCCAGATGACTGTGTGGCGTATTGCGGCGCGCCGCTCACGCATGCGCAGTGGATGCTGCCTCCGCCGAGCGGGGAACGAGCGGGGCTTCGTTCCCCCGCATCACTGGATCCTGGGACAGGTAAGTGTCCAATTATTAAAAGTCAACAGCTGCAGTATTTGTAGCTGCTGACTTTAAATTTTTTTTTTTTTTTTAAGGGGCACCCCACTTTAAGTGGATAACGTTTACAAGTGCATGCGCAAAGCACAAGTTAGCCAATTTTATGAATAGACATTAGTTTGTTACATTTAGAAGAAATGGGAATGTCTGAGAAGAATCTAGTGTTGTAAGGACAGTCTTAGCCTGCTGCTCTCATTTTGTACAAATAGTTTTTGCTTATAGTTCAAAATGTAGTCTTCTGGAACTCTTTTGGGATTATTTGTGTTGTGTTTTTTTTTTTTTTTTTTATGCAAAGGTGGAACCACTAGTGAATGTCCACCAAGGAGATGTACCCATCCTCTATATTCCTGGGATTTCACACAAGAACACCTGGAGATCCTATATCATCAGGTACACCGGTGGGGCTTTAAAATTGCACTACTTCAACATCTGTAATCAGCAGAATATTTAAAATTTAAAAACTGTAAACGTTTTCCATGCATAACAAAGGCCTTGATCGTAAAGAGGTGCTCCACCGCCCCCCCTCCCCCCAACAAAAAAATTTAAATCAGTAGCTACAAATACTGTAGCTGCTGACTTTTAATATTAGGACACTTGCCTGTCCATCGATCCTGCAATGTCAGCCCCAATAGATGATTTTCCAATCGGCTCTCCGGTGTTGCCGCTGCCATTTGTGGTAAGGGAAACCAGCAGTGAAGCCTTTTCGGCTTCACAGACTGTTCCCTACTGTGCATGCACGAAGCACACTGCACTTTCTAACTGGCCCATCGGTGAAGGAAGGAGGAGGGGGGCCAGGGTCGCCGTGGCGCAGTCTCCCGGAAGTGGGTGATGGCAGAGGCGTAACTAGAACCTTCAGGGCCCTGGTGCAAGAAACCATGAAGAGCCACCCTGACCCCCATCCAAGGGCCTTTTCCATCAGTTTTGGAGCCCTTCCCTCAGCCTGGGTCCCATTTATTCCCATTCTGCGGCCCTTTATTATTGTCTGGCATCAGGCCCCCTTCCTGCATAATTGCCAAAAAAAAAATCTAAAAAATTTCATGGACACTCTTTTTCACTTTGTCTTCAGCAAGCCATTGTAGGAAGATAATTAGTTTAAATATACAGTGCAGTAAGAAGTGTCGGTGCAGAGTAATGGGGGGGGGGGATATGGTATGTAGCAGCAGGACAGTCAGTGAGCAGTATGTACTGTAGTGGCAGGGCGGTCAATAAGTGTTATGGCAGGGCAGTCAGTGAGCAGTATAGCAGATCGGTCTGTGAGCAGTATGGCAGACTAATCAGTGAGGGTTATGGCATGGCAGGGCAGTCTGTGAGCAGTAGGGCAGGGCAGTCTGTGAGCAGTATGGCAGACTAATCAGTGAGGGTTATGGCATGGCAAGGCAGTCTGTGAGCGTTATGGCAGGGCACTCTGTGAGCAGTATATCAGCATGATAATTGAAAACATCCTGGTTGTGCACTGCTTCCCCTTCCCTCCTGGAAACAAATGGTGGGAAATTCAACATAGTGTGCAGGAGAATAACTTCATACAATTAGTACAACCCAGGCTCCGCATCGGGGATGTTATTAGCAAAAATGAGCCAGTCTCCGAAGGAGCCTGATCTGCTTCTGGGGGAGGAGGTAGGAGTCTCTGTTCCGACATGTGTACAGCGTTTCCCGATGTGAAACCTCACACTGTTATCTACAGGCTC
This sequence comes from Lithobates pipiens, assembly GCA_037367395.1. Classification (NCBI taxonomy): domain Eukaryota; kingdom Metazoa; phylum Chordata; class Amphibia; order Anura; family Ranidae; genus Lithobates; species Lithobates pipiens. The sequence goes on from JAZDVW010000120.1 coordinate 823,773, forward strand.
CTGAGGCAGGGTTGGCATGGCAACTATTTTCTTGCGGTCTTGGGGCCCCCCCACTGTGGCGGAATACCAGGCCCCAGTCGCAAGTGCGACTGCTGCGACCCTGGTAGTTCCGCCACTGGGTGTCAAAAGCAGGTACCCACTCCACCCCGAAAGTTGCCAAATGTGGCACCAGAGGGGGGAGGCAGATAAGCGCGGAGCTTACACTTTTTGGTGGAACTCTGCTGTAAGGCTGAACTAAACCCTCCTATCTATTTAAGCCAAGGAAGCTGCCATCTTGGCCTCTGTTTATACTGCAGTTGCCATGGTGCTGCACAAGTGATCTGTTATGACACCAGCCATTGGATGGTTTGACAGTTTGGTTGAGGTCACATTGGTTGTGCTCTTTTTGAAACCGTTAAATGGATTTAGTTAGTAGTATATGCACATATTTAGAAAATTATAATGTTTGATTCTGTCTTGATTAATATTTTCTGTTTGCAATATTTTGTACTGCTTAGGACGACGATCAATTTAAATGTAAAGTAAAAGAGGAAGCAGACGATCCAGTTGTGACTAGCGATGGACCTTGTGAGGGAAAGGATATTTCTCCAGAGATAAACACAGGTGAGTAATAAACACTAAGGCTCCGTTCAGTTTTTCTTCATGCGTTCTGCAAGGGCACATAGAAAACTATTGTTCTCTATGAGCCCTGTTTACACTACAACACTAGTATCAATGGCAGGACAGTTTGTCTATTAGTTCCCCAAACAAAGGTTTGTAAAATATTTTCTATAGTTTTAAAGTATTTAAAGGGTATATACAAAGGGAATGCCAGAGGATATAAAGGATCTTGGGGAGCAAGATCATCTTATTAAGCCGTATGCTATCCATAACTCCTAAAGGCAGAAGGTTTAAAGTGATTGTAAAGGCTATTTTTTTTTATATATTTAAAAAAAATAACAAACATATACTTACCTGCTCTGTGTAATGGTTTTTCACAAAGCAGCCTAGATCCTCCTCTTCTCGGGTCCCTCTTCAGTGCCCCTGGCCCCTTCCTCCTGCCGAGTGCCTCCACTGCAAGCAACTTGCAAAGGGGGACACCCGAGCCACTGCTCTGTCTGTCCATTCAGACACAAAGCTGCAGCTCGGCCCCGCCCCCTCTCCCTTCTCATTGGTTCACTGACTTTGACAGCAGTTGGAGCCAATGGTGCCCGCTTCTGTGTCTCTGCCAATCAAGAGGGAGAATCCTGGAAGCCGAACTTCTCATGCAACATCTACTGCGCGAGACTACCAGAGACTGCGGACATACTGCGCGAGACTACCAGAGACTGCGGACATACTGCGCGAGACTACCAGAGACTGCGGACATACTGCGCGAGACTACCAGAGACTGCGGACATACTGCGCGAGACTACCAGAGACTGCGGACATACTGCGCGAGACTACCAGAGACTGCGGACATACTGCGCGAGATTACCTGTGAATTGGGGCCCGATGGCAGCTTTGCAGAGTGCACTGGACAGAGGACACAGGAGGCTGTATTTGCGCGCTATATAGAAGAAAGGGGCGGGGCTGGGAGCTCCACTCGGTACAGAGCGGCTGTAGTTAGAGCAGTGATCGGAGTGGGCCCCTGGCCCCTTCCTCCTGCCGAGTGCCTCCACTGCAAGCAACTTGCAAAGGGGGACAACCAAGCCTTTGCTCTATGTGTCCATTCAGACACGGAGCTGAAGCTCGGCCCCGCCCCCTCTACCTTCTCATTGGTTCACTGACTTTGACAGCAGTTGGAGCCAATGGCGCCCGCTGCTGTATCTCAGCCAATCAAGAGGGAAAATCCTGGAAGCCGAGATTCTCATGCAACATCTACTGCACGAAATTACCAGAGACTGCGGACATACTGCACGAAATTACCAGAGACTGCGGACGTACTGCACGAGATTACCAGAGACTGCGGACATACTGCACGAGATTACCAGAGACTGCGGACATACTGCACGAGATTACCAGAGACTACGGACGTACTGCACGAGATTACCAGAGACTGCGGACATAATGCACGAGATTACCAGAGACTGCGGACATAATGCCCGAGATTACCAGAGACTGCGGACGTACTGCACGAGATTACCAGAGACTGCGGACGTACTGCACGAGATTACCAGAGACTGCGGACGTACTGCACGAGATTACCAGAGACTGCGGACATAATGCACGAGATTACCAGAGACTGCGGACATAATGCACGAGATTACCAGAGACTGCGGACATAATGCACGAGATTACCAGAGACTGCGGACATAATGCACGAGATTACCAGAGACTGCGGACATAATGCACGAGATTACCAGAGACTGCGGACATAATGCACGAGATTACCAGAGACTGCAGACATAATGCACGAGATTACCAGAGACTGCAGACATAATGCACGAGATTACCAGAGACTGCGGACATAATGCACGAGATTACCAGAGACTGCGGACATAATGCACGAGATTACCAGAGACTGCGGACGTACTGCACGAGATTACCAGAGACTGCGGACGTACTGCACGAGATTACCAGAGACTGCGGACGTACTGCACGAGATTACCAGAGACTGCGGACGTACTGCACAGGATTACCAGAGACTGCGGACGTACTGCAGGAGATTACCAGAGACTGCGGACATACTGCATGAGATTACCTGTGAATTGGGGCCCTGATGACAGCTTTGCAGAGTGCACTGCACAGAGGACACAGGAGGCTGTATTCGCACACTATCTAGCAGAAAGGGGGTGGGGCTCGGAGCTCCACTCGGTACAGAGTGGTTGTAGTTAGAGCAGTGATCGGAGTGGGCGCGTCGGTGGAGCTTCTGGCCCCGCCCCGGACCTCTGTATTCCCCAGCCAGTATAGAGGGGGCGGGGGCCTGGGAGCTCCACTGACGCGCCCACTCCGATCACTGCTCCTAACTACAGCCATTCTTTTTTGAGCATAAAGGCTTCATGGGGCGGAGTCAGCACGTCGATGGAGCTCCTGACCCCGCCCCCTCACTGCTGGCTAGATCGGGAATACAGCCTCCGTGTCCTCTGTGCGCTCTTTGACTGTCCTGTTGTGGCGGGCCTGCAGATGGGCCCCCTGCCATGGAAACTCTGAAGGGAAAAAAAAATCGATTTTCTTTATATATTTTCAGTGGGTGATTCACTAGTAGTGGTGTTCCTTTGTTTTGTGTGTGTTTTTTTTTTTCTTTTTCTTTTTTTTTTTTTTTTTTTTTTTTCATTTTGTAGTTTCATCCTTCTTTCTTGTCTCCTTTTCTTGTCTCAGTGGACATTGCCACTGAAACATAAAGAAAGTGGAGGACTACTGTTGGGATGAGAACTAGATTTGTACAGAAAGAAAACAATCGTTTCATTTTGATTCTTTAAAGTGATTGTAAAGCTTTGATTATTTAAAAAAAAAATGAAAAAAAAACAAAAACAACCCTGTCATACTTACCTCCACTGTGCAGCTCATTTTGCACAGAGTGGCTCCAAACACCGTCTTCTGGGGTCTCTTGGCTGCTCTCACGGCTCCTCCCCACATCAGATAACCCCTTAAGAGAAGCTCTCTCCGGGGGGCACGCTCCCAAGTCCATCATTCGGCATCCATAGTCACCGAATGTATGACTCGGCCCCGGCACCTGCGTCATTTGATTTTATAGCAGCGGGAGCCAAAGGCTGCGCTATCAATCTATTCAATCAAGAGCTGAGAACCCCAGGCAGAGGCACAGTGTGTCCCCGCTGGAAGAAGTTACAGGGCTCAGGTAAGTAAAACGGGGGGGGGGCTGTGGGGGCGGTCACTGACAGTTGTTTTTTCATCTTAATGCATAGGTTTACAACTACTTTAATTAACTAATTTTGTTTAGTAATATTTGTTACATTTGTTTTCAGATTTGGTTTCGTTTTTTTTTTTTTTTATTCTTTTTCAAATTTAAAATGTGGCTGCCAAATTTTTCACATATAAGAATTGCAACATTTTTACATTTCATACTAATTTTCAAATTCTGTTATTGTGGACAAATTTTGTTTTTGTTATTTTGGAGGATTTATTACTGTTGTGATTCAGACTTTTGGATACATCAGAATTTCTAAAAGAAACGAATTTTGATTCGGAACAAAACAAATTGCACATGTCTAGTGACAACCGTTGACCCCGTATTTGGAAATATTCCAGAATCTGGACATCACAGTAGTGTTGAATATATTGGTATCTAGTTACTAAAAAGCAGTTTGTAAATTGCTATGAATTCAGCTGCTAAGTATAAATCCATACAACCTTTTTTTTTTCTTCCAGATGGTTGGCACAAGAGATTGAACATAGAGAAATATGGCACTAGCTCTGCAGATGGGAAGATAGAAGACAGCCCTGTTACTCAAAATTTACATTCAGCCCCTCACAATCCGTATGTGTCATCCTATCCCTCTACAAATGGCATGAGTTTTACCAATCACTCCCATCTTGCCACTCATACACCTCATAGAGGGGGTGAAACACGTCAAGGTTTTGAGCGTGAAGAATATGTCACCCAGAGGACTTCCACAGTGGTGGAAACATATTCGTGTTCTGAATGTGGGAAATGTTTTTCCCAAAAATGGCTTCTCCAGAGGCATCAATCAACGCACAGCAGCAAAAAGCCATTTTCATGTTCAGAATGTGGGAAATCTTTTATCCAGAAGTCAGACGTCGTCAGACATCAAAGGACTCATACAGGGGAGAAGCCATACTCGTGCTCTGAGTGTGGGAAAAGTTTTTCCTGGAAATCCAATCTCATCACACATAAAAAAGTTCATACGGGGGAGAAGCCTTATTCATGTTTGCAGTGTGGGAGATGTTTCCACCAGAGAGCCCATCTGATTTCCCATGAGAAGAGTCACTCGAATGAGAAACCGTACTCGTGTTCGGAATGCGGGAGGTGTTTTAAGCAGAAAGTTCATCTTATTTCACATGAAAGGACTCATACAGGAGAGAAGCCGTTTCCCTGCACAGAATGTGGGAGAAGTTTTGCCGAAAGATCCACTCTTGCCAAGCATCAGAGGTCCCACACGGGGGAAAAGCCGTTTTCATGTTCTCAATGCGGGAAACAGTTTTCCCAAAAATCGAACCTCATTACTCATAGAAAAGTTCACACGGGGGCGAAGCCACATTCCTGTTCAGAATGTGGGAAATGTTTTAGCGAAAGGTCCACTCTCATTAGCCATGTGAGGACTCACACCTCTGAGAAACCGTTTTCCTGCAAAGAATGTGGAAAATGCTTCACCCAGAGAGCCCATCTCGTTTCACATCAGCTGACACACATCGGCAACAAGCAGTTTTCATGCTCCGAATGTGGGAAGTTTTTTTTGCAGAAATCAGATGTCGCCAGGCATCAGAAGACTCACAAGGGAGAGAAGCCGTATACCTGTCCCGAATGCGGGAAATTTTTTTCACGGAAATCAAATCTTACCACACATAGGAAAGTTCACACAGGGGAGAAGCCGTATTCTTGCTCGGAATGTGGAAAGTGTTTTCGCGCACGAACAATTCTGGTTGGGCACATGAGAACTCATACACCCGGAAAACTGTTATCCTGTTCTGAGTGCGGCAGATGTTTTAAGCAGCAAGCCCATCTGATTTCGCATCAGTTGACTCACACGGGCAGTGAGCTTTTTGCTTTCCAGAATGCCTAAAGTGTTTTTCTTAGAAGGCTCACACAGCGGAGTGGGGGCATATTAATTGCAGAATGTGTGGAAAGTTTTGGCACTAGATCAAATCTGGCTACCCATAAAAGCATACATACAGCTGAGTAGCCCTTTTCCTGTTCTGAATGTGGCTGATGTTTTAAGTAGAAATAGTCCCTCATAGCAAATCTTACACAGGAAGAAGCCATATTCAACCTCTCAGAGGAAGTGTTTACAAAGATCCTCGTTTATGTCACGTCTCTTTTGTGAGCTTCCTGTGTTTGGATGTAATACCTGAGAAAGGGGAAAGAGCAGTTAGGTTGTTATCTGGATTCTAATATGTCATAAAAGCACTATCTCCGAGAAGGAAGGATGGAGAGATATTTGGCCTTCCTCATATGGGTTGTATGAGCTCCAGGAACCACCATGTTATTACTGCTCCTTCACTGGAGTGCCATCATCTTCTTTCTTGGACAATACTTAAAGTGGTTGTAAACCCTCCCCCACAACTTTGTCCCATGTAAATCAGCATAAAAAACCCTAATGAACACTGCTTGTAGATATCTCCTTATTTGCTTAGTATTGTAATCCTTGTTGTTCTGTAGAATGAAGTCACTGAGCATGCCCAGATCTCCCCTGATTTACGGCACACTCTTTGTGCTTATCTATCTGTTATCAGGACTTCCTACGGCACAACACTGAACTCTGCTAATAACTCAGAGCTTCCTCCTACACACCATGTGACCTCACATACAGTCTAAACTTGGCCATTACTGCAGTCTTATCAGCTGAAGCTGATAAGTCTGACGAAGGCAAACATTAGACATCGGCACAAGTAAATACTATGAAATAAACAAGTAAGCTATGAACAGGGAAGCAGGGTTGCCATAGAAACGTTGGATTGAGAAGGAGGCTTGGTTAACAGTACAGGAAGTGCTCAATGTAAGGGTGGAAATACACTCCACTGTGGACTCAGAAAACAATATGTAAGATGGCGTTGTCTAACCCCTGGAAACAAGTTTTTTAAAGTTTCTTTAAACAGTAAGTAATATGTGATTTGGGCTGGTTTACAGTGGCTATAGTCTGATAATTGCTTATTATAATGGACTAAATGAAAAGAAGCATCAGAGTGAGTTTACTACTTCTTTAAGAACATAAATTTGACATGGAGATAAAACATTTTTTTTTCCAGGTTTATTAGTCACATCATAGCGGAGGATGGGGCTCACAAGGGGAACTTCCTAGGCCTGGCTACTTGTTAATGGTTTCAATAAAGAAGGGATGCCACCTTGGAGTGCCATCATCTTTCTTGGACAATACCTAAGGACAAATTGTAATTCATTATTTAAGCATTTCTCTAGAATTTTCAAACTCATTATATAATATGTTATTATTTATGGTATTACGTTTTTAATACACTACTGACACGGATTTAGCCACTGCGATATATGACTTGTATATCAAAAATGGTTAAATCTGTCTGTAGTGCATGTTCAAACCTTAATACCATAAATAATAACGATATTAGATTTTATTTTATTTTTTTACTCCAGGAGTATATAATGAGATTGAAAGTTCTAGAGAAATGCTTAAATAATGCTTTACAATTTAACTAAACCCACTGGCTTTTAGTCGACTAAAATGTACTGATTTCAATTTAGCTTTAGTCATAGTCTTTTGACTAAAATGCCATTTTAGTTTTAGCTTTTTTTTTTGTCATCTGAATTGTTTTAGTTGACTAAAATAGTGTTAAATTTGTCAATTAAATTATGTTAGTCTACAAAATTAACACTGGAGATAAAGGGCTTAAACCAACATTCCTGTGTTAATATACCATTCCAAGAAAAAAAAAAAATCTCTTGAGCCCTCACATTTTGATCCAAGTCTTTACAAGCCCTGATTAAGAGGAGGGAGGGCTCCTGAAACATGTTGTCTTTTTGTACTAAATTTATGCTTGGAATAAACTTTAATTTTGGATGTATTAGATCATCCTGCCTGTCCCTGGTATCCCACCCCATTCTTGCTCTTTACCTCCGTCCGCCTCCATCACTGCACAGTGCACAGCACTTCTGGTCTGGCACTGACCATCCTGGAGTCACGTGGCCTGCACCACGATTGCTCCTCCCCCCCAGAGTAGTTTTGGAGAGGCAACACAATTGGTAAATGATGCGGACAGAGTGGTGTGCTGCCACCAGAGAGGTGACATCATTGAGGTCGGATTTCACTTTCTACTTGATGGTGTCACCCCTCTGGCAGGTCCCTTGCACCCTCATAGTGACGCCACTGGTGAGAACCCCTCTATGAAGGGTGCCTGTAGGCACATGCCTACAGTGCCTAATGAGAAATCCTGACCCTGGGAGCGTGCAGTCTAGGGTCCCTAATTTGCATTCATGCATACACATACTAGGGCCAATTTAGAAAAGAGCAGCATGTCTTTGAAGTGTGGGAGGAAATCTATGCAAGTACAAGGAGAACATGCAAATTTCAAGCAGGTAGAGCCATGGTTGGGATTCAAACCAGGAAGTGCTAACCAATACACCACTTCCAGTTAATATCAATGATAGTAAATCTGTATGCCCTACACACTTATTTAGAAATATGTAGCGGCAGTAGCATTGTGCTCCTAATGGACAGACTGGCTATGATAGTTTGTTTAAAAGGACCCGCACTATAGGGGGCAAGGGACTCTTCACCGGTATTGCCTGTGGTCTTCCTGCAGTTGATCTTTTCTTGCAATACTGATGTCCCATGCCTTGTTTTGCACTGGTGGCCAGCTTAATAGAGGTGCAGATTTTTGAGTTTCCCCTAATGTCTGGTAGCAGGTAAATCCTTGCACTCCAGGTCCTCTGGTAAAGCTTTCTTTCCAACAAGGAGAACAGAGAGCAGTTCAATAATAATATCACCAAATATCATTTTAAATCTAGTGAGGCTAGCAGTTGGGGACATCGGCGCATTAGAGGATTTCACACTGCAGAGATGTGGATATTATGCTATAGAGTTCCAAGCAAGGAAGGGCACTGCTAGCTTTCAGGAGGAATTTAAGGCAAATTGCATCCTTACATTGGCCAATCTTATACCTGGGGGGCCACTGGGGAAGCAGACAATCTCTGTAGTAGTCGGTGCTACTACAGACATAAATGCAATCTTCTGGCTTCCCCTCAATAGGCTGACCACAGGGGGACAATTAGTCAATAGATACACATGCACAAGACCTAGAAGATGGCAGATATTGCTATAGTAGCTCCAACTACTACAAGGATTGTCTGCTTCTCAGCAGTCCATCAGGTATGAGATATGTATACATGCAATGGTTCACACTGGACTAATGTAAGTATGCAATAAAGATCATTCCTGAAGTTCTGCTCTAATCACAAATAACATTTCCAGATCTTCACTCTTTGAATTCAGGCCCACTCCAGTTAAGAACCTATTTTTTATTTTTTTTTGCTAGAAAATTACGTATAAACCCCCACACATTATATATAATATAATATACGCACATACACACACATTGTTTTCAGACACCCTAGAGAAAAAAATGATGGTCATTGCAATACTTTGTCGCAACACATTTGCGCAGCAGTCTTACAAACCCCATTTATTTATTTTTTATTAAAAAATAAGTAAACAGTAAAGTTAGCACAATTTATATATATATATATATATATATATATATATATATAGTGAAAGATAATGTTAAGCTGAGTAAATTGATACCCAGCAAATCAGGCTTCAAAATTGCACCGCTCTAATGATCGCGGCGATACCTCACTTACATATGCGGGTGCGACTTGCATATGTGGAGGAATGGGGGCGCTTACATTTTTATTTTATTTCCTTATTTATTTAACTTTTTATTTTGACACTATCACTTAAAAAAAATTAATTGGATCGCTTTTATTCCTATTACAAGGAACGTAAACATCCCTTGTAATAGAAAAAAAGCATGACAGGACCACTTTAATGTGACATCTGGGGTCAAAAAGACCAGATCCAGTGGAGGCAACCCTCCCCCTGGATGGCCGGTGGAGCGGCACTAGCACAACTGCCAGCTGCCCCCCGCATGGTGTGGCATGACACTAACACCCCTCCACTACGTGCTGTCCTTACCTTGGATGAGGGAGGTTGGAGCTGCTGTGAACATCTTCCAACGTAGCGGTCTCTGGTGTCTTCTCCTGGAGTCCTCAGGACATCTCTCTTTTCCTCCTGTCGCTAGGCGTCCAATAGGTGCACCAGACATTTTGGCCAATCAGGAAACTGGTTTCAAACCTGCTTCCCGATTGGCCGGTAGGAGGATCAGTGTCGCAACAGCAAATATTCATTCGCTGTTGCAACAAACCTGGGTGAGCTCCAGGTCACATGCTCTGCAAACTGCCCACTCTATTTTGAAGCCTATTAAAGCCTATGGCTCTAATCATGTGCTTCAAAAATACACCCCCGTGGCTGCAATTCATGTGCCCTGTTACCCGAAAGGGGCTGGACATATGAATAGGGGGTGGCCGTGGATAGATTCATGTTATGCATGAATCTATCCACTGCATATAAAGGTTAGAGAGAGGGGGCGGGACCCGGGCACCCCAATGGACAGGCCACCACTGCCCAGATCTCACATTTACACTTATAAGCAATAATTAAAAAAAAGTCTTAATTATTTGTTTTCCAATTTAAAGGCCGTTTTAAGGCTGTTAGGCCGAAGTGATGTTTGACGTTGCTCCCCTCATTCAATGGAATAGAGTCGAGTGGGGGGCCATCATTCCTTCACTTGACTTCCTGCCTGTCGGGAAAACATTGGATCGTTTCCGCCACTGATAAAAGTGAGACCACTTTTATCCTAAAGCCGACTGACCACTGTTGAAGAAAATACAGAGTTCGTGGCAACTATCTGCTGCCATAACAATGGTATTTAATGTCAAAGTAGCAACGTATATCGATGGTGGGCATAAGTGGTTTAGAGGAACATGTAATATCATTTGTTACCTATTTGGACTCCCAGTATTGGGGCTGTTTTCAGGGTATAACAAATCTCTGCAGCATCATATATATATAGTGACAATATTTGACTAAGGACATCCTCCTGCAGTGAATGGGAACCCTAGCTGGGATGGGTTACAACTTTCCATGCCTTTCCGTGCCCTTTTATATGCCAAGCTTTAACACTTTTTTTCCCCCCATTTGATTAACCTTTTTTGATAATTTTTTAACCTTATGTAATCTGCACTGACCTTTTATAGGGGTTGTAACTTTGGAATATCTAATGGTTTATGTTAAATAAAAGCTTTTGAAAATAAGAAATGTTGCCCCTTGCTGTGTATTAGAGTAATCCACATAAGAAGATGTAGGAGATAGTGACCAGTGCCAGGAAAAGGGCAAAAGGCAAACATTTGACAGTCTGTTCGCAGTGACTGACTACAATTGATGGCGGAGTAATTGGGCATTAGTAAGTACACAGTGTGCACCATCGTCTACAACGATCTGGGTACGCGGAAGATCTCTTCCCAGTTTGTGCTGCACAAGCTGACAGACCAACAGAAAGCAAAACGGATGGAAACCTCTGGAGATTTCCTTACCATGAGTGACTAGGATCCATCCTTTCTGCTAACCATTGTCATGGGATGAGACCTGATACTACCACTTTTCTTTGCTTTGGAACTTCAGGAAAGGCGCATGTTTTGTGGTTGTGGCGGCAATCCAAGAATGTGTGACATAGCTTATGCGATCGATTCCTAAAGAGGCCTTTGCTGACAGTTTTCAGAGCATTTCTGAATTTTGCCAAACGCGTGTTGTGAAGCATGGCAATTATTTTGATGGGCAATAACGGTAATTTGTTTGTATCTTCTGTTTTGTTTGTTGATCTCATTCACCAAACTTTTAGGGTCCTTTCACACGGGGCGGATCAGTTCTGATCCGCCCCGTGGATATCCGTTTGCTCAGCGGGGATCACTCCGCCGATCCCCGCTGAGCAGGGAGATGACAGCTCCGTCTCTGCAGACTGCGCAGGGACGGACCTGTCACAGCGCCGCTCTCCCCTATGGGAGATCGGATGACGACGGACCTTCCAGATAGTAAGATCTGATACTACCTATTGACCTTATCTTCCCTGGCCCAGTCTACCCATCCTCAGGATCTTACAGTGGCTCCCAGCTAATAGCTCTGTAATCAGTCACTGCAGCCCCAAATGTTCTCTAAAATTGATATATTTGAAGAGGGTGCAGTGAATAATTATCTTTATTCAATACTCAGTAGCTGGCAAACGCAGCCCACTCAATTTCCCTACTATCAAATGGACCTGGCAGAATCTCCAATATTGATCTGCATTTTATAGTTCTCTACTTTTATCAATTTGTTAGCTCCTCTGATTCAGATGCATAATGAAACTGCTTACTTGGCTGACAGGACTACAGCTGAGAGAGAATCTGCCCGCTGTCAGCCAGAAAGAAGTTTGATTATGCAAATGTACTGGAGGAACTGCAGGGATGAATTTTACATTGTAGACAATTGCGCAACTCCAGTTTTGTGTCAAGTTGACTGTACACCTTTGTACAGGCAACCTCCATAAAGACATGATTTGACTAGTGTGGTGTGGGGGAACTTGATTGGCTTGCACCCTGAGCCCTGGTCTCAAGCCTATTGAACATCTTTGAGATAAACTTGGACACCAATTACAGGCTACATGTTCTCTCATCTAACATCATTACCCAACCTCACAATGCTGTTTTGGCTTAATGGACATACATTCCCACTGACATACTTCAAAACCTTGTGAAAAACCTTCCAAGAACCGTATCAAACATTGGTGAGATCTCTGTGCTAAGTTCCTGGGTTTGTATACCTGCTTTGCCCATTATAAGGGGTTTCCACCATCTCTGCTGAATTTAATATTAAATATTAAATAATAAATTATTTCTCAGTCTTCTTTTCCCAGAGGAAACCTTAAAATCATTTCTTTATTGTACAAAACAGGACACAGAGCCATAGTTATTAACTATATGGTTATATAGGCAACTTCAGGTGATGGACACTGGCACACCCAATACAGGAAGTTCACTCCCTATATACCCCCCCCCCCCCTCCCAGGAGTACCTTTTTTTCGCCAGTGTCTAAGGTGTTGGTCACGAGTGAAGATGTGCTCTGAGGAGCTCCACTGGAGGGATTCTTGCTGGATTTAAATAGCCTCCACAAACCAGATCCATCCAAAGTGCCACTGAGGCCAAGGTGGCTGGTACCCGGGCCTTGTATTAGAAGAACAGAGTTTTGCCTGTAACGCGTCTCCTTGTAGGGCTGGACCCCGGGATCCAGTGCTTTGGTCATGCTCACATTACCTAAAGTTTTCCCTGGCGGGGTGCTATACAGGTGCAAGGGTGTGGAACCCTGATAAAAGGGACCCGGTCCTTGAAGATTTGTTGAAACACAGCCCACCATAATGGGTGAAGGATGGATCTGTCTGTCATCAGCAGTATCCTGCGGCAAGGATAAGGTAAGGGAAGAAGCCTAGGAACTAGGAGATTTAGGGCAGGTCACAATCTTTACCCCAGAAAGAAAAAACATAGGTGGGGTAAAGATTGTGACCTGCCCTAAATCTCCACTAGTGGGAGTAAATGCACATACCTTAATTTGCTGTCTTCACTTCAGCTAAGTGTCAGTCTGTGTGTGGATTCAGCAGCAGCTTGTCACAGCGGGCATTCCTCATGGAGGTAAAGAGATCTGCCATTCACATTTCTCCCCCCTGGGAGGGACTAAAAGGATTAGGGACAAATTTTGCTCTGATAGTTTCCCCCGCTCTGCTCGCCATTTTTGTCTCTTCCTCTCCTCCCCCTCGATGGGTCTGCAAGACCCAAATGCCGCACGCACGTGGAAACACTTTGAGTTTCAAAAGGAAAGGGGGCGGGTGTTTATGGAGGGGGCAGGGCCTATGTGAGCATGGGGTGAAGACTTTCTACAAGAGCAGTCTCTCATTTACGTGGGCTCTTTCTCCAGCGCCAGGGGCATCCGCCTCTAGGCAGTCGCGATGACCTCCGCTGTCAGTCTACAGGAAAGCCTCAGGGTCAGGCCCAGGCACAAAAGAAGTCCTGGGAGCGGAAACCTGCAAAACACAATTCTAAAGCCTTGTTATGAAGGGGCGCCCCCGCTTGCCAGGGTGGGGGGAAGACTTCTGCAGTTTTCAGAAGTTTGGCAAGAGGAAATTCAGGACAGATGGGTCATCTCTACGGTAGCTCTAGGGTACAAACTGTAATTTTGGGAGTTTCCACCGCCTCGTTTTCTGAGGTCAAACATTCCCAAAGATCCAGAGAAAGGGCAATCGCTGTTTCAGGCATTAGACCGATTACTGGCTCGGGGTGATCATGCAAATCCCCACAGAAGAACAAGGTTTGGGGTTTTATTCAAAGCTCTTTACAGTACCAAAACTGAATGGAGATGTCAGACCCATTCTAGAGCTAAAGAATCTAAATCGGTTCCTGAAGGTCCACTCTTTTCGCATGGAGTTGATAAGGTCAGTGGTTTCTATCCTACAAGGAGGAGAACTTCTGGCATCTATCGACATCAGGGATCCATATCTGCATGTTCCTATATTTCCAGCTCACCAAAGATTTCTACTGTTTGAGGTAGAACAGCATCATTTTCAGTTTGTAGCCTTGCCCTTCGAGCTAGCTACAGCACCCCGGGTGTTTACAAAAGTTCTGGCTCCACCTCTATCCGGGCTAAGGGTGCAGGCATAACAGTCTTGGTGTACCTGGGTAATCTATTGCTAATAGACCAGTTGGTGGCCCGTTTGGAGTAAAGTGTGCATATTACAAACAAATATCTGGAAAATCTGGGTTGGATTCTCAACTGTGAGAAGTCTTCTTTAAAACCGCTAAAAAGACTGGAGTACTTGGGTCTGATCATAGACACAGCCCAGAAAAAGGTGTTCTTACCTCAGGCAAAGATCAAGGCCATAAGAGTAAAAAGATCCCTCCATTCGTGTTTGCATGAGGTTGTTAGGAAAGATGGTGGCTTCATTCGATGCGGTTCCCTATGCCCAGTTCCATTCGAGACTGTTGCAAAACAGTATCCTGTCTGCTTGGAACAAAACGGTTCCAGCTCTAGACTTGCCAATATGGCTGTCCCCAAGGGTGTCACGTACCTGAAAGGAGACTGAAAAGAAGAGGTCGGCCTCTCTTGTATTTCCAGTCCAGGTCCTGTTGCGAGTGAGAAAGAAGGAGCCAAAGGGGGGGGCGTGGCCTGGACGGAGACCGTGATGGATGCCTAACTGGTGAGCTCCCGCGTTCCGGGGATACATTACCTGCTCATACGGGAGCCTACCACCTTTCCCTGCTATGCACAGGTCTACCAGGAGCTCGTCCACCTCCCGCACCCCTAAGGAATCCAGAACCTTACAGGGGAGGCACATCCCGGAGATATTCCGGTCGCAGAGACACCAGGCCCACGAGCCTTTACAGGCCCAATCCCCGGCCTCGCCTGACGGATCCTCACTGGCCCACATGCCTGGGGCCTCGGCGCCCGGCTCTGGGGGAGCCCATCCCCCGAGCCTCCTCGACCTGGAGAAAGTCGCCCAGGATATTAAATGTACGGTGACCGCGGCAATTGCTGACCTCAAGGCGGACTTGTTGGCGGTAGCCCACCGCATGGACAGTGTGGAACAGACCACCCAGACCCATGCCGCGGCCATCCGCCAGGTGCAATCTGCTTATGACTCCCAGCTCTCCCAGGTATTTGAGCTCCACAGACACGTCGAGGACCTGGACAACCGCGGACGGAGGCATAACATGAGGGTGCGGGGTGTCCCCGAAACCATCGAGTCGGATGCCATTCAATCCACCCTGTGTGCCATATTTAATGATCTCATGGAGCGCCCGGCGGACTCCCCCATTGACATGGAAAGGGCTCATCGCGCCCTCCGCCCCCCACCCAGGGATTCTGAACCACCCAGGGACATCATCTGCGCGATTGTGAACTTTCCTCTCAAAGAAGAAATCCTTCGAAAAGCGCACATGAAGGGCCGTATTCTGTTTAATGGGCCAGAAGTGAAACTCTTCCAGGATCTATCGCAGATCACTCTCCAAAACAGGAAGGCGCTTCGCCCTACGCTCCAGAAATATCCATTACCGCTGGAGGTTTCCTTTCGGCCTATCTGCCTCCGCCAGAGGGCGCTCTGCCCTCCTCCGCACTCCAGAGGATCTTCCGGCCTTCTGCGACCAACTCGACCTGCCACACGTCGAGCTCCCGGACTGGTACACAACCTTCTTCCCGACGGAACCCTGGCGCCCTGTCTCTCTCAACCCATCACCGAAAGCCGCTCGCCAGAGGTCCCGCCATCGTCGACCTGACCCGATGTCTCCTAACGCCCGTTTGCTGCGCCGAGAACTGCGCCAACTAAGCCCCTCACCCCCGCTAGTACGTGGTGGGGTCCTGGAGGACTGAGAGGGGCTATAGCTGTTGGAGTCCCGCTGAGAGTGAGTACCTCTCCCCGCTTCCCTCCTGCTCCCTCCCCCGAGACTTTCCTTGCCTGCCCCGCTACCCCCCCTCTCCTGTAACGCTGGCCTCGGCCGTCCACCTTCTGCCGCCATCCACCACGCTCTTCTGTGACTTTCAAGGCCTTTATATGTTACCTTTGTCGCCCCGTGACTCACAGGGACAGCACTCCTCACCCCCGGATTGTGGGGTGCCCGCGCTGATGGGAATCCCTCTAGCTCCATTGTCGTCCGGACGCTGTTTGTTTTTGCCTGGTATTCACCGAATTCTCCCTGAGGGAATATCCTCGCACTCCGGAAGGATACCTATTCTCAAGAGATTTTCTTCATCCCATCCCAGCCCTATACCCGACTCCTCTTTTTTCCCCCAGTGCCTTCTCCTCGGATGTTTGTTTGCTGCTAAACCCCCGGTGATTGCCACCCTTCTCGCCCTGAGAGGGGGTCTTTGGAACTTGACTGGTCCGTCGCTTTGCGGGGGGTAAGACCCTATCCCCCCCCCCCTCCCGCAGCCGAACTGCCCACCTGATGGCCCCCCTATCATTTGGATGGGTGTGGGGTCGATACGTATATATGATTTCATTGCTCTCTTCTATTTCTGTAACTGCATGTCATTGTCTAGCTGAATGGTAATCTTTACGCTGTGCACTTGCTCCCAAATCTGCCCTCATTTGCATCTGCTGCTCCCCCCTTCCCCTTCATGTCCCTTCCTCCCCCTCCCCCCCACTTCCCCCCCCCTTCCCCCCACTTTATGTTCAGTTGCAATGTTCTTTGTGCACCTTTGTTTAATTGTATAGGCTCTGTGACCCATGGCTTGTTTTCTTATTTTTAGTCGCGGTTCTCTACTGTTTTATTGTTATATTGTCTAGCTATTTTTACCTAACAATATGCCCTTTTTTTCCAGGTCCCCCCTTTTATTGGTAGGCTCCCCTATACGCCTGGTTCCTCCCCAGCGTGGGTGAGGTCCCTTACTTACTTACCTAGATCCCCCGGATCACGGCCGTCATGTTGTCCTCGTCTGTTCCATTGTCCCCACACAGCAGTCTCTTTGAGACCAGGCTGACACACCAGACTTCACCACCCGTCCCTCTAGGTAGACAGCTGGTCTAGTTCTACCTCTGGTTCTCTGTCCCCCGTTTCCCTACCCTTACCTGCCCTCCCTTGTTCCCTCGTCCCTTCCCTCCTCTACTACTCCCGCCCCGCTCTCCACCTTCCTCCTTACTCGCCCCCGGGGGTGTGGCCCCCCGCTTCACATTCCCCTGTGTAGGCTTTTATACCAGTGATCCCGGTAAAGGCTTTTTCCGCCTGCCCAATCCCTGAGGCCGCGTACACACGGGCGGACTGTTCGTCCAACTTTGTCCGCTGAACAGTGTTTGGGCGGACAGTCCGCTCGTGTGTGGGCTTTCAGCGGACAGTTTCAGCGGACAGTTGGACGGACAAGGTTTTTCGGAAATTCCGTAAAACTGTCCGATGAAACCTTGTTTCAGCGAACAGTCCGCTCGTGTGTAGGCTTGTTCGTCAAACAAAGTTGCGCGCATGCTCAGAAAGGATTTTCACGCCGAAAGCTATAATGCAGTGTATAGGACGTCGTGTTTTTCGTCCCGTCGTACGTGCCGTTCACGTCATCGCGCACCGTTTCAGCAAACTGTTCGTCCGTCGTGTGTGGCCATGTCCGTCCATGCTAAGTTTGAGCGGACTGTTTGCCGAAACTGTTGGACGGACAAAGTTGGGCGAACAGTCCGCGCGTGTGTACGCGGCCTTACGATGCAGCCAACACCCTCGAATTGCGCTCCTTTGCAACTGAAGTGTATCTCCCTTAACGTGAAGGGGCTCAACTTGCCAGAAAAGAGGTCTCAAGTACTCTCCTCGTTAACCAAATTCAAAGCACATTTTATTTTCTTGCAGGAGACGCACTTTCGCTCTGATGCCATCCCTAAACTCTCGAACCATGTCTACAAGACGGCCTTCCATGCCACCAATCCTGCAGCAAAAACGAAGGGTGTATCCGTCCTTGTCTCCAGGCACGCTAACTTTCATCTAACCGATTCCTTGATAGACCCAGAGGGCAGGTATGTCTTCCTTAAGGGCACTTACGCGTCTACACCGATTACGTTGGCCAACATTTATTGCCCAAATGAACACCAGGTAACTTTTTTCCGCACAACCTGTGCCCTGTTATCCTCCTTCCAGAGCGGTCTGCTTCTTCTAGCCGGGGACTTCAATGTCCCCCTGAATCCTCTACTGGATACGTCCACTGGGACGTCCTCGCTGACCTACAAAGCCCTCCGTCAGATCAAATCACATCTCCAAGCCCTATCACTTCATGATGCTTGGCGCACTCTCTACCCCTCCTCCAAAGACTATACCTTTTTCTCGGCCCCCCACCAAAAATATTCCAGAATAGATTTCTTCTTTCTGTCCCAGAAGGACCTCCCCCTCCTTCAGCACTCATCCATTGAACCTATGTTCCTCTCTGACCACCACCCTATCACCCTCACACTCTCCTTCTCCGAATCCTGCCCCAAAACCAAAATATGGCGTTTTAACCCATCCCTGCTCAAAGACCCCCTCGCCCTGGAGCGTATTCGCTCGAGTATTCGGCTGTTCTTCCAGGAGAACTCGGGGTCCGTGACTTCCCCGGTTTCTCTCTGGGAGGCCCACAAGTGTGTGATTAGGGGGGAACTCATGGCTATCTCCTCACAAGCCAAAAAGCTACACCAGGAGCGTGTGTCTACCCTCTTGACCAGGGTAAAGGCGTTGGAATTGTCTCACAAACTATCACAGGCCCAGGCTACCCTTCAGGACCTGATCCACACCAGAACTTTGCTTACAGATGAATTGGGCAAGCGCACTAAAAGGCGCTATGTTCTTGGCCAAAGGGTCTTTTACGAACACGGCAACAAGTGTGGCCGCCTCCTGGCTCGCTCGGTTCAATCAGCCAAGCTTTCTCCCACTGTTCACAACTTGCGGCGCCCTTCGGGCTCCTTACTTACCAAAAATGAGGACATTGCGAAAGAATTTGAGAATTTTTATACCAAATTATATAACCTTCAGCCACCCCCCCACTCCCAATCCGCACGAGCGGCCCGCGATGCTATTATCGCGGACTTTCTCTCATTACACAGCCCCAAGCCCATCTCCTCTCTATGTGCTCAATCTCTGGAGGCATGGTTTTCCCCCCTTGAGCTAGACACCGCGCTGAAGCAGATGAAGGTCGGCAAAAGCCCGGGGCCGGACGGGTTTTCCCTCCAATACTACAAATCTTTCTTGGACACTCTCTCCCCCCACCTCCTACTCACGTTCAATGCCCTAGCTGATCCTCAAGTGCGACCAGATCAGATGTTGAAGGCCCACATTGCCGTAATACCCAAGGAGGGCAAGGATCCGCTCCTGGTGGCAAACTACAGGCCAATATCACTGTTGAATGTCGACATTAAAATATATGCCAAAATTTTAGCCAACAGATTTCTCCCCCTGATCCCTAGTCTAATTCCCAATGGCCAGGTGGGCTTTGTCCCGGGCAGGGAGGCCCGGGATAACACCATCCGCGCCTTGAACCTACATCATTGGCTCACTTCTTCTAAAACTCCTGGCTTTTTTCTCTCTCTAGACGCCGAGAAGGCGTTCGATAGAGTGGCCTGGGACTACATGCGCGCAGTCTTAGCAGCGGTGGGCATAGGTGACCGCATGCTTGCCTCTATAATGGCCTTGTATGCCGGCCCTACTGCGGCGGTGAGAGTCAATGGCCACCTATCGGACGCCTTCCCTATTAGTAACGGCACCCGTCAGGGTTGCCCCCTCTGCCCACTGATTTACATTCTCACTCTGGAGCCCCCTTTGAATAAGCTTAGAGCGAACCCGGACATCAGGGGGGTCTCGGCGAAGGGGAGAGAGTTTAAGGTCTCGGCCTTTGCAGACAACGTTTTGCTCTCTCTGTCCGCCCCGCGCACTTCTCTCCCATCGCTACTTCGTGACTTGGAGGCTTTTGGTAAGATTTCCAACCTCAGGATCAACTACTCCAAGTCTCAGGCCCTGAATGTCACCTTGCCCCCCCAGGAAGTGGCCCACTGTCAAGCTGCATTTCCCTTCCATTGGGAACGTACCGCTATCTCGTACCTGGGCATTAAAATCCCTCACCACCTCTCTGACCTCTTCTCCCTTAACTTCCACGTGGCTCTGGCCCACACCCAAACCTACCTTAAGGAATGGAATCACCTCAACGTGTCCTGGTTCGGACGAGCAGCCCTTCTTAAAATGATCGTCCTACCTCGCTTCCTATACCTGATCCAAACCATCCCCATGGCCTTACCCGGCAGCTTTTTTTCTTCCTATCGAAGGGTCTGCTCGGCCTTTCTATGGAAAGATTCCCCCCCGAGGATCAAATACTCCAGACTCACGCTGTCCAAACCTAAAGGGGGGATTGCTCTCCCGGACCTATACAAGTACTATGTAGCCTGTCACCTTACCAGGATAGCGGACTGAAATATCCACTCCCTTGAAAAATTGTGGGTGTCTTTAGAAAACGCCTTTTCCCCCGTCCCCATTCACCTCCTTCCCTGGTTGCTCCCGAAACAATGGCCCAATTCCCTGGCCACACACCCATTTATCTACACTTCCTTGATGTTATGCAGGAAGACCTCCGCCTCTGTTCCCATTGCGCCATCCCCAGGCCCCTTAACCACGCTGCGATGCAACCCTGATTTTCCTCATGGAAATTCGCCCAACTTTCTTCTGCAGGACTGGCCCTTTGAGGATGTCCTTGCCTCACACTTTTTCCCAGGGGGTAGGATCGCCTCCTTGGATACTCTTCGTAGCCTCTCGAATTCCTCCTCCTTCTCGTTCTGGACATACCGTCAGGTTCGCCATTTCCTCTCTACCCGGGCCTCCTTGGAGGACTGGACAAGACCTCTCACCCCGTTTGAGGACTTGTGCAACCGCAAGACGCCCCAAAAACACCTCGTTTCCCTCCTATATGCCCTTGTCTCAGACCCAGGTGTCTCGACCCTATCCCCGTTGCAATCCTCCTGGCACAGGGATCTGCCGACTCCTCTAACACCGGCGGAATGGACTAGAGTCCATGAATACGCTCATAGTGGTTCACTGAATGTAGCCATCCAGGAGAACGGATATAAAATTCTAACTAGATGGTATAGGACTCCATCCCGCCTTCATAAATTCTCCCCTACCATCCCGAATGTTTGCTGGAGATGCAACGCTGATGTTGGGACAATGCTTCACATATGGTGGGCATGTCCAGGCATCCAACCCTTCTGGAAGGAGGTTCACAGACTCATTCTAGCAGTTACCACTTTTGATCTTGACTTCACACCGGCACAATTTCTCCTCCACCACACGTCCCTTTCTCGGAGAGCCTATTTCAAATCCCTGGCCATGCACATGGTTAACGCTGCAAGGTTGTGTGTCCCTAGACACTGGCGGACCACCCGCGCCCCAACTATGGGTGAGTGGTTTGCGACCATCTCCAGGATTGCTGGCATGGAAGAGCTGATTCACATCTCCCAAGAGAGATTGGAGAAATACTCCTTTACGTGGGCTTGTTGGTCTCACTTTACAACTACTCCTGAGTTTAAACAACACGTCCCCCCAGATTAAGCATTGATCCTCACCTGGAACCCTGCCACTTATCCCTTGTACCCCTTGGATTTCTGGGGTGGGGGGCCACGTCCCCCCCTCTCTCCCTTTCTTCTTCTTCTTTTTCTTCCTTTCCCCTCTTCCTTTTCTTTTCCTTTTGCTTTTCCTCTCCCTTTTCCCCCCTCTCTCCCTCCCCCCCCTCCTTACCCCATTATTCCTCCCCTCCCCTGTTGGCGCGTCTGTTGCCCGGTTTCTGACGCCTTGCTTTGCCCTACTCTTTTGCCCGGATTTCTACTCTAGGGTGTCTCGGGTGGGCGCTGGTAGCCACCCGAGCCACCTCCCCCCCGCCACTGAGAGTCTATTATAGTTAGACTCAGCGTCATTCTGATATAGTTGTTGGAACAGTCTTTTTCACTCATTCTTTAGCCTGGTACCCCTAGGAGGCTCCTTCTGGTTCCTCCTTTGAAGTGTTTTTTCTTTTGCTGATTGTCTCGTGCTCTGTACCTGTTTATTTGTAACGACCTGTTCCTGTTAATTTTTGCAATCCTCAATAAAATCTTTATGGAAAAAAAAAAAAGAAGGAGCCAAAGGACCAGAGGCACATGAGTGCCTGTAGATAAAGACCTTGCAGCAGGAAGTCGCAGCTGGTTGCAAGACTGTAGTTGCAGGGCAGGTCACAGCTGGTTGCAGGACCATGGTGGCATGAGCCACCTCCTCCCAGCCACTACAAGTCCACGGGTTTCTTGGGACTGCAAATCATCCCTAAAAGGCTGCTGCTGATGCTGAGTGCCAGGCTCCACCTCCATGCTGACACAATCCTCCTCCTCCTTGTACTCTTCCTGTGTGATCAGCGGGCCAGCAGGAACACTGTCTGGATAAAGGGGGCCCTGAGAGGCAAGGAAATCCTCCTCTTCCTGCCTCAAGTGCCCTGTCCATTATTCCATGAGGCGTGTGCTCCAACAGGTGGACAAGAGGTACAGTGTCACTGATGCATGCACTGTCACTGCTCACCATCCTCGTGGCCTCCTCAAATGGTAACAGTACAGTGCATGCATCCCTGATCATGGCCCACTGGCGTGGGGAAAAAAAACGAGCTCCCCTGACCCTGTCCTTGTGTCATAGTCGCACAGGTACTCATTGATGGCCCTCTGCTGCGTGAGCAGCCACTGCAGCATGGCCAACGTTGAGTTCCACCTGGTGGGCATGTCACAAATTAGGAGGTTCTTGGGCCGGTTCAATTCCTTTTGGAGGTCAGCCAGCTGAGCACTGGCATTATATGACCAGCGAAAATGCACACAGACTTTCCTGACCTGCCTCAGGACAACCTGTAAACCCGGGTACCTGCCCAAGAACCACTGCACCACTAAGTTAAGGACATGAGCGACACAGGGCACATGGGTCAGTTGACCCTGTCAGAGGGCGGAGAGGAGGTTGGTGCCATTGTTGCAAACCACCATTCCTGGCTTAAGCTGGCGTGGCCTCAACCACCTCTCAGCCTGCCCCTGCAGATGTGACAGAATATCTGCCCCAGTGTGGCTCCTGTCCCCCAAGCACACCAGCACAAACACGGCATGGTATCTTTTTGCCTGCATACTTGCGTAGCCCCTTGAATGCCTACGGAGCACCCGTGATTCTGAGGACAAAGCACAGGAAGAGGCCATGGAGGAAGAAGAAGAGGAGGGGGTGGAGGAGAAAGATGTGTCACAATCGCCAGTAGTAGCATTTTGGAGGCATGGTGGTGGAACAACCTCCAACACTACTGCACCTTGTCCTGCATCCTTCCCCGCTGCCAGAAGAGTCACCCAATGCACCGTGAAAGTTAGGTAATGTCCCTGGCCTGCTGGCCCATGAGTCAGTGGCAATATGCACCTTACTGCTGACCGCCCTGTCAAGCGAGGCATGGACATTGCCTTCCACATGCCGGTAGAGAGCCAGAATTGCCTTGTGTGAGAAAAAGTGGCGTTTGGGAACCTGCCACTGAGGAACCGCACATTGCACAAACTCACTGAAGGGGGCCGAGTCTACCAACTGAAAAGGCAGCAGTTGAAGTGCTAGCAATTTAGCCAAGCTAGCATTCAACCGCTGGGCATGTGGATGGTGGGGAGTGAACGTCTTTTGACGGTCCAGCAGCTGGGGCAGGGAAATTTGCCTGCTACAATCGGACGTCGGTGTACCACTAGCAGATTGCCCATGAGTACTTGGCTATGACACACCTAATTCTACACCTTCATTCCAATCAGTGTAGGTTTCAGAGAGGACTGAATCTATAGTGGGTTGGAGATCCCAGCTGATGAGGAGCAAGGAGAGGTCCAATTTGTTCTTTGGTGTGGGTCTTTAAGGTACGCCTGCCAACGAACTGCATGGCAGGTCAACATATGTCTGGTCAAGTATGTGGTGCCCAAGTGGCTGATGTTTTGGCTACACCAGATACGCTTGAGACATATGTTGCAAATAGCGTTTCAAAAAATGCCCACACCAAATAACTTTTGGAATAACACACAGAGACAGAAGTGCCCTGCACAGGCGGAGCTCTGCGGGGTGTTTCAGTTGGTGTGCTGCCCTTAAGCTGGCTCCTGGAGGGCATCCTGCCTCGAGGTTGTCCTCCTCTCTCCTATCAGGCACCCACTTGGAGTCAGTGACCTCATCATCCCCTCCCTCCTCATCACTGGAGCAAACCTGGCAGTATGCTGCAGCTGGTGGAACATGACTGCCAGAGTGCTGTCATTCTTGGGCACCCCCTCTCTCTGGGCTCACGTTACTGCCTTCCTCTAGCTGGGTATCATCATCAGAGCCTTCAAAACGCTGGGCATCAAACGCTGGGCATCCTCCTCGAGCATGTACCCAACACTGTGCTCAAACAGTTCGGGGAACTTCTCAGGAGGACATGGTGGGGCTAGGGAAGGAGTGACTGATGCCATTGAGACGGGGGAAGAGGCCATGTTGGCAGCTGCTTTGTCAGTACCCTAAGCCTGGGTGAGAGAGGATGAGGAGGGCTTGGTCATCCACTCTACCAAGTCTTCGGCATGTTGCGGCTCAACACGTCCAGATCAAGAAAATAAGGACAAGCGTGTCCCATGGCCACGTGCTGATGAGGATGCACTGTGTCCACGACCAGCACTGTTGCCTCTAGACACGGAGCCTGCTTGCCCTCTTTTATTGGCTTGTGACTGTCTGACTCTCCTTGTTGGCCTTCCAGACATAGGAATGGTCTGCAGGGAGATGTAGCTGCACAAAGCTGGGACGTACATATACCGATATTACTGCAGCTAGCAGAATCAACTGCCTGCCTGTAGTGTTATTACTATGAGAACACCAGCAATTGGGGTAGCTTTAGGTGCACACTGATGATGCAGTACACCAACTGTAATTACTGGAGCTGCCTGCGGTATAGGATCAGCAGAACACCAGCAATTGGGGTAGCTTCAGGTGTACACTGTGCAGGTGGCACAGTACACCGACTGTAATTGCAATAGCTTCAATGGAAATTAAGACACTGTCTCTCTGTCTATCTCTCTCTCTATGAGCGACGCCACACACTACGCAAGGCCTCTGCGCAGGCAGCCCTATACAGTGTGGGGCGTGTACTAAACACCCTGAGCTATAATTAGCCAGAGGCATCCTGCCTGTGGCCAATTATGACTCTCTTCGCTGACGGCGCTGTGATTGGCCAAGCATGTGGGTCATAGTGCACGCTTGGCCAATCATCAGCCAGCAATGCACTGCAATGCCCCTGTGAATTAGGGGCCGTGAGCCCCACTCAAATTTGGTGCAGCCCATAATGTTCGGATTTTGCTGAACGGGCGAACAGTCGTTGTTCGGGTCGAACACTCAGCTCATCTCTAATAGGAACCAAAGAATGATACATAGTACATGAGATATGACATGTTCTCATCAGATGACACCTTTGTATCTCTAACAATCTCCCCCATTACATCACACAAGGATCTCATGGCACCGGCTGATGTTTTTGTTCCCGGCTCCTTCTACTCAGCTATAGATGAGCAGAGTTCTGTATTAGAGGGAAATGTTTCCTGATCTTCACTCTTCACTCATCTAATGTGAATATGATTGTAGTGGGAGATGTGAGAAGATTGTTTTCTGATGAGAATGTGTGTAGAAAAGCAGGTAGAAGGAAGAATGGGAATACCATCAATGCTTTATGTACATTAATTAGTCCGGAATGAATAGAAATGGAATCTGAAGATTATTGAATAATAAAAAACATTTCCATATATTCTCTTTTATTCCAAGTCCTCAGAATCCCCCCCACCCCCCACCCAGGGCCAGATTAACGTAGGGGCTATTGGAGCTGCAGTTCCAAGCCCCTACCTTAATATAGGCCCAGCAGGGTGGGATTGACTGCACTGCCATTGCCCTACTGATGCCGTCCACTGCCAAAAACCCAGCCCCAAATGCATTTTGAAAAAAATCAAATAAAACATGAAATTGTAAAAAAATTATTAAAAATTATTTAAAAAATGAAATAAAAATATAAAAAAAAACTGCTGACACCGTCCACTGCCCCCCACTGCACCCCCCCCCCTTTACCAAAAAAAGCATTGTGGGGGAAAAAAAGTAAAATTGTAAAAAAATGAAATAAAAAAAACAAAAATAAGAATGTAAACAATAAAAGATTGCAACAAATATATATATATATATATATATATATATATATATATATATATATATATATATATATATATATATATATATATATATATATATATATATATATATATTTTTTTTTAAAGTATATCATTTTGGCTCATTCACACTGGCTTTCTTGCACCTACAGTCAGGGCCGGTGCTACCACTAGGCGGACTAGGCAACCGCCTAGGGCGCACTGCCGCCTAGGGCGCAGCCAGGACCGCTGGTTTCCCTACTTTGCACTGGGAGCTTGTCAGTGCCTCGTTCTCCATAGTCCAGCATGCACAGGGCGCGCACAATGACAGCACGCTAGCACGGCCGGCCGCGTCAGCTCCACTCACACACACAGAGCGGCATGTTTGTGGGTGCTCCGCTCCCCCTCCTGTCTGCCTTCACTTCGGGCCATTTCTCATTGTTTACTGAATGGGAGGAGCGAGAGAAGTGTGGGAATCCCAATCCCAATAACGGGGGAGGCCGTCCTGTCCCGCCCCGGAGCAGGAACACGTAACAGGTGACAATACATTCGCCGCCATCCTCCTGCCTCTACTCGATGCCGACTTGAGCCCTGGGACAGAAAAGCACACTGGAAGCTATTGGCCACGCCCACCACTACACGGAACGCCCGCCCCTGCTATTGATTAGTCATGCATCCACAAGCATACGACTCCATGATTGGCTGCTCTGACGGGCTGTTTATTGCTGAGCTAGGATTCCATGCAACGTGACTGCCTCTTGAGAAGCTGACACTAACAGCCAAAACAGTGAGTGAAGTTCTTGCACATGTCACACTTAGGGTTGCCACCTGTACGGGAATGACCCGGACAGTCCGGGTTTTGACAGCTGTGCCCGGGTTTCTCTCCTCTTGAAACCCGGACACAGCAGCATAGGCTCCAGCCAGTGTGGGAGGTGAGAGTTTATTATACCTCCAGCCCACCAACAGCATAGCCCCCCCCCGCTCCTGTAGCTGAGACTGCGCTCCACCCCGTGTCCCTCCAGCAGCGTGACCCCCGTCACTGGATGTACACTCTATGATAGCACCTGCCCCCCTGACGGCTCCTGTCCTGTGGGGCTTCAGTGGTGACTGGTGAGTGTTCTCCTCCGCCCACCTCAGGCACCTTTCCCCCGTAAAAGTGTGGCTGTGCCGATTGGCAAATGCAGCCTGCTCTGAATGCGCTCTCTCTCCCGCAAGCAGCGCGCTCCCCCGGGCCCCCCTCCTTCCCCTGCTCCAGCAAGGCTAATGATTTTTGGCAGTCTCACTGCCAATGGTGAATGGCGACAGTGGTGAGTCACGGTCCGGTCCACTCGCCCCTGTCAATGCAGCGCTAGGCTAATGAATCCTATATGCTGCAGCTCACAGTGGCTCTCTTCTCCCAGCACCATGCCAGCCCCCCTCCTCTGTCAGTCCCCTCTCCTCTGTCAGCCCCCCCTGTCAGCCCCTCCTCTGTCAGTCCCCTCTCCTCTGTAAGCCCCCGTCAGTCCCCTCTCCTCTGTCAGCCCCCCCCCTCTGTCAGCCCCCCTCTGTCAGCCCCCCCTCTGTCAGCCCCCTCCTCTGTCAGCCCCCTCTCCTCTGTAAGCCCCCCCTCTGTCAGTCCCCTCTCCTCTGTCAGCCCCCCCCCCTCTGTCAGCCCCCCCCTCTGTCAGCCCCCTCCTCTGTCAGCCCCCTTTCCTCTGTAAACCCCCCCATCAGTCCCCTCTCCTCTGTCAGCCCCCTCCTCTGTCAGCCCCCTCCTCTGTCAGCCCCCCTCTCCTCTGTAACCCCCCCTCTGTCAGTCCCTTCTCCTCTGTCAGCCCCCCCCTGTCAGCCCCCATCTCTGTCAGTCCCCCCTTTATCAGTCCCCTCTCCTCTGTCAGCCCCCCCTTTGTCAGCGCCCCCATGTCAGCCCCCTCCTCTGTCAGCCCCCCTCTTTCAGCCCCCCCCTCTTTCAGCCCCCCCCCTCTTTCAGTCCCCTCTCCTCTGTCAGTCACCCCCCCCCTCTGTCAGTCACCCCCCCTCTGTCAGTCACCCCCCCCTCTGTCAGTCACCCCCCCCTCTGTCAGTCCCCCTCCTCTGTCAGTCCCCCTCCTCTGTCAGTCCCCCTCCTCTGTCAGCCCCCCTTCTCTGTCAGTCCCCTCTCCTCTGTCAGTCCCCTCTCCTCTGTCAGCCCCCCTCTGTCATTCCCCTCTCCTCTCTCAGCCCCCCTCCTCTGTCAGCCCCCTCTGTCAGCTCTCCTCTCTGTCAGCCCCCCTCCTCTCTGTCAGCTCCCCTCCTCTGTAAGCCCCCCCCTCTGTCAGTCCCCTCTCCTCTGTCAGCCCCCCCTCTGTCAGCCCCCCCCTCTGTCAGCCCCCTCCTCTGTCAGCCCCCTCCTCTGTCAGCCCCCCTCTCCTCTCTAACCCCCCCTCTGTCAGTCCCTTCTCCTCTGTCAGCCCCCCCTGTCAGCCCCCATCTCTGTCAGTCCCCCCTTTATCAGTCCCCTCTCCTCTGTCAGCCCCCCCTTTGTCAGCGCCCCCATGTCAGCCCCCTCCTCTGTCAGCCCCCTCCTCTGTCAGCCCCCCTCTTTCAGCCCCCCCCCTCTTTCAGCCCCCCCCCTCTTTCTGTCCCCTCTCCTCTGTCAGTCACCCCCCCCTCTGTCAGTCACCCCCCCTCTGTCAGTCCCCCCCCTCTGTCAGTCCCCCTCCTCTGTCAGTCCCCCTCCTCTGTCAGTCCCCCTCCTCTGTCAGCCCCCCTTCTCTGTCAGTCCCCTCTCCTCTGTCAGTCCCCTCTCCTCTGTCAGCCCCCCTCTGTCATTCCCCTCTCCTCTCTCAGCCCCCCTTCTCTGTCAGCCCCCTCTGTCAGCTCTCCTCTCTGTCAGCCCCCCTCCTCTCTGTCAGCTCCCCTCCTCTGTCAGCCCCCCTCGTCTCTGTCAGCCCCCTCCTCTGTCAGCCTCCTCCTCTGTCAGCCTCCTCCTCTCTGTTAGCCCCCTTCCTCTCTGTCAGCACCCTCTCCTCTGTCAGCTCCCCTCCTCTCTCAGCCTCCCTCCTCTGTCAGCTCCCCTCCTCTCATCAGCTCCCCTCCTCCCTGTCAGCTCCCCTCCTCCCTGTCAGCCCCCTTCCTCTCTGTCAGCCCCCTTCCTTTCTGTCAGCCCCCCT
The DNA here is from genome assembly GCA_037367395.1 of Lithobates pipiens. Classification (NCBI taxonomy): domain Eukaryota; kingdom Metazoa; phylum Chordata; class Amphibia; order Anura; family Ranidae; genus Lithobates; species Lithobates pipiens. Next base: position 853,235 of record JAZDVW010000120.1, read on the forward strand.
CCTCCTCGGTCAGCCCCCTTCCTCCTCTGTCGGCCCCCTTCCTCCTCTGTCGGCCCCCTTCCTCTCTGTTGGCCCCCTTCCTCTCTGTCGGCCCCCCTCCTCTCTGTCGGCCCCTTCTCTGTCAGCCCCCCTCTGTCAGTCCCCTCTCCTGTGTAAGCCCCCCGTAAGGCCCCCCCTCTGTCAGTCCCCTCCTCTGTCAGCCCCCTCTGTCAGTCCCCTCTCCTCTGTCAGCCCTCTCCTCTGTCAGCCCCCCCTCTGTCAGTCCCCTCTCCTCTATAACCCCCCTCTGTCAGTCCTCTCTCCTCTGTCAGCTCCCCTCCTCTGTCAGCCCCCCCCTGTCAGCCCCCTCCTCTGTCAGTCCCCCCTTTATCAGTCCCCTCTCCTCTGTCAGCCCCCCCTTTGTCAGTGCCCCCCTGTCAGCCCCCTCCTCTGTGAGCCCCCTCCTCTGTCAGCCCCCTCCTCTGTCAGCCCCCTCCTCTGTAAGCCCCCGTCAGTCCCCTCTCCTCTGTCAGCCCCCCCTCTGTCAGCCCCCTCCTCTGTCAGCCCCCTTTCCTCTGTAAACCCCCCCATCAATCCCCTCTCCTCTGTCAGCCCTCTCCTCTGTCAGCCCCCTCCTCTGTCAGCCCCCTCCTCTGTCAGCCCCCCTCTCCTCTGTAACCCCCCCTCTGTCAGTCCCCTCTCCTCTGTCAGCCCCCCCTGTCAGCCCCCTCCTCTGTCAGTCCCTCCTTTATCAGTCCCCTCTCCTCTGTCAGCCCCCCCCCTTTGTCAGTGCCCCCCTGTCAGTCCCCTCTCCTCTGTCAGTCCCCTCTCCTCTGTCAGTCCCCTCTCCTCTGTCAGCCCCCCTCCTCTGTCAGCCCCCCCTCCTCTGTCAGCCCCCTCTCCTGTCAGTCACCCCCCCATGTCAGTCACCCCCCCCTCTGTCAGTCACCCCCCCTCTGTCAGTCACCCCCCCTCTGTCAGTCACCCCCCCTCTGTCAGTCACCCACCCTCTGTCAGCCCCCTCTCCTCTGTCAGCCCCCTCTCCTCTGTCAGTCCCCTCTCCTCTGTCAGCCCCCCTCTGTCATTCCCCTCTCCTCTGTCATTCCCCTCTCCTCTGTCAGCCCCCCTCCTCTGTCAGCCCCCCTCCTCTGTCAGCCCCGCTCCTCTCTGTCAGTTCCCCTCCTCTGTCAGCCCCCCTCGTCTCTGTCAGCCCCCCTCATCTCTGTCAGCCCCCCTCATCTCTGTCAGCCCCCATCCTCTCTGTCAGCACCCTCTCCTCTGTCAGCTCCCTCTCCTCTGTCAGCTCCCCTCCTCTCTCAGCCTCCCTCCTCCGTCAGCTCCCCTCCTCCCTGTCAGCTCCCCTCCTCCCTGTCAGCTCCCCTCCTCTGTCAGCCCTCCTCCTCTGTCAGCCCCCTTCCTCTCTGTCAGACCCCCTCCTCTCTGTCAGCCCCCCTCCTCCCTGTCGGCCCCCCTCCTCCCTGTCGGCCCCCCTCCTCCCTGTCGGCCCCCTTCCTCTCTGTCGGTCCCCTTCCTCTCTGTCGGTCCCCTTCCTCTCTGTCGGCCCCCTTCCTCTCTGTCGGCCCCCTTCCTCTCTGTCGGCCCCCCTCCTCTCTTTCGGCCCCCTCCTCTCTGTCGGCCCCCCTCCTCTCTGTCGGGCCCTCCTCTGTCAGCCCCCCTCTGTCAGTCCCCTCTCCCCTGTAAGCCCCCCTGTAAGGCCCCCCCCTCTGTCAGTCCCCTCCTCTGTCAGCCCCCCCTCTATCAGTCCCCTCTCCTCTATCAGTCCCCCCTCCTCTGTCAGCCCCCCTCCTCTCTGTCAGTTCCCCTCCTCTGTCAGCCCCCCTCGTCTCTGTCAGCCCCCCTCGTCTCTGTCAGCCCCCCTCATCTCTGTCAGCCCCCCTCATCTCTGTCAGCCCCCATCCTCTCTGTCAGCACCCTCTCCTCTGTCAGCACCCTCTCCTCTGTCAGCTTCCTCTCCTCTGTCAGCTCCCCTCCTCTCTCAGCCTCCCTCCTCCGTCAGCTACCCTCCTCCCTGTCAGCTCCCCTCCTCCCTGTCAGCTCCCCTCCTCTGTCAGCCCTCCTCCTCTGTCAGCCCTCCTCCTCTGTCAGCCCCCTTCCTCTCTGTCAGCCCCCCTCCTCTCTGTCAGCCCCCCTCCTCTCTGTCAGCCCCCCTCCTCCCTGTCAGCCCCCCTCCTCCCTGTCACCCCCCTCCTCTCTGTCAGCCCCCCTCCACTGTCGGCCCCCTTCCTCTCTGTCGGCCCCCTTCCTCTCTGTCGGCCCCCTTCCTCTCTGTCGGCCCCCCTCCTCTCTGTCGGCTCCCCTCCTCTCTGTCGGCCCCTCCTCTGTCAGCCCCCCTCTGTCAGTCCCCTCTCCCCTGTAAGCCCCCCTGTAAGGCCCCCCCCTCTGTCAGTCCCCTCCTCTGTCAGCCCCCCCTCTATCAGTCCCCTCTCCTCTATCAGTCCCCTCTCCTCTGTCAGCCCTCTCCTCTGTCAGCCCCCCTCTCTGTCAGCCCCCCTCTCTGTCAGCCCCCCTCTCTGTCAGCCCCCCTCTCTGTCAGCCCCCTCCTCTGTCAGCCCCCCTCCTCTGTCAGTCCCCTCTCTTCTGTCAGTCCCCTCTCCTCTGTCAGTCCCCTCTCCTCTATAACCCCCCTCTGTCAGTCCTCTCTCCTCTGTCAGTCCTCTCTCCTCTGTCAGCCCCCCTCCTCTGTCAGTCCGACCCTTTATCAGTCCTCTCTCCTCTGTCAGCCCCCCCTTTGTCAGTGCCCCCCCGTCAGCCCCCTCCTCTGTCAGCCCCCCTCTCCTCTGTCAACCCCCCTCTTCTGTCAGTCCCCTCTTCTCTGTCAGCCCCCCTCCTCTGTCAGCCCCCCTCCTCTGTCAGCCCCCCCTCTGTCAGTCCCCTCTCCTCTTTCAGTCCCCTCTCCTCTTTCAGTCCCCTCTCCTCTGTCAGTCCCCTCTCCTCTGTCAGTCCCCTCTCCTCTGTCAGCCCCCCTCCTCTGTCAGCCCCCCTCTCCTCTGTCAGCCCCCCTCTCCTCTGTCAGCCCCCCTCTCCTCTGTCAGTCCCCTCTCCTCTGTCAGCCCCCCCTCTGTCAGTCCCCTCTCCTCTGTCAGTCCCCTCTCCTCTGTCAGTCCCCTCTCCTCTGTCAGTCCCCTCTCCTCTGTCAGCCCCCCTCTGTCAGCCCCCCCTCCTCTGTCAGCCCCCCTCTCCTCTGTCAGCCCCCCTCCTCTGTCAGTCCCCTCTCCTCTGTCAGTCCCCTCTCCTCTGTCAGCCCCCCTCTGTCAGTCCCGTCTCCTCTGTCAGCCCCCTCTCCTCTGTCAGCCCTCCCTCCTCTCTGTCAGCCCTCCCTCCTCTCTGTCAGCCCTCCCTACTCTCTGTCAGCCCCCCCTCCTCTCTGTCAGCTCCCCTCCTTACTGTCAGCTCCCCTCCTCCCTGTCAGCTCCCTCCTCTGTCAGCCCTCCTCCTCCTCTGTCAGCCCCCCTCCTCTCAGTCAGCCCCCCTCCTCTCAGTCAGCCCCCCTCCACTCAGTCAGCCCCCTCATCTCTTTCAGTCCCCTTCCTCTCTTTCAGTCCCCTTCCTCTCTGTCAGCCCCCTTCCTCTCTGTCAGCCCCCTCCTCTCTGTCAGCTCCCCTCCTCTCTGTCAGCCCCCTTCCTCTCTGTCAGCCCCCTCCTCTCTGTCAGCTCCCCTCCTCTCTGTCAGCTCCCCTCCTCTCTGTCAGCTTCCCTCCTCTCTGTCAGCTTCCCTCCTCTCTGTCAGCTTCCCTCCTCTCTGGCAGCCCCCTCCTCTCTGGCAGCCCCCTCCTCCTCTGTCAGCTCCCCATCCTCTCTGTCAGCCCCCCATCCTCTCTGTCAGCTCCCCTCCTCTGTTGGCCCCCTCCCTCTCTGTCGGCCCCCTTCCTCTCTGTCGGCCCCCTTCCTCTCTGTCGGCCCCCTTCCTCTCAGCCCCCTTCCTCTCTGTCAGCCCCTTCCTCTCTGTCGGCCCCCCTCCTCTCTTTCAGCCCCCCTTCACTCTGTCGACCCCCCTGCTCCTCTGTCAGCTACCCCCAAACAGCACGCACCTCCTCCCTTCTTCCCCTGCTCCAGTGGGGCTAATGTCCTACAGCCGGGTCACACTGCACTGTCCGTGCACTCTCTTTCTCCCACCCAGCCGCCAGCACCGATGCCACCAGAGACAGTGAATGAAGGGCCACTGGACTGGTGTCCTAGCAACCAGGGACTCTTTTGCAGGAGAAAGCATGGCATTACAGACTCCGCCCCCTAACAGGTTCACACACAGACACATCTTTGCAGCGGCTCCTGGAAGGTAAGGGTTTTTTTTTGTCTCGCTGTAATGGAGGTCTCTATTGGGGGGGCACAGGCACTGTCTGATATATAATCTGTTACTTTCCACGGCCCTACTGACACCGTCCACTGCCCTTCTGACACCATTCACTTCCCTACTGACACCGTCCACTGCCCTACTGACACCGTTCTCTGCCCCACTGACACCGTACTCTGCCCTACTGACACCATCCACTGCCCTACTAACACCGTCCTCTGCTCTACTGACACCGTCCTCTGCTCTACTGACACCGTCCTCTGCTCTACTGACACCGTCCTCTGCTCTACTGACACCGTCCTCTGCTCTACCGACACCATCCACTGCCCTACCGACACCGTCCACTGCCCTACCGACACCGTCCACTGCCCTACCGACACCGTCCACTGCCCTACCGACACCATCCACTGCCCTACCGACACCGTCCTCTGCTCTGATACCATCCACTGTCCTACTGGCTGACAGTGTCCAATTTTAAGATAGGCTAGTTTCATATTTTAACTGACATTTCTTTAATTAATCAAATCATATTTTTTGGGTACACAAATGCTTTTGTTTAACCATGCCCCTTTAAGTCCCCCCCACCCTCCCCCCGTTAATGCAATTTGGCCACAGCCACTGTTCACCATAGAACAGCTCATTACTACTCTCTTTGGGTAACCAAAAAGGTGTCCCAGGTATTTTACAATCCTATAGAGTGTAATACAAAAAAATTGCCGTACGCCGTGAAAGTGTTCGGGTTTGGCTTGAAGAAAAGGTGGCAACCCTAGTCACACTGCCCCCCCACCATCACCTGTCACACTGCCCCCCACCATTACCTGTCACCCTGCCCCCTACCATTACCTGTCACACTCAAAAGATTAGATGATAAATGTAATGTCGTCTCCACTACAGGTAATAAATGGAACGTAGAAAAAGGAAAGACAATATATGTATATAAAAAATATATGTGTATATATATATATATATAGTGAGGGACCCTCACTCCTATGCGTAGTAGTATTTTGAGTGGTAAACAAGTGGATAAGAAAAACAATTAAAAAATAAGACTGGTGATCCCAATGCGATTTTTTTTAAAAAGGTAGCAAAGTTGCATAAAGTGGCAGTGTTGAATATAAAGAAGGTCCGTGAAAATAACTACTACTGCATTTTAAAGTGACTAAAATACTATACATAAAGTAGTGGACGAAATAAAAAATATATAAAGTGAATCACCATGCGATTTGTTAAAAATGACGAAAAACGCATACAAAGTGCTAGTGCTGAACAATGAATAGATCTGAAAAAAATATATCTGCTAAACCAAAGTATATTTGTAACAGTGTACAAAAACAATCATTAGCTGGATAAGGCAAAAGATGTAAATAATGCTTGCCTTGTGACTAAAGAAATCACATATGGTGTTAAAGCCAAGGGAGGGTTAAGCAGGGTGACTCTGTGCGGGTGTCTTATACCATAGACTTAAATATCGGTGCAGTGCACTAAATTGAATCATAGAACCAAAAAAAATAAAAAATTAAATCAAACTGTTGAATCAAAGCAAAAAACGCACAAACAATCCAAGCGTTGGTGGGAGGGAAACAACCCTCTGGGAACAGTCCAAAACAAAAGAAAAAAGGTGCACAGTATTTGAAACTATAAAAGAACAACAATTGAACAATAGTCCTAGTTAAAATTGTCCATTCAGCTTGTGCAACAACAGGTGGCGATTAGCCCAAAATCGCATGCAACAAGACAATCGCCTGCAGTGCTGGTGCTTAAAATATATGTGCACTATAAGGCAGAGATTTAAACGGTGATAATGGTGATGGTGGATATCTCCCACTTGGTCCTGTGTGATCAGAATATGGGTGCCCCCTTACCTTACAGCTGTAAGGTAACAGCATATGATATATGTGTCCTCAGGGTTCCTGGTGGTCCTTATCCCTCGAGGTCCTATTCACATATCCCCGGGTCCTTGCGTCTCCTGCCTACTGTGCCGTATTGGGCTCAAACGCAAAACCCAAGGAACAAGAGAAGAACGCCAGAAAGAGAGGATGCAGAGGGGGGAAGAGATCACAAAAGAAAAAGAGAGTGAAGGGAGAGGGAATTTTTAACCTCAGTGGACAACCACTCTCTCATGAAGAAATAGGGGTTCTGGAGAAGGGTCTTAAATACGCACCTACAAAAAATCTCGATAAATTTCAAACCTATATTGGAATCCAGAAATTCGTGAGGAAATTGAACATTAAAAAGTACCTGATCAGCAACCCATGTAAACCCAAGACCACAAGATCCACTAATGAAATTATGCACAGTACCCTGAGAAACAAATCTACTTTCAATCCAGTAACAAAAGACAACAAACATATTGAAGTATTCAAACGGATTGTTCTAGAGGAGGTGAAAGGACTAAAGATAAAGAAGCGCGATGAACCGAAACACATTAAAAGCGGTATTCGGAAACTAACAAAAAGAAAAGATCTGGTCATACGACCAGCAGATAAAAGAGGAGGCATCGTAATATTATCCAAAGATCAATATAATGCAAGCATGAACTCCCTACTTGAAGATGAAGACACTTATGTCCAACTGTTGAGTAACCCAGTTTTCAAATGCAGGAAAGCACTTGAACAAGTGGTACATTTAGGCCTGAAGAAGGATATCCTTAACAAAAAAGAAGCTAAATATCTAATACCTGAGGCATGTAGAACACCAATTATTTATTCACTCCCAAAAATCCATAAAGATAGGGATAATCCACCTCCCAGACCAATAGTCAATGGTATCGACTCTCTGACAGCGAGGATGGGACAATATATAGATTATTATCTTCAGCCGGCAGTACAGAAAACACGAGCATACCTGAGAGACACCAAGCACATATTACAAATTATAGAGGAAATACCAACAGAAGAAGGACCTTGGTGGCTCGCTACAGCAGATGTAGCCTCACTATACACAATTATCTTACACCACCAAGCCTGCGAGGCAACAAAATGGGGATTACGGAAGTACACAGATCTCCCCTGCCCCCAGAGAAAATTCCTTATAAAGTGTCTTGACTTCTGTCTGAAAAACAGCTACTTTTGGTACAATAAGAACTATTACCACCAAAAGACGGGCGTAGCTATGGGAGCGAAATTCGCCCCCAGCGTCGCAGGCCTGTTTATGGCCCAATGGGAGGAGGAAGAAGTATTCGCCAACCCCCCAAACGAACTGCACACATATCGGAGATATATCGATGATGTCATCATATTGTGGAAGGGTGAACAACCAAGTCTGACAACTTTTCTAGAAAAATTGAACAAAAACAACAGAAACATTAAACTATCATGGGAGATAAGTAATAAATCCATTACTTTCCTGGATCTTGAAATAATACAGGACAACAATAAACTTCTTTCTAAAACACACTTCAAGAGCGTAGACCGTAATAGCTACTTACCATTGGAAAGCTGTCATCACAGGGATTGGCTGTACAATATACCAAAAGGCCAACTTATGCGCCTGAGGCGCAATTGTACACAAGAAGAGCTTTTCCTTGACCAAGCTAGCAATATGAAACTAAAATTTATAGAAAAAGGCTACGATGAAGGATTTATTAATAAGAAAATATCAGAAGTCGCCAATTTAAATCGCAAAGACCTTATAAAAAATAAACCTCACAACGCGACTACACAGGACAACATTCCCATTATTTTAGACTTTAATGTGCAGTTCAAACAAGTTGAAAAAATTATCAAACGCAATTGGGAGATACTACGCGCAGACACATGCCTCAAAGATATTTTGCCCACTCGCCCAAAATTTGTGTACAGGCGAGCCCCAACCATCAGGGATAAACTGGTAAAGAATATACCAGATCCACCAAGTAGGGGTTTTTCCTTTTTTACAGGGAAAGGATTCTTCCCCTGCAAACGATGCTACGCATGTACTAAGACAAAACGTCCTAATGAAAAGAGAAAAGAGTTTACTTCAACCAGCACAGGAAATAGCTATGACATCAAAGAGTTAATTTGCTGCAACACGATTGGAGTGGTATACGCATTGGAATGCAGCTGTGGCCTGCAGTACATAGGCCGTACCAAGAGACCACTCAAGGTACGCATTAAAGAACACGTAAAGAACATACTGAAGGGATTCGACAAGCACAGCGTATCTAGGCATTTTGCGTTACACCACAAGAAAGACCCCTCCCAACTCAAATTCTGGGGAATCGAGCCCTATGTTAAACATTGGAGAGGGGGTCATAGAGTAAGAACCATCAGCCAAATCGAGTCCAAATGGATTTTCACACTAGACACTTTCTCGCCAAAGGGACTTAACGTGGAATTCGACTTGAATTGCTTCATTAGCGACTTTTAACCTTTTTTCAAAACCTCTGTCAACTCTTCTCTAAATATAATTTTAGACCATTTTATATATATTTTTTATAGTCCATATACTTACCTCCCCACACATTAGATCCTTGGTGCACTATAACCACTCTTCCAGAATAGCCAACACCATATACTCTGATTGTCTGCATGCAATATGATCACCTGAGTCACCAAATCGCAATAGTCGCATGTTTATATGACACATTTATATATGGATGGGCTCACACATATGTATGCACCGTCTTATGGATTTTTAGTATTTGTGTTTAAAATACTCTGAATATGTTTGAATATGTTTGAATAACCCCGCTCTTAACGTCATTTCCGGCAGTAATGGGAATTTTTTTCCCTACGTTTTTTTGTTCTCCCCCCTTTTTTCTGATTTTTAATACATTGTATCCGATATAATTCTTTTATACTGATTTTTTATACTAATTAATTTTAGAATATTCAAATTAATTTTAAATTTTGATTTTAATTTTTTTTTTTTATTCGGATCTTGCTATATTAACTTTGTTCATTAGTAAGATCTTACCACTTATTATTTAAATTTGCTCATTTTAATTATTGTCATTCTCTTCTCCATATGAAATAAATATATAATTAAATAGTAATCTTTATTATATGTAAATAAATATATAATTAAATAGTAATTTTTATAGATAGATAATTCCAGTATACAATTCTATACATCATTTGGATATTTCCCCACTTTCCACTGCATATATAATTAACCATTAGTGCCCCGTTTACAGAGTCCTAGACTTATTACTATGGTTACCATTATCCAATTAATCCAGATCTTCGTTAACTATTTTTATTTTTAAATAGAGGATTAAGTATCTCCACCACAAGGCCAGATTACTCATCCGGTTTGCATACTCTGATTAACTCCGCCTGCCTCTCCCTTCTCTATGAATGAATATGTTGTTGCTTAAGTTGGGCGGTGACATCCATATGCAAATCCGTTTGAGATACCTCCAAAAAAATGGCCACATGTTTATTTCCGGCCAACAATACAACAAACCTGGTGTGACCACCAAAAAAATGGCCGCCCGTACACTTCCCGCGACCTGATACACTGCAAAATGGCCGCCGGGATACTTCAGGGTCTCCCCCAAAATGGCCGCCAAACAAGCAATTAATGTCTCTATTTAAAGACACTTCCCTGAGCACTAGACATCCCCTGATGAAGTCACGTGACCGTGACGAACACGCGTCGGGACGCTACCGGAAGTGACGCAATCGAGCTCGAGGCTCGTTTATACACCATACAAAAACTCTGTCTGTTTGTGAGTACTAAAGCTGTTTTTATAAATAAACTTCAATACTGTTAAAAAATACTATACTATGGGGCTCCCTTCCTCCTTATCTGTTTAACCCCTTGCATAAAACCGCCAAGGTATACCACCACTCCCCCCCCCCACGCTGAAGTACCGCTGAGGGACCACTTAAAGAGCCCAATACGGCACAGTAGGCAGGAGACGCCAGGACCCGGGGATATGTGAATAGGACCTCGAGGGATAAGGACCATCAGGAACCCTGAGGACACATATATCATATGCTGTTACCTTACAGCTGTAAGGTAAGGGGACACCCATATTCTGATCACACAGGACCACGTGGGAGATATACACCATCACCATTATCACCGTTTAAATCTCTACCTTATAGTGCACATATATTTTAAGCACTAGCACTGCAGGCGATTGTCTTGTTGCATGCGATTTTGGGCTAATCGCCACCTGTTGTTGCACAAGCTGAATGGACAATTTTAACTAGGACTATTGTTCAATTGTTGTTCTTTTATAGTTTCAAATACTGTGCACCTTTTTTCTTTTGTTTTGGACTGTTCCCAGAGGGTTGTTTCCCTCCCACCAACGCTTGGATTGTTTGTGCGTTTTTTGCTTTGATTCAACAGTTTGATTTAATTTTTAATTTTTTTTTTTGGTTCTATGATTCAATTTAGTGCACTGCACCGATATTTAAGTCTATGGTATAAGACACCCGCACAGAGTCACCCTGCTTAACCCTCCCTTGGCTTTAACACTATATGCGATTTCTTTAGTCACAAGGCAAGCATTATTTACATCTTTTGCCTTATCCAGCTAATGATTGTTTTTGTACACTGTTACACGTATACTTTGGTTTAGCAGATATATTTTTTTCAGATCTATTCATTGTTCAGCACTAGCACTTTGTATGCGTTTTTCGTCATTTTTAACAAATCGCATGGTGATTCACTTTATATATTTTTTATTTCGTCCACTACTTTATGTATAGTATTTTAGTCACTTTAACCACTTTCAGACCGGACCATTTTGCTGGTAAATGACCAGAGGTCCTTTTACACTTTGGCACTGCGCTGCTTTAACTGGTAATTGCGCGGTCATGCAATGTTGTACCCAAACAAAATTTGCGTCCTTTTCTTCCCACAAATAGAGCTTTCTTTTGATGGTATTTGATTGCCTCTGCGATTTTTATTTTTTGCGATATAAACGTAAAAAGACCGCAAATTTTGAAAAAAAATGATATTTTCTACTTTTTGTTATTAGAAAAATCCAATAAACTCAATTTTAGTCATACATTTAGGCCAAAATGTATTCAGCCACATGTCTTTGGTAAAAAAAAAGTCAATAATTGTATATTTATTGGTTTGCGCAAAAGTTGTCACATCTACAAACTAAGGTACGTTTTCTGCAATTTACGCAGCTTTTAGTTTACGACTGCCTATCTCATTTCTTGAGGTGCTAAAATGGCAGGGCAGTACAAAACCCCCCCAAATGACCCCATTTTGGAAAGTAGACCCCCTAAGGAAATTGATAAGAGGCATGTTGAGCCCATTGAATATTTTATTTTTTTGCCTCAAGCGATTGAATAATGACAAAAAAAAAAATTTTTTTTTTTTTTTACACAAAGTTGTCACTAAATGATATATTGCTCACACATGCTATGGGCGTATGTGAAATAACACCCCAAAATAAATTCTGCTGCTTCTCCTGAGTACGGGGATACCACATATGTGGGACTTTTTGGGAGCCTAGCCGCGTACGGGGCCCCGAAAACCAAGCACCGCCTTCAGGCTTTCTAAGGGCGTAAATTTTTGAGTTCACTTCTCACTACCTATTACAGTTTTGAAGGCCATAAAATGCCAAGATGGCACAAAACCCCCACAAATGACCCCATTTTAGAAAGTAGACACCCCAAGCTATTTGCTGAGAGGCATGTTGAGTTCATGGAATATTTTATATTTTGCCACAAGTTGCGGGAAAATTACAAACTTTTTTTTTTTTTTTTTTTTTTCACAAAGTTGTCACTAAATGATATATTGCTCACACATGCCATGGGCATATGTGAAATGACACCCCAAAATAAATTCTGCTGCTTCTCCTGAGTACGGGGATACCACATATGTGGGACTTTTTGGGAGCCTAGCCGCGTACGGGGCCCCGAAAACCAAGCACCGCCTTCAGGCTTTCTAAGGGCGTAAATTTTTGAGTTCACTTCTCACTACCTATTACAGTTTTGAAGGCCATAAAATGCCAAGATGGCACAAAACCCCCACAAATGACCCCATTTTAGAAAGTAGACACCCCAAGCTATTTGCTGAGAGGCATGTTGAGTCCATGGAATATTTTATATTTTGCCACAAGTTGCGGGAAAATTACAAACTTTTTTTTTTTTTTTTTTTTTTCACAAAGTTGTCACTAAATGATATATTGCTCACACATGCCATGGGCATATGTGAAATGACACCCCAAAATAAATTCTGCTGCTTCTCCTGAGTACGGGGATACCACATATGTGGGACTTTTTGGGAGCCTAGCCGCGTACGGGGCCCCGAAAACCAAGCACCGCCTTCAGGCTTTCTAAGGGCGTAAATTTTTGAGTTCACTTCTCACTACCTATTACAGTTTTGAAGGCCATAAAATGCCAAGATGGCACAAAACCCCCACAAATGACCCCATTTTAGAAAGTAGACACCCCAAGCTATTTGCTGAGAGGCATGTTGAGTCCATGGAATATTTTATATTTTGCCACAAGTTGCGGGAAAATTACAAACTTTTTTTTTTTTTTTTTTTTTTTCACAAAGTTGTCACTAAATGATATATTGCTCACGCATGCCATGGGCATATGTGAAATGACACCCCAAAATAAATTCTGCTGCTTCTCCTGAGTACGGGGATACCACATATGTGGGACTTTTTGGGAGCCTAGCCGCGTACGGGGCCCCGAAAACCAAGCACCGCCTTCAGGCTTTCTAAGGGCGTTACAGTTTTGAAGGCCATAAAATGCCAAGATGGCACAAACCCCCCCCAAATGACCCCATTTTGGAAAGTAGACACCCCTAAATTTAGGGGTACACTAGTGAGACTAGGTAATAAATGGCGGGTGCCCTGAAACTATAAAAAAATAACTAACCAACCAGCGTCACCTGTAACAGTTATATGGTGATCACTGGTGAAAGGGTTAACTAGGGGGCAATCAGGGGGCTTTATGCGGTAGTATATGGGGGTCCCTGGCGCTATAAAAAGCTGCGGCGAACCTAAATACCTACCTGCCTAACTAGCGTCACCTGTGACACTAATACAGCGATCAGAAAAACGATCGCTTATTAGGCTGGGTTCACACTGGAGCGATGCGGGAACGCCACGAATGCGCGGCGGGTTCCCGCATCGCATGCCTCCCGGCGGCAGTTCACACTGCCCTATGCGAACTGCTGGGAGTGTCAGTGAAATGTTACTGACACCCCCAGATCAGTTCGCATATCGCAGTGCGATCTGCAAACTCGGATCGCATGGTGTGAACACCCATGCGATCCGATTCTGCTGCGGGCCAAAAAAAGGGTCCCGTGCGAATTTGCGGCGGGTGCGGCGGGTGCGGCGAATGGCTGAACTCGAATCGCACAGAGATCGGATGTGATTTGCACTGCAGTGCGGTGCGAATCACATCCGTTCTCATAAACCGCTGCAATGTGAACCCAGCCTTAGTGACACTGGCGACGGGGGGTGATCACGGGGTTAAACCTTTATTGGGGGGGTTAGGGGGGTACCTTAGAACTAAAGGGGGCTAACCCTAACTGCCCTAACAGTTATTAGTCACAAATGACACCCGCCGGGTGATCAGGGGGTTAAACCTTTATTAGGTAATAAATGGCGGGTGCCCTGAAACTATAAAAAATAACTAACCAACCAGCGTCACCTGTAACAGTTATATGGTGATCACTGGTGAAAGGGTTAACTAGGGGGCAATCAGGGGGGTTTATGCGGTAGTATATGGGGGTCCCTGGCGCTATAAAAAGCTGCGGCGAACCTAAATACCTACCTGCCTAACTAGCGTCACCTGTGACACTAATACAGCGATCAGAAAAACGATCGCTTATTAGGCTGGGTTCACACTGGAGCGATGCGGGAACGCCACGAATGCGCGGCGGGTTCCCGCATCGCATGCCTCCCGGCGGCAGTTCACACTGCCCTATGCGAACTGCTGGGAGTGTCAGTGAAATGTTACTGACACCCCCAGATCAGTTCGCATATCGCAGTGCGATCTGCAAACTCGGATCGCATGGTGTGAACACCCATGCGATCCGATTCTGCTGCGGGCCAAAAAAAGGGTCCCGTGCGAATTTGCGGTGGGTGCGGCGGGTGTGGCGGGTGCGGCGGGTGCGGCGAATGGCTGAACTCGAATCGCACAGAGATCGGATGTGATTTGCACTGCAGTGCGGTGCGAATCACATTCGTTCTCATAAACCGCTGCAATGTGAACCCAGCCTTAGTGACACTGGCGACGGGGGGTGATCACGGGGTTAAACCTTTATTGGGGGGGTTAGGGGGGTACATTAGAACTAAAGGGGGCTAACTCTAACTGCCCTAACAGTTATTACAGTCACAAATGACACCAATGCAAAAAAAAAAAAAAAAAAAAAAAAAATGACATTGGTGTCACTGTGACTGGGGGGCAGGGGTAATTGGGGGGGTGATCGGGGGGTAAAGGGGGGGTGTGAGTGTGCCTGGCATGTTCTACTGTGTGTGTAGAGTGTTGGTGCAACTCACCGATCCGCTCTCCTCCGTGTCGGAACGAAAAATACCGACACGGAGGAGAGAATACATCACTTCCTCTCCTGTGTTTACATTACAGGAGAGGAAGTGATGTCACGGGGGATTCCTATTCGTCGGGAGCGATCGCGAGGGGGTGGCCATGAACGAATGGCCGTCCCCTCGTCCGGGATCGCTCCCGCACGAATACCGACCGCCGCAGGCACCGGGCGGGGGCCCGATCGGGCCCCCGACCCGCGGGAGGCAAGGGACGTACATGTACGCCAATATGCCTGCCCGTGCCATGCTATCGACGTACATCGTCGTGCGGCGGTCGGCAACTGGTTAAAATGCAGTAGTAGTTATTTTCACGGACCTTCTTTATATTCAACACTGCCACTTTATGCAACTTTGCTACCTTTTTAAAAAAAAATCCCATTGGGATCACCAGTCTTATTTTTTAATTGTTTTTCTTATCCACTTGTTTACCACTCAAAATACTACTACGCATAGGAGTGAGGGTCCCTCACTATATATATATATATATATATATATATATATATATATATATATATATATATATATATATATATATATTTTTTTTTTTATATACATATATTGTCTTTCCTTTTTCTACGTTCCATTTATTACCTGTAGTGGAGACGACATTACATTTATCATCTAATCTTTTGAGTACCTATTGAATATATTAAACCTGTTTTAACTAGATTCTTCATCATAGTACCGCGCACCACTACTCTTTTACCCTTTGTCTTCTCTAATTGGGGTTCGAGTACCCCATCTCAGTGTGTGCAGCGGTGCAACAATTAGATTACTCTCTGATTAGGCGCAGGAATATTTTCTTTTATACTTACCTGTCACACTGCCCCCCACCATCACCTGTCACACTGCACCCACCATTACCTGTCACACTGCCCCCTACCATTACCTGTCACACTGCCCCCCACCATCACCTGTCACACTGGTCCCCCACCATCACCTGTCACACTGCCCCCCACCATCACCTGTCACACTGCCCCCCACCATCACCTGTCACACTGCCCCCTACCATCACTTGTCACACTGCCCCCACCATTACCTGTCACACTGCCCCCCACCATCACCTGTCACACTGCCCCCCACCATCACCTGTCACACTGGCCCCCACCATCACCTGTCACACTGCCCCCCACCATCACCTGTCACACTGGCCCCCACCATCACCTGTCACACTGCCCCCCACCATCACCTGTCACACTGCCCCCCACCATCACCTGTCACACTGCCCCCTACCATCACCTGTCACACTGCCCCCACCATTACCTGTCACACTGCCCCCCACCATCACCTGTCACACTGCCCCCCACCATCACCTGTCACACTGCCCCCACCATCACCTGTCACACTGCCCCCACCATCACCTGTCACACTGCCCCCCACCATCACCTGTCACACTGCCCCCCACCATCACCTGTCACACTGCCCCCCACCATCACCTGTCACACTGGCCCCCCACCATCACCTGTCACACTGGCCCCCCACCATCACCTGTCACACTGCCCCCCACCATTACCTGTGACACTGCCCCCCACCATTACCTGTCACACTGCCCCCCACCATCACCTGTCACACTGCCCCCCACCATCACCTGTTCCACTGCCCCCACCATCACCTGTCACACTGGCCCCCCCACCATCACCTGTCACACTGCCCCCCACCATCACCTGTCACACTGCCCCCCACCATCACCCGTCACACTGCCCCCTACCATCACCTGTCACACTGCCCCCACCATTACCTGTCACACTGGCCCCCCACCATCACCTGTCACACTGCCCCCCACCATCACCCGTCACATTACCCCCCACCATCACCCGTCACATTGCCCCCCACCATCACCTGTCACACTGCCCCCCACCATCACCTGTCACACTGCCCCCCACCATCACCCGTCACACTGCCCCCTACCATCACCTGTCACACTGCCCCCACCATTACCTGTCACACTGGCCCCCCACCATCACCTGTCACACTGCCCCCCACCATCACCCGTCACATTACCCCCCACCATCACCCGTCACATTGCCCCCCACCATCACCTGTCTCACTGCCCCCCACCATCACCTGTCACACTGCCCCCACCATCACCCGTCACACTGCCCCCACCATCACCCGTCACACTGGCCCCCCCACCACCACCTGTCACACTGCCCCCCCACCATCACCTGCCACACTGCCCCCCACCACCACCTGTTACACTGGCCCCCCCACCGTCACCTGTCACACTGGCCCACCACCTGTCACACTGCGTCCCCCACCACCACCGGTCACACTGCGCCCCCCACCATCACCTGTCACACTACCCTCCAGCTGTCTCTTTGGATTGGGCTGTCTTTTTTATACGGGGATGTCTCTTTGCTGGATTTTGATTTCTCTTTGGATAGGGCTGTCTCTTTGCTGGATTTGAACGTCTTTGTTATATGGGAATGTATCTTTGCTGGATTTAGCTGTCTCTTTGCTTGATTGGGCTGTTTTCTTCTTCTTTTTTTTTTTTTTTTTTTGCTGGATTGGGCTGAAAGAAATGTAGCAGTTTTATATTTAGATGTTTTAATATTTTCTACCATTTTTTAAAATAGTAGTTTTTTTTTTTTGAAGTGGGGGGGGGGGGGGGGGGCGCAAGTAGCTGGTCTTGCCTAGGGTGCAAAATAGTACAGCACCGGCCCTGCCTACAGTGTAAATGAGCAGTTTGTTTAAAATACCTAATTTGTTTTAATAAAAAATGTTTGCATTTAATTTTATTTATTAACCATAAAAACAGCCCTCCAAAATCCTCAGGACCAGGCCCATGTTGCTCTTAATCTGGACCTGCCCCCACCCCCCACCGCTACATACAGAACATGATAGTGAGGTGACTTCTCTCATAGATCTCTATCTTTCTATATTATGGCAAATATAGTATTACACATTTCATCATCAGATCTGTATAGGATCATGGAACTGGCCGATAATTACTGTTCCCTCTTTAGGACATGTAGCAATTATGGATTCACCCCATATTAAAACTACAATATCTTTTTTTTTTTAAGAACTGGTAGACATAAGTAGAGATCATGACACTGCCAGATACATACCGTATGTACTATGGATCAATAAAACAAATGTTTCATTTCAGATCAGTCTTCTCTAGAAACATTGTTAACAATTTGCTGATTTCCAGTTACAAAGTAAAATAAGTTGTCTGCAGACTATTGGATAGCTGTGACCCCGCCCCTTTCTATCAGGCTTCTCTCAGGTCGGCTTTGTCTTAGAAACAGGAAAGCTAGACTTTTTTATTTGTCTTTAGTAACCATTTATAAATATGAAATTGTTAATAACAGTGGTAACTGGTGATTGTGTTCTCTGTTCTGATGTGACAGATGAATGTTTTCAGTGTAATCTCGGAATTATATAAAGAAAACTGTGATAACGTAAGAATACATCTGTCTTCTAAAGATTCATTTCTGTTGTAATGTGTCTGTTCTGTTATATATCTGAAAATTGGAGACTCTAAAAAGCCTTATAAATGCAACAATTCTATATTGTTTTCTCAGTGAATGGTGGATGAGTCCTGAATAAAAATGGATCCAGAAGATTATTGAATAATCTAAAATATTTGCATATGTTCTCTTTTGTTCCAATTCCTCGGAATGTTGCGCTTCCGATGAATTACATCCGTTTCCATTTAGCAAAATATTGAAAAGCTTCTAAATAAATGAAATTCTCTGCAGTGTAATAAATGACTAGACCCCGCCCCTTCTCCTTCTGTCCCCCATCAGGTCCGCCCAGCCTTACACACAGGAAGAAGAGATGTCGGAAGTAATGTGTTTCTTTGTTTCCTTTTCAATATAATGTTTTATAAATATGAAATTACTATGAATAATTGAAACTGCTGTTTGTTTTTCTGTTATGAAGTGTTAAAGATTCATATTCTCCGTGTAATCTCCAGGTATAAATAGAAAATAAATAATTGAGAAGAAGGAATAAATGAATCTTCTGGACATGTAATTGCTGTTGCATTAATGTATCTGACTACAACAGACTATTTAGGAGCCTGATAAAGGAATGACATTCTCTATTGTTTTATAATGAATGGGTGTGACTCCGCCTCTTTCCGAGGAAGGTTTCCATCAGGTCCGCCCAGGCTGTATATAAAGAGGGCCGGCAGACAGCGGAGCTCAGTTTCTGTTTGAGCAGAAAATCCTTCGTCATGTCTGGTCGCGGTAAAGGAGGGAAGGGTCTGGGGAAAGGAGGCGCCAAGCGGCACAGGAAGGTGCTCCGGGACAACATCCAGGGCATCACCAAACCCGCCATCCGACGTTTGGCCCGCAGAGGGGGTGTCAATCGCATCTCCGGACTCATCTATGAGGAGACCCGCGGAGTGCTGAAGGTTTTCCTGGAGAATGTCATCCGCGATGCCGTCACCTACACCGAGCACGCCAAGAGGAAGACCGTCACCGCCACGGATGTCGTCTATGCTCTCAAACGCCAGGGGCGCACTCTCTACAGATTCGGAGGCTAAACCCTCATAGACACCTACCGACTTCACCTACACAAAGGTCCTTCTCAGGGCCACCCACCTTCTCATACAAAGAGCTACATACCGCTATTTGTTATCAGTAGAAGTAAATGGGGAACAGAAAGGTTTTCTGCACATTTCTGTATCGGGGGGGTTTTGTTCTGGGGGTTGGACACGTGACATATGTAGGCGATCTAAGTGTGATCACACTGGAGGGGGGGGGGGGCGATTGATTCTAATCTCAGACATCGCACGTGTACCTGGAGATTACACGGAGAACATGAATCTTTAACACTCCCTAACACCAGTTTCAATTTTTCATATTTATAAAGACTTTTGATAAGGAAACAAATACATTTTATTCCTACATCTCTCCTTCCTGGGTGTAAAGCTGAGCGGACCCGATTGGAGACATGAGAAGGGGCGGGGTTTATTCATGTATTACACTTCAAAGAATTTAATTTAGTTAGAAGCTTTTAAATATTTTGCTGAATGGAAACGGATGTAATTTGTCAGAAGCGCAATATTGTCTGTATTGATTCATAGTACATATTTGGCATATAATGAAGACCATAGATTTGCATTTTTTTTTTCAGTTACATAATCCTATGCAGATCTGATTATGTATCTGGCAGTGTCATGATTTAGTTTCTACCAGTCCATTCACATATATAATTATTCTAATATGGAGGAAATCTGTTACTGCTACATCTGATAGAAGCCAGTCCCATGAAAAAACCTATTCTTCCAATTCTTTTTTGTAGATTACACAAATCACCAGTTAATAACAATTTCATATTTATAAAAGATTACTAAAGAAAAGCGAAACAAAAAAAAAAAAGTCGCATTTATGTTTCTAAGATAAAACCATTCAATACTCTGCAGATATTTATGGTACTTTGTAACTAGAAATCAGCAAAATGTTAATGTTTCTAAGTGGATACCGATCTGTTTGTTTTATTGATTCATTGTACATATCTGTCATGTCTACCGGTCCTTTCACTTTTTATAAATCTAGTGACAGAGAACATATTTCACATTATTCAACAATCGTCTGAATCGATTTCTATTCCGGACTAATCGATGAATCCGTTTCAAAATAAATCGCTGATATCTCTCGGATAAATGTCTCAGTGTCGGATTTGGCGGTATAATAGGGCTGATCATTTCTCTGTAACGTTCTAAAGAATTCTGGCGGGCAAATTTGAAAGTAGCAGTTTGAAATAAGAACCAATCGGAGCTGTGGGCGTTCCCTTCATGAGCCAGTAATGTTTTTGATGAGGAATCCAAAGAAATGTCTTCTGAGATCTTATTCCGTTTTCAGCCCAGTAAATACTCGTTCTGTAGACTTTCCATTGATCTCTATAGAAAACATTCTCTATGATTCTCTATACAAACCCCTTGATATAATATAATATTTCAGCGCGTTTATAAAGTGCCTGGAACGTTCCCCGGAAGAACTGAAACTTTGTATCATTACATTTCTGTCAGATTAGCCGATCTGAGGTGATTGGGAAGGTTCCATGATAAATGAAGCCAATCCGTTCCATACCCCGCCCGCCATAATAGGGACATTCTGAGATCTGTGCTGCTGATCAGTCGGGGGTGATTGTTTTATTATATAATGAATGATTTCTGATCTGTAATAAATTCTGCAGAACTAAAGTCTGAAGGACAATGACGATCAGTCCCTGTAAAATGACCGGATCCACCAATAATGATTTCCAGGCTCTTTATATGCAGTAATTGTCCTCCCTGTACAGATCTCCTGTACTAGAAGTGTGGATAAATAAGAATGTATTTCCCGTGTAAAGCTATGCAGACAATTGAGGGGTGATTGCATGCGATGTGGTAGACACAATGAGGGGTGTGTGGGGGGCTCTTTGTAGAGAGATGTGGGTGGCTCTGAGAAGAGCCTTTGTGTTGTAGAAATGAAAGGATTTGGGAGTAGAAAGGAGTTGTCGGGATTACTTGGATTTGGCGGCGGCCTTGTGGCTCTCGGTCTTCTTGGGCAGCAGCATGGCCTGGATGTTGGGCAGGACTCCTCCCTGGGCGATGGTGACGCCGCCCAGCAGCTTGTTGAGCTCCTCGTCGTTGCGGACGGCCAGCTGGAGGTGTCGGGGGATGATGCGGGTCTTCTTGTTGTCGCGGGCGGCGTTGCCAGGCCAGCTCGAGGATCTCAGCCGTGAGATACTCGAGGACGGCGGCCAGATAGATGGGAGCTCCGGCCCCGACCCGCTCTGCATAGTTGCCCTTCCTGAGCAGACGGTGAACACGGCCGACTGGGAACTGCAGACCAGCCCGGGATGATCGGGTCTTGGCCTTAGCCCGAACCTTGCCTCCTTGCTTTCCACGGCCAGACATTTTGAGATTCCTGTGTTGTTACACTGACAAAAGATAACCAACTTCTGGCACCTCCTTATATTTATACAGTCAATGCTGTGACATCAAACACTTTGATTGGCTACTTTTCAAGCTAGCCAATAGTGTTCTGAATTGTTTCTACACCAATCAGTAAACGAAGAAGGAAAGCAAAACACTCCTCCCCATCACATGACTGAATCCTCCAATAGAAGAGTGAGGAGGGGAGGAGACTCATTTGCATAGGACGCCTATAAAAGCAGCACATGAGGGCGGCTCCAGCACACATTCCCTCCACACAGCGGAGATCACATTAACCCTTATCATGCCTGAACCAGCCAAGTCCGCCCCGGCGCCCAAGAAGGGCTCCAAGAAAGCCGTGACCAAGAGCCAGAAGAAGGACGGCAAGAAGCGGAGGAAGAGCAGGAAGGAGAGTTATGCCATCTACGTGTACAAGGTGCTCAAGCAGGTCCACCCCGACACCGGCATCTCGTCCAAGGCCATGGGCATCATGAACTCCTTCGTCAATGACATCTTCGAGCGCATCGCCGGCGAATCTTCCCGCCTGGCTCATTACAACAAGCGCCGCACCATCACCTCCCGGGAGATCCAGACCGCCGTCCGCCTCCTCCTGCCCGGAGAGCTGGCCAAGCACGCCGTCTCCGAGGGCACCAAGGCCGTCACCAAGTACACCAGCGCCAAGTAATCCCCCTCATCCCAACACAAGACACAAAGGCTCTTCTAAGAGCCGCCCACCATTTCCATCAATGAGCTCTCATCACATTTTGCCTAAAAACATAAGTGAAAAATTAACACATTATAAAGCTCGTTTTTGTCGAATCTGATGGAGAGTTATACATTTGTGGATATATTAGAATAAATCCATCCGAATACCAGCTGGTCTTCCAGATAAATTTTCAGAAATTCCAGAAGATTTTTATTTATTTTTTCTCCCCCCACTTAGCCCCGTTCTGTAGAATGGATATCCGGAGGATCTAATTTATAGATGAATATTGTCGGCTAGTGGGACAAACAATTCAATCACATTGTATGTCTTCCCCGTATAAAAGGCATGCACTTTGTCACCACTAGGTGTCAGTGTTGCTCCTCGGAGAATACATGGGAGATTTCCCCCGTAAATTCAAAGCGAATTTGTATGTATAGAAGGATTACACATATATCATCTTTATTACGTCATTTTTGACCGATACGTTCCTTTTCAGTTTTATAAATGAACTTGGACTCTTCACAAATCACGATAATGTCTGGAGAGACATATACAGGGGGATGCATACATATTAGGAATAGTTTAGGGATCATCTGCTTAGAATTTTTACTAATACATCCCCTTGTGTTTTCATTTTGTCATACAGCATCTGTTTTCTTTATGGGAGTCCAAATATTAATTTTATATATATATATATATCTATATCTACTCACTAGGGATGAGCTTCGTGTTCGAATCGAACATACGTTCGACTCGAACATCGGCTATTCGCCCGTTTGGCGAATTCCGAACGTTATGGGCCGTTCGCGCCAAATTGGTGTGGCGCTCACGGCCCACAATGCACTGCGTCATCGCAGTGCATTGCTGGCTCATGATTGGCCAAGCATGCACTGTGACCCCGCATGCTTGGCCAATCACAGCGCCAGCAGCGAGGAGAGCCATGATTGGCCACAGGTAGGATGCCTGTGGCCAATCATAGCTCAGGCTGTGTAGTACATGCCCCACACTATATAAGGCCGCCAGCACGGCGGCCTTGTGTAGTGTGTTGGCATCTGAAGCAGTTAGTGGGTGTTCTGTGTACCTTCAACACAGTATACACCAATCGTTATCGGACGATTTTCGATCTTTCTCTTCTGTAGTGGTTGTTGTCTGCGTGCCCTGACCGCAGTATACACCGCTATATTCACCTCACCTATATAGCTAGTGATCTATCTTTTATAATAGAGCTTGCAGTCAGTAGTGTTAGGAGCTTGTGCGTGCTGTCTGCGTGCTCTGTACCCAGTACACACCGCTATATCCACCTACATAGCTCTTCTCTATTTCAGCCCACTTGCCATCTGCAGGAGTTATTGGAAGTTGTGTGTGCCTCCAGCACAGTATACATCTGTATATACCCCTTTATATCTGGTGTTCTATAATAAAGGCATCTGCAGGAGTTAGTGGGTGTTTTGTGCCTCCAGCACAACATACACCTGTATCTACCCTTTATTGCTGTTCTCTAATAGAGCCATCTGCAGGGCTTAGTGGGTGTTGTGTGACTCTATTACAGTATACCCCTTTATCTCTGGTGTTCTATAATAAAGGCATCTGCAGGAGTTAGTGGGTGTTGTGTGCCTCCAGCACAATATACACTACCCAACTGCTGTTTTACCCAACTCCCTTCAGGCCATTACCATGTCTGGAAGGCCAGCAAGGAGAGGCAGACAGGCGCGAGCCGATAAAAGAGGGCAAGCAGGCTCTGTGTCTAGAGACAACAGTGCTGGTCGTGGACGCGGTGCATTGTCATCAGCACGTGGCCATGGGACACGCTTGTCCTTCTTTTCGGCAGCTGGACATGTTGAACCGCAACATGCCAACGACTTGGTAGAGTGGATGACCAAGCCCTCTCCATCCTCCTCATCCTCTCTCACCCAGTCTCAGGGTACTAGCAAAGCAGCTGCCAACGCATCGTCTTCCCTCGTCTCAATGTCATCATCAGTGACTCCTTCCCTAGACCCACCACGTCCTCCTGAGGAGTCTCCTGAACTCTTTGAGCACAGTGTTGGGTACATGCTTCAGGAGGATGCCCAGTGTTTTGTAGGCTCTGATGATGACACTCAGCTAGAGGAAGGCAGTAGCGTGAATGCAGAGAGAGGGGATGCTCAAGAAGGACAGCAATCTGGCAGTCATGTTCCACAAGCTGCAGCATATTGCCAGGTTTGCTACAGCGATGAAGAGGGAGGGGATGATGAGGGCACTGACTCCACGTGGGTGCCTGGTAGGAGAGAGGAGGCACATGTCCAACGAGGCAGGATGCCCTCCGGGGGCCAGCTTAGGGGCAGCACACCGACTAAATCACACCGCAGAGCTCCGTCTGTGCAGGGCGCTGCATCTGCGCGTTATTCTAAAAGTTCTTTGGTGTGGGCCTTTTTTGAGATGAGTGTATCAGATCGCACCGCTGCTATTTGCAACATATGTCTCCAGCGTATCTCGCGTGGCCAAAACATCAGCCGCTTGGGCACCACATGCCTGACCAGACATATGTTGACCTGCCATGCAGCTCGTTGGCAAGCGTACCTCAAAGACCCACACCAAAGAACAAAGCGGACCTCTCCTTGCTCCTCATCAGCTGGAATCTCCAACCCCACTAGACCTTCAGTCCTCTCTGAAACCTTCTCTGAGAGGAATGAAGGTGTAGAATTAGATGTGTCACAGCCAAGTGCTTCCGGGCACTCTGCTAGCAGTACACCCACGTCCGATTATAGCAGGCAAATGTCCCTGCCCCAGCTGCTGGACCGGCGAAAGAAGTTCTCTCCCAGCCATCCACATGCCCAGTGGTTGAATGCTAGCTTGGCTAAATTGCTAGCACTTCAACTGCTGCCTTTTCAGTTGGTAGACTCGGCCCCCTTCCGTGAGTTTGTACAATGTGCGGTTCCTCAGTGGCAGGTCCCCAAACGCCACTTTTTCTCACGGAAGGCGATTCTGGCTCTCTACCGCCATGTGGAAGGCAATGTCCTTGCCTCGCTGGACAGGGCGGTCAGTGGTAAGGTGCATATTACCGCTGACTCATGGTCCAGCAGGCATGGACAGGGACGTTACCTGTCTTTCACGGCCCATTGGGTCACTCTTCTGGCAGCTGGGAAAGAAGGAAGGACAAGGTGCAGTAGTGTTGGAGGTTGTTCCGCCACCACGCCTCCAAAATGCTACTATTGGTTGTGACACATCTCTCTCCTCCACCCCCTCCTCTTCTTCTTCCTCCATGGCCTCTTCCAGTGCTCTGTCCTCAGAACCAGCGGTGCTCCGTAGGCGTTCCAGGGGCTACGCAAGTATGCAGGCAAAACGATGCCATGCCGTGCTTGCGCTGGTTTGTTTGGGGGACAGGAGCCACACTGGGGCGGATGTTTTGTCAGCTCTGCAGGGGCAGGCCGAGAGGTGGTTGAAGCCACCCCAGCTTAAGCCAGGAATGGTGGTTTGCGACAATGGCACCAACCTCCTCTCCGCCCTCCGTCAGGGACAACTGACCCATGTGCCCTGTGTAGCTCACGTCCTTAACCTGGTGGTGCAGCGGTTCTTGGGCAGGTACCCCGGCTTACAGGATGTCCTGAAGCAGGCCAGGAAAGTCTGCACTTCTGCCGTTCATTTAATGCCTGTGCTCGGCTGGCTGAGCTCCAAAAGGAGTTGAACCTGCCCAAGAACCGCCTTATATGTGACATGCCCGCCAGGTGGAACTCAACGTTGGCCATGCTGCAGCGGCTATACACGCAGCAGAGGGCCATCAATGAGTACCTGTGCGACTACGGCTCCAGGACAGGGTCAGGGGAGCTCGGTTTTTTCTCACCACGCCAGTGGGGCATGATCAGGGATGCATGCACTGTCCTGTCACCGTTTGAGGAGGCCATAAGGATGGTGAGCAGTGACAGTGCATGCATCAGTGACACTGTACCTCTTGTCCACCTCTTGGAGCATACGCTGCGTTGAATAATGGACAGGGCACTTGAGGCAGAACAGAGGCAGGAAGAGGAGGACTTCCTTGCCTCTCAAGGCCCCCTTTATCCAGACAGTGTTCCTGCTGTGCCACCTATCACACAGGAAGAGGATGAGGAGGAGGAAGAGGAGGAGGAGGATGATTGTGTCAGCATGGAGGTGGAGGCTGGCACTCAGCATCAGCAGTCTTGTAGGGATTATTTACAGTCCCAAGAAACACGTGGACTTGTATGTGGCTGGGAGGAGGTAGCTGCGGATCATGTTGCCCTTAGTGACCCAGAGGACTCCGGACCGAATGCCTCAGCTAACCTACGCTGCATGGCCTCCCTGATCCTGCAAAGCCTGAGGAAGGATCCTCGTATTCTTCGGATCAAGGAGAGGGACCATTACTGGCTGGCCACTCTCCTTGATCCACGGTACAAGGGTAAGGTTGCTGACCTTATCTTGCCATCGCAGAGGGAGCAGAGGATGAGACATCTCCGGGAGGCCTTGCAGAAAGGTCTGTGCAACACGTTCCCAGAGACTGGGAGGTTACAAACTCCTGGTCCTGGACAACGTGTTGCTGAGGCATCGGTCAAAAGGAGCGGTGGATAAGGTGGCCATCTGACCGATGCTTTCAGGTAATTTTTTAGTCCGCAGCCCCAAGGTATGATCGGTTCCAGCAACCATCGCCAGCGTCTGATTTACATGGTGCAGGAATACCTAGGGGCAAGGTCAGACTTGGACACCTTTCCCACCGAAAATCATCTGGCTTACTGGGTCTTGAGGATGGATCACTGGCCAGAGCTTGCACAGTATGCAATTGAGCTACTGGCCTGTCCTGCATCCAGCGTTCTTTCGGAACGCACCTTCAGTGCTGCTGGTGGCTTTGTTACCGATCACAGGGTGCGCCTGTCCACCGAATAAGTTGATCGACTGACCTTCATCAAGATGAATCAGTCTTACTTCCGGTTCCGGCGCCACATGAGCAGGCTGTGAGCGGACACAGCTCCCGCTGACCCCCTCTACTTCGCTGCCTGCAAACCTGCTAAAGCTCCGGGGTTGATCCCCAAAATTCACCGCACTTACAGGGGGACTCATGGACCGCTTTGTGGAGCGGTCATATGCTCGGGCTGTCTCGGCATCGCCATCCCCTGCAGAAGACGCGGCCTTCGACGCGGCTAAGATGGCGACCGCAATGCCAGCGGACCAGATCGGACCGTCGATAACAGTAGCGATGCAGGAAAATCAACGACCAGCGGGCATAGCCCAAGAAGTTGTAGCCCTCCTAGGCCCTACTTTGACAGCCACGGTGGATGCGGCCGTACATAAGGGTCTGGAACAGCTCCATATAGAATTGCAAGCTCAGGCACAACGAATTACCCAGACGGAAGATAGGATATCTTTCCTGGAAGACGACACTACTGCCCAATCGGCGACGATTGCCCGTCTCTCTGCGGAGACAAGAGACCTGTGGGACAAGATCGATGACCTCGAGAATCGCTCCAGGAGAAACAATTTACGAATCATTGGTCTTCCAGAAGCTGTTACTACGAATCACCTCGCTGACATATGTGCTAAAGTCATACCGGAGCAGTTGGGTCTTCGCATACCCTGTGTTGTCGAACGCGCACACCGCATTGGTCAGTATGAAGACACCCGTACTAAGCCTAGACACGTCATTGTGAAGTATCTCAATTATGCTGACAAGGCAGCGATTCTACAAGCTTTTCGGCGCACCCGCAACTTGGCCGTCGATGGAGCGAAACTAAACTGTTTGCGGACTATTCGGTAGAGGTTATGAAACGTAGGAAAGCATTCGCTCCGGTGTGTACCACACTGCGCCAACAACAAGTGAAGTTTTCCCTGGCTTACCCTGCTGTTTTACGAATGGAAGCCCCTTCGGGGGAACGACTAACTTTTACATCACCGGACGAAGCAACACGATACTTGGCCCACGCTGCCACGGAAATGGATCACACCGATGCCTCGACCGGCTCTCCATCCCGCCTTCACTCTCCGTCGGAAGATCGCAGACCACGCTCCAGCCCTAGCAAGCCGCCGTATAAACGCACCTGCCTCACCCAGCTGTCGAGTCGTGTGGGCAATCGAGGCCGATGAAGTCGGACGCTTGAGTACCGATGTAGCCGAATCACTGCTGATCGCACCAACGACAGACATGGCCTGATAAGTATAATCTTGCTCTACTCCCTCTTTACTTGCCTACACTCCTGTAGTCCACACCAGTTTAACATTTCTATGGTCTTGTGGATCAGGGCCCCTGCTGGGTCGATGCGACTATAACGAAGTCGAATATGTTCTGTTTAGCTGCACCTACCCTACTTACTACTGCTGTTTTAGCTTACTTTTGCGAGCTGGACCGCCACGTCCTAGAGGCGAATACTTTCCTTGGCCCGCTACTTTGGTGTATTCCGACACTGACTTGCACTCAAAGTGTGAAACTGTACTACACGAGGAAATTGGAACCTTTGCCGCCATCAGCCTGGGCTATCCCCATACCGACATTTACACCATTTACACCGTCCCCCACACTGGGTGCTAGACCCAGCTCTCGATCACTACTGGACAATATTTGGCCATCGGGGGGCGGGAGGGTCAGTTTCCGCATATAGCTGAATGTGGAAAAAAGGGAAGTTCATGGTAGATTGTTTTGATACCTTTTGGTTAATAGTTTATTTTTTATTTCTTTCACGCTATGCCTTTCGATGCATGATGTTCTTTATTACTTGTTTGCATGAGTGTTATATGCCTTTAAACCTAGGAGCGACACGGTCTTCAAGAGTCCCCCTCTTTGATGGATCGAGACTATGGGGAAGGTTTTCCCCCTGTCTCTTAACGTTGAATTCTGAATCATTTCAATTATGGCTTCATCAATCGAGGGGAATCACTTGAAAATCGTGTCATGGAATGTTAAGGGGCTTCGCTCTCCGTGTAAGCGGATGATGATCCTTAGACATTTGAAGAGGTTACGAGCGGATGTGGCTCTGTTACAGGAGACACACCTGTCGGCAGATGATTTGCAGCGTCTCCGTAGATTGTGGGTGGGAGAGGTTTTTGGGTCTTCTTCTGATGGTCGTAGGGCAGGGGTAGCGATCTTATTGCATAAAAAGCTAAACTATGCTATTAAAAATGTACAACTAGATCAGCAAGGCCGCATGGTCACAATCTCTCTCAAATTAGCCCATTCGGATATTGCAATTACCAATGTCTATGCCCCTAATTCACCTGACTCTACCTTTTTTCGAGACTTCCTGGACGACGATGGTACCGGAGGCTTTGCACATTTTGGGAGGAGATTTTAATGCGGTAATGTCACCTACCCTCGATCGTTCGGGCAGACCCGCTGCGGGTGGGTCGGCACGAGACAAACCTATCTCCCCACCGACGCTTTTGGCTAGAACGATCGAACAGTTACGACTGATGAACCCGTGGAGGATAGCTCACACAACGGGCAGTGACTTTACTTTTTATTCCCCCCCTCATGACTCGTTTTCCCGTATAGATTATCTCTTTGTCACCCAAGCGCTTTTCCAACTGACTCGAGACCCTGAAATACACGACCCTAGGATTTCGGACCACAGCCCAATAGCTATTAACTTGCTAGATACACGTGCGGGATCCTTGCCACCTATGTGGCGATTCCCCTCATACTTAGCGAACAACGAGGATTTTCGCTCTGTGCTGGAATCGGCATGGACGGAATATACTTCTAATAATCTGGAACACCTTTCTAACCCGAATCTATTCTGGGAGGCTGGTAAAGCATTTCTGCGTGGTAAGATTATATCGTACACTACCCAATTCAAAAGCAACGCCAAAAGGCAATACATGACGGCGAGCGAGACTCTTCGATTAGCGCATGAACGACTAATATCCAACCGTACGCCTGTTAATATTAGAACATGGACGACAGCCAAGAGGGAGTTTGACCTCTGGGCGGAACAACAGGAATCGGCTAAAGCGTCATACTCCACTCTCTACTTCCACAAATTCGGTAACAAGGCAGGTAAACTGCTCGCCAGGATGTGCGCCGGAACTAAAAAACCTACGCGTATTATGTCCATGAAAGACACTACGGGCTTATTACACACCTTCCCCGAGGCAATTAGCAAAATTCTTACGGATTATTACACCCAATTATACTCTACAGATCCGGTAGATCAGGAGGGAGCGGCGACCCTTCTGAATAAATTACACTTACCCGAGCTCACCACTGAGGCTCTAGACGCCCTTAACAAACCCATTTCGATTGAGGACATTCAGGTCACGATTAAGTCGTTGGCATCGTCTAAAGCTCCGGGCCCAGACGGCCTCACTGCTGAATTTTATAAACTGACCAAGGACTTCATTCCGGCTAATTTACAAACCGTCTTTAGGGCAATGTGGGAAGGTGGCCCATATCTCCCTGCGGGAACTCAGGCGTACATACGGCTTATTAGTAAAAAAGATAGGGATCCTACTCTCCCAGGGTCGTATCGACCAATATCGTTGATAAACGTAGATGTGAAAATTCTATCTAAAATTGTCGCAACTCGTCTTGCGTCGCTACTCCTATCCCTTCTGCACCCAGCCCAATCGGGTTTCGTTAAAGGGCGCTCGGCTACATTGAATATTCGTAAAGTTTTGACTGTTTTAGAATATGCCAAATTACACCCCGACCAGGATGTAGCCATAATGTCATTGGATGCCGAAAAGGCCTTCGACAACATTAGTTTGTCTTGGCTTTTTCAAGTGCTGGAAAAATTAGCATTCTCTGGACCGATCCTAAACTTTCTACGCCATATGTACGAATCTCCGACGGCTCGTTTAGTGACACCTGACTTCGTATCGGACACAATCCCCCTGACGAAAGGGACGAGACAGGGCTGTCCTCTGTCCCCCTTATTGTTCAATCTAGCCATCGAGCCGTTATCTAGATTGATTAACTCGACTAACGGGATTAGTGGGATAACGCTGGGAGATCACACGCTCCGCTCCGCCTTTTTTGCGGACGATATTTTACTATTTTCCACGGATCCGGCGGGAGACTTTGGGCGCCTTACGGACATATTCCAAACGTTTAGGTCCTACTCTGGGTTACGTATTAATTTTGATAAAAGTGAAATTTTGTCCCTTAGACCTAACTTAGCCACTGCTTGGGCCTCTAACTCCCCCTTAGCAATAGCGAACCACTATATTACCTATCTAGGAATACGTATTGGCTGGACACCCTCAACCATTTACTCACTTAATTTTCCTCCGGTAATATCGAAAGTTGTAAAGGAGCTAGAGGCTTGGGCGGCTCTTCCTTTCTCGCTTTTCGGGAGATGTCATCTTTTTAAAATGGTTTCATTTGCTAGATTACTATACCCAATGCAAACTATTCCTCTCTTAGTTAAGCACTCGGATATCAGGCTGATCCATTCTGCATTAACGAAATTTTTATGGGCCGGGAAGAAGCCGAGGATTGCTTTGAATAAGCTGTGCCTCCCGAAGGTAGAGGGAGGAGCGAGCCTGCCCAATATACGGTTTTATAACCTAGCATGTCTACTTAGACAGGGTCTCAACTGGCTATTAGGAAAGTCCAGGTATTCGAATCATTCTTTAGAAACCGCAGCAGTTTCGCCATTTGCCCTCTCAGCTATCCTCCATTCGAACCCAAACAAGTTACCTAACCACCTCCGATCAAATCTATTGATTAGAGACACAGTGATAGCTTGGAAGGAGACACGCAAACTGTTGGGGCTACCGTCCGATATTTCCCGCTATTTGCCTATCCAGTCAAATCCCATGTTCCCTCCGTCCACAATGCATAGTGTATTTGCCTATTGGGCTGCGAAAGGTCTCACTAAGGTATATGATGTATACTTGCACAGTTCAGGTAAACCTAAGCCTTTCCAGATGCTGGCGCAGGAGTTTTCCTTACCAATAACCCATTTCTTCTACTGCCGCCAGCTCCTTAGTTATTTGGGTGACAGACATAGACACGTAACGAATCAGTTTCAGAAATCCTTCATAGATACGATACTGCAAAATGGGGACTACTCTATTTCTACCATTTATATCTCTCTTATTGACTATCAATCCGCTAAATACCATCTACAACCATTTCAAAAGTGGGCAGACATCTTCGATGATATGGATCTCTCCGGGAAGCTACTAGATGGGTACACTAGAGTTAGACATGTTACGATCTCCGAAACATGGAGAGAAACCCAATTCAAGATTCTACACAGAGCTTACTACCCCTTCCGTACTAACCGCACTGATCCCAACCAGGAAAGTTGTACATGGTGCTCAACACTACGCCCCACGCTTCTCCATCGCTTGTGGGAATGCCCACATGTTACGGCTTTTTGGAACTCAGTGTTGCGATTTATTCGAGATGTGGCTAACCTTCACCTACCCAGGGACCGCCTCTTATGCTTATTCGGTTGTACCCCATCTGTTGAACCACACCTTGCGGATAGCTCTACGGATATACCTCAATGGGTTCATTTATGTCTTCTGGTCGCACGAAGAACTATCCTAACACAATGGATCAAAACTTCACCGCCCTCACTACAGGCTGTGAAAAAAGCCCTGGAAACTCTTTTTTTATCTCGAACGCTTGGATACCATCCTGCTAAGCTTTAAATCTACCACACGTTTCTTTTCGAGATGGCGCAAATTTATGGAGCATGTTTTTTCTAAAGAGGACATACACACGACTATGCAGCCATTCCGATACACAGAATGGTATCTCAAAAGGGATATTACTAACTCTTTGGGCGTACTGAAGATACCCAGTAGGGCAACTAGGGAGAAACCCCCCTGAATAGTTAGTAATAAGTGATGAGTATTAGATACAATTTTGTGATGACTTTATGGTATTATTTTACGTGCTCAGTGATAAACCGTGCTCTCGCTCCTATACACACCGTTATGCTTGTATGGTTTTTAGGCATATTGTTATTCGATACGAACCATGTATATGTTTTATGTACTGCTTCTACTCCTACTGTCTATGTTTATCGATTGCTTGTTATTCGAAGTAAATCTGAATAATAAAAAAATTTTATCAAAAAAAAAAAAGATGAATCAGTCTTGGATCACCCACAGCTACCAAGCACCTGAAGCTGATGTAACCGAATATTTTTTTTTTTTGAAATATCACATCCCTTCAAGACTGCCTATGCTGATGCTGAATGACTGTCCTGTTATGTTGACTGTCTATCCTCTTCCTCCTCCGCTGATATCTTGGAAGAACATTTTTGGTTCTGGGTGATGCCACCAACCCAATTTTTCAGCCCCGTGTTTAACAGGAGCGTGTAATTACAATTTTTGATGCAATGCTTTGCAGCAGGGCTCATTCCTGCACTACAAATAGAGTATATGGGAGAGGTTGCAGTGTCGTGGCACCAGCACCAGTGACTAAGGCCCAATTTTTCTGCCCCTGTTTAACAGGGGTGTGTAATTACAATTTTTGATGCAATGCTTTGCAGCAGGGCTCATTCCTGCACTACAAATAGAGTATATGGGAGAGGTTGCAGTGTATAGGCCCAATTTTTCATCCCCTGTTTAACAGGGGCATGTAATACATTTTTTTTCAAATACATTTTTTTTGAGTTTCACAATGGACAATAGGATAAAGTACAATTCCATGGGTTTCGATCGTAATACATCATAACAGAAATTGCTAATACTAACAATAACATTGGCACATATATGTATGATCATTAGAAAACAGGCAGCAGAGGCATGTAATCCAGGTGTGTGCCATGTAACAAGCTTAGTAGGGGTTATTGGGGCAGGATATAAGGTAGGAAGGGGGGGAGGGGAGGAAGGAGGGAGATGGAGGGAGGGAGGGAGGGAATGGGAGGGGGTAGGGATCTTGAGAACAATGT
The DNA here is from genome assembly GCA_037367395.1 of Lithobates pipiens. Lineage (NCBI taxonomy): Eukaryota > Metazoa > Chordata > Amphibia > Anura > Ranidae > Lithobates > Lithobates pipiens. The sequence continues at coordinate 887,390 of JAZDVW010000120.1, forward strand.
TATATGGTAAGTAAACCATTAATTACAGGAATAACAAAAAAAAAAGAAAAAATCATCAGAAGGAAAATCAATCTATCTTAGTTTTGTACCATCTGTGCCATGGAAGCCATTTGGCCTGCGTTTTAGTATGTGAGGCGAGGCCTCTTGATCCTAAGAAGAATTCATAGGTGTAGTGTGAATGGACTAGAGTGGTGGCGTCTAGGATAGTAGGTAGGTTTGGTGATTTCCAGTTTCTAGTTAGAAGCAGTCTAGTTGCTAGGAGGATATGAGTAAGGACCGTGTGGAATGCGTGAGGGATATCGTCCGGAATTATGTTGAGTATAGCGAGTTGTGGTGTCAAGGATACAGTAGTATGGCTTACTTCATGAATGAGTTGTGTGATAGCCGACCAGAGGGGTTGTATTTTTGGACATTGCCACAAGATGTGAAGTAGAGTACCCGTGTGATTGCAATTACACCAGCAGAGTGGGGTGGCGTTGGGTTGGAATTTAGCTAGCCTATATGGAGTCAGGTACCATCGAAGTGTGATTTTGGTCATCAGTTCCCATAAGCCTGTGCACCGTGTAGCTTTATAAATACAATAGTGCAAGATAGTGTCCTAAAAAGGGTCTGGGGACCTGCCTCCTGCCTCAGGGGACATGGGTCACTGCAAAAAAAAGTTTTAAAAACTGCCGTTTTGGCGGGAGCACTGATTTTAATGACGATTAAAGTGAAAAAAAAAGTGAAATATTCCTTTAAATATGGTGCCTGGGGGGGGTGTCTGTAGTATGCCTGTGAAGTGCCACGTGTTTCCCGTGTTTAGAACAGTCCCTGCACAAAATGACATTAAACGGAAATAACACCATTTAAAACTGCTTGCGGTTTTAATGTTATATCTGGTTCCTGCAATATGGTTGAAAATCATTGAGAAACATGGCATGGGTAGCCCTCCCTGCCCATTACCAGCCTATTTGGGTCTTGTACGCATATTAAGGGGAACCCCGTACCCATATTAAAAAAAAGGAAATGCGTGTGGCCCCCAGGCCCTATATACTCAGAACAGCAGTATACAGGCGGTGCAAACAAGACAGGGACTGTGTAGGTTTGTTGTGTTAAGTTGAATCTGTTTGTCATTTTCAACCGGTACATTTTTAAAGTGTAGCTCCAGTCAAAAAAACTATCTTTAAGCTTTTTGGAAAACATAGGGAAGGGTTATCATCCCTGTATAATTTGTTTTGTCGTCCATCTTTTTTCATCTCACTTGCTGCTGTCTCCTTGCGTTTGCAAGTAGGAGATGTTTGTAAGTTGGATGTTTGAAAGTAGGGGCCTGCCCTATATTATAGCGGTATGTACTGGGCACAGAGCACGCAGACAGCACGCACTATCTCCTAACACTACTGACTGCAAGCTCTATTATTAACCACTTGTTAGCCCAATGTTTGCATAAAGTGAAAGATGAAGTTATGCTGAGTAAATAGATATCAAACATGTCACTCTTCAAAATTGCACATGCCCGTGGAATGGCGCCAAACGTCGCTACTTAAAAAATCCCCATAGGCGACGCTTTAATTTTTTTTTTACTGGTTACATGTTTTGAGTTGCAGAGGAGGTCTAGGACTAGAATTATTGCTCTCGCTCTAACATTCTCGGCGATACCTCACATGTGTGGCACATGCGAGCACATGGGGACATGGGCGCTTTAATTTTTATTTTATTTTTTTATTGTTCATTTTACTTTATTTATTTTAGTTTGACATTTTTTTCCCCAAAAATATATTTTTGATCACTTTTATTCCTATTACAAGAAATGTAAACATCCCTTGTAATAGGAATATGGGGTGACAGGTCCTCTTTACAGTGAAATCTGGGGGGTCAATATGACCCCACATCTCACCTCTAGGCTGGGAAGCCTGAAATAAAAAATAAAAAAAAGATTCTGGCTTTGATCGTACTGGCGAGTTGGTAGAAGCACCGGAGGGCGGTGAGGGGTGGGGGGCGTCTATGGCTGGGTATTTCAGGGTATCACCGAGTATGGCTGGGTATCTCTGAGTATGGCTGGGTATGGCAATTTATGGCAGGGTATTACAGAGTATTGGGGGGTACTACAGAGTAATGGCAGGGTACTGCAGAGTATTGGGGGTACTGCAGAGTAATGGCGGGTACTGCAGAGTATTGGGGGGTACTGCAGAGTAATGGGGGTTACTGCAGAGTAATGGGGGGTACTGCAGAGTAATGGCAGGGTACTGCACTGCAGAGTAATGGCAGGGTACTGCACTGCAGAGTAATGGCGGGGTACTGCAGAGTAATGGCAGGGTACTGCAGAGTATGCACTGGTATTGCAGAGTATTGGCAGGGAATTGAGGGGTTAAATTCGGTGAGCAGCGATGTGGGCACTGCAGATGCAGCCCACATCGCTGCTGACACCGATCTCTTTCCCCTCCGCTGTACCGATCGGTACAGAGAGGGGAGGGAGGAACAGGCGTCATAACATGACGCCGGTTTGTTTCCAAGTGATCACTCCGTCATTTGACGGAGCAATCACGTGGTAAACGGCCGCTATGAGCGGCCGTTTACCGTGATCTGTGATGCGACCCGGCGGTCACGGATGCTCTCGAGTGCGCACACCTCGGGGCACGCGAGAGCAGAATTCTGGGAGGCCGTTAATTAACGGCCTCTCAGAGTTAAACAACCGCCCTGAAGCCGTTAATCGGCAATGGGCAGTTGTTAAGTGGTTAAAGCTAGATCACTAGCTATATAGGTGAGGTGAATATAGTGGTGTATACTGCAGTCAGGGCACAGACAACAACCACTACACAGCAGCAAGATAGGAAATCAGCCAAAAACGATTGGTGTGTACTGTGTTGAAGGTACACAGAACACCCACTGCTTCAGATGCTAAGTAACACACTACACGAGGCCGCCTCAAAGTGTGGGGCGTGCACTACACAGCCTGAGCTATGATTGGCCACAGGCAGGATGCCTGTGGCCAATCATGGCTCTCCTCGCTGCCGGCGCTGCGATTGGCCAAGCATGCGGGGTCACAGTGCATGCTTGGCCAATCATGGGGCAGCAATGCACTGCGCCACCGCAGTGCATTGTGGTCCGCGCGCGCGTCACTCGAATTTTGACGCGAACGGCCCAAACGTTCGGAATTCGCCGAACGGCCGAACAGCCAATGTTCGAGTCGAACGTACGTTCGACTCGAACACGAAGCTCATCCCTAGTAAGGGGTAAATAAGTGAGATGCCTTTAGCTGTGGAGTCATGGGAGAAATAAAAATTCCACAATTTTGTATGTAGTGCTCTTTCTATGCGAGTGTGTGTGGACAAACAGGAACGTATCCTGTGGTATGTGAGGAAGTCGGAAGTGGGTGCTCCGTATGTGGACTGGATCTCAGGGAATGTTTTGTGGTCTGTGAGGGTTCTAAGTTCAGTCGTGGTTGAGGCATACAATGTGAGCCATTTAGGGAGGGTCAGGCCAGGAGATAAAATTTGGAGAGTTTGTAGGGGTATCTATGTTTTTTCATGGGGGAGGATATCCACTTACTGTTGTGCAGTATCTTCCATGCAGATATCGATGCCTGTATGGTTGGTGAATATAGGTGTAGATTCGTCACTGAGGCTGGGGAGCTACATCGCCAACTTTTAAGATCAGAACCTGGTGTGGCATGATTTTCTATCTCACCCCATAGTGTGGTGTGGGGGGGATTAGTCCATTCTTGCAATTGGGAAAGAATGGTGGCCAAGTAGTAATCCCGGATGTCAGTATATACCATGCCACCTGCATGTTTATGTTTAATGAGCTTAGAGTGGTTGCTTCTAGGCTTTTTACCTTGCCATATATAGTTATTAAGAATAGATTGTAGAGAATTGAGATAGGATTTGGTTAAGGGGATAGGAAGGCTACGAAACGTGTACAGTATTTTGGGTAGTAGGAGCATTTTAAAGGCTGCTAGCCTGCCTGACCATGAGAGTTTGAATTTGGTTAGTTTGGAAAATTCTTTGATTAGCATTTGTTTGATGGCTACATAGTTAGACTTGAACAATCTGGATATTGATTTGGTGAGCGTGATACCTATATACGATATACCATTGTCAGCCCAGGGATATACATATTGGTTACGTAAAATATTGCTGGTAATAGCATCAAGACCCAGGTCTAAAATATAGGATTTTGTTTCATTGACCTTATAGTAGGAAACCGAACTGAAGTTGGTTAAAACATGTTGTACAGAAGCCAGGGAAGTCATGGGATTGGTAAGCATCATTATGACGTCATCTGCGAATAAATTAATTTTATGTTCAATGCGACCTATTTTAAATCCTGATATAATGCTGCATTTTCTCATGTGCCGCCAGGGGTTCCATTATCAGGTTAAAGATGAGTGGCGATAGGGGGCATCCCTGACGGTTGCCATTGGTTATTGGGAGTGATCGGGAAACTATGCCATCCGTGTAGACTTGTGACGACGTGGGAGGAATATAAGGCCATGATTTCTGAAACTCTATGGCCGTTGAATCCAAATTCATGAAGTGTGGCTTCTAGGTAAGCCCAATGGACTCTATCGAACGCCTTCTCTGCATCCAGAGATAGGAGCAGAGAAGGCGTTCTGTTGATCTCTGCATGGTGTATTATGTTAATTAGTCTCCTTGAGGCGTCATATGTTTGTCTGCCCTTCGTAAAACCCGATTGATCCGGGTGGATTAGGGTGGGCATAATTCGGACTAGTTGATTGGCTATGAGTTTAGCGAATATCTTTGTGTCTATATTGAGGATTGAAATTGGCCTAAAGTTTTGTGGTGTGTTAGGTTCCTTCCCCAGCTTCGGTAGTGTAATTATTAGAGCTTTAAGCATTTCATTGGGAAGAAAAGAGGAGGAGGCAGCGTCATTGCACACTTGAGAGAGCTAGGGAGCCAAGGTAGTACAACATTTTTTATAGTATTTGTTGGTTAAGCCATCAGGCCCTGGTGATTTATTGGAAGGTAAAGCTGATATGATGTTTTGAACGTCTAACTGGGTGAAAGGGGTGTTCAGTAGGGATGAGCCGAACACCCCCCGGTTCGGTTCGCACCAGAACTTTCGAACGGACCCCAAATTCGAACGAACGTTAGAACCCCATTGAAGTCTATGGGACTCGAACGTTCGAAATGAAAAGTGCTAATTTTAACGGCTAATATGCAAGATACTGTCCTAAAAAGGGTTTGGGGACCTGGCTCCTGTCCCAGGGGACATGGGTCAATGCCTAAAATGTTTTTAAAAATGGCCGTTTTGGCGGGAGCACTGATTTTAATGACGATTAAAGTGAAAAAAAAAGTGAAATATTCCTTTAAATATGGTGCCTGGGGGGTGTCTGTAGTATGCCTGTGAAGTGCCACGTGTTTCCCATGTTTAGAACAGTCCCTGCACAAAATGACATTAAACGGAAATAACACCATTTAAAACTGCTTGCGGTTTTAATGTTATATCTGGTTCCTGCAATATGGTTGAAAATCATTGAGAAAAATGGCATGGGTAGCCCTCCCTGCCCATTACCAGCCTATTTGGGTCTTGTACGCATATTAAGGGGAACCCTGTACCCATATTAAAAAAAGGAAATGCGTGTGGCCCCCAGGCCCTATATACTCAGAACAGCAGTATACAGGCGGTGCAAACAAGACAGGGACTGTGTAGGTTTGTTGTGTTAAGTTGAATCTGTTTGTAATTTTCAACTGGTACATTTTTAAAGTGTAGCTCCAGTCAAAAAAACTATTTTTAAGCTTTTTGGAAAACATAGGGAAGGGTTATCACCCCTGTATAATTTGTTTTGTCGTCCATCTTTTTTCATCTCACTTGCTGTTGTCTCCTTCCGTTTGCAAGTAGGAGATGTTTGTAAGTTGGATGTTTGAAAGTAGGGGCCTGCCCTATATGCTCTGCAGAAATGGCGGAACAAGGTGTTGGTTTTGCCACAACATTGTAAGCCCTCAAAGTGACTCTTGGTGGGCGCTGGAGCGCCCTGCTGTGAACGATTATATCAAGAATTGTAATTACATGCCATTGTTGAACAGTGGTAGAAAAATTGACCTTTGGTGGTTGTGGTGCTGGTGCCACAACACTATAAGTCCTCACCGTTACTCTGGGTGGGCACAGGAAGGGGCCCTCCTGTGAAATATTATATCAAGAATTGTAATTACATGTCCCTGTTAAACAGGGGCAGAAAAATTTGGCCTTAGGCACTGCTGCTGGTGCCACCACACTGCAACCTCTTCCATATACTCTAGTTTTATTGCAGGAATTAGCCCTGCTGCAAAGCATTGCATCAAAATTGTACTTAAACGCCCCTGTTAAACAGGGGCAGAAAAATTGGGCCTTAGGCACTGGTGCTGGTGCCACCACACTGCAACCTCTGCCATATACTCTAGTTTTATTGCAGGAATTAGCCCTGCTGCAAAGCATTGCATCAAAAATTGTACTCAAACGCCCCTGTTAAACAGGGGCAGAAAAATTGGGCCTTAGGCACTGGTGCTGGTGCCACCACACTGCAACCTCTGCCATATACTCTAGTTTTATTGCAGGAATTAGCCCTGCTGCAAAGCATCGCATCAAAAATTGTAATTAAACGCCCCTGTTAAACAGGGGCAGAAAAATTGGGCCTTAGGCACTGGTGCTGGTGCCACCACACTGCAACCTCTCCCATATACTCTTGTTTGATTGCAGGAATTAGCCCTGCTGCAAAGCATTGCATCAAAAATTGTACTTAAACGCCCCTGTTAAACAGGGGCAGAAAAATTGGGCTGATGGCATCAACCAGAACCAGAAATGTTCTTCCAACATATCAGCGGAGGAGGAAGAGGATAGACAATCAACATAACAGGACAGTCACTCAGCATCAGCATAGGCAGTCTTGAAGGGATGTGGTATTTCAAAAAAAATTATTTGGTTACATCAGCTTCAGGTGCTTGGTAGCTGTGGGTGATCCAAGACTGATTCATCTTGATGAAGGTCAGTCGATCAACTGATTCGGTGGACAGGCGCACCCTGTGATCGGTAACAAAGCCACCAGCAGCACTGAAGGTGCGTTCCGAAAGAACGCTGGATGCAGGACAGGCCAGTAGCTCAATTGCATACTGTGCAAGCTCTGGCCAGTGATCCATCCTCAAGACCCAGTAAGCCAGAGGATTTTGGGTGGGAAAGGTGTCCAAGTCTGACCTTGCCCCTAGGTATTCCTGCACCATGTAAATCAGACGCTGGCGATGGTTGCTGGAACCGATCATACCTTGGGGCTGCGGACTAAAAAATTGTCTGAAAGCATCAGTTAGGCGGCCACCTTCTCCACCGCTCCTTCCGACCGATGCCTCAGCAACACGTTGTCCAGGACCAGGAGTTTGTAACCTCCCAGTCTCTGGGAACGCGTTGCACAGACCTTTCTGCAAGGCCTCCCGGAGATGTCTCATCCTCTGCTCCCTCTGCGATGGCAAGATAAGGTCGGCAACCTTACCCTTGTACCGTGGATCAAGGAGAGTGGCCAGCCAGTAATGGTCCCTCTCCTTGATCCGAAGAATACGAGGATCCTTCCGCAGGCTTTGCAGGATCAGGGAGGCCATGCAGCGTAGGTTAGCTGAGGCATTCGGTCCGGAGTCCTCTGGGTCACTAAGGACAACATGATCCGCAGCTACCTCCTCCCAGCCACGTACAAGTCCACGTGTTTCTTGGGACTGTAAATCATCCCTACAAGACTGCTGCTGCTGCTGCTGCTGCTGCTGATGCTGAGTGCCAGCCTCCACCTCCATGCTGATACAATCATCCTCCTCCTCCTCTTCCTCCTCCTCATCCTCTTCCTGTGTGATGGGTGGCACAGCAGGAACACTGTCTGGATAAAGGGGGCCTTGAGAGGCAAGGAAGTCCTCCTCTTCCTGCCTCTGTTCTGCCTCAAGTGCCCTGTCCATTATTCCACGCAGCGTATGCTCCAAGAGGTGGACAAGAGGTACAATGTCACTGATGCATGCACTGTCACTGCTCACCATCCTTGTGGCCTCCTCAAACGGTGACAGGACAGTGCATGCATCCCTGATCATGCCCCACTGGCGTGGTGAGAAAAAACCGAGCTCCCCTGACCCTGTCCTGGTGCCGTAGTTGCACAGGTACTCATTGATGGCCCTCTGCTGCGTGTGCAGCCGCTGCAGCATGGCCAATGTTGAGTTCCATCTGGTGGGCATGTCACATATAAGGCGGTTCTTGGGCAGGTTCAACTCCTTTTGGATCTCAGCCAGCCGAGCACAGGCATTAAATGATCGGCGGAAATGCACACAGACTTTTCTGGCCTACTTCAGGACATCCTGTAAGCCGGGGTACCTGCCCAAGAACCGCTGCACCACCAGGTTAAGGACGTGAGGTACACAGGGCACATGGGTCAGTTGTCCCTGTCGGAGGGCGGAAAGGAGGTTGGTGCCATTGTCGCAAACCACCATTCCTGGCTTAAGCTGGCATGGCATCAACCACCTCTCGGCCTGCCCCTGCAGAGCTGACAAAACATCCGCCCCAGTGTGGCTCCTGTCCCCCAAACAAACCAGCGCAAGCACGGCATGGCATCGTTTTGCCTGCGTACTTGCGTAGCCCCTGGAACGCCTACGGAGCACCGCTGGTTCTGAGGACAGAGCACTGGAAGAGGCCATGGAGGAAGAAGAAGAGGAGGGGGTGAAGGAGAGAGGTGTGTCACAACCAATAGTAGCATTTTGGAGGCGTGGTGGCGGAACAACCTCCAACACTACTGCACCTTGTCCTGCATCCTTCCCAGCTGCCAGAAGAGTGACCCAATGGGCCGTGAAAGACAGGTAACGTCCCTGTTCATGCCTGCTGGACCATGAGTCAGCGGTAATAATCACCTTACCGCTGACCGCCCTGTCCAGCGAGGCAAGGACATTGCCTTCCACATGCCGGTAGAGAGCCGGAATCGCCTTCCGTGAGAAAAAGTGGCGTTTGGGGACCTGCCACTGAGGAACCGCACATTGTACAAACTCACGGAAGGGGGCCGAGTCTACCAACTGAAAAGGCAGCAGTTGAAGTGCTAGCAATTTAGCCAAGCTAGCATTCAACCGCTGGGCATGTGGATGGCTGGGAGTGAACTTCTTTCGCCGGTCCAGCAGCTGGGGCAGGGACATTTGCCTGCTATAATCGGACGTGGGTGTACCGCTAGCAGAGTTCCCGGAAGCACTTGGCTGTGACACACCTAATTCTACACCTTCATTCCTCTCAGCGCAGGTTTCAGAGAGGACTGAAGGTCTAGTGGGGTTGGAGATGCCAGCTGATGAGGAGCAAGGAGAGGTCCGCTTTGTTCTTTGGTGTGGGTCTTTGAGGTACGCTTGCCAACGAGCTGCATGGCAGGTCAACATATGTCTGGTCAAGCATGTGGTGCCCAAGCGGCTGATGTTTTGGCCACGTGAGATACGCTTGAGACATATGTTGCAAATAGCAGCGGTGCGATCTGATGCACTTGTCTCAAAAAAGGCCCACACCAAAGAACTTTTAGAATAACGCGCAGAGGCAGCGCTCTGCACAGGCGGAGCTCTGCGGTGTGATTCAGTCGGTGTGCTGCCCCTAAGCTGGCCCCCGGAGGGCATCCTGTCTCGTTGGACATGTGCCACCTCCTCCTCCTCCTCCTCCTCCCTCCTTCCAGGCACCCACGTGGAGTCAGTGCCCTCATCATCCCCTCCCTCTTCATCGCTGTAGCAAACCTGGCAATATGCTGCAGCTTGTGGAACATGACTGCCAGATTGCTGTCCTTCTTGAGCATCCCCTCTCTCTGCGCTCACGCTACTGCCTTCCTCTAGCTGAGTGTCATCATCAGAGCCCACAAAACACTGGGCATCCTCCTGGAGCATGTACCCAACACTGTGCTCAAAGAGTTCAGGAGACTCCTCAGGAGGACGTGGTGGGTCTAGGGAAGGAGTCACTGATGATGACATTGAGAGGAGGGAAGACGATGCGTTGGCAGCTGCTTTGCTACTACCCTGAGACTGGGTGAGAGAGGATGAGGAGGATGAAGAGGGCTTGGTCATCCACTCTACCAAGTCGTTGGCATGTTGCGGTTCAACATGTCCAGCTGCCGAAAAGAAGGACAAGCATGTCCCATGGCCACGTGCTGATGACAATGCACCGCGTCCACGACCAGCACTGTTGTCTCTAGACACAGAGCCTGCTTGCCCTCTTTTATTGGCTCGCGCCTGTCTGCCTCTCCTTGCTGGCCTTCCAGACATGGTAATGGCCTGAAGGGAGTTGGGTAAAACAGCAGTTGGGTAGTGTATATTGTGCTGGAGGCACACAACACCCACTAACTCCTGCAGATGCCTTTATTATAGAACACCAGAGATAAAGGGGTATATGCAGATGTATACTGTGCTGTGCTGGAGGCACACACAACTTCCAATAACTCCTGCAGATGGCAAGTGGGCTCAAATAGAGAACAGCTATGTAGGTGGATATAGCGGTATGTACTGGGTACAGAGCACGCAGACAGCACACACTATCTCCTAACACTACTGGGTACAGAGCACGCAGACAGCACGCACTATCTCCTAACACTACTGACTGCAGGCTCTATTATAAAAGATAGATCACTACTACTAGCTATATAGGTGAGGTGAATATAGCGGTGTATACTGCGGTCAGGGCACGCAGACAATAACCAGAGAACACCAGAGATAAAGGGGTATATACAGATGTATACTGTGCTGTGCTGGAGGCACACACAACTTCCAATAACTCCTGCAGATGGCAAGTGGTCTCAAATAGAGAACAGCTACGTAGGTGGATATAGCGGTATGTACTGGGTACAGAGCACGCAGACAGCACGCACTATCTCCTAACACTACTGACTGCAAGCTCTATTATAAAAGATAGATCACTAGCTATATATGTGAGGTGAATATAGCGGTGTATACTGCGGTCAGGGCACACAGACAATAACCACTACACAACAGCAAGATAGAAAATCGGCCAAAAACGATCGTTGTGTACTGTGTTGAAGGTACACAGAACACCCACTGCTTCAGACGCCAACACACTACACGAGGCCGCCGCGATGGCGGCCTTATATAGTGTGGGGCGTGCACTACACAGCCTGAGCTATGATTGGCCACAGGCATCCTGCCTGTGGCCAATCATGGCTCTCCTCGCTGCTGGCGCTGCGATTGGCCAAGCATGCGGGGTCACAGTGCATGCTTGGCCAATCATGAGCCCGCAATGCACTGCGCCATCGCAGTGCATTGTGGGCCGTGAGCGCCACACGAATTTGACGTGCACTGACCAAAATGTTCGGATTTCGCCGAACGGACGAACAGCCAATGTTCCAGTCGAACGTACGTTCGACTCGAACACGAAGCTCATCCCTAGTGTTCAGGTCATTTAAGTGTTGTTGTGATAGTGTCGGTAGATCAATCGTTCATAGGAATGCATTGATATCTGCAGGGGAGGGTTGGTTGGTGTTAGTGTCATCTTTCAAATTGTACAGTGTTTGGTAGTAATGGCTAAATGCATCAGCTATAGCTTGAGGATCAAAAAGTTTCTGTTTTGAGGTTGGGTGGAAGAGGTGGTGGATTCTGGAATTAGCGTAGCGACCCTTAATCTAGCGTGCAAGTGCCTTCCCTGCTTTGTTACCCGTAGTATAGTAGTGTGCTTTGAATTTTGTGTGGGTTTTAGTGTGTGTTTCTAAGAGTAAATTTCTGAGTTCCTGTCTGAGGAGAACTAACTGATCTTTTAGTTTAGGGTCTGGATTGGTTTGGTTTTGGACGTCAAGTGTATGTATCTTGGCTATAATGGTGTCTAGACACTGTGATCTCCTCCTCTTCTACCTTGCAGAGAGCTGCATAATGATCCCTATGTAATACAATTTTTGATGCAATGCTTTGCAACAGGGCTCATTCCTGCACACTAACTAGAGTATCTGGGAGAGGTTGCAGTGTTGTGGCACCAGCAAGCAGTGCCTAAGGCCCAATTTTTCAGCCCGTTTAATAGGGGCATGTAATTACAATTAATTACAATGTAATTTCAATTCTTGATATAATATTTCACAGCAGGGCCCGTTCCTGCGCCCACCGAGAGTAACTGAGGACTTACAGCAGGGGTGCCCAACCAGTGGCCCGGGGGCCACATGTGGCCTGCGAAGCCCTCTGATGTGGCCCTCGACATCCTGCTCTCTGATGGCGGGTTGGCAAGCACATATTTTGGGTTGCCGAGCCGCCACCCCAGAGCATCACTGTTGTTAATGATGCTGGCGGTAGAGAAAGCAAGTGGCTACAGAGATGCCTAAAACGATGCTTCCTGTGTAGCGCCGCCTCCTGGTACAGGCAGAGTGATACCAAATGCACTCAGCCAGCGATACCTGAATGGAAGACTGTTATTAAAGGTAAGTTTATTACTAAAATCACAGTGTATATATGGGCATATTTCTTCTGCAGTGGTTACTGGGCTACTTTCAAACTGATCCACAGGTGCAGCGCAGAACACCTGTGGGTTACCTGCACTGAGCCATAGACTTCTGTTATTACCTGCAGATGTGGGGAGCTTTCAGAAAGTGCATCACACCTGCAGGATATAATAGAAGTCTAAGGCAAAGCGCAGCTAACCCACAGGAAAGCCACAGGTGTACTGCTCTGCACTTGTAGTACAGGTAAACCACAGCATGTCAGTGTGAAAGCAGAATTAGGCCCATTTGGCATGATCGGTCCCCAGTCGGACCCTCCATTCACCTCTATTGAGCCACAGATGTATACACCCACCTACCTCCAATCCGGTCCACTAAAAAAAAGCAGAAGGTGGGGGGGATCCGTCCCATTCCATCATAGCAGATCAGATCGGAAGGCCCATAGATTAGAGTGAGGCATGTCCGTGTCGGCTCTGCATATGTAGGGTGGACATGAACCTGTCATCCGCCCGCTCCACTCATTGTGGCCCGCGATTGGTTACTAAGTTGCTTAAGTGGCCCTCGCTCTTTAAAAGGTTGGGCACCCCTGACTTACAGTGTTGTGGCACCAGCACCACTACCACCACCACAACCACCAAAGGCCCTATTTTTCTACCACTGTTCAACAATGGCATGTAATTACAATTCTTGATATAATTGTTCACAGCTTGGCTCTCCAGCGCCTACCAAGAGTCATTTTGAGGGCTTACAGTGTTGTGGCAACACCAACACCTTAGGCGCAAATTTTTGCAGAGCATATAGGGCAGGCCCCTACTTTCAAACATCCAACTTACAAACGTCTCCTACTTGCAAACAGAATGCAGAACACAGTGCACCTATGCAATCACGAGATTGCAGACGTGGCGCTTCATTTGCGGGCGTTTAGCCCGCCTTGCGGTACTACTCCTTGCAGAGTAGCTTCCGCCCGGGCAGTTTGATTGACATCTGAGATGATGTCACTTCCTGTTTTCTCTCTCCAATTGCGCCCAGGAGAGAGGAACCAGGAAGTATGCTGCTGCAATTGATGGTGACACATGCTGCTGCAATTTGGTGGGACACATGCTGCTGCAACTTGGCAATGACATATGCTGCTGCAATTGGTGGTGACACATGCTGCTGCAACTTGGTGAGATGCATGCTGCTGCAACTTGGTGGGACACATGCTGCTGCAATTGATGGTGACACATGCTGCTACAATTGATGGTGACACATGCTGCTGCAATTTGGCGGTGACACAGGCTGCTGCAATTTGGTGGTGACACAGGCTACATTCGGTGGGACACAGGCTGCATGCAAGGAGGTGTTTGAAATATCTTTATCTGCTGATTGTTAAACTTTCTAGAATACACATATTTCTATTTGTGTAGGATCTGGGCCTGCTGTCCCTCCATCCCTCTCTCCCACTCCCTCCATCCCTCGTTCATCTGAAACACTAACCACACCACCTTAGAGCCACGCCCACAATTTTTCGCTGAAACCACATCCATTTTCACCAAGTGGGAGGGGTCAAAAAGGAAGGGCGGGGTCTGGCGCCCCCTCATCCTAAAACTTCACCAGCCGCCACTGTTCCTGACCTCTCTACCTGACCTGATCTCCACATTTAAACCTCACCTTCTATCTCTATGTTGGAGAGGTTGCAGAAGAGAAGAATCCCTATTCCATATCTTATTGAGCTGTTTACTTCTAAACAGTTTCTGGAACAAATGCCTAATTCCTTGGACACCAGGAATAGCATTGCTTAACCTCTCTATAGAATTGATTTCATCACATCTGGGTACAGTAATAACCCACATCCTTCTGGCCACTAGACTATCAATTATCGGGTTTTGGAAGTCCATCACCCCATCTATATCCTGTGTAAGTTCATTATGGTGATAAACATTTCCATGTTAGGAAACATTTTCCAACTTCTATAAAGGACTGTGTGCTGCCCGAGGTGATATTGTGATCAGATTTGTATGTAGATGATACTTTGTACATATTTATGATGTTTATTATTATTGTTAAGTAGAACTAGAAGTACACAGAATGAGCTCAACCCCCACCCTGTGTGTACATTGATCTGCTGTTGATGATTGAAATAGATACAAATAGACAAAGATGTGTCTGGGCTGATTGAGTAGATACAATGTTTCGTTTTTCTTGCTTCTTTCCTCCATTGTGTTGTGGTTTAAGAACGCCGCGATCTTCTCTTCTTGTGATTTCAGATAAAGTAACAATGTAATGCGGGAGATTGTGGAGGATATTTTATTGTAACAATGTGTGAGTGCGGCATAAGTGTTTATTCAGCTCTGCCACCTTGTGGTCATTCCAGGTAGAACACTGGTGTGTGTGTGTGCAATACAAGGAGGTGAATAGGGAATGTATACAGCTAGAAAGTGGAGATGATCTCCGCAATAAATCTATAATCAGGATGGGGAGAGAAGGAAGGTTTATTCACCCCCTCCCACTCTGACCGATCAGTATTATTATTATTTCAGCATTGCCTCACAAACATGCTCTACATAGCGCCGGACATTCCTGGTTTCTATTCCTATTCTCCAATTAAGTTCTATATTATTAATACTGTCAGGTAAAGTTCCCTGTAAAGACAAAGCCTTTGTCTTCTTATCACACTCAGACTTGTAATAGAGGTGAGGAGTAATGACAGGAAATGTGATCACAGTACATCATTCTCTCATCTCTTTTCATTCCAATCTTTCTATGCTGATCGTCTACTCACCGCTAAACCCTCCAACCAAAACCATCCACCCCTCCATACCCGTCCGTCCTGACAGCAATTCAGAGCTTCTATGATTTGTATCATTTATTAGAACGTATTTCATGTGAAGGAACGATGTGATCTCCTTACAGGGACTGCTTTTTATTGTCCTCCATCCTTTAATTCTGCTGAATATCTTCTGGAGATCAGAGATCATTCAATACCAAAAAAACATCCCCCAGCTGAAAGGAACACAGATCTCAGATCCTCATTCACACTCCTTGAGAGGAAAATACATTTTATTATCTGAAGAAATCGGCCAGATCTGTGATTGGTGCAAATATGAAATTCATTCATACAAATGTCCCGCCGGAATTCTATGGAACGTTCCAATGATCTCAGATAGAGACATCCGACACTAAAATCTGATATCTCTTCCTCCGGGAACATCGATCAACGCTCCTCTGAATTGTCGGGCAGTTTATCCAACCAAGAATAATAAATCCATTAGAAATATGAATGTCACATTTCTTCTAATCTTTTCTTTTACTCCACAATACAGAATCCGCCCTGCTAGAGAATGTTTTCTATAGAGATCAATGAAAAGTCTATAGAACAAGTATTTTCTGGGCTGAAAACTGAGAAAGCTCTCAGAATACATTTTTTTGAAATTCTCATCAGAAAGACATTACTGGCTGATGAAGGAAACGCCCACGGCTCTGATTGGCTCAGATTTCAAATTACTAATTTCAAATTTGCCGCCTGAATAGTGAAGAACGTTACAGAGAAATAATCAGCCCAATTATACCGCCAAATCCGACACTGAGATCATCAGATGAGACATTTATCCGAGAGATATCATCAATGCTTTATTTCCATCGATTAATCCGGAATAAATAGAAATTGATTCTGAAGATTGTTGAATAATGTAAAACATTTCCATATGTTCTCTTTTATTCCAAGTCCTCGGAATGCAGAACCCCCCCCCTACATACAGAACATGATAGTGAGATGACTTCTCTCATAGATCTCTACCTTTCTATATGATGAGGAATAAAGTATTGCACGTTTCATTATTGGTAGAAATCGGTAATAATTATGATAGGCCAGACAAATGTGTACAATGAATCAATACAGACAATATTGCGCTTCTGATGAATCACATCCGTTTCCATTCAGCAAAATATCTAAAAGCTTCTAAATAAATGAAATTCTCTGCAGTGTAATAAAAGACCCCGCCCCTTATCCGCATGTTTCCCATCAGGTCCGCTTATCCTTACACCCAGGAAGGTGAGATGTATAAAAAATGTTTCTTGTTTCCTTTTCAAAATTATATTTTATAAATATGAAAAATTAAAAGAAGTGATTGTATTTCTGTAATGAAGTGTTAAAGACTCGTGTTCTCTGTGTAATCTCCAGGTACAAATAGAAAAGCATTGAGAAGAAGGAATACATTGATCTTCTGGAAATGTATCGCTGTTGCATTAATATATCTGAATAAAATAGAATACATAGGAGCCTTATAAATGCATGCAATTCGCTCTCTTTTTTTTTTATAATTAATAGGTGTGACTCCGCCTCTTTCCCCGGAAGGTTTCAATCAGGTCCGCCCAGGCTGTATATAAGGACGGCCGGCAGACAGCGGAGCTCAGTTTCTGTTTGAGCAGAAAATCCTTCGTCATGTCTGGTCGCGGTAAAGGAGGGAAGGGTCTGGGGAAAGGAGGCGCCAAGCGGCACAGGAAGGTGCTCCGGGACAACATCCAGGGCATCACCAAACCCGCCATCCGACGTTTGGCCCGCAGAGGGGGTGTCAAGCGCATCTCCGGACTCATCTATGAGGAGACCCGCGGAGTGCTGAAGGTTTTCCTGGAGAATGTCATCCGCGATGCCGTCACCTACACCGAGCACGCCAAGAGGAAGACCGTCACCGCCATGGATGTCGTCTATGCTCTCAAACGCCAGGGGCGCACTCTCTACGGATTCGGAGGCTAAACCCTCATAGACACCTACCTACTTCATCTACACAAAGGTCCTTCTCAGGGCCACCCACCTTCTCATACAAAGAACTATATACCGCATCTATCTCCAAAAATCACTACATCATCCTGAGTGCTGATTGTACAATCTCTTTATAAATCCATGTTCTACCCAGTAGATTAAAACATTGAATCATTTAGTTGTGTTCTTACATTTCTTTAGTAAAGCAGAGAGTGGTCAGCTTAGACCTCGCACTTATTCATGGAGATTACACGGAGAAGATGAATGTTTAGCACACATAACAAACGCCTGTTTAAAACTTCATTTTTATTAACATTTTGGAACGGAAAGAAATGTACTTCCTTTCTGGGTGTAGGGCTGGGCGGACCTGATGGGAGACATAAGGGGCGGGATCTAGTTATTTATAGCACTGCAGATAATTGAATTTATTTAGAAGCTTTCAAATATTTTTCTGATGGGAAACGGATGAGAAGCACAATATTTTCTTTCTTGATTCATAGTACATACCGGTATTTTTCTGGCCATATCATGATTATATATATATTTTTTTTTTTTTCAATTTAGTTACATAATCCTATGCAGATCTGATAATGTAATGCATTTATTCTTCCTTTACTACGGTTTCTATTTCTTTCCCGGTGATTACACAATTACTATTGTTAACAATTTTATGTTTATAAAGGATTACTAAAGAAAGGGGAGGGGGATGTGTTACATTTCTGCTTCCATCTAATACTCTGCAGATAATGTTTGATTACATCAACATTTTGCTGATCTCTACCAGTCTCCTTTCACTTTTAAAAAAAATCACAGAGAACACATGGACATGTTTTACATTATTCAACAATCTTCTGAATAAATTAGTGTATATATGTCGGATTTGGCGGTATAATTGGGCTGATTGTTCGTCTGTAACGTTCTCACTATTCAGGCGGGCAAATATAAAAGTAGCAATTTGAATTCTGAGCCAATCAGAGATGTGGGCGTTTCCTTCATGAGCCAATAATATATGTGATGAAGAAAAAAAAAAAATGTATTGAGATCTTTCTGTTTTCAGCCCAGAATATAATTGTTCTGTAGACTTTCCATTGATCTCTAGAGAATGTTTTCTAGGATTCTGTAGTACAAACCCCTTGATATAATACTTTGGTGCGTTTATTAACTGCCTGGAACGTTCCCCGGAAGAATGGAAACGTATCATCCAGTGTCAGATTAGCCGATCTGAGAGGATTGTAATTTTCCATTAAAAATTAAGCCAATCTATTCCGAATTCCCCCCATAATACGAGAATTCAGAGATCTGTGTTCCTGACTAGTTGGGGGTGGGGATTCTTGTTTCGGCACTTAATCATTTCTGATTTTTTAAAATAAATTCGGCAGAACCAATGTTTTAAACACAATGACGATCAGTCCCTGTAAGATGACCGGATCCCCCAATAATGATTTCCAGGCTCTTTATATGTAGTAATTGTCCTCCCTGTACAGATCTCCTGTACTAGAAGTGTGAATAAATAAGAATATATTTCCCGTGTAAAGCCATGCAGACAATTGAGGGCTGATTGCATGCGATGTGGTAGACACAATGAGGGGTGTGTGGGGGGCTCTTTGTAGAGAGATGTGGGTGGCTCTGAGAAGAGCCTTTGTGTTGTAGAAATGAATGGATTTGGGAGTAGAAAGGAGTTGTCGGGATTACTTGGATTTGGCGGCGGCCTTGTGGCTCTCGGTCTTCTTGGGCAGCAGCACGGCCTGGATGTTGGGCAGGACTCCTCCCTGGGCGATGGTGACGCCGCCCAGCAGCTTGTTGAGCTCCTCGTCGTTGCGGACGGCCAGCTGGAGGTGTCGGGGGATGATGCGGGTCTTCTTGTTGTCGCGGGCGGCGTTGCCGGCCAGCTCCAGGATCTCAGCCGTGAGATACTCGAGGACGGCGGCCAGATAGACGGGAGCTCCGGCCCCGACCCGCTCCGCATAGTTGCCCTTCCTGAGCAGACGGTGAACACGGCCGACTGGGAACTGCAGACCAGCCCGGGATGATCGGGTCTTTGCCTTAGCCCGAACCTTGCCTCCTTGTTTTCCACGGCCAGACATTGTGGGATTCCTGTGTTGTTACACTGACAAAAGATAACCAACTTCTAGCGCCTCCTTATATTTATACAGTCAATGCTCTGACATCAAACACTTTGATTGGCTACTTTTCAAGCCAGCCAATAGTGTTCTGACTTGTTTCTACACCAATCAGTAAACGAGCAAGGAAAGCAAAACACTCCTCCCCATCACATGACTGAATCCTCCAATAGAAGAGTGAGGAGGGGAGGAGACTCATTTGCATAGGACGCCTATAAAAGCAGCACATGAGGGCGGCTCCAGCACACATTCCCTCCACACAGCGGAGATCACATTAACCCTTATCATGCCTGAACCAGCCAAGTCCGCGCCGGCGCCCAAGAAGGGCTCCAAGAAAGCCGTGACCAAGAGCCAGAAGAAGGACGGCAAGAAGCGGAGGAAGAGCAGGAAGGAGAGTTATGCCATCTACGTGTACAAGGTGCTCAAGCAGGTCCACCCCGACACCGGCATCTCGTCCAAGGCCATGGGCATCATGAACTCCTTCGTCAATGACATCTTCGAGCGCATCGCCGGCGAATCTTCCCGCCTGGCTCATTACAACAAGCGCCGCACCATCACCTCCCGGGAGATCCAGACCGCCGTCCGCCTCCTCCTGCCCGGAGAGCTGGCCAAGCACGCCGTCTCCGAGGGCACCAAGGCCGTCACCAAGTACACCAGCGCCAAGTAATCCCCCATCCCCCCATCATCATCCCAACACAAGACACAAAGGCTCTTCTAAGAGCCGCCCACCATTTCCATCAATGAGCTCTCATCACATTTCGTTTATAAACACAAGTGAACAATTAAGAAATTATGAAAGATAATTTTTGTACAATCTGATGGAGAGTTATACATTTGTGGATATATTAGAATAAATCCATCGGAATACCAGCTGGTCTTCCAGATTCTCTTTGAGAAATTCCAGAAGATTTTTATTTATTTTTCTCCCCCCACTTAGCCCCGTTCTGTAGAATGGATATCCGAAGGATCTAATTTATAGATGAATATTGTCGGCTAGTGGGACAAACAATTCAATCACATTGTATGTCTTCCCCGTATAAAAGGCATGCACTTTGTCACCACTAGGTGTCAGTGTTGCTCCTCGGAGAATACATGGGAGATTTCCCTCGTAAATTGAAAGCGGATTTGTATGTACAGAAGGATTACACATATATCATATCTTTATTACGTCATTTTTGACCGACGCGTTTGTTTTCCATTTTATAAATGATCTTGGACTCCTCACAAATCACGATATTGTCTGGAGACACATATACAGGGGGATGCATACATATTAGGAATAGTTTAGGGATCATCTGCTTAGAATTTTTACTAAAACATCCCCCCTTGTGTTTTCATTTTGTCATACAGCATCTGTTTTCTTTATGGGAGTCCAAATATAAGATCTATAATCATCTACTTACCTTAGAAGGGGGGACGGATTAGACCATCAACTGGACATATATTGTCTTTCCTGGTCTGTATCTCTCCCTCTTCTTTGTCTCTGTTTTGTGTGTGTGTGTGTGTGTGTATATATATATATATACACACACACGTTTTCATTTAATTTTTTGTATTCGAGTATTTTTTGAATTTCACCCGCACTAAGTAATTCCCCAACACCCCCCATCATCCAAACAAGACACACATGTTCTTCTATGCATCATATCAGAGCCGTCATTCTCCTTCTAATGTTGACGTGATATCATGAGAATTATAGTTGAAATAATGTTTTTGCAGCATTTTCTGACACATAAAACCTGATTCATGTAAATGTATCGGATTGATTATGCAATCTAAATGTCGCCCTGTGTCCATCCCCTCAAATCCCCCGGTAGGAGTTGTTAGCGGCACACCGATTATAATGTAAATCCAGCAATAGGAGCCCCTGATCTAATGCTGATCCACAGGAAACATGTAGAAGTAATGATCGCACCGATCCCAGATGTGGCCGGAGCAGGGAGGACAATGCTGGGGGGACACGATTCATTGTCTGCTCAGCGATCTGTCCCTTCATGTTAGTACAGAATTGTGCTGGATGGAACAAGCTGTACAAGTCACCTTTCTACTTGTTATTCACTAAGAACAGAATAATCCGATCAGTGAGAATTTTCTGTCATCTCATTTACTGTATTATGGAGACAAGCAGTCCAATGTCAGAGCTCCTAATTCTTACACCGGGAAGGAGTCTCTAATCTTTAATTATAAAAGTATGTATGGATAATATTGTCTCTTTTTTGTAATAGGGAGAGCTTGTATGACGTGGAGGAACTCCCCTCCCCCACCCCACACAAAGAAGGTAACTCTACTAACACAGAGAACGGGCAGATCTTGGCGGGCATTTTAAAAATGTCGCTTTTGTTAAGTAAACCAATCGTGAAAAGGGGTGTGTTTTAGTTGTCCAATTAGAAGGCAGTGATGTGTATAAATAGACGCCGCACAGCCCGTGTTCTCACACTTGTGTTCCTTGTAGAGATTGGAAGCATTGATCAGCCATGGCAAGAACCAAGCAGACCGCTCGTAAGTCCACCGGAGGGAAAGCTCCCCGCAAGCAGCTGGCCACCAAAGCCGCCCGCAAGAGCGCCCCGGCCACCGGAGGAGTGAAGAAGCCTCACCGCTACAGGCCCGGCACCGTGGCTCTCCGATGAGATCCGCCGCTACCAGAAATCCACCGAGCTGCTCATCCGCAAGCTGCCCTTCCAGCGCCTCGTCCGAGAGATCGCCCAGGACTTCAAGACCGACCTGCGCTTCCAGAGCTCCGCCGTCATGGCTCTGCAGGAAGCCTCCGAGGCTTATCTCGTAGGACTCTTCGAGGACACCAACCTCTGCGCCATCCATGCCAAGAGGGTCACCATCATGCCCAAAGACATCCAGCTGGCACGCCGCATCCGCGGAGAGAGGGCCTAAGAAACCCCCCAGCGACCTCCTCATCGCCACCCCCCACAACAACAAAGGCTCTTCTCAGAGCCACCACATCCTCCTCAGAGAGCTCCAATACTATCTCATCTCCACTACATCATACAAATCCTTCCCACCACATCACTTCTTTCTTCTCACTCTTCTCTGCACTCGGATCTCCATTTACAAGACGATTACAAAGTAGTAACAATCCTCACTTCTCTAGGAAGAAGAGCTTTTCTCCTGCCGATCTCTTCCCACCATAATACAATGTAATAATATATAGGAGAGGAAGACAAGTTCCTAGAAAGAGTCTCTTCCTATCTCTGTACTTCCCTCATAACAAAGAGATCGGGGAAAGGAAATGTGTTCAAGATGAATAAGAACTCATCTCCTCTCCTCCTCTACACAGATCCCGGGATCACCTCTTCCTCAGCTCCGGTGTATAAATAGTAAAACATCTCACACTCTATTCATTCTTCTGTAGGAAGAAGACATTTCCTCTCCTCGATCTATCACAGGAATCTCTCCTCTGCTATTCTACAACTTTCTCCAATCTCTCCCCCCTCACACACACACACCGATCACATCGTTACACCTTCCCATGAGCACATCTTACACTCTCTTCTCATTCATTATCTACAGAAGACAATTATTGGCACCCTGCAGAGATTTGTACATTTCTCATTCCAAGCGTCAAATTATTGTATATGTCAGCCATTTAGTGGATGGTGTACCGTATCTGCTGAGACAAATTACATCTATTCCGATCAGCCAATAAGACCATTTATATCCTCATACGGGGAACTTTCTAAAAGCGGAGCCGGGAGATCAGATTTCTACACAAATGTCACACCGGAGCTGCTAATCCTCTTCATATTTTTGGGAGAAAAATGTGGAATTCTATGACAGTGGAGAGTCCATTCTCCGCATAATACAATGTTCTTGTTGCTGATCATTCCAACATTCCCGATCAGTACAATGATTTCCCTTCTACCGATCACATGACATATTGTAGTGTGAATGTTCCCCTCCCCCGGGGAGATCCCAGACAGTGTGCGGGAAAACCTCCAGGTCTCCTATCTTCACATGACAGATGTGGGTGGGATGGGGCCCCTGAAACTATCCTTTATAGCAGGAGGGATTTCCGATCTACAGGATCTCTAGTGATCATTTGTGGGATTTTCATAAAATGTAATCGGAGATTCCCTGCATGGGACAAATGTACAATGTGCGATGGGAACATCTAGACGGAGTGTAAAGTCTATGAGGCCCCGGAGGCTCTGTTAGGAGGAGGTGGGTGTGGCTGTTAGGAGGGGGTAGGTAGGTGTAGCTCTGTTAGGAGGAGGTGGGTGGCTCTGAGAAGAGCCTTTGGGGGGTGGAGATGAGGGAGGTATTCTTATTTCTTCTTCGGAGCGGCCTTCTTGGGCTTGGCTGCTGTCTTGGCTTTAGCCGCCTTCTTAGCCGGACTCTTGGCGGCTTTTTTCGGCTTGGCTGCAGCTTTGGGCTTCTTGGGGCTCTTTGTCGCCTTCTTGGCGGGAGCAGCTGCAGCCTTTGCCGGTTTCTTGGCGGCCTTCTTGGGGCTCTTGGCCGCTTTGCTGGGGGCTTTCTTCTTGGGGGACTTGGCTGGCTTCTTGGCGGCTGCAGGTTTCTTGGGCTTGGCCGCAGCCGATGGCTTCTTCTTGATGGTGACTTTCTTGGCCTTGTCGCCCTCTTGCTGCTTCTTGTTGATCTTGAAGGATCCGGAGGCTCCATGTCCTTTGACCTGGACGAGGCTCCCCTTAGTCACCAGCGCCCTGATGGCGATCTTCAGGCGGCTGTTGTTCTTGTCCACATCGTATCCTCCGGCGGCCAGGAGCTTCTTGAGGGCGGCCAGGGAGACCCCGCTGCGCTCCTTGGAAGCGGCCACGGCTGTGACGATGAGGTCGGACACGCTGGGACCGGACGGCTTCTTGCTGCCTTTCTTGGCTCCTCCGGCTGCCGCCTTCTTAGTCGCCTTCTTCTTGGCGGCGGGCTCCGCTGGAGGAGCGGCGGCTGGGGCGCTCTCAGGTTCAGTCATGATTCTCAACGAGGTTTGGAAACTAGATCAATAACGTGTAGTGTGGTGCTCTGCCTTATATAGAGACGTTCTGCACTTCTATTGGTTGATATAGAACTTGCCTTCTGCACTGCTATTGGTTACACGCTAGACACGCCCACTCACTGTCACTCCAGTGTTGGGGAATCTTCTCTCTCTTGTTGTGTTTCCCTGGCAGAGAGAAAAACGATTATAATAAGAAATAGAAGGCTGTCCAATCTTCATCGGGGACCCGATCTGCTCACTGGACTGTCACTTACCGATCTGTCACTTACCGCTCTCATGATCTGCTCAGGAGGCTGAACACAGAGGCTGCAAACACATCCATCCTCCTGAGTGTGTGTCCCATTCTTCCTTCTACCTGCTTTTCTACACACATTCTCATCAGAAAACAATCTTCTCACATCTCCCACTACAATCATCTTCACATTAGATGAGTGAAGAGTGAAGATCAGGAAACATTTCCCTCTAATACAGAACTCTGCTCATCTATAGCTGAGTAGAAGGAGCCGGGAACAAAAACATCAGCCGGTGCCATGAGATCCTTGTGTGATGTGATGGGGGAGATTGTGAAGCCCCATATAACACACGATCAGATTCTCTGCTGATTTTTGTCTTCAGCTTTACAAAAACAATGTAGTGCAAGGGCCTGCCTGATTGTATACTAATTGTAACCCCTAAGGTTTGTCCTCCTATTATATGGTTTTGGTAAATCTGATGAAAAAAAAAAAACAGCAGAAAATCGGATAGTGTGTATGGGGCTTTAGAGATACAAAGGTGTCAGCTGATGAGAACATGTCATATTTCATGTACTATGTATCATTCTTTGCTCATTATGACAACTGTAAGATTGTAGCCACTGCACACAGCAGACTAGTAAGTAGTTTATTCTGGTGGTAATGTATCATTATTTGCTCATCAATCATCATAAATATATTGTCATTCAAATATGCCAATTAAGTTTATTGCCTTATTTTACTACACAGCTATATAGCCTACTCAGAAAATATACTGTATAAAGAAGAAATAAATACATAAATATATAACCCCCAAAGTTCAGTTTATTTATCATTACTTTGTGGCAGATTCCACTATAATCTGTGGTGGGTAAAATCTTGATAGTAAATCTTGGTCATTTGTAGTGATAGATTTCTCTCTAGGGCAGGGGCCTCCCAACTTTCTACACACAGGTCTGGTTTACTATTCTGCAGACTGTATTGTGGGGGGGGGGGTAGTACCCCATTATTTCTGTCAGTGTGATGAATAGTGCCCCATCATTGGTTTCAGTTGGAGGAATAGTACCCTATTATTGGCAGTCACTGTAACTAGTAGTGTCCCGTCATTGGAAATAATAGTGTCCTATCATTGGTTTCATGAATAGTGTGCAATCATTGGTGGCAGTGGGAGGAATAGTGCCCCATCCAGGGAAGTCATTTAGGCCTGGACCACACCCCTCCCTGCCCCCACCCCAGGCCTGACTACCAAGATTCCCCAGTGACCGCTCACTGTCTGTCCCACCAAATCCACCCACTGGCCATCCCAAAAAGGCCCATTCCATGTGCACCTCCTTCTCCATCCCATGTCCTCCTCATCCTCCTGCAATCCCATCTCCTCCATCCCATGCACTCCTTTCTCAAGTCCCCTCTCCTCCATCCCACACCCTCCTCCTCCAGTCCGATCTCTTCCATTCCACATCCTCATTCTTATCTCCTCCATCCCATGAACTCCTACTCCAGTCCCATCTGATCCAACCCACATCTTCCCCCAGTTCGATTTCCTCCATCCCATTCTTCCTCCAGTCCCATCTCCTCCATCCCATTCTTCCTCCAGTCCCATCTCTTCCATCCCATTCTTCCTCCAGTCCCATCTCTTCCATCCCATTCTTCCTCCAGTCCCATCTCTTCCATTCCATTCTTCCTCCAGTCCCATCTCCTCCATCCAATTCCTCCTCCAGTCCTATCTTCTCCATCTCATGTACTCCTACTTCAGTCGCATCTCCTCCATCCCACATCCTCCTCCTCTTTCTCCAGTCCCATCTCCTCTACCCCACGTCCTCCTTCTCCTGCAGTCCCATCTCCTTCATCCCATGTACCCCTACTCCAGTCCCATCTCCTTCATCTCACATCCTCCTCCTTCACCAGTCCATCTCCTCTATGCCATGTCCTCCTCCTCCTGCCCAATCTTATTCATCCCTCTCCTCCCCCAGTCCCATCTCATCCATCCCATGTACTCCTCCTCCTCCAGTCCCATCTCATCCATCCCATGTACTCCTCCTCCTCCAGTCCCATCTCTTGCTACCACAGGAGGGGGGAAGTGGGATAGGGGGAGCCGTGGGACAGGTGGGGGGGGTGTCACACACACACACACACACACACACACACACACACACACACACACACACACACACACCTACACCTACACCTACACCTACGGAAGTGCCAGTCCTCCCAGCTCTCACCTGTCCAGCAGTACCAGGAGGGGTAGCTGAGCCTGTGTTCCATCTCCACCAGGCTCTCTGGAGGCAACTGCAAGAAAGAGCGGGGTGACTCCTCCGTCCGGACCTCCTCCTTCATTAGGCCCTCCACTGGCACCAAATGGCCTCAACCAACCCCCCCCCCCTCCCACAGCCCGCCACTCACTGTATTACCAGAGCACAGCCTGCCTTGACATGCACACACTAAGAGTGAGGGAGGGCTCCTCCACCTTGATTTCCTCCTCCTCCATGGGCCCCTCCCCTGGCACCAACTGGCTGGCACACACGTAGTACCCGAGCAAAGCCTGCCTGATAGTGGGCCCAAACCCACACACATGTGGGATCCGCCCACCTCTCAGCCCTCCTCTGCATCCCGGGAACTGCCATGTGTTAAAGGTGGCCCAGGTTATGACCTGTGCTCCAGGCCCCTCAGACACCCAGACCCCTTACTTGTGTACTGGTTGTACGCCCCTGATGGTGGTGGGGTACAGCCCATCATATGTGTCAGTGGGAAAAATAGTGCCTCATCATTGGTATCAGTGAGAGGAATAGTGCCCCATCATTGGTGTCTTTGAGATGAATAGTGCCCCATCATTGGTGTCAGTGGGAGGAATAGTGCTCCATTATTGGTATCAGTGGGAGGAATAGTGTTACATTATTGGTATCAATTGGAGGAATAGTACTCCATTATTGGTATCAGCAAGAGGACTAATATCCCAGTACCCTGGTGTCAGGGGTAAGAACTATGCCCCACTGTTACTGATAGTGGGGGGAATAATGCCCCAAGGGCCAGAGGAAAGCAGGCAAAGGGCTGCATCTGGCCCCTAGGCCATAGTTTGGAGACCACTGCTGTAGCAGTTGCATTATGACCACCACTATAAGGGGAGGGGCCACTTTTCTTCTAATCACCAATGTAAGCAGCATTCACCCTCCGGCCTACAATTAATTGTTTTTAGCAGGGGGTTCCCTGAGTCCTGAAAATTATTTCAAGGGGTCCTCTGGGATAAAAAAGGTTCAGAAAGGCTCCATTAGATGGATTTTGAATTCCAATTTGTGAATACAAGGCCATGGTATTCAGATGGATTACATACTTGTTTTGTACATTTTATATTTTTCTTTACGCTGGCCATCACTTAAAAATATATATTTTAATCTCTTGGATGGGACGCATAGCTGCTTTTAAGATATCACTTTTACCAAAAAATACTCCAAACTGGGGTTCATACATTTTGAGGATAGAGGTAAGACAAGCCAGTTAGTCTTGATCCATATCAGTTTACCTACACAAAGAACCATCTGCATCCCCCCCAATGTGAGATCTGCAAGGCATTTATAGGGAAATAAGTGTACCCAAGTAAAGATTGTCACCTGTTTCAGAAATATGCATTGTATAATGTCTTAAGCAAGGACAGACAAAGATGAGGGAAGATAGAATGAGAGGGAAAGAGGAAATAAAGGTGGGAGAAAAGGGGGACAGTCGAGGGAAGGAAGGTCTTTTTGGAGAACCATTAGATAGATAAATGACCTGGCTGTAGAGGGTCCTTCATGTAGAGAGCCCAGGGTTCCCAGACTGCTTCAAAGCATTGAACAGTGTCCAACAGTTTAGCTGCTATTTGTTCCTGGGACATGATCCAAGATATCTTCCTTTTTGTCACTAATATTGAGACTGAGGGGTTTTTTTTTCCAGGCTTTTGCTATCATGATCTTGGTTCCCCAAAAAAACATAAAGAGAACAAGGGTCTGTGTATGTTTTGGAAGTTTGTTCACCCTATGGTTTAGGAATGCATATGTGGCTTCTTGAGGAACCAATACATCTGACGCTTTCCTCAAGATATGGAAGAATTTATTCCAATAACTCCTGATTAGGAATGAGCTTGGTGTCCGAGTCAAACACATGTTCGACTCGAACACTGGTTGTTCGCCCGTTCGGGGAAGCCAGAACTCTGTGGTCCATTCGCGCCAAATTCGTGTGGCGCTCACGGCCCACAATGCACTGCGCTATTCGCAGTGCATTGCTGGCTCTTGATTGGCCAAGCATGCACTGTGACCCCGCATGCTTGGCCAATCACATCGCCGGCAGCGAGGAGAGCCATAACTGACCACAGGCAGGATGCCTGTGGCCAATTATAGCTCAGAGGGTTTAGTACATGCCCCACACTATATAAGGCCGCCAGCGCAGTGGCCTTGTGTAGTGTGTTCCGGCATGCAGGGAAAGAGCTAGATAGGCAGGGACAGTGTGTTCTTTTCTCAGACATCTGCAGGAGTTAGTGGGTGTTGTGTGCCTCCAGCGCAGTATACACCTGTATCTACCCTTTATTGCTGTTGTTCTCTAATACAGGAATCTGCAGGAGTTAGTGGGTGTTGTGTGCCTCCAGCACAGTATACATCCGTATCTGCCCTTTATTGCTGGCGTTCTCTAATAAAGCCATCTGCAGGAGTTAGTGGATGTTGTGTAGGCAAGAGCGAATACCCAACGTTATGGGCCGTTCGCGCCAAATTCGTGTGGCGCTCATAGCCCACAATGCACTGCGCCATCGCAGTGCATTGCTGGCTCATGATTGGCCAAGCATGCACTCTGACCCCGCATGCTTGGCCAATCACAGAGTCGGCAGGGAGAAGAGCCATGATTGGCCACAGGCAGCATGCCTGTGGCCAATCATAGCTCAAGCTGTGTAGTACACGCCCCACACTATATAAGGCCACCAGCGCGGCGGCCTTGTGTAGTGTCTTGGCGTCTGTAGGAGTTAGTGGGTGTTCTCTGTGTACCTTCAACACAGTATACACCGTTCGTTATCAGCCGATTTAGCGTTCTTGCTCTTCTGTAATTGAGCTTTTAGCAATCTGCAGTAGTTTGTGGGTGTTGTCTGCGTGTCCTGACCGCAGTATACACCATTATATCTACCTATATAGCTGGCTCTATTGCTCTTCTGTAATAGAGCTTTCAGTCAGTTGTAGGAGATTTTGCGTGTTGTCTATGTGCCCTGACCACACTATACACCATTATATTCACCTATATAGCTAGCTATATTGCTCTTCTGTAATAGAGCTTTCAGTCAGCTGTAGGAGATTGTAGGTGTTGTCTGCGTGCCCTGACCGCACTATACACCATTATCCACCTATATCGCTTTTCTCTAATTGAGCCATCTGCCATCTGCAGGGGTTAGTTGGTGTTGAGTGCCTCCAGCACAGCACAGTATACACCAGTATCTACCCTTAAATTCCTGTTCTATAATAAAGGCATCTGCAGGAGTTAGTGGGTGTTGTGTGCCTCCAGCACAATATACACTACCCAATTGCTGGTTTTCCCATCTCCCTTCAGGCCATTACCATGTCTGGAAGGACAACAAGGAGAGGCAGACAGGCACAAGCCGATAAAAGAGGGCAAGCAGGCTTTGTGTCTAGAGACAACAGTGTTGGTCATGGACGCGGTGCATCGTCATCATCAGCACGTGGCCATGGGACATGCTTGTCCTTATTTTCGGCAGCTGGACGTGTTGAGCTGCATCATGGCGAAGACTTGGTAGAGTGGATGACCAAGCCCTCTTCATCCTCCTCATCCTCTCTCACCCAGGCTCAGGGTACTAGCAAAGCAGCTGCCAACGCATCGTCTTCCCTCATCTCAATGTCATCATTAGGGATGAGCCGAACACCCCCCGGTTCGGTTCGCACCAGAACTTTCGAACGGACCCCTATGGGTCCCTATGGGACTCGAACGTTCGAAATGGGGACATGGGTCAATGCAAAAAAAGGTTTTAAAAACGGCCGTTTTGGCGGGAGCACTGATTTTAATGACGATTAAAGTGGAAAAAAAAAGTGAAATATTCCTTTAAATATGGTGCCTGGGGGGTGTCTGTAGTATGCCTGTGAAGTGCCACGTGTTTCCCGTGTTTAGAACAGTCCCTGCACAAAATGACATTAAACGGAAATAACACCATTTAAAACTGCTTGCGGTTTTAATGTTATATCTGGTTCCTGCAATATGGTTGAAAATCATTGAGAAAAATGGCATGGGTAGCCCTCCCTGCCCATTACCAGCCTATTTGGGTCTTGTACGCATATTAAGGGGAACCCCGTACCCATATTAAAAAAAGGAAATGCGTGTGGCCCCCAGGCCCTATATACTCAGAACAGCAGTATACAGGCGGTGCAAACAAGACAGGGACTGTGTAGGTTTGTTGTGTTAAGTTGAATCTGTTTGTAATTTTCAACTGGTACATTTTTAAAGTGTAGCTCCAGTCAAAAAAATTATTTTTAAGCTTTTTGGAAAACATAGGGAAGGGTTATCACCCCTGTATAATTTGTTTTGCCGTCCGTCTTTTTTCATCTCACTTGCTGTTGTCTCCTTCCGTTTGCAAGTAGGAGATGTTTGTAAGTTGGATGTTTGAAAGTAGGGGCCTGCCCTATATGCTCTGCAGAAATGGCGGAACAAGGTGTTGGTTTTGCCACAACATTGTAAGCCCTGAAAGTGACTCTTGGTGGGCGCTGGAGCGCCCTGCTGTGAACGATTATATCAAGAATAGGGATGAGCCGAACACCCCCCGGTTCGGTTCGCACCAGAACTTTCGAACGGACCCCAAATTCGTACGAACTTTAGAACCCCATTGAAGTTTATGGGACTCGAACGATCAAAATTAAAAGTGCTAATTTTAACGGCTAATATGCAAGATACTGTCCTAAAAAGGGTTTGGGGACCTGGCTCCTGCCCCAGGGGACATGGGTCAATGCAAAAAAAAGTTTTAAAAACTGCCGTTTTGGTGGGAGCACTGATTTTAATGACGATTAAAGTGGAAAAAAAAAAGTGAAATATTGCTTTAAATATGGTGCCTGGGGGGTGTCTGTAGTATGCCTGTGAAGTGCCACGCGTTTCCCGTGTTTAGAACAGTCCCTGCACAAAATGACATTTAACGGAAATAAAGTCATTTAAAGCTGCTTGCGGTTTTAATGTTATATCTGGTTCCTGCAATATGGTTGAAAATCATTGAGAAAAATGGCATGGGTAGCCCTCCCTGCCCATTACCAGCCCCTTTGGGTCTTGTACGCATATTAAGGGGAACCCCGTACCCATATTAAATAAAGGAAATGCGTGTGGCCCCCAGGCCCTATATACTCAGAACAGCAGTATACAGGCGGTGCAAACAAGACAGGGACTGTGTAGGTTTGTTGTGTTAAGTTGAATCTGTTTGTAATTTTCAACTGGTACATTTTTAAAGTGTAGCTCCAGTCAAAAAAACTATTTTTAAGCTTTTTGGAAAACATAGGGAAGGGTTATCACCTCTGTATAATTTGTTTTGTCGTCCATCTTTTTTCATCTCACTTGCTGCTGTCTGATGTTTGTAAGTTGGATGTTTGAAAGTAGGGGCCTGCCCTATATGCTCTGCAGAAATGGCGGAGCAAGGTGTTGGTTTTGCCACAACATTGTAAGCCCTCAAAGTGACTCTTGGTGGGCGCTGGAGCGCCCTGCTGTGAACGATTATATCAAGAATTGTAATTACATGCCATTGTTGAACAGTGGTATAAAAATTGACCTTTGGTGGTTGTGGTGCTGGTGCCACAACACTATAAGTCCTCACCGTTACTCTGGGTGGGCACAGGAAGGGGCCCTCCTGTGAAATATTATATCAAGAATTGTAATTACATGTCCCTGTTAAACAGGGGCAGAAAAATTGGGCCTTAGGCACTGGTGCCATCACACTGCAACCTCTGCCATATACTCTAGTTTTATTGCAGGAATTAGCCCTGCTGCAAAGCATTGCATCAAAAATTGTACTTAAACGCCCCTGTTAATCAGGGGCAGAAAAATTGGGCCTTAGGCACTGGTGCTGGTGCCACCACACTCCAACCTCTGCCATATACTCTAGTTTTATTGAAGGAATTAGCCCTGCTGCAAAGCATTGCATCAAAAATTGTACTTAAACGCCCCTGTTAAACAGGGGCAGAAAAATTGGGCCTTAGGCACTGGTGCTGGTGCCACCACACTCCAACCTCTGCCATATACTCTAGTTTTATTGCAGGAATTAGCCCTGCTGCAAAGCATTGCATCAAAAATTGTAATTAAACGCCCCTGTTAAACAGGGGCAGAAAAATTGGGCTGCTGGCATCACCCAGAACCAAAAATGTTCTTCCAACATATCAGCGGAGGAGGAAGAGGATAGACAATCAACATAACAGGACAGTCACTCAGCATCAGCATAGGCAGTCTTGAAGGGATGTTGTATTTCAAAAAAAATTATTCGGTTACATCAGCTTCAGGTGCTTGGTAGCTGTGGGTGATCCAAGACTGATTCATCTTGATGAAGGTCAGTCGATCAACTGATTCGGGGGACAGGCGCACCCTGTGATCGGTAACAAAGCCACCAGCAGCACTGAAGGTGCGTTCCGAAAGAACGCTGGATGCAGGACAGGCCAGTAGCTCAATTGCATACTGTGCAAGCTCTGGCCAGTGATCCATCCTCAAGACCCAGTAAGCCAGAGGATTTTCGGTGGGAAAGGTGTCCAAGTCTGACCTTGCCCCTAGGTATTCCTGCACCATGTAAATTAGACGCTGGCGATGGGTGCTGGAACCAATCATACCTTGGGGCTGCGGACTAAAAAATTGTCTGAAAGCATCAGTCAGGCGGCCACCTTCTCCACCGCTCCTTCTGACTGATGCCTCAGCAACACATTGTCCAGGACCAGGAGTTTGTGACCTCCCAGTCTCTGGGAACGCGTTGCACAGAGCTTTCTGCAAGGCCTCCCAGAGATGTCTCATCCTCTGCTCCCTCTGCGATGGCAAGATAAGGTCGGCAACCTTACCCTTGTACCGTGGATCAAGGAGAGTGGCCAGCCAGTAATGGTCCCTCTCCTTGATCCGAAGAATACGAGGATCCTTCCGCAGGCTTTGCAGGATCAGGGAGGCCATGCAGCGTAGGTTAGCTGAGGCATTCGGTCCGGAGTCCTCTGGGTCACTAAGGACAACATGATCCGCAGCTACCTCCTCCCAGCCACGTACAAGTCCATGGGTTTCTTGGGACTGTAAATCATCCCTACAAGACTGCTGCTGATGCTGAGTGCCAGCCTCCACCTCCATGCTGACACAATCATCCTCCTCATCCTCTTCCTGTGTGATGGGTGGCACAGCAGGAACACTGTCTGGATAAAGGGGGCCTTGAGAGGCAAGGAAGTCCTCATCTTCCTGCCTCTGTTCTGCCTCAAGTGCCCTGTCCATTATTCCACGCAGCGTATGCTCCAAGAGGTGGACAAGAGGTACAGTGTCACTGATGCATTCACTGTCACTGCTCGCCATCCTTGTGGCCTCCTCAAACGGTGACAGGACAGTGCATGCATCCCTGATCATGCCCCACTGGCGTGGTGAGAAAAAAACAAGCTCCCCTGACCCTGTCCTGGTGCCGTAGTCACACAGGAACTCATTGATGGCCCTCTGCTGCCTGTGCAGCCGCTGCAGCATGGCCAACCTTGAGTTCCACCTGGTGGGCATGTCACATACAGTATAAGGCTGTTCTTGGGCAGTGTCAACTCCTTTTGGAGCTCAGCCAGCCGAGCACAGGCATTAAATGATCGGCGGAAATGCACACAGACTTTCCTGGCCTGCTTCAGGACATCCTCTAAGCCCGGGTACCTGCCCAAGAACCGCTGCACCACCAGGTTAAGGACGTGAGCCACACAGGGCACATGGGTCAGTTGTCCCTGTCGGAGGGTGGAGAGGAGGTTGGTGCCATTGTCGCAAACCACCATTCCTGGCTTAAGCTGGCGTGGCGTCAACCACCTCTCGGCCTACCCCTGCAGAGCTGACAAAACATCTGCCCCAGTGTGGCTCCTGTCCCCCAAACAAACCAGTGCAAGCATGGCATGGCATTGTTTTGCCTGCATACTTGCGTAGCCCCTGGAATGCCTACGGAGCACCGCGGGTTCTGAGGACAGAGCACTGGAAGAGGCCATGGAAGAAGAAGAAGAGGAGGGGGTGGAGGAGAGAAATGTGTCACAACCAATAGTAGCATTTTGGAGGCGTGGTGGCGGAACAACCTCCAACACTACTGCACCTTGTCCTGCATCCTTCCCAGCTTCCAGAAGAGTGACCCAATGGGCAGTGAAAGACAGGTAATGTCCCTGTCCATGCCTGCTGGACCATGAGTCAGCAGTAATATGCACCTTACCGCTGACCGCCCTGTCCAGTGAGGCAAGGAAATTGCCTTCCACATGCCGGTAGAGAGCTGGAATCGCCTTCCGTGAGTAAAAGTGGCGTTTGGGGACCTGCCACTGAGGAACCACACATTGTACAAACTCACGGAAGGGGGCCAAGTCTACCAACTGAAAAGGCAGCAGTTGAAGCCGAAATTCACTGCAAACCGACCACCGGGCGAACCGTTCGGCCATCCCTAGTGATTGGACTGCTAGAAATCATGACACTGCCAGATACATAAAGGTGAGTACAATAACATACATAATCAGATCTGCATAGGATTATGTAACTAACTGAACAAAAAAAAAAAAAAAAAAGATACAAATATGTCCTATGAATCAATAAAGAAAATATTGAGATTCTGACGAATTACATCCGTTTCCGTTCAGCAAAATAATTAAAAGCTTCCAAAATAAATGACATTTTCTGCAGTGTAATACATGAATAGACCCCGCCCCTTCTCCTCAGGTCTCCAATCGGGTCCGCTCAGTTTTACACAGGAAGGAGAGATGTAGGGGGTAGGGATGGCCGAACGGTTCGCCCGGTGGTCGTTTCGCGGCGAATTTCGGCTGTTCGTGGTCCGCCCAATCGGCGGACTATTGCCGCCGTTCGTCCGGCGGACTTCCGTGTTTACTGTGTAAAAGAACTTTGACCTATGATGACACATCCATCATGGGGTACAGGACAGCCAATTGAGACATTACAGCACATGGACACTTGGACATTCCCCCTAATTTATAAATAGACCCGATCCGGTGGCCATTTTACATTCTTTCGTATGTCACTATAGGGAGAGGTTGCTGTGTGGAGCAGGGAGAGACTGCAGTGACCCAAATCGCTAGCTATTAGGTCCACAAAAGTTATTTTCAGGACTGGTATGGTATAGGTGTTAGGTGTAGTTCAGGATATAGGTTTGAGGCACTGCTGTGCTAGTGATTGTTGCAGCAGCCTGTCTTTTGTCAGTGTAGAGAGAGGGACAGGACGCTGTGTGCAGCAGGGACAGTCAGTTTAATCATTAGCTGTTACTATTAGGTCCACAAAAAGTGGTGGTGGTGTTGTTGGTGGTAGTGTCTTTGGGGGTGCACATTTGAGGAGATCACCAAACTGGTCAGTCGCAGTCATGGCACCATCAGTGACATGGTACCTTATGCCTTCTTTATGTAGCGTGCATTGCGTCGTGTCATTGATCAAGCTGTGGAGGAGCAAGAGCGGGAAGATGAGGAAGTCGCAATGCTGGGTGAATTCCCAGGGGGGGGCTACTCTATCTGAGACATAGAACAGAACCGTTTCCGTTCAGCAAAATAATTAAAAGCTTCCAAAATAAATGACATTTTCTGCAGTGTAATAAATGAATAGACCCTGCCCCTTCTCCTCAGGTCTCCAATCGGGTCCGCTCAGATTTACACAGGAAGGAGAGATGTAGGGGGTAGGGATGACCGAACGGTTCGCCCGGCGGTCGGTTCGCGGTGAAGTTCGGCGGTTCGCGGTCCGCCCGATCGGCGGACTATTGCCGCTGTTCGCCCGGCGGACTTACATGTTTACTGTGTAAAAAAAACTTTGACCTATGATGACACATCCATCATGTGGTACAGGACAGCCGATTGAGACATTACAGCACATGGACACTTGGACATTCCCCCTAATTTATAAATAGACCCGATCCGGTGGCCATTTTACATTCTTTCGTATGTCAGTATAGGGAGAGGTTGCTGTGTGGAGCAGGGAGAGACTGCAGTGACCCAAATCGCTAGCTATTAGGTCCACAAAAGTTATTTTCAGGATTGGTATGGTATAGGTGTTAGGTGTAGTTCAGGATATAGGTTTGAGGCACTGCTGTGCTAGTGATTGTTGCAGCAGCCTGTCTTTTGTCAGTGTAGAGAGAGGGACAGGATGCTGTGTGCAGCAGGGACAGTCAGTTTAATCATTAGCTGTTACTATTAGGTCCACAAAAAGTGGTGGTGGTGGTGGTGTTGTTGGTGGTAGTGTCTTTGGGGTGCACATTTGAGGAGATCACCAAACTGGTCAGTCGCAGTCATGGCGCCATCAGTGACATGGTACCTTATGCCTTCTTTATGGAGCGTGCATTGCGTCGTGTCATTGATCAAGCTGTGGAGGAGCAAGAGCGGGAAGATGAGGAAGTCACAATGCTGGGTGAATTCCCAGGGGGGGCTACTCTATCTGAGACAAGTGAACAACAGGAGTCTGAAGAGGAGTCAGAGGAGTGTGGTGTCGGGGCGGATGAGGAGGAGCAAGAAGAGCATGCTTTAAACCTTTCTGGGATCCCTGTTGTTGTGCGTGGATGGGGAGAGGAGAATGAAGAGGACGACATTATCCTGGATGATGAGCAGAAGCCAGGCCACATTACCGCTTCCAGTTTAGTGCAAATGGGGGCCTTTATGCTCCAGTGTTTTAACAGGGACCCCCGTATAAAAAGCATAAGGGTCAAGGACCAGTACTGGGTGGCAATGTACTTAGACCCCCGGTACAAACACAAAATGGCGGAAATGTTACCGCCGTCACAGAGGGCTGGCAGAATGGAGCACTTCCAGGCCTTGCTTCGAGAAATGCTGCATTCTGCTTTTGCGTGCGCTGGCAGAGGAGCAATTCCCATTCCCAGAGAAGAAGTTGCGGGTACCAATCCAACAGCACCTGCAAGAAGAGGCCGGTTTGAAGATGTGTTGGCGACTTCTGAAATGAGGTCATTCTTTCAGCCGACCCATCGACAGGTGTCATCCGGATCCAGCATCAGGGAACGCCTAGACCGTCAGGTGTCCGACTACATCGGGTTAACGGCCGATGTGGAGGCTCTGAGGAGTGATGAACCCCTGGACTACTGGGTGGGCAGGCTTGACCTCTGGCCAGAGCTTGCTCAATTTGCAATCGAACTGTTGGCTTGCCCCTCGTCCAGTGTCCACTGTCCGAAAGGACGTTCAGCGCAGCAGGGGGGATCGTGACCGATAAGCGTACTCGCCTAGCTCACGACAGTGTTAACTACCTCACATTTCTAAAAATGAATGAGGCATGGATCTCGGAGGAATTCAACACATGTGACCAGTAGACCATATATATGTCTATAAACGATTTTTTTAATCGAGCACACAGACCTTCTTTCTTCATTTGGTTCACTTCCTTGTACAAAAAAAAGCACACCGGGGAGTGCGCATGCGCGGAGGAACCGAGACTGCCGCTTAGCCTCGGTGCTCCACGCCACCCCAGACCCACGGCGTTCACTGCGCCTGATCCAGCCGCTACCGCTCAGCGACGGACCGTCCATCACCTCCCTGAAGCTGCGGAGACCCCCCTGCATGCGCCGATCGGGTGCCAGACGCAATTTGGGGCCTGAATTCGCCAACTCCACCTGGGCTGGTTGGACCAAGATGGCCGCCGCGGAAGCAGCGTCTTCACAGCCACAGGCCTCGGCCTCCAAATCAACGCCGGAACACAGGCAAGTCCTGGCCCCTGCACAACTAACCTTCACCCCAGGCATACAGTGGTTTGCCCAGCAGCCATATACCCCCTCCCCGGCCTCCACGGAATCCCTCCTCAGCCACACTATGAGAGACCAGGCCTACTCTCAGTCTGGCCCTCATGACAGTTTTCACACTGGATCCTCTCCTCAGGGAGGGCTAGGCCCAGACCATTCTATTAATGCCGCAGACTTGTACCTAAAGCTATCGACTCTCCTAGAGACAGGTCTGGCTTCCACAGCTGCCAAAATCACTGGAGAAATCAAAGCTGATCTCCAGAATATAGGCTCCAGGATGGATGCCATTGAAAGTCACTTAGAACAGACAACAGCAGTATCTCACCAAAATACTGGCCTCATTCACACCCTCCATGAACAACTGGATGTGGCTCTCTCCCGCATAGGTGACCTTGAAAATAGGTCCTGCAGATACAACTTTAGGATCAGAGGCCTGCCCGAATCGATCCTAGATGTGGAGCCTGCTACTCAGGACCTCATGAAGTCTCTGATTCCCAACATTCCAGCTTCCCGCCTGGAACTGGACAGGGCCCACCGGGCACTAGGTCCCCCCAGGAAAGACGGTTCTCCTAGGGACGTTATTGTAAAGCCCCACTTCTACGCAGTCAAGTTCTACGCAGTCAAGGAAGCCGTCATGAAGCAGGCGCGATCGATGCCACAAGTCCTCTGTCAGGGCCACCCCGTACAGATATTTGCGGATCTATCACCTTCTACTATACAACGCAGGAGGTCTCTGAAACCGTTATTGATTGCTCTGACCCAGAAGGAGATGAAATACAAATGGGCCTTCCCCTTTGCAATAAAATTCTCCTACCATGGTCAAAACCAGGCTTTTTCCAGCTTTACAGCAGGCGAAAAGCTACTCCTCCATTTGAAAATTATTTCTCAGGAGGCGGAAATGGACACATCCACTGCTTCAACGGGTCAACACAAGCGACCCCCTCCGAACAGCCCGCTAGACCCTCTCTGGAACAAGCCCAAGTGCCCAAGTCTCATAGATCTTCGCACAAAGGCCCGCCGTGAGATCAAGAAGGGAGCTTGTCAGGACTCTCGTAGTGAACGATGCCCCCGCATCGACATCTCCCACTCCTATGGATATTTCCAGTGTGACATTTCCCCCCTTTCCCTTTTTTTTTTTTTTTTCTGGCTATTTCTGCCTCGGTCACGGATTCTCGTGAAACTTTCCAAAGATGACAGACTGTTGTTCCCGTTGTTAGAGTTTGAAGTTTGATGTTTGATGACTGATTCTAATTCGTTAGACGCTTTTCTTCTTTTTCCAAAGGACCCCACAGGGTCAAAGGAACACTTTGATCATTTGGTAGTCGAGGGGGATAACCCCGTCCTCTACCATGGTTGAAACAGCAGGGGTCTCTCTGTATCTTGTATTATTCTTGTCAGATCCCCCCTCTCTCCTGGGGTCTTGGGAGGGAGATTGAGGGGATTAAAACAAGGTTCAGGTCCCTTATTACTCAGGCAGCTCCATGAGCCTTAACGTTGGTATCAACAATGTGCCCTGGTCTGGGGCGGTCCCCATGCGCCTCCTCCTACCCCATGCACATCGGCTGGTCTTCGTGGGTTAGGACCTCCAGAGTATTTTTCCTGGAGCATTTCCTAGTCATGTACAATCTCACGTCTGTCCGTGAGATGTTCTCAAGGACCCCCTCTCTGTCCTGGGGTTCGTTTTCCCTTTGGCAGGGAGGTCCTCCTGTCTCCCCCTTTTTTCTTTTCTTTCTTCTTTCTTTGCTTTTCTGTCCGGAGCATCGCCTAACCATGTCTTCTCTTGCAGAGGTTCTCCTGAGGGGGCCCATCCATCCTTTCGGAAACACCAAGTACAGCGATGACTACGGCCCGGTAGTCAAGGGTCTCCGAAAGACACCACAGGTAGGGGACGATATTGTTTGCGGTCTGCTTCTCCGCTGGAACCATGGCTGATCACATGCTGAAAACCATAACCGTAGCCACGCATTATGTGCAGGGCCTCAATTCTCCCCTTAAACGACAACGTAGAGAATTGTTTAACACGTATAAATCCTCCAAACTGGACGTAGTATTCCTGCAGGAGACCCACTTCCTGAGTCGGTACAGTCCCAAGTTTCTCCATTCACATTTTCCCAATTTTTATCTAGCTAATGCTGCTAACAAATCCAAAGGAGTAGCTATTCTGCTCTCTAAATTCTGTAAATTTTCCTGTCTAGCCGAAATAAAAGACCCAGAAGGTAGGTTCATCCTAGTCAAGGGAATGATTGATGGCCATCTATATTCGTTAGTTTCTTACTACACCCCCAATAAAGGGCAAATTTCCTTTTTTAAACAGCTTTTCCAGGCCCTGAATCCTAAGCTAGAAGGTACGGTCATCCTCGGGGGTGACTCCAATACAGCCTTTGATCAGGGTCTGGATAAAACTAAACTCCCGTCGGCTCAACTTACACAGCCCACTAAGGAGAGCCTGAAATTAGCAAAATGTATCCACGCCCAGGGTATGTCCGATGTGTGGAGAGAAATGAACCCGACGAAACGTGACTACACTCACTTTTCGCACCCCCAAAATGCCTACTCACGTATTGATCACCTATTGATACCTAGCCAGTCCATCCATCTGGTGGTAAGTTCTTGCATTAGGGATACGGTCTTGTCTGATCATTCCATAGTGCTCATGTCCATCCAGATTACGTGGCCCAGGCCAGGCCAGAGGCATTGGAGACTCAACGAATCTATCTTGTCTGATCCGTCCAGAGTTTCTCAGCTAAACCAAGCCCTGAAAGAATACTTCCTTTTCAATAATGTTGAGGAGATATCAGCGGAAACCCTTTGGGCAGCCCACAAGCCCTTTATCAGAGGTGAAATAATTCGTATCTCAGCTCAGATAAAAAGAGAACAGGAGATCGACTTAGAGAAGCTGTAAGGACGGTTTGCACGAATGAAAGCCGTTCACAAATTGAATCCCTCCCCCAATACGGTTGCACTACTGGATAACGCTAGGCTTGAACTTAATTTAGCCCTAACGGCCAAAGCGGATAAACAAATTAGATGGAGTAAAAATAAATTTTACACTCATGGCAACAGGCTGGGTTCCATGCTGGCCTCTAAACTCACCCCCCGCATTTGGTCCTACGTGATGCCCAAAATTAACATCCCCGGACAGGGTGCTACTTCCACTCCT
This sequence comes from Lithobates pipiens, assembly GCA_037367395.1. Lineage (NCBI taxonomy): Eukaryota > Metazoa > Chordata > Amphibia > Anura > Ranidae > Lithobates > Lithobates pipiens. Next base: position 928,868 of record JAZDVW010000120.1, read on the forward strand.
TCTAAGATCATGGACGCCTTTCAGTCGTTTTACACAAATCTTTACAGCTCTCACACATCTGGGAGGGAATTTTTGGATGATCTCCCCATTCCGGTTCTCTCCGCAACCCACAGAGCAGAACTAGAAGCCCCTTTCACTGAGGAGGAAGTTTTGGGTGTAATCAAAGATTTAAAAACAGGTTCAGTTCCGGGCCCCGACGGGCTTTCAAACCCGTACTATAAGGCATTTTCTGATACCCTCGCACTCCCTCTTACAAAGTTCTTAAACTCTAAAACTAAGGGAAGCCCTCTCGACCCCCAACTTAATAAAGCGTATATTACTGTAATTCCCAAGCCAGACAAAAATTCGGAAGAGGTAGGCAACTATCGCCCCATCTCATTTCGCCATAACCCAAACATACAAGGGGTCTCCTGTGGTCCACACACACACAAATGCGGCCTCTTCGCCGATGACATCCTCCTGTTTGTCACCTCACCCATCAATTCTCTACCGAACATATGCAAGACCCTGGACGATTTCGCTCAAATCTCGGGACTAAAAGTAAATTATGCCAAATCCCAAGCACTTAACATTTCCCTTCCGGCAGACGCGGTCACCCTCCTGAAACAATCGTTCAAATTCGCCTGGAATGATACATCAATTAGATATTTGGGCATCAATCTGACCCCTAGGATCGAATCTCTTTACGCAACCAATTATCCCTCCATGTATAGGAAGCTAGAAACTGACATGACCTCCTGGTCTCGGAGTAATCTTTCTTGGTTAGGGCGGGTTAACTCAATAAAAATGACCCTGCTCCCTAGGCTCTTATACCTCTTCAGAGCATTACCCACTCCAATACGGTACGACCATTTGAAATCTTTCCAGAGTAGGGTGCTGAAATTGACTTGGGGTAACGTAGGTTACAGAATACCACAAAGGATGCTATACCTCAATAGAAGACGAGGAGGCCTGGGGCTTCCCCACCTTTACAAATACTACCAGGCAGCCAGGTTAGCACAACTATCAATTCTTTATTCCAAGTATGAAAAACCTGATTGGGTAAACATAGACATACACTCGATTTCCTATTATGGTCCCATCCGAAAGAGCGGCCCCCGATCTTAGCCCCTACCCTTTCCCACTCTTTCGCTCTTTGGGATAAACTACGATCCTCACCGGAATTGGTCTCGGAGTGTAGACCCTTATCCCACCTCTTTAACAATCCAAAATTTTACCCGGGTTCGAGATATCAGCTTTCAAATGGTGGTTGGAGAAGGGTCTGTACCGAATTGGACACTTCTTTACTGCTGCTGGCCCCCCTCACTCTTAAGTATTGTATCAAAAAATTAGACATGCCCGACTCGGAGCGGTTCCGGTTTCAACAAATTACACACTTCCTTAAATCCCTTTGGAGGGATACATCCCTCCCCCCGAAATTCACGGAATATGAGTTGTGGTGTGGACAAGCCGTGGTCCAGCGGGGGGGCATTTCTGTGATCTACTCGTCCCTTGCCTCCGGAACACCCAAAGAGGCATATATGTGTGCCTGGGAATCTGACCTTCAATTCCAGTGGGACCTTGATAAATGGCAGTCAGCCTCCTTTAAATCTTTCAGAGGCATTCTGAATACTACCTTAACTGAAGCCAGCCTGAAGGTAATCTCAAGGTGGTACTACACCCCCTCTAGACTAGCCGTAATCTATCTACCCACAGGCTGACCCCCTCTGTTTTAGGGGCTGTAAACACGTAGGAACAATGGTTCACATCTGGTAGGAATGCCCGAGAATCCGTTCCTTCTGGAAACATATTTTCAATTTAATAGACAAGCTGGTGGAAGGTCAGATTCCCAGAACTCCAATGGTGGCCCTTTTGAACGATCAAATCCCATTAGTAACCAAACCCCTCAGGAGATTGATTCACTTCATTCTACTAGGAGCCAAGCTCACTATAGCCAGAGCTTGGAAACAACAGACAGTCTCCTTCTCTGCAGCCAAAAGGAAAATATCATGGATAATGGCTCAGGAAAAACTCTGGAGCATACTTCTAAACACAACTGATAAGTTTGACAAGACCTGGGAACCCTGGGCCCAACTGATGGGGCTCTCCTCAGGGTCTCTCTCACGGCCAGGTTAATGTATTCCTGGAGTATTGGGCGTTGCTCTTCTCACCCTTCTTTTTCTGCTCACTCTGAGCCTTCCTTTCTTTTCTTTCCCTCTCTCTCTTCCTTTACACCATCCAAGTTACTTTAGCCTAGAGGTTTATGGCTATACGTTTAAGTTATGCCGTTTTGGTTTGTTTTATGATTAGTATTGTGCCACGCAAGTGGCTTTAGATTTATTGCACTAGTATGATTTTCCCTGAGGGCGGATGGAGTTTTTGGTATAGGGTGTGGTATGTCGACCCGGCACAGCGTGCTCCCATTTGGGGTGTCGGGATGGGCATATCACATTCTACCGCTGTCCCAGCCCTCAGGAGACTTGCCGAATGTCACATCCTCACCAACTTGCGGCGGTTCTGGCCAATGAGGCTCTACCTACGTATTCTTCTAAGATTTTGAAAACCTCCCGGTACTTGCTATGGATTCTATACGCAACATGTATATGTACTGTATGTGTAATATCTTTTCTTTTTTCTTGTGATAATAAAATTCTTTGACATAAAAAGCACACCGTACTATATGCCTGTACCCTCCTGTTTAAAGAGGTTGAGCGGCGTCATATTTTTGGGGCCCAGCAGCAAGTGGCTGGTATCAGTGCTGCTGTTAGTGCTCTCTATCTCGGTGCTGGTGTCAGTGCACTGTATCATGGAGCAGGTGTCAGTGCTGTATATCACGGTGCTGGTGTCAGTGCTTTATGTCACGCTGCTGATGTCAGTGCTCTCTATCAAGGTCCTGGTGTCAGATCACTCTATCACGGTGCAGGTGTCAGTGCTCTATATCACGGTGCTGATGTCAGTGTTTTATGTCACGGTGCTGATGTCAGTGCTCTCTATCACGGTGCTGGTGTCAGATCACTCTATCACGGTGCAGGTGTCAGTACTCTATATCACGGTGCTGATGATCATCTCCTGCACCCTCTTCTTTGCCTACCCTGACCTTCCCTCGCCTCCATTGTCTCATGAGTTCTGAATTGTCAGAATTTCACATATAAAAAAAGAATGCTTTTAGTTGTCGATCCCAGATTCACCTCATACATGTGTTATGTCATTGGCCATGTGGTGGGACTATGTGTGCACAGCTAGCAATTATTTTGTGGCTGCAAATATGACCTGTAGGTTTGTAAAGTTCGCCATCCCTGTGCTGTGCTGACTTCCTCCTGGGGCTGCTTATTATGAGGGGCTCCCACCATCCCTGTGCTATGCTGACTTCCTCCTGGGGCTGCTTATTATGAGGGGCTCCCACCATCCCTGTGCTATGCTGACATCCTCCTGGGGCTGCTTATTATGAGGGGCTCCCACCATCCCTGTGCTGTGCTGACTTCCTCCTGGGGCTGTACCTCTGCTGTGCATATTATGAGGGGCTCCCACCATCCCTGTGCTATGCTCATTATGAGGGGCTCCCACCATCCCTGTGCTATGCTGACTTCCTCCTGGGGCTGCTTATTATGAGGGGCTCCCACCATCCCTGTGCTGTGCTGACTTCCTCCTGGGGCTGTACCTCTGTTGTGCATATTATGAGGGGCTCCCACCATCCCTGTGCTATGCTCATTATGAGGGGCTCCCACCATCCCTGTGCTATGCTGACTTCCTCCTGGGGCTGCTTATTATGAGGGGCTCCCACCATCCCTGTGCTGTGCTGACTTCCTCCTGGGGCTGCTTACGGTGCAGGTGTCAGTGCTGTATATCACGGTGCTGGTGTCAGTGCTTTATGTCACGCTGCTGATGTCAGTGCTCTCTATCACGGTGCTGGTGTCAGATCACTCTATCACGGTGCAGGTGTCAGTGCTCTATATCACGGTGCTGGTGATCATCTCCTGCACCCTCTTCTTTGCCTACCCTGGCCTTCCCTCGCCTCCATTGCCTCATGAGTCCTGAATTGTCAGAATTTCACATATAAAAAAAGAATGCTTGGGGAGGCGCATGCGCGGAGTCTCCAATATGGACGCTTGAGCCGGAGCTCCGCCGAACCCAGCGCCACCGACACTTACTGCGCACCGCAGACAGCGAGCCCGAGGAAGACAACGAGCGATCCGCCATCCCCTCACCCCGGGGAAGCTCTCCGCATGCCCAAAAAACAGGTCCGCAGAGACCTGGTCCCGCAATTCGACGGATCTCCGCCGACTGGGTGTACCAAGATGGCCGCCGCGGCCCTGAAGCACGCTGCAGGGAGAGAAGCACTCCCAGAAGTAAGGCAAGTGATTGCTCCGGCCTCCCTCAATTACACCCCATCTCACCAAAGTGGAGCAATGCATCCACCCACCCCATCACCAGCCTCCACAGAATCACTGCTGGGCAGAAATTTTGGGGACTCACCGTATTCCCCAGCGGGCCCTATCCTCGATCCGCCTCCAGGGGGATCCTCTCCTTTCCCTCAGTCTGACTCTGGCTCACACACGGATGACCTTCTCCATAAAATGTCAGCCCTTCTGGAAAGGGGCTTAGCATCCACAGCCGCGAAAATAACAGGAGACATTAAGACAGACTTTCAAAACCTGGGAGCAGGGGCGTACCAATATGGGGGCGGGGGGTGCGGTCCGCCCCGGGTGCCACACTTTGGGGGGGTGTCAGTGGCCAAGTGACTTTGATATGGGGGTGCATTCCGCACACAAGTTGGGGTGACACCGTCAGATCATCTCAAGGGCATCCCTGCTGTCTCTGGTTGCTCATTTTCACTTTAGTTTTTTTTAGAACACCCCCGTGCCATGACCACAATGGACTGTTCCAGACTGTTCAGTAAGTGACTGTATTCCCTCCTGCTAGCTCCGCCTTCACCCACCACTGCTGCTGCCTGTGTGTGTCTGTCTCATCTCTCTCCGCTGGGGTGGCTGCTTCCACACAATGAATAGGAGTCCTCCCTAGCCGACTGAGAGCCCGAGGTGGTGAGCAGGGGGGATTGATGTAAGAAGAGGCTGCAGCCTGCAGAATTGTGTCTACTCCTGTGCTGGTCTAAGGGGGGGGGGGTCAGTGACTGTGATTGCTATATCCACCACTCCCTCTCACTGCCATGTGTATTGTGTAGCTTTCTGACCTGATTGGGGGGGGGGGGTTGATGTAAGAAGAGGCTGTAGTATTGTGTCTACCCCTGTGCTGGTCTGAGGGGGGGGGGAGTCAGGGTGACTGCTGTGTCCATCACCCCCTCCCATGTGTATAGTGTAGCTGACCTGATGGGGGAGGGGGGATTTCAGAATGCAGATATGTGCTATATACAGGGCGCAGAATGCAGATATGTCCTATATACAGGGTGCAGAATGCAGATATGTCCTATATACAGAGTGCAGAATGCAGATATGTCCTATATACAGGGTGCAGATATGTCCTATATACAGGGTGCAGAATGCAGATATGTCCTATATACAGGGTGCAGAATGCAGATATGTCCTATATACAGGGTGCAGAATGCAGATATGTCCTATATACAGGGTGCAGAATGCAGATATGTCCTATATACAGGGTGCAGAATGCAGATATGTCCTATATACAGGGTGCAGAATGCAGATATGTCCTATATACAGGGTGCAGAATGCAGATATGTCCTATATACAGGGTGCAGAATGCAGATATGTCCTATATACAGGGTGCAGAATGCAGATATGTCCGATATACACGGTGCAGAATCCAGATATGTCCTATATACAGGGTGCAGAATCCAGGCGTGTGCTGTATACAATAAATATTCTTGAGAAAATGGAAAATAAATCGTGGGTGTTTTTTTCATTTTAAATGGGGGGGGGGGGGGTGCCAGATGTAGGATCCGCCCCGGGTGCCAAATGCTCTAGGTACGCCCCTGCCTGGGAGCCAGGATGGAAGCGATAGAACAAAAATTGGACATGACAGTGTCAGCAACCAACCAGAACTCAGAACATATCCAGACTTTACAAGACAGACTGGACACCGCCATACTTAGAATCGACGAACTGGAAAACAGATCCAGAAGATACAACTTCCGAATCAGAGGAATACCAGAATCCATAGCTGATGTGGCGCAAGCTACCCAGGAAGTCATCAAATCCCTGATCCCGGACATATCGCAACACCGCCTGGAGCTGGATAGGGTCCACAGAACCCTCGGACCTCCACGTAAGGATGGGTCCCCCCGGGACATTATAGCCAAGCCACACTTTTACCAGGTGAAAGAAGAAATTATGAAACAGTCCAGAGCGGCTAAACATCTGTCTTATCACGGCCATTCAATCCAAATATTCGCCGATCTGTCCCCCTCTACAATCCAGAGAAGAAGAGCCTTGAAACCTCTTCTATTGGTGCTCACCCAAAAGGAAATCAAATATTGGTGGACATTCCCCTTTGCTGTCAAATTCCAACATATGGGCAAGACCCATTTTTTCACCACTTTCCAAGATGGAGAAAAGATTCTTCTATCCCTGAAGCTCATCTCAACGGAAGCTGACATGGACACCTCAAACCCGAACTACAATCCAGCTAAACGCCCGCCCCCTGCTAGCCCAATTACCCCCCTGTGGAATAAGCAGCAGTCAAAAAGATCCAAGGAACATACTCAGACCTGAGGCTGGTCTTTTCCTAAGTTTTTCATTTTCCCTAACCCTATTCTCACTCCACGCCGGAGTGCCACGGGGAAACCTCCCCCCACCATTTGAGAGCTTCGGCTCTTTGAACTTCCTGTGGCTGATCTTCCACTTACTGCGGGCCCTTTCTGTTTTCCCATCTTTAACTGACTGGTTCTCATGATGGCCCCCTCATACTATTAACCAGACAATACTGCTCGGTTTTCACTAGGCCTGCATTTCATACGGAGTTTTGTTCTCATCGGATGACACAGAACATTCCTACATACTGGAACCTCCTCAAGAGAGACATTTGTACTTCCTTTTATAACTGATGTTGGTTCTCTCTCATACCTTAAGCTCTCTGCATCCCCCTCCCACCCTCTTCTCCTTCCTCCCAATACCCCCTTCCACTTTTTCCTTGCCTCCACCCCATTCCTTCCCCCCCCTCACTTCTCCCCCCCTTCCCCCCCTTTTTTTCTCTTCCTTATTTCTTCCTAGAGCAGGAAATCTTCCTTAAACCTCGCCAGGTTGATATTGTTTTGATCCAGGTTCAATATTAGGGCCCGCTGCGGGGTATTACCCCGTTTACAGTTCTTCCTTTCATTCATGATTGTTCAAAGGTTTAATTTGATGTCTAAGATTTTGGTTAATATTCCTACATACAATGTTAGACTCTATGATACAAATCATCTAAGTATTTCATGCTATTGGTGCTTACTTTACAACTATTACTTTCACTTCAAAGTGTTGGGCGCTGGATTCGATCTTTGTGCCCTCCCCTATCCCACAGACCCCCTATGATTTGTGGGCTAGGGTGCCTGCCTTTAGTTATGCAGGCGTTTTTGGTTGGGGTCTCCTCCGGGGGATGTTTGGGTCCCCAGGGGCTGACCTTGATTCACCAGAGGGGGTATCCTCTGGATTTTTCACCTTCTTCTATCTTCTACCTTCTTCTTTCCTCCTACTCTGATTCTTCATCTCTGTTTTCTGCTCAACTTTCAATATTCTCAGTGGTCATTCAATTTTTTCTTTCCCTACAGACTCGCATAGTCGCCTCTCCTAGTGCTATGATCGCACTTTATGGTTTACAATTTGGGACGTACGATCCACGGGACCTCCCGCAGACTTGTGTAGATGGACTGGTAAGCATCCCTTCTCTTTGTTTTCATGGCTGACCACCTGGGCTCTAGACTCAGAATAGCCTCTCATAATGTTCAGGGATTAAACTCCCCTATCAAGAGGAAAAAGATATTTGACAGTTATAAATCCCTAAAATTGGACGTAGCTCTAATCCAAGAAACCCATTTTCCTGATCGGTACAGCCCTAATTTCTTAGGCCGCGTACACACGCGGGGACTGTTCGCTGAAACTTTGTTCGTCAAACAGTTGCCGCAACAGTCCGCTCAAAATTTGCATGAGCGGACTTGCCCACACACGAGCGGACTGTTTCAGCGAACTGTTTGCCAAACAGTTCGCTCAACTTTTGAAATGAACGGACTCGCCCACGTAAGGCGGAGGCAAGTCCGCCCATTTCGAGCGCGTGTACAGGTAGGCGGGGCCCGCGACGGAGACGTCGCGGGCCCCGCCGCCTGGAATGGACTTAAAGGGGAACCCCAACGCCGAAAAAAATCGGCGTGGGGGTCCCCCCAAAGTCCACAACAGACCCTTGTCCGAGCACGCTACCCGGCCGGCCAGGAAAGGGGGGCGAGCGAGCGCGCCCCCCCTCCTGAGCCGTACCAGGCCGCGTGCCCTCAACATGGGGGGTGCCTTGGGGAAGGGGGGGCCGCGCGGCCCCCCCACCCCAAAGCACCTTGTCCCCATGTTGATGAGGACAAGGGCCTCTTCCCGACAACCCTGGCCGTTGGTTGTCGGGGTCTGCGGGCGGGGGGCTTATCGGAATCCGGGAGCCCCCTTTAAGAAGGGGGCCCCCGGATACCGGCCCCCCACCCTATGTGAATGAGTATGGGGTACAATGTACCCCTACCCATTCACCTGTAAAATAAAAGTACCCAAAAAAAAAACACAACACACGAGAAAAAATATTTTATTGCACAGCTCCGGGGGTCTTCCGTCTTCGGGGGTCTTCTCGCCGGACTCCTCCGCTATCTTCGTGTAGCTCTTTTGCTAGCGGAGGAGTCCGGCTTTCTTCCTCCCCGCCGCCGGCCTCTTCTCCCGACTTCGGGGGTCTTGTCCCCCTCTTCGGTTCTTCTGCCGGGCCACCGCGCCTTCTTGTAGCTCTTTTGCAGGCGGTGGCCCGGTCTTCTGTCGCCGCCGCCTTCCGTTCTTCTGCCGGGCCACCGCGCCTTCTTATAGCTCTTTTGCAGGCGGTGGCCCGGTCTTCTGTCGCCGCTGTCGCCGTCGCCGCCTTCCGTTCTTCTTCTTCTTGTTCTTGTTCTTCTTCTCCAGGAGATGTTGACACGACGCTCTCTCCGGCCGGAATGCCAGAGCCGCCCTGCGCTGCCACTTATATAGTGACAATGGGGCGGTGTCACATGGTATATGTCACATGGGTTGGTCACATGGGTTGATGTCACATGGTGACCCCGCCCCCTTACGATGTCATAGTCCCCATGTGACATCAACCCATGTGACATATACCATGTGACACCGCCCCATTGTCACTATATAAGTGGCAGCGCAGGGCGGCTCTGGCATTCCGGCCGGAGAGAGCGTCGTGTCAACATCTCCTGGAGAAGAAGAAGAAGAACAAGAAGAAGAAGAAGAACGGAAGGCGGCGACGGCGACAGCGGCGACAGAAGACCGGGCCACCACCTGCAAAAGAGCTATAAGAAGGCGCGGTGGCCCGGCAGAAGAACGGAAGGCGGCGGCGACAGAAGACCGGGCCACCACCTGCAAAAGAGCTACAAGAAGGCGCGGTGGCCCGGCAGAAGAACCGAAGAGGGGGACAAGACCCCCGAAGTCGGGAGAAGAGGCCGGCGGCGGGGAGGAAGAAAGCCGGACTCCTCCGCTAGCAAAAGAGCTACACGAAGATAGCGGAGGAGTCCGGCGAGAAGACCCCCGAAGACGGAAGACCCCCGGAGCTGTGCAATAAAATATTTTTTCTCGTGTGTTGTGTTTTTTTTTGGGTACTTTTATTTTACAGGTGAATGGGTAGGGGTACATTGTACCCCATACTCATTCACATAGGGTGGGGGGCCGGTATCCGGGGGCCCCCTTCTTAAAGGGGGCTCCCGGATTCCGATAAGCCCCCCGCCCGCAGACCCCGACAACCAACGGCCAGGGTTGTCGGGAAGAGGCCCTTGTCCTCATCAACATGGGGACAAGGTGCTTTGGGGTGGGGGGGCCGCGCGGCCCCCCCTTCCCCAAGGCACCCCCCATGTTGAGGGCACGCGGCCTGGTACGGCTCAGGAGGGGGGGCGCGCTCGCTCGCCCCCCTTTCCTGGCCGGCCGGGTAGCGTGCTCGAACAAGGGTCTGTTGTGGACTTTGGGGGAACCCCCACGCCGTTTTTTTTCGGCGTTGGGGTTCCCCTTTAAGTCCATACCAGGCGGCGGGGCCCGCGACGTCTCCTTCGCGGGCCCCGCCTACCTGGAGACGCGCTCGTAATGAGCAGACTTTCCTCCGAGCGGGAACAGTTTGCTCATTTCGAAAGTAGCCTACACAGGGGCGGACTGTTCGCTCAAAGTTTCAGCGGACAGTTTTTCGGAATTTCCGAAAGACTTTGTCCGTCAAACTGTCCGCTGAAACTGTCCGCTGAAAGCCCACACACGGGCGGACTGTCCGCTGAAACACTGTTCAGCGGACAAAGTTGGGCGAACAGTCCGCCCGTGTGTACGCGGCCTTACACCAACATTTTCCCCAATTCTTCCTAGCAAAATCGGTAAACAAAACAAAAGGAGTAGCAATATTATTTGCTAAATCTAGTAATTTTGTCTGGCAGATGGATCGCAAAGACCCAAATGGGAGATATATCCTCGTTAAAGGGACAATAGACGGTCAGCTCTATTCCTTCGTCTCTTATTATGCTCCTAACAAAGGTCAACATAAATTTTTCCAATCCATGATGGTCACTCTTGCCCCTCTGATGGAGGGCAAGGTGGTCATGGGAGGAGACTCCAATGTCGCTCTAGATCAAGGTTTGGATAAATCGAACCCTTCTAAAAGTAGGCTCACTCGCCCCTCTAACAACAGTCTCAGATTCGCTAAATTAATCCATACCCACGGTTTGGTAGACGCATGGCGTGAAGCCAACCCGACAAATAGAGACTTTACCCACTTTTCCGTTCCGCACCAGTCCTATTCTAGGATAGACCATATTCTACTTCCTACAAGACTACTGCCCAATCTCATCAACTCCAAAATTATTGACACTGTTCTCTCAGACCATTCTATAGTCACTATCACTATACAGAATCCTTCCCATAAGGCCAAGCTTTCTCACTGGAGACTCAATGAGTCAATATTAACAGAGCCCTCTAGGGTGGTCGACATTAATAAAGCGCTCCTGGACTATTTTGATCTCAACAAGACGGTCGATATCTCAGCGGAAACCTTGTGGGCTGCCCACAAGGTCTCAGTTAGGGGGAAGATCATACAAATAGCTTCTCAGATCAAACGGGAAAGGGAAGCAGCCATCCGCAAGCTCGAAACCACATATGCTGACCTCAGGGCCAAACACAAAAGAGATCCCCACAGATTCCCTACCTCTCTTTTAGACTCCACTAAGCTAGAACTAAATTTAGCATTAACGGCGAGGGCTGAGAAACAGTTGAGATGGTCAGGGGCCAAATTTTATTCTCACACAGACAAACTGGGGCGAATGCTAGCCAATAAACTTTCTCCAAAAATGAGATGCAAGACTATCCCCAAAATCAGGACTCATGACCACATAACCACTTCTGACCCCACAAAAATCATCTCGGCCTTTCGGGAATTTTATGCCAAATTGTATAAAGACGACTGTCAGGGACTCCCTAGTCTCTCCGCTAACTTTTTGGACTCTTTACCTATCCCATCCCTTTCAGATGAGCATAGAGCAATCATGGAGGAGAGGATTACAGTAGAAGAAACACTAGCGGTTATACGGAACTTAAAGACGGGCTCTGCCCCTGGCCCAGACGGTCTGTCGGTACCCTATTATAAGTCTTTTGCTGAGCCCCATACTTGACAAATTTCTTTAATGAAAAAGTTTCTGGCTCTCCCTTACACCCGGACTTGAACTCTGCTTTCTTGACAGTGATCCCAAAACCAAACAAAAACCCAGAAGAAGTAAGTAATTACAGACCCATTTCATTGATCAATAACGATCTCAAAATCCTCACTAAAATACTCGCAATTAGATTAAACTCCTTTATCCGAGCATATGTGCATAAAGATCAGGTTGGATTTATCCCAGGCAGACAGGGCCCAGACCAGACTAGACGAACCATAGACGTGATCTCCATTCTCCAATCAAATTGGCCTAGTGGCCCCAAACAACAGGGGATGATTCTCTCATTAGATATACAAAAGGCCTTCGACTCAGTGTCTTGGCAATACCTTTTTGGGCTCTTGGAGCGTTGGGGATTTGGAGATCGCTTTATGGGATTGATAAAAGCACTTTATTCTACACCCTCAGCAGTTATTAAATCGCAGGGATATTTTTCCACCCCTTTTAAGATTGCTAGAGGCACTAGACAGGGGTGCCCTTTATCCCCACTACTCTTCGCAATTGCAATCGAGACTCTAGCAATAGCGATCAGGGTGAACCCTGACATCAAAGGGGTTCTCTGTGGACAGCAGGAACACAAATGCGGACTGTTCGCTGACGACTTGATACTCTTCATCACCTCCCCCCATATCTCCCTCCCAAATCTTTGCAATACTTTATCATCCTTCGCGAAAATTTCTGGATTGGAAGTAAATTTCTCTAAATCACAAGCCCTCAACATCTCCCTCCCCCCACCTACGGTGGCTTCACTTAAATTGAATTTTCAGTTTGACTGGAATGATCAGACCATCAAATACCTCGGCATAAATCTTACCCCCAGGTTCGAAACTCTATATGAAAAGAACTATCCTCCCATGTTCCGCAAACTCGAACAAGACTTAAAGGTGTGGTCTTCACATCATATCTCCTGGATGAGTAGAATCAATGCCATTAAGATGACCCTAATGCCAAGACTTCTATATCTCTTTAGAGCCCTCCCGATCCCGATACGGTTGGATCACCTTCGTGCTTTCCAAAGTAAGGTTCTGAAATTTATCTGGGGGGGAGCAGGTTACAGATTGCCCCAACAAACACTCTACTTAACACGTAAAAAAGGGGGCTTAGGCCTCCCACATTTATATAAATACTATCAAGCAGCCAGACTTGCGCAAATCTCAGTTTTATATTTTAAGGGGGAGAAGCCTGACTGGCTACAAATAGAAAGTTTAGCAGCCCCACTCAATACTATAGACTTCCTACTTTGGTCCTCACCCAAATGCAGACCTCCAATCATGGCTCCCACACTCTCCCACTCCTTAGCCTTATGGGACAAATTAAAGCGGAACCCTCATATCGTCTCCAACATAACCCCCCTGTCACACATTTTCCGGAATCCCAAATTCCCTCCCGGTTTAGAGATCCAAGCTTTCCAATGGTGGCTTGATAAAGGGCTGTACCGAATAGGTCACTTCTTTTCTAACATTGGACCAATTTCCCTTGCTCAATGCATTAGCAAACTGGACCTCCCGAGATCGGAGAAGTTCAGATTCGGACAAATTAACCATTTCCTACACAGCTTATGGCTAGAAAAACCAAATCCCCCTCGTTTTTCAGAGTATGAGCGTTGGTGTGGTCAGGCGGTGGAACAAAGGGGGGGGGATATCCATTATCTACACTTCACTGCTATTCCCGACGGGAAAGTCCTCTTATATGTCGTCCTGGGAGGAAGATCTTCAGTTTCGCTGGAGCTTGGAAACCTGGCAATCAGCCTTCTCTATGGCCTTTAAAGGAATAATAAATACTTCCCTAATGGAAGCTAGTGTAAAAGTAATTTCCAGATGGTACCTCACTCCCGCGAGGCTTGCCAAGATGTTCCCTTCGGCTGACCCTTTGTGTTTCAGGGGCTGTCATCTGCAGGGCACATTATCTCATGTATGGTGGGAGTGTCCTAGAATTAGACATTTCTGGAAAAAGATATTCAGTATTATAAAAAAAGTAACCGGTCACGAGTTATCCAGGCTACCCGAGACTGCTTTACTTAATGCACATCTTCCTCTCATCTCTAAATATAAGCGGAAGCTAATCCACTTTATTCTATTAGGGGCTAAAATGACCATAGCTAAATCTTGGAAACAACCCGGGGTCTCCGTCAGACTCGCCATTAGAAAAATCTCCTGGATTATGTCCCAAGAAAAATTAGCTAGCTCTCTCTTGGATAGGAAGCAAAGCTTTGAATTGACCTGGGAGCCTTGGGCTCATTATGTGGGGATCTCTCTGATTCCTGGGATCCCCTCAGTACAAACACTAAGCTAGAGTGACCACTGAGAATGCTTTATCTCCTTCCTACTATCTCTACTTCTCTCTTTCATCTTTTCTTCTCTTTATCTGTCTCTTCGGAGGGCTATCCTCCTCTTCCCTCAGGGATACTGATCAACCATAACAACAACCCCCTCTAGTTGGATGCAGCTATGACAAGGGGAGGGTTACCCACTTTCAGTTCTGATGGGAGGATCCTGGTTCTCGTGCAGCGTGATCCCAATTGGGGCGCGGGAACAGGGTCTCCTCAGTTATTCATTCCAAGTTTAACTTTCCTGGGGCTCTTTTATATCTCTAACCTCACTTTAAGATGCCTTAACTGTTACTTCAGGTAGAACCCTTTTGAGGTCCCCTCCACTACTAGGAGATACGGTAACCTACCTAGTTCAGATCACCCTTCATTTTTGTTTCACTACCAACAGGCTTCAAAGATTGACTTTACTGTTATATGATTTTTCGAATTATCGTTGTTGTTACTTGAGCTTGTTTAGCTCTATTTGATGTTTCAATATCTCTGTACTACTTCATTTCTGAACAAAATAAAATATTTTGAAAGAAAAAAAAAAGAATGCTTGTAGTTGTCGATCCCAGATTCACCTCATACATGTGTTATGTCATTGGCCATGTGGTGGGACTATGTGTGCACAGCTAGTAATTATTTTGTGGCTGCAAATATGACCTGTAGGTTTGTAAAGTTTGCCATCCCTCTGCTGTGCTGACTTCCTCCTGGGGCTGCTTATTATGAGGGGCTCCCACCATTATTTATACCATTACATGACCATATCCACTGTCACTACCGAATAAATACAAATAGTGGCAGTGGGCCCCTCTTAAAGAAATAAGTCCTTATGTCACTCCTCAGAGTCTACAAGGCCGAAGCCGTAACTAACATATAGTCAGAAAAAAAGAAAGAAAAGCGACTTTTCCCCTGCTGTTGTGTCCCGCTTTTAACTTGCTTACCAACACCAGGAGAAAAGAAAAGTAGCTACCTTAGGTTTCGGTGAACACATAGGACATTTGATTAATATCAAAAATATTTTTTATTTCTTTCTATACATAAAACAATAAACCTTGATTGAATTGCATCAATCGATCCTAGATGTTTACACAACATTAACCAAAGATGACCCAAAGATCATCCTTATCTGCACAGTTCATACACCCTGACTTTCAACAAACACCATCCCTGTGCTGTGCTGACTTCCTCCTGGGGCTGCTTATTATGAGGGGCTCCCACCATCCCTGTACTATGATGACTTCCTCCTGGGGCTGCTTATTATGAGGGGCTCCCACCATCCCAGTGCTATGCTGACATCCTCCTGGGGCTGCTTATTATGAGGGGCTCCCACCATCCCTGTGCTATGCTCATTATGAGGGGCTCCCACCATCCCTGTGCTGTGCTGACTTCCTCCTGGGGCTGCTTATTATGAGGGGCTCCCACCATCCCTGTGCTGTGCTGACTTTCTCCTGGGGCTGCTTATTATGAGGGGCTCCCACCATCCCTGTGCTGTGCTGACTTCCTCCTGGGGCTGCTTATTATGAGGGGCTCCCACCATCCCTGTGCTATGCTGACATCCTCCTGGGGCTGCTTATTATGAGGGGCTCCCACAATCCCTGTGCTGTGCTGACTTCCTCCTGGGGCTTTACCTCTGCTGTGCATATTATGAGGGGCTCCCACCATCCCTGTGCTATGCTCATTATGAGGGGTTCCCACCATCCCTGTGCTATGCTGATTTCCTCCTGGGGCTGCTTACGGTGCAGGTGTCAGTGCTGTATATCACGGTGCTGGTGTCAGTGCTTTATGTCACGCTGCTGATGTCAGTGCTCTCTATCACGGTGCTGGTGTCAGTTCACTCTATCACGGTGCAGGTGTCAGTGCTCTATATCACGGTGCTGGTGATTAGGGATGAGCTTCGTGTTCGAGTCGAACATACGTTCGACTCGAACATCGGCTGTTCGCCCGTTCGGCGAGTTCCGAACATTAAGGGCCGTTTGCGCCAAATTCGTGTGGCGCTCACGGCCCACAATGCACTGCGATGGCGCAGTGCATTGCTGGCTCATGATTGGCCAATCATGCACTGTGAACCCGCATGCTTGGCCAATCACAGCGCCGGCAGTGAGGAGAGCCATGATTGGCCACAGGCAGGATGCCTGTGGCCAATCATAGCTCAGGCTGTGTAGTACACGCCCCACACTATATAAGGCCGCCAGCGCGGCGGCCTTGTGTAGTGTGTTAGCGTCTGAAGCAGTTAGTGGGTGTTCTGTGTACCTTCAACACAGTATACACCGATCGTTATCGGCCGATTTTTCGATCTTGCTCTTCTGTAGTGGTTGTCTGCGTGCCCTGACCACAGTATACACCGCTATATTCACTTATATAGCTAGCGATATATCTATCTTTTATAATAGAGCTTGCATTCAGTGTTAGGAGCTTGTGCGTTCTGTCTGCGTGCTCTGTACCCAGTACACACCGCTATATCCACCTACATAGCTCTTCTCTATTTGAGCCATCTGCCATCTGCAGGAGTTATTGGAAGTTGTGTGTGCCTCCAGCACAACACAGTATACATCTGTATTTACCCTTTATTGCTGGTGTTCTATAATAAAGGCATCTGCAGGAGTTAGTGGGTGTTGTGTGCCTCCAGCACAATATACACCTGTATCTACCCTTTATTGCTGTTCTCTAATAGAGCCATCTGCAGGGCTTAGTGGGTGTTGTGTGCCTCCAGTACAGTATACCCCTTTATCTACCCTTTATTGCTGGTGTTCTATAATAAAGGCATCTGCAGGAGTTAGTGGGTGTTGTGTGCCTCCAGCACAATATACACCTGTATCTACCGTATCTACCCTTTATTCCTGTTCTCTAATAGAGCCATCTGCAGGGCTTAGTGGGTGTTGTGTGCCTCCAGTACAGTATACCCCTTTATCTACCCTTTATTGCTGGTGTTCTATAATAAAGGAATCTGCAGGAGTTTGTGGGTGTTGTGTGCCTCCAGCACAATATACACTACCCAATTGCTGTTTTACCCAACTCCCTTCAGGCCATTACCATATCTGGAAGGCCAGCAAGGAGAGGCAGACAGGCACAAGCCGATAAAAGAGGGCAAGCAGGCTCTGTGTCTAGAGACAACAGTGCTGGTCGTGGACGTGGTGCATCGTCATCATCAACATGTGGCCATGGGACACGCTTGTCCTTCTTTTCGGCAGCTGGACATGTTGAGCCGCAACATGCCAACGACTTGGTAGAGTGGATGACCAAGCCCTCTTCATCCTCCTCATCCTATCTCACCCAGTCTCAGGGTACTAGCAAAGCAGCTGCCAACGCATCGTCTTCCCTCCTCTCAATGTCATCATTAGTGACTCCTTCCCTAGACCCACCACGTCCTCCTGAGGAGTCTCCTGAACTTTTTGAGCACAGTGTTGGGTACATGCTCCAGGAGGATGCCCAGTGTTTTGTAGGCTCTGGTGATGATACTCAGCTAGAGGAAGGCAGTAGCGTGAATGTAGAGAGAGGGGATGCTCAAGAAGGACAGCAATCTGGCAGTCATGTTCCACAAGCTGTGCCTGGTAGGAGAGAGGAGGAGAAGGAGGAGGCACATGTCCAACGAGGCAGGATGCCCTCCGGGGGCCAGCTTAGGGGCAGCACACTGACTGAATCACATCGCAGAGCTATGCCTGTGCAGGGCGCTGTCTCTGCACGTTATTCTAAAAGTTCTTTGGT
This sequence comes from Lithobates pipiens, assembly GCA_037367395.1. Classification (NCBI taxonomy): domain Eukaryota; kingdom Metazoa; phylum Chordata; class Amphibia; order Anura; family Ranidae; genus Lithobates; species Lithobates pipiens. Next base: position 946,711 of record JAZDVW010000120.1, read on the forward strand.
GTGGGCCTTTTTTGAGACGAGTGCATCAGATCTCACCGCTGCTATTTGCAACATATGTCTCAAGCGTATCTCGCGTGGCCAAAACATCAGCCGCTTGGGCACCACATGCTTGACCAGACATATGTTGACCTGCCATGCAGCTCGTTGGCAAGCGTACCTCAAAGACCCACACGAAAGAACAAAGCGGACCTCTCCTTGCTCCTCATCAGCTGCCATCTCCAACCCCACTAGACATTCAGTCCTCTCTGAAACCTGGTCTGAGAGGAATGAAGGTGTAGAATTAGGTGTGTCACAGCCAAGTGCTTCCGGGCACTCTGCTAGCAGTACACCCACGTCCGATTATAGCAGGCAAATGTCCCTGCCCCAGCTGCTGGACCGGTGAAAGAAGTTCACTCCCAGCCATCCACATGCCCAGCGGTTGAATGCTAGCTTGGCTAAATTGCTAGCACTTCAACTGCTGCCTTTCAGTTGGTAGACTCGGCCCCCTTCCGTGAGCATCAGTCAACGTGGCCGTCTGACTGATGCTTTCAGACAATTTTTTAGAGTCCGCAGCCCCAAGGTATGATCGGTTCCAGCACCCATCGCCAGCGTCTGATTTACATGGTGCAGGAATACCTAGGGGCAAGGTCAGACTTGGACACCTTTCCCACCGAAAATCCTCTGGCTTACTGGGTCTTGAGGATGGATCACTGGCCAGAGCTTGCACAGTATGCAATTGAGCTACTGGCCTGTCCTGCATCCAGCGTTCTTTCGGAACGCACCTTCAGTGCTGCTGGTGGCTTTGTTACCAATCACAGGGTGCGGCTGTCTACCAAATCAGTTGATCGACTGACCTTTATCAAGATGAATCAGTCTTGGATCACCCACAGCTACCAAGCACCTGAAGCTGATGTAACCGAATATTTTTTTTTTTTTAAATATCACATCCCTTCAAGACTGCCTATGCTGATGCTGAGTGACTGTCCTGTTATGTTGATTGTCTATCCTCTTCCTCCTCCGATGATATGTTGGAAGAACATTTCTGTTTCTGGGTGATGCCATCAGCCCAATTTTTCTGCCCCTGTTTAACAGGGGCGTTTAAGTACAATTTTTGATGCAATGCTTTGCAGCAGGGCTAATTCCTGCAATAAAACAAGAGTATATGGGAGAGGTTGCAGTGTTGTGGGACCAGCACCAGTGCCTAAGGCCCAATTATTCTGCCCCTGTTTAACAGGGGCGTTTAAGTACAATTTTTGATGCAATGCTTTGCAGCAGGGCTAATTCCTGCAATAAAACAAGAGTATATGGGAGAGGTTGCAGTGTCGTGGCACCAGCACCTAAGGCCCAATTTTTCTGCCCCTGTTTAACAGGGACATGTAATTACAATTCTTGATATAATATTTCACAGGAGGGCCCATTCCTGTGCCCACCCAGAGTAACTGTGAGGACTTATAGTGTTGTGGCACCAGCACCACAACCACCAAAGGTCAATTTTTCTACCACTGTTCAACAATGGCATGTAATTACAATTCTTGATATAATCGTTCACAGCAGGGCGTTCCAGCGCCCACCAAGAGTCACTTTCAGGGCTTACAATGTTGTGGCAAAACCAACACCTTGTTCCGCCATTTCTGCAGAGCATATAGGGCAGGCCCCTACTTTCAAACATCCAACTTACAAACATCTCCTACTTGCAAACGGAAGGAGACAACAGGAAGTGAGATGAAAAAAGATGGACGACAAAACAAATTTGACAGGGGTGATAACCCTTCCCTATGTTTTCCAAAAAGCTTAAAAATAGTTTTTTTGACTGGAGCTACACTTTAAAAATGTACCAGTTGAAAATTACAAACAGATTCAACTTAACACAACAAACCTACACAGTCCCTGTCTTGTTTGCACCGCCTGTATACTGCTGTTCTGAGTATATAGGGCCTGGGGGCCACACGCATTTCCTTTATTTAATATGGGTACGGGGTTCCCCTTAATATGCGTACAAGACCCAAAGGGGCTGGTAATGGGCAGGGAGGGCTACCCATGCCATTTTTCTCAATGATTTTCAACCATATTGCAGGAACCAGATATAACATTAAAACCGCAAGCAGCTTTAAATGACTTTATTTCCGTTAAATGTCATTTTGTGCAGGGACTGTTCTAAACACGGGAAACGCGTGGCACTTCACAGGCATACTACAGACACCCCCCAGGCACCATATTTAAAGCAATATTTCACTTTTTTTTTTTCCACTTTAATCGTCATTAAAATCAGTGCTCCCACCAAAACGGCAGTTTTTAAAACTTTTTTTTGCATTGACCCATGTCCCCTGGGGCAGGAGCCAGGTCCCCAAACCCTTTTTAGGACAGTATCTTGCATATTAGCCGTTAAAATTAGCACTTTTAATTTTGATCGTTCGAGTCCCATAAACTTCAATGGGGTTCTAAAGTTCGTACGAATTTGGGGTCCGTTCGAAAGTTCTGGTGCGAACCGAACCGGGGGGTGTTCGGCTCATCCCTATTCTTGATATAATCGTTCACAGCAGGGCGCTCCAGCGCCCACCAAGAGTCACTTTCAGGGCTTACAATGTTGTGGCAAAACCAACACCTTGTTCTGCCATTTCTGCAGAGCATATAGGGCAGGCCCCTACTTTCAAACATCCAACTTACAAACATCTCCTACTTGCAAACGGAAGGAGACAACAGCAAGTGAGATGAAAAAAGACGGACGGCAAAACAAATTATACAGGGGTGATAACCCTTCCCTATGTTTTCCAAAAAGCTTAAAAATAGTTTTTTTGACTGGAGCTACACTTTAAAAATGTACCAGTTGAAAATTACAAACAGATTCAACTTAACACAACAAACCTACACAGTCCCTGTCTTGTTTGCACCGCCTGTATACTGCTGTTCTGAGTATATAGGGCCTGGGGGCCACACACATTTCCTTTTTTTAATATGGGTACGGGTTTCCCCTTAATATGCGTACAAGACCCAAAGGGGCTGGTAATGGGCAGGGAGGGTTACCCATGCCATTTTTCTCAATGATTTTCAACCATATTGCAGGAACCAGATATAACATTAAAACCGCAAGCAGTTTTCAATGATGTTATTTCCGTTTAATGTCTTTTTGTGCAGGGACTGTTCTAAACACAGGAAACACGTGGCACTTCACAGGCATACTACAGACACCCCCCAGGCACCATATTTAAAGAAATATTTCACTTTTTTTTCACTTTAATCGTCATTAAAATCAGTGCTCCCGCCAAAACGGCCATTTAAAAAAAAAAATTAGGCATTGACCCATGTCCCCTGGGGCAGGAGCCAGGTCCCCAAACCCTTTTTCGGACAGTTTCTTGCATATTAGCCGTTAAAATTAGCACTTTTAATTTCGAACGTTCGAGTCCCATAGACTTCAATGGGGTTCTAAAGTTCGTACGAATTTGGGGTCCGTTCGAAAGTTCTGGTGCGAACCGAACCGGGGGGTGTTCGGGGCATCCCTATTCTTGATATAATCGTTCACAGCAGGGCGTTCCAACGCCCACCAAGAGTCACTTTCAGTTCTTACAATGTTGTGGCAAAACCAACACCTTGTTCCGCCATTTCTGCAGAGCATATAGGGCAGGCCCCTACTTTCAAACATTCAACTTACAAACATCTCCTACTTGCAAACGGAAGGAGACAACAGCAAGTGAGATGAAAAAAGATGGACGACAAAACAAATTTGACAGGGGTGATAACCCTTCCCTATGTTTTCCAAAAAGCTTAAAAATCGTTTTTTTGACTGGAGCTACACTTTAAAAATGTACCAGTTGAAAATTACAAACAGATTCAACTTAACACAACAAACCTACACAGTCCCTGTCTTGTTTGCACCGCCTGTATACTGCTGTTCTGAGTATATAGGGCCTGGGGGCCACACGCATTTCCTTTATTTAATATGGGTACGGGGTTCCCCTTAATATGCGTACAAGACCCAAAGGGGCTGGTAATGGGCAGGGAGGGCTACCCATGCCATTTTTCTCAATGATTTTCAACCATATTGCAGGAACCAGATATAACATTAAAACCGCAAGCAGCTTTAAATGACTTTATTTCCGTTAAATGTCATTTTGTGCAGGGACTGTTCTAAACACGGGAAACACGTGGCACTTCACAGGCATACTACAGACACCCCCCAGGCACCATATTTAAAGGAATATTTCACTTTTTTTTTCTACTTTAATTGTCATTAAAATCAGTGCTCCCGCCAAAACGGCAGTTTTTAAAACTTTTTTTTGCATTGACCCATGTCCCCTGGGGCAGGAGCCAGGTCCCCAAACCCTTTTTCGGACAGTTTCTTGCATATTAGCCGTTAAAATTAGCACTTTTAATTTCGAACGTTCGAGTCCCATAGACTTCAATGGGGTTCTAAAGTTCGTACGAATTAGGGGTCCGTTCGAAAGTTCTGGTGCGAACCGAACCGGGGGGGGGGGTGTTCTGCTCATCCCTACTGGTGATCATCTCCTGCACCCTCTTCTTTGCCTACCCTGACCTTCCCTCACCTCCATTGCCTCATGAGTCCTGAATTGTCAGAATTTCACATATAAAAAAAGAATGCTTGTAGTTGTCGATCCCAGATTCACTTCATACATGTGTTATGTCATTGGCCATGTGGTGGAACTATGTGTGCACAGCTAGTAATTATTTTGTGGCTGCAAATATGACCTGTAGGTTTGTAAAGTTTGCCTCCCATTGAAGTCAATTGGGCCCGCCGCGAACGTTACGGTTCGCAAACTATCGGCCGCGTTCGCGTTTCGCGTTCGCGAAACGTCCCGTCGGAAGTTCGTCCATCACTAGCTGCAAATGCTGCAGATGCCTGTATTACAGAACACCAGCAATAAGGGGTATCTTCGGGTGTATACTGTGCTGGAGGCACACAACACCCACTTTAACTGCTGCAGATTTCCAAGAAAATAACACACTGTCCCTGCCTATGCTGCTCTCTCCCTGCACGCCGGAACACACTACACAAGGCCGTCACGCTGGCCACGCAGGCATCCTGCCTGTGGCCAATTATGGCTCTTCTCGCTGCTGGCGCTGTGATTGGCCACTCCTCCTTCTCCTCTCTCCTATCAGGCACCCACATGGAGTCAGTGACCTCATCATCCTCTCCCTCTTCATCACTTCATCACCACGCTGGCAGCCTTATATAGTGTGGGGCATGTACTAAACCCCCTGAGCCATAATTGGCCAAAGACACTCGATGTTTGAGTCAAACTTACATTCAACCCGAACATTAAGCTCATCCCTAGTGTGCATACATCAACCAATCTCATACACACAACAATTGCATACGCACGATCAGACTTTTTAGGCAACAAACACGAACATAGTGACATTTCAAACTGATGAGTGACGACAATTCAAAAGAGGACATTCGATTACTCAGGTGCCACCCTTTGGTCAACTTCTGTATTGTTGTCTGATCTTTTACACATGATCGGACTTTGCTCCATCTGTCTTATGATGTCAAAAAGTTTGTCCGTTCGCACAGCCAGGGCAGGACTTACCATTGGGCTTGACTGGGCTCAAGCCCATGGGGCCCACCAAATAGGGTCCCCGTGGGCCCCGCCGAGATACATAGCTGAGTCTACTCGGCTCCGCTCACAGTCACGTCCAGTCCTGCCCTATGATGGACATAACATCTGGACTGGGTGTAACTGTGAGCCGAGCAAAGTACACTCGGCTACACTCAGCTCTGCTCGGGACTGCGAGAGACTGAGAGTACTCGAGAGCTGCCAAGAGGACCTGAGAGCCATCGAGAGGACCCGAGAGCCGCCAAGAGCCTCCGAGAGGTCCCTAGAGCCGCGGAGAGGACCCAATCGCCTCTGAGATGCACAGGACTCTGTATCTCGGCTGCACCATTTTTAAACTTCAAGACTGCAATGACAAGGCTGCAAATGACACCGACAAGGCTGCAGATGGACACTGATAAGGCTGCATTGATGGACATTTAAATTTATTTATTTTTTCCTTAAAACTCCATTCCAAGCTTGTGGTGTGTGTTATACGCCGATAAATAAGGTAATGTATAGAAGGTAGGGCCCGAAAACGGCTCAAGCCCAAGGGCCCTCACCACCCTAAGTCCTGCCCTGCGCACAGCCAACAAAAGTCCAATGAAAACCAAAATAGTTTGTGCGATGGAGTGTACACACAGTTGCATGTTGCCTTAAAACAGCTAATTTGCATGTTTGTTGTCAAAAAGTCTGATTGTGTGTAGAGTCAATGCTGTCTCAACCAGTGAAGCATACATCCACTCCCACAAAAGCATGGGTCCCATGGGCAACCTGGTACACACACCAATGCCTTTCCCATAAATTATTCTTTTTCCAAATGAATCCTCTTAGTGCAATTTTCCTCCTTGATTGACTGTTTGCCTTGTATTTCCTTTTTCTTGCAAAACTGTTATTATAAGTATTTTTCAAGGCAAATTCAAGGTTTTACTTCATTGTATGCTCAATGTTAATTGCATATTATATGCTGGTAACAAATGTTTTATGCCATGTGCTGATTGCACTGTTATAACACCATTACTCTATATCTGCCATGTTACTGCATGGTATATATTTATTTCAAAAATGCAATACAAATGCATTGAACTCGGTATGAAACCAAAAAAACAAACAAACAAACAAAAAAAAAAACATTCAGACGCTGGTAAATGATGATGGAAATGAAATTGTTTTCAGGTTTGGAGATCATGTGTAAGTTCATTATGGTGATAAACATTTCCATGTTAGGAAACATTTTCTCACTTCTATAAAGGACTGTGTGCTGCCCGAGGTGATATTGTGATCAGATTTGTATGTAGATGATACTTTGTATATATTTATGATGTTTATTATTATTGCTAATTAGAACTATAAGTACACAGAATGAGGTCAACCCCCACCCTGTGTGTACATTGATCTGCTGTTGATGATTGAAATAGATACAAATAGACAAAGATTTGTCTGGGCTGATTGAGTAGATACAATGTTTCGTTTTTCTTGCTTCTTTCCTCCATTGTGTTGAGGGTTAAGAACTCCGTGATCTTCCCCACCTGTGATTTCATGTAAAGTAACAATGTAAGGCGGGAGATTGTGGAGGATCTTTTATTGTAACAATGTGTGAGTGCGGCATAAGTGTTATTCAGCTCTGCCACCTTGTGGTCATTCCAGGTAGAACACTGGGGTGTGTGTGTGCAGTACAAGGAGGTGAATAGGGGATGTATACAGCTAGAAAGTGGAGATGATCTCCGCAATAAATCTAGAATCAGGATGGGAAGAGAAGGGAGGTTTATTCATCCCCTTCCCACTCTGACCGATCAGTATTATTATTATTTCAGCATTGCCTCACAAACATGCTCTACATAGAGCCGGACATTCCTGGTTTCTATTCCGATTCTCCAATTAAGTTCTATATTATTAATACTGTCAGGTAAAGTTCCCTGTAAAGACAAAGCCTTTGTCTTCTTATCACACTCAGACTTGTAATAGAGGTGAGGAGTAATGACAGGAAATGTGATCACAGTACATCATTCTCTCATCTCTTTTCATTCCAATATTTCTATGCCGATCGTCTACTCACCGCTAAACCCTCCAACCAAAACCATCCACCCCTCCATACCCGTCCGTCCTGACAGCAATTCAGAGCTTCTATAATTTGTACCATTTATTAGAACGTATTTCATGTGAGGGAACGATGTGATCTCCTTACAGGGACTGCTTTTTATTGTCCTCCATCCTTTAATTCTGCTGAATATCTTCTGGAGATCAGAGATCATTCAATATTCAATACCAAAAAAACATCCCCCAGCTGAAAGGAACACAGATCTCAGATCCTCCTTCACACACCTCGAAAGGAAAATACGTTTTATTATCTGAATAAATCGCCCAGAACTGTGATTGATGCAAATATAAAATTGATTCATTCAAATTTCCCGCCGGAATTCTATGGAACGTTCCAATGATCTCAGATAGAGACATCCGACACTAAAATCTGATATCTCTTCCTCCGGGAACATCGATCAACGCTCCTCTGAATTGTCGGGCAGTTTATCCAACCAAGAATAATACATCCGTTAGAAATATGAATGTCACATTTCTTCTCGTCTTTTCATTTTCTCCACCATACAGAACCCGCCCTGCTAGAGAATGTTTTCTATAGAGATCAATGGAAAGTCTACAGAACAAATATATTCTGGGCTGAAAACCGAGAAAGATCTCATAATATATTTCTTTTAAAATTATCAAAAGAAAGACATTACTGGCTGATGAAGGAAACGCCCACAGCTCTGATTGGCTCCGATTTCAAATTGCTACTTTCATATATGCCCGCCTGAATAGCGAAGCTCTTTATAGAGAAATAATCAGCCCGATTATACCGCCAAATCCGACACTGAGATCATCAGATGAGACATTTATCCCAGAGATATCATCAATGCTTTATTTCCATCGATTAATCCGGAATAAATAGAAATGGATTCTGAAGATTACTGAATAAAAAAAAATAATGTAGAACATTTCCATATGTTCTCTTTTATTCCAAGTCGGAATGTAGCATCCCCCCTACAACATGATAGTGAGATGCGCTTCTGATGAATCACATCCGTTTCCATTAAACAAAATATCTAAAAGCTTCTAAATAAATGAAATTCTCTGCAGTTTAATAAAAGACCCCGCCCCTTATCCGCATGTTTCCCATCAGGTCCGCTGAGCCTTACACCCAGGAAGGTGAGATGTTTTAAAACAATGTGTTTCTTGTTTCCTTTTCAAAATTATATTTTATAAATAAATATGAAAATTTGAAACAGGTGATTGTGTTTCTGTTATGAAGTGTTAAAGATTCGAGTTCTCCGTGTAATCTCCAGGAATAAATAGAAAATCATTGAGAAGAAGGAATCAATTAATCTTGTGGGAATGTATTGCTGTTGCATTAATATATCTGAATATATAGAAGCCTTATAAATGAATGAAATTCTCTCTCTTTCTTTTAATAATGAATGAGTGTGACTCCGCCTCTTTCCGAGGAAGGTTTCCATCAGGTCCGCCAGGCTGTATATAAGGAGGGCCGGCAGACAGCGGAGCTCAGTTTCTGTTTGAGCAGAAAATCCTTCGTCATGTCTGGTCGCGGTAAAGGAGGGAAGGGTCTGGGGAAAGGAGGCGCCAAGCGGCACAGGAAGGTGCTCCGGGACAACATCCAGGGCATCACCAAACCCGCCATCCGACGTTTGGCCCGCAGAGGGGGTGTCAAGCGCATCTCCGGACTCATCTATGAGGAGACCCGCGGAGTGCTGAAGGTTTTCCTGGAGAATGTCATCCGCGATGCCGTCACCTACACCGAGCACGCCAAGAGGAAGACCGTCACCGCCATGGATGTCGTCTATGCTCTCAAACGCCAGGGGCGCACTCTCTACGGATTCGGAGGCTAAACCCTCATAGACACCTACCTACTTCACCTACACAAAGGTCCTTCTCAGGGCCACCCACCTTCTCATACAAAGAACTACATACCGCATCCATCTCCAAAAATCACTACATCATCCTGAGTGCTGATTGTACAATCTCTTTATAAATCCATGTTCTACCCAGTAGATTAAAACATTGAATCATTTAGTTGTGTTCTTACATTTCTTTAGTAAAGCAGAGAGTGGTCAGCTTAGACCTCGCACGTATTCTTGGAGATTACACGGAGAAGATGAATGTTTAGCACACATAACAAACTCCTGTTTAAAACTTCATTTTTATTAACATTTTGGAAAGGAAAGAAATGTACTTCCTTTCTGGGTGTAGGGCTGGGCGGACCTGATGGGAGACATGAGGGGCGGGATCTAGTTATTTATAGCACTGCAGATAATTGAATTTATTTAGAAGCTTTCAAATATTTTTCTGATGGGAAACGGATGAGAAGCACAATATTTTCTTTCTTGATTCATAGTACATACCGGTATTTTTCTGGCCATATCATGATTATATATATATATATATATATATTTTTTTTCAATTTGGTTACATAATCCTATGCAGATCTGATAATGTAATGCATTTATTCTTCCTTTACTACGGTTTCTATTTCTTTCCCGGAGATTACACAATTACTATTAACAATTTTATGTTTATAAAGGATTACTAAAGAAGGGGGGGGGGGGATGTGTTACTTTTCTGCTTCCATCCAATACTCTGCAGATAATGTTTGTGATTTTATTAACATTTTGCTGATCTCTACCAGTCCTTTCACTTTAAAAAAATAAATAAAAATCTAGTAACAGAGAACACATGGACTTGTTTTACATTATTCAACAATCTTCTGAATAAATTAAATTACTGTATATATGTCGGATTTGGCGGATTATTCGTCTGTAACGTTCTCACTATTCAGGCGGGCAAATATAAAAGTAGCAATTTGAATTCTGAGCCAATCAGAGATGTGGGCGTTTCCTTCATGAGCCAATAATATATGTGATGAAGAAAAAAAAAAAAAAATGTATTGAGATCTTTTTGTTTTCAGCCCAGAAAATAATTGTTCTGTAGACTTTCCATTGATCTCTATAGAGAATGTTTTCTAGGATTCTGTAGTACAAACCCCTTGATATAATACTTTGGTGCGTTTATTAACTGCCTGGAACGTTCCCCGGAAGAATGGAAACGTATCATCCAGTGTCAGATTAGCCGATTTGAGAGGATTGTAATTTTCCATTAAAAATTAAGCCAATCTATTCCGAATTCCCCCCATAATACGAGAATTCAGAGATCTGTGTTCCTGACTAGTTGGGGGTGGGGATTCTTGTTTTGGCACTTAATTTCTGAAGTTTTCAAAATAAATTCGGCAGAACCAATGTTTTAAGGACAATGACGATCAGTCCCTGTAAGATGACCGGATCCCCCAATAATGATTTCCAGGCTCTTTATATGTAGTCATTGTCCTCCCTGTACAGATCTCCTGTATTAGAAGTGTGAATAAATAAGAATGTATTTCCCGTGTAAAGCCATGCAGACAATTGAGGGCTGATTGCATGCGATGTGGTAGACACAATGAGGGGTGTGTGGGGGGCTCTTTGTAGAGAGATGTGGGTGGCTCTGAGAAGAGCCTTTGTGTTGTAGAAATGAAAGGATTTGGGAGTAGAAAGGAGTTGTCGGGATTACTTGGATTTGGCGGCGGCCTTGTGGCTCTCGGTCTTCTTGGGCAGCAGCACGGCCTGGATGTTGGGCAGGACTCCTCCCTGGGCGATGGTGACGCCGCCCAGCAGCTTGTTGAGCTCCTCGTCGTTGCGGACGGCCAGCTGGAGGTGTCGGGGGATGATGCGGGTCTTCTTGTTGTCGCGGGCGGCGTTGCCGGCCAGCTCCAGGATCTCAGCCGTGAGATACTCGAGGACGGCGGCCAGATAGACGGGAGCTCCGGCCCCGACCCGCTCCGCATAGTTGCCCTTCCTGAGCAGACGGTGAACACGGCCGACTGGGAACTGCAGACCAGCCCGGGATGATCGGGTCTTGGCCTTAGCCCGAACCTTGCCTCCTTGTTTTCCACGGCCAGACATTGTGAGATTCTTGTGTTACACTGCTAAAGATCGCGCGTTACTGCAGCTTCCTTATATTTATACAGTCAATGCTCTGACATCACACACTGCGGTTGGTTAATTTCCAAGCCAGCCAATTATGTTCTGACTTGTTTCTACACCAATCAGTAAACGAGCAAGGGAAGCAAAACACTCCTCCCCACCACATGACTGAATTCTCCAATAGAAGCGTGAGAAGGGAGGAGACTTCATTTGCATAGGACGCCTATAAAAGCAGCACATGAGGGCGGCGCCAGCACACATTCCCTCCACACAGCGGAGATCACATTAACCCTTATCATGCCTGAACCAGCCAAGTCCGCGCCGGCGCCCAAGAAGGGCTCCAAGAAAGCCGTGACCAAGAGCCAGAAGAAGGACGGCAAGAAGCGGAGGAAGAGCAGGAAGGAGAGTTATGCCATCTACGTGTACAAGGTGCTCAAGCAGGTCCACCCCGACACCGGCATCTCGTCCAAGGCCATGGGCATCATGAACTCCTTCGTCAATGACATCTTCGAGCGCATCGCCGGCGAATCTTCCTGCCTGGCTCACTACAACAAGCGCCGCACCATCACCTCCCGGGAGATCCAGACCGCCGTCCGCCTCCTCCTGCCCGGAGAGCTGGCCAAGCACGCCGTCTCCGAGGGCACCAAGGCCGTCACCAAGTACACCAGCGCCAAGTAATCCCCCATCCCCCCATCATCATCATCCCAACACAAGACACAAAGGCTCTTCTAAGAGCCGCCCACCATTTCCATCAATGAGCTCTCATCACATTTTGCCTAAAAACACAAGTGAACAAATTATGAAAAATAATTGTGTACAATCTGATGGAGAGTTATACATCTGTGGATATATTCGAATAAATCCATCGGAATACCAGCTGGTGTTTCAGATTCCCTTTGAGAAATTCCCGAAGATTTTTATTTATTTTTTCTCCCCCCACTTAGCCCCGTTCTGTAGAATGGATATCCGGAGGATCTAATTTATAGATGAATATTGTCGGCTAGTGGGACAAACAATTCAATCACATTGTATGTCTTCCCCGTATAAAAGACATTCACTTTGTCACCACTAGGTGTCAGTGTTGCTCCTCGGAGAATACTTGGGAGATTTCCCTCGTAAATTGAAAGCGGATTTGTATGTATAGAAGGATTACACATATATCATATCTTTATTACGTCATTTTTGACCCACGTGTTTGTTTTCATCATCTACATATTAGGAATAATTTAGGGATCAAGCTCAATTTAGGGATTTAGCATCTATTTTCTTTATGGGAGCCTAAAGATAATACATAATCATCTACTCACCTTAGATCGGGGGAAGGGGGGACGGATCAGAGCATCAGCTGGACATACATTGACTTTCCTGGTCTGTATCTCTCCCTCTCTCTATTTTGTGTGTATATATAGTGAGCCAAATGAAGAAAGAAGGTCTCTGTGCTCGATTAAAAAAATCGTTTATAGACATATACATGGTCTACTGGTCACGTGTTGAATTCCACCGAGATCCATGCCTCATTCATTTTTAGAAATGTGAGGTAGTTAACGCTGTCGTGAGCTAGGCGAGTACGCTTATCGGTCACGATCTCCCCTGCTGCGCTGAACGTCCTTTCGGACAGGACACTGACAGCTGCACCGTAAGCAGCCCCAGGAGTAAGTCACACAGCACAGGGATGGTGGGAGCCCCTCATAATGAGCATAGCACAGGGATGGTGGGAGCCCCTCATAATATGCACAGCAGAGGTACAGCCACAGGAGGAAGTCAGCACAGCACAGGGATGGTGGGAGCCCCTCATAATAAGCAGCCCCAGGAGGATGTCAGCACAGCACAGGGATGGTGGGAGCCCCTCATAATAAGCAGCCCCAGGAGGATGTCAGCATAGCACAGGGATGGTGGGAGCCCCTCATAATAAGCAGCCCCAGTAGAAATATGACACCGCTCAACCGCTGAGCGGTAGCGGCTGGATCAGGCGCAGCGAACGCCGTGGGTCTGGGGTGGCGCGGAGCACCGAGGCTAAGCGTCCATCTCGGTTCCTCCGCGCATGCGCACTCCCCGGTGTGCTTTTTTTTGGACAAGGAAGTGAGCCGAATGAAGAAAGAAGGTCTGTGTGCTCGATTAAAAAAATCGTTTATAGACATATACAGTACATGGTCTACTGGTCACATGTGTTGAATTCCTCCGAGATCCATGCCTCATTAATTTTTAGAAATGTGAGGTAGTTAACACTGTCGTGAGCTAGGCAAGTATGCTTATCGGTCACGATCCCCCCCTGCTGCGCTGAACGTCCTTTCGGACTGGACGAGGGGCAAGCCAACAGTTCGATTGCAAATTGGGCAAGCTCTGGCCAGAGGTCAAGCCTGCCCACCCAGTAGTCCAGGGGTTCATCACTCCTCAGAGCGTCCACATCGGCCGTTAACCCGATGTAGTCGGACACCTGACGGTCTAGACGTTCCCTGATGCTGGATCCGGATGACACCTGTTGATGGGTCGGCTGAAAGAATGACCTCAATAAGTCACCAACACATCTTCAAACCGGCCTCTTCTTGCAGGCGCTGTTGGATTGGTACCCGCAACTCCTTCTCTGGGAGTGGGAATTGCTCCTCTGCCAGCGTACGCAAAAGCAGAATGCAGCATTTCTAAAAGCAAGGCCTGGAAGTGCTCCATTCTGACAGCCCTCTGTGACGGCGGTAAAATTTCCGCCATTTTGTGTTTGTACCGGGGGTCTAAGTACGTTGCCACCCAGTACTGGTCCTCGACCCTTATGCTTTTTATACGGGGGTTATTAAAACACTGGAGCATGAAGGCCCCCATTTGCACTAAACTGGAAGCGGTGTGGTGGCCTGGCTCCTGTTCATCATCCAGTATAATGTCGTCCTCTTCATTCTCCTCTCCCCATCCACGCACAACAACAGGGATCCCAGAAAGGTTTAAAGCATGCTCTTCTTGCTCCTCCTCATCCGCCCCCCGGGACCATCTTCCTCTGACTCCTCTTCAGACTCCTGTTGTTGACTTGTCTCAGATAGAGTAGCCTCCCCTGGGAATTCATCCAGCATTGCGACTTCCTCATCTTCCCGCTCCTGCTCCTCCACAGCTTGATCAATGACACGATGCAATGCACGCTCCATAAAGAAGGCATAAAGGTACCATGTCACTGATAGCGCCATGGCTGCGACTGACCACTTTGGTGATCTCCTCAAATGGCCGCAGAAGTCTGCATGCGTCACACATGAGCAGCCACTGGCGCGGTGAAAAAACCCCCAGCTCCCCAGAACCTGTTCTGCCGCAGAGTTCATACAGGTAGACGTTAACTGCACGTTTCTGCTGGAGCAGCCTATCAAGCATATAGAAGGTTGAGTTCCATCGCGTCGGGCAATCGCAAATAAGATGTCTGACTGGCAGATTGTGTCGCCGCTGAATGTCAGCAAGGCGAGCTTTGGCCGTGTAAGATCTTCTTAAATGGGCCGAGATTTTCCTTCCCTGCCGCAAGATGTCCTGGACCCCAGGGTATTTGACAACGAATCGCTGCACGACCAAGTTTAAGACGTGTGCCATGCATGGCACGTGCGTAATTTTGCCCTGTTTCAATGCGCTAAGCAGATTGGCACCGTTGTCACACACCACTTTACCAACTGTCAAATTGAGCGGTGTTAGCCACTGATCTGCCTGTGAACGCAAAGCTGAAAGGAGTGCCGGGCCAGTGTGGCTCTTGGCTTCCAGGCACAACAGATGCAGCAAGGCATGGCAACGTCTCACCTGACATGTCGAATAGGTTCTGGGGAGCTTGGGCGGCGCAGCGGAAGAGACGCTAGCAGCGGAAAAGGAGGAGTCAGGCGAGGAGGAGAGGGAGGAGGATGGAGTAGGAGGAGGAGGAGAAGAAGAGCCAGGCCTGCATGCAATCCGTGGCGGTAAAACCAAATCTACACGGGTGCCACGGGTTACATGCTTGACGGCCGTCAGAAGGTTCACCCAGTGGCCTGTAAAAGTGATATACTCTCCCTACCCGTGTTTGCTAGACCACGTGTCTGTGGTCAGATGTATTTTGGCACCGACACTGTGTGTCAGAGATACATTCACTTGCCGCTGAACATGGCCATATAGCTCTGGGATGCCCTTCTCTGAGAAATACTTCCTTCCTGGGACCTTCCATTGTGGGGTTCCGATGGCCACAAATTTTCGAAAGGCCTCCGAGTCCACTAGTTTATATGGCAGTAGTTGGCGGGCTATCAGTTCTGACAAGCCAGCCGTCAACCGTTGGGCAAGAGGGTTATCCGGTGTCATCATTTTTTTACGCTCGAACATTAGGCCCACGGAAGCCTGCCTTATTGCAGAAAAACGTGAGCTTGGCGTGATGGAAGGTGGAGTGGAGGACAATTGTGAGGAGAGAGGAGAAGGAGAAGTAGAAGACAAGGCTGGACGGTGAGAGCCTGGAGTGTGGCTTTGTGTGTTCTGTTGCTCCCATTGGGCTCGGTGATGGCAGCTCATGTGCCTTTTTAAGGCGGCCATCCCTAGGTGAGTGTTGGGCTTACCGCGACTAATGCGTTGACTGCAAAGTTTGCAGATGACAACACTATTGTCAGCAGCGGACACGTTAAAAAAAGCCCACACTGCGGAGCCATGTGCCGGCGTCCTGGGAACGCCAGATGTGACCGTACATGGTTGATGACTCGCTCCTGATACATTAGCAGTCTGCTTTGTCCCTCCTGTGCAATGTAAGTTATTCCTGCTTCTCCTCCCTATCTGCTGGTCCATATCTCCCTCTGAACTCCCCTCCTCTTCCTCTCTTGTGGGCACCCACGTGACATCACTAGACACGTCATCATCGACATCACCTTCCCCACCGCTATAAGTAGAGATCTCGGAGTAGGCAGCAACACCGGGGACCAACCTCCTCCTTGGGCTGATCTGGGTACTGTCGTCAGACTGCTGAGTAGCGGTTGTTGCTACCTCCTCTTCCTGATCCAATACCAAGAGTGGCTGCGCATCAGAAATGTCTTGATATGGATCGGAAAATA
This sequence comes from Lithobates pipiens, assembly GCA_037367395.1. Taxonomy (NCBI): domain Eukaryota; kingdom Metazoa; phylum Chordata; class Amphibia; order Anura; family Ranidae; genus Lithobates; species Lithobates pipiens. The sequence goes on from JAZDVW010000120.1 coordinate 963,274, forward strand.
ATTCCTGTGACTCAAGCGGAAGGTATGTGGTGGTGGTGGTGTTGTTGGTGGTAGTGTCTTTGGGGGTGCACATAGCAGAGAGTGAAGAAGAGGGTGCAGATCGAGAGGATGAGGAGGGTGCAGAAGAGTAAGGCTGAGTGAGCCACTCAACCAAGTCTGGTGCGTCCTTTAAAGTAATTGAACGCACCTTCTGCAACTTCCCACTTTGGCTCAAGGCTGTTGCTCCTGCCCTACCACTACCACCCCTGCAGAAGGGCCTGCCTCTTCCTCTGCCTGTCATTTTTTAAATGACCCTGTGACAAAACTCTCAGTCCCTATACTGATGAAGGACTGCTGCAGTATAGGGCAGCGGTCAGCAGTAGTGCACCTCAACCCTATGTATTGTGGACCTATACCAGTCCTTACAGAATAGCAGACTGTACCTCACTCAACCCTATGTACTGTAGCACCCTAGACCAAGTTACCAGTCCTTATAAGGACCTTTGTGGAACAAGTAGGTTGTGTGTGACTGATTAGCAGACTGTACGTCAGTCCCTATACTGATAAAGGACTGCTGCAGTATAGGGCAGCGGTCAGCAGTAGTGCACCTCAACCCTATGTATTGTGGACCTATACCAGTCCTTATAGAATAGCAGACTGTACCTCACTCAACCCTATGTACTGTAGCACCCTAGACCAAGTTACCAGTCCTTATAAGGACCTTTGTGGAACAAGTAGGTTGTGTGTGACTGATTAGCAGACTGTACGTCAGTCCCTATACTGATGAAGGACTGCTGCAGTATAGGGCAGCGGTCAGCAGTAGTGCACCTCAACCCTATGTATTGTGGACCTATACCAGTCCTTACAGAATAGCAGACTGTACCTCACTCAACCCTATGTACTGTAGCACCCTAGACCTTACCAGTCCTTATAAGGACCTTTGTGGAACAAGTAGGTTGTGAATGATTAGCAGACTGCAGCAGAAGGGCAGCAGTCAAGTATAATATTTTTTTCTATATTTGGAAGAAAGAATATTATACGTGTACAAGCCTATTACCATACCACTGATACCAGTCCTGAAAAGAACCTTTGTGGACCTAATATAGTAACAGCTACTGATTAAACTGACCCTCATTTCCTTTACACACAGCTTCCTGCTTGTCCCTATATAAACTGACAAAACAGAGGCTGCTGGAACAATAACTGGTTACTGGAATAGCACTTTTGTGGACCTGATAGTAACAGCTAATGATTAAACTGACTGTCCCTGCAGCACACACCGTCCTGTCCCTTTCTCTAAACTGACAAAAGACACTCAGGCTGCTGCAACAATCAGTAGCACAGCAGTGCCTCAAACCTATATCCTGAACTACACCTAACACCTATACCAGTCCTGAAAAGAACTTTTGTGTACCAAATAGCTAGCGATTTGGGTCACTGCAATCTCTCCCTGCTCCACACAGCAACCTCTCCCTATAGTGACAGAAGAAAGAATCTAAAATGGCCGCCGGATCGGGTGTATTTATAAGTTAGGGGGAATGTCCAAGTGTCCATGTGCTGTAATGTCTCAATTGTCTGTCCTGTACCCCATGATGGATGTGTCATCATAGGTCAAAGTTCTTTTACACAGTAAACATGGAAGTCCGCCGGGCGAACGGCGGCAATAGTCCGCCGAAATGGCGGACCGCGAACAGCCGAAATTCAAATCGTTCAAATTTGCCTGGAATGATACATCAATTAGATATTTGGGCATCAATCTGACCCCTAGGATCGAATCTCTTTACGCAACCAATTATCCCTCCATGTATAGGAAGCTAGAAACTGACATGACCTCCTGGTCTCTGAGTAAACTTTCTTGGTTAGGGCGGGTTAACTCAATAAAAATGACCCTGCTCCCTAGGCTCTTATACCTCTTCAGAGCATTACCCACTCCAATACGGTACGACCATTTGAAATCTTTCCAGAGTAGGGTGCTGAAATTTACTTGGGGTAACGCAGGTTACAGAACACCACAAAGGATGCTATACCTCAATAGAAGACGAGGAGGCCTGGGGCTTCCCCACCTCTACAAATACTACCAGGCAGCCAGGTTAGCACAACTATCAATTCTTTATTCCAAGTATGAAACATAGACATACACTCGATTTCCTATTTTGGTCCCATCCGAAAGAGCGGCCCCCGATCTTAGCCCCTACCCTTTCCCACTCTTTCGCTCTTTGGGATAAACTACGATCCTCACCGGAATTGGTCTCGGAGTGTAGACCCTTATCCCACCTCTTTAACAAATTTTACCCGGGGGTTGGAGAAGGGTCTGTACTGAATTGGACACTTCTTTACTGCTGCTGGCCCCCTCACTCTTAAGTATTGTATCAAAAAATTAGACATGCCCGACTCGGAGCGGTTCCGGTTTCAACAAATTACACACTTCCTTAAATCCCTTTGGAGGGATACATCCCTCCCCCCGAAATTCACGGAATATGATTTGTGGTGTGGACAAGCCGTGGTCCAGCGGGGGGGCATTTCTGTGATCTACTCGTCCCTTGCCTCCGCGACACCCAAAGAGGCATATATGTGTGCCTGGGAATCTGACCTTCAATTCCAGTGGGACCTTGATAAATGGCAGTCAGCCTCCTTTACATCTTTCAGAGGCATTCTGAATACTACCTTAACTGAAGCCAGCCTGAAGGTAATCTCAAGGTGGTACTACACCCCCTCTAGACTAGCCGTAATCTACCCACAGGCTGACCCCATCTGTTCTAGGGGCTGTAAACACGTAGGAACAATGGTTCACATCTGGTAGGAATGCCCGAGAATCCGTTCCTTCTGGAAACATATATTCAATTTAATAGACAAGCTGGTGGAAGGTCAGATTCCCAGAACTCCAATGGTGGCCCTTTTGAACAATCAAATCCCATTAGTAACCAAACCCCTCAGGAGATTGATTCACTTCATTCTACTAGGAGCCAAGCTCACTATAGCCAGAGCTTGGAAACAACAGACAGTGTCCTTCTCCTTCTCTCCAGCCAAAAGGAAAATATCATGGATAATGGCTCAGGAAAAACTCTGGAGCATACTTCTAAACACAACTGATAAGTTTGACAAGACCTGGGAACCCTGGGCCCAACTGATGGGGCTCTCCTCAGGGTCTCTCTCACGGCCAGGTTAATGTATTCCTGGAGTATTGGGCGTTGCTCTTCTCACCCTTCTTTTTCTGCTCACTCTGAGCCTTCCTTTCTTTTCTTTCCCTCTCTCTCTTCCTTTATACCATCCAAGTTACTTTAGCCTAGAGGTTTATGGCTATACGTTTAAGTTACGCCGTTTTGGTTTGTTTTATGATTAGTATTGTGCCAGGCAAGTGGCTTTAGATTTATTGCACTAGTATGATTTTCCCTGAGGGCGGATGGAGTTTTTGGTATAGGGTGTGGTATGTCGACCCGGCACAGCGTGCTGCCATTTGGGGTGTCGGGATGGGCATATCTCATTCTACCCCTTTCCCAGCCCTCAGGAGACTTGCCGAATGTCACATCCTTGCCAACTTGCGGCGGTTCTGGCCAATGAGGCTCTACCTACGTATTCTTCTAAGATTTTGAAAACCTCCCGGGAACTTGCTATGGATTCTATACGCAACATGTATATGTACTGTATGTGTAATATCTTTTCTTTTTTCTTGTGATAATAAAATTCTTTGACATAAAAAGCACACCGTACTATATGCCCGTACCCTCCTGTTTGAAGAGGTTGAGTGGCGTCATATTTTTGGGGCCCAGCAGCAAGTTGCTGGTATCAGTGCTGCTGTTAGTGCTCTCTATCTCGGTGCTGGTGTCAGTGCACTCTATCACGGAGCAGGTGTCAGTGCTGTATATCACAGTGCTGGTGTCAGTGCTTTATGTCACGCTGCTGATGTCAGTGCTCTCTATCATGGTGCTGGTGTCAGATCACTCTATCACGGTGCAGGTGTCAGTGCTCTATATCACGGTGCTGATGTCAGTGCTCTCTATCACGGTGCTGGTGTCAGATCACTCTATCACGGTGCAGGTGTCAGTGCTCTATATCACGGTGCTGGTGATCATCTCCTGCACCCTCTTCTTTGCCTACCCTGACCTTCCCTCGCCTCCATTGCCTCATGAGTCCTGAATTGTCAGAATTTCACATATAAAAAAAGAATGCTTGTAGTTGTCGATCCCAGATTCACCTCATACATGTGTTATGTCATTGGCCATGTGGTGGGACTATGTGTGCACAGCTAGTAATTATTTTGTGGCTGCAAATATGACCTGTAGGTTTGTAAAGTTCGCCATCCCTGTGCTGTGCTGACTTCCTCCTGGGGCTGCTTATTATGAGGGGCTCCCACCATCCCTGTGCTATGCTGACTTCCTCCTGGGGCTGCTTATTATGAGGGGCTCCCACCATCCCTGTGCTATGCTGACATCCTCCTGGGGCTGCTTATTATGAGGGGCTCCCACCATCCCTGTGCTGTGCTGACTTCCTCCTGGGGCTGTACCTCTGCTGTGCATATTATGAGGGGCTTCCACCATCCCTGTGCTATGCTGACTTCCTCCTGGGGCTGCTTATTATGAGGGGCTCCCACCATCCCTGTGCTGTGCTGACTTCCTCCTGGGGCTGCTTATGGTGCAGGTGTCAGTGCTGTATATCACGGTGCAGGTGTCAGTGCTTTATGTCACGCTGCTGATGTCAGTGCTCTCTATCATGGTGCTGGTGTCAGATCACTCTATCACGGTGCAGGTGTCAGTGCTCTATATCACGGTGCTGGTGATCATCTCCTGCACCCTCTTCTTTGCCTACCCTGGCCTTCCCTCGCCTCCATTGCCTCATGAGTCCTGAATTGTCAGAATTTCACATATAAAAAAAGAATGCTTGTAGTTGTCGATCCCAGATTCACCTCATACATGTGTTATGTCATTGGCCATGTGGTGGGACTATGTGTGCACAGCTAGTAATTATTTTGTGGCTGCAAATATGACCTGTAGGTTTGTAAAGTTTGCCATCCCTCTGCTGTCCTGACTTCCTCCTGGGGCTGCTTATTATGAGGGGCTCCCACCACCCCCAGTGCTGTGCTGACTTCCTCCTGGGGCTGCTTATTATGAGGGGCTCCCACCATCCCTGTGCTGTGCTGACTTCCTCCTGGGGCTGCTTATTATGAGGGGCTCCCACCATCCCTGTGCTGTGCTGACTTCCTCCTGGGGCTGCTTATTATGAGGGGCTCCCACCATCCCTGTGCTATGCTGACATCCTCCTGGGGCTGCTTATTATGAGGGGCTCCCACCATCCCTGTGCTGTGCTGAATTCCTCCTGGGGCTTTACCTCTGCTGTGCATATTATGAGGGGCTCCCACCATCCCTGTGCTATGCTGACTTCCTCCTGGGGCTGCTTACGGTGCAGGTGTCAGTGCTGTATATCACGGTGCTGGTGTCAGTGCTTTATGTCACGCTGCTGATGTCAGTGCTCTCTATCACAGTGCTGGTGTCAGATCACTCTATCATGGTGCAGGTGTCAGTGCTCTATATCACGGTGCTGGTGATTAGGGATGAGCTTCGTGTTCGAGTCGAACATACGTTCAAACCGAACATCGGCTGTTCGCCCCGAACATCGGCTGTTCGCCCGTTCGGCGAGTTCCGAACATTATGGGCCGTTTGCGCCAAATTCGTGTGGCGCTTACGGCCCACAATGCACTGCGATGGCGCAGTGCATTGCTGGCTCATGATTGGCCAATCATGCACTGTGACCCCGCATGCTTGGCCAATCGCAGCGCCGGCAGCGAGGAGAGCATGTCATAGCTCAGGCTGTGTAGTACACGCCCCACACTATATAAGGCCGCCAGCGCGGCGGCCTTGTGTAGTTTGTTGGCGTCTGAAGCAGTTAGTGGGTGTTCTGTGTACCTTCAACACAGTATACACCGATTGTTATCGGACGATTTTTCGATCTTGCTCTTCTGTAGTGGTTGTCTGCGTGCCCTGACCGCAGTATACACCGCTATATTCACCTATATAGCTAGCGATATATCTATCTTTTATAATAGAGCTTGCAGTCAGTGTTAGGAACTTGTGCGTGCTGTCTGCGTGTTCTGTACCCAGTACACACCGCTATAGCCACCTACATAGCTCTTCTCTATTTGAGCCATCTGCCATCTGCAGGAGTTATTGGAAGTTGTGTGTGCCTCCAGCACAGCACAGTATACATCTGTATTTACCCTTTATTGCTGGTGTTCAATAATAAAGGCATCTGCAGGAGTTAGTGGGTGTTGTGTGCCTCCAGCACAATATACACCTGTATCTACCCTTTATTGCTGTTCTCTAATAGAGCCATCTGCAGGGCTTAGTGGGTGTTGTGTGCCTCCAGTACAGTATACCCCTTTATCTACCCTTTATTGCTGGTGTTCTATAATAAAGGCATCTGCAGAAGTTAGTGGGTGTTGTGTGCCTCCAGCACAATATACACTACCCAATTGCTGTTTTACCCAACTCCCTACAGGCCATTACCATGTCTGGAAGGCCAGCAAGGAGAGGCAGACAGGCGCGAGCCGATAAAAGAGGGCAAGCAGGCTCTGTGTCTAGAGACAACAGTGCTGGTCGTGGACGCGGTGCATCATCATTATCAGCATGTGGCCATGGGACACGCTTGTCCTTCTTTTCGGCAGCTGGACATGTTGAGCCGCAACATGCCAACGACTTGGTAGAGTGGATGACCAAGCCCTCTTCATCCTCCTCATCCTATCTCACCCAGTCTCAGGGTACTAGCAAAGCAGCTGCCAACGCATCGTCTTCCCTCGCCTCAATGTCATCATCAGTGACTCCTTCCCTAGACCCACCACGTCCTCCTGAGGAGTCTCCTGAACTCTTTGAGCACAGTGTTGGGTACATGCTCCAGGAGGATGCCCAGTGTTTTGTAGGCTCTGGTGATGATACTCAGCTAGAGGAAGGCAGTAGTGTGAATGTAGAGAGAGGGGATGCTCAAGAAGGACAGCAATCTGGCAGTCATGTTCCACAAGCTGCAGCATACTGCCAGGTTTGCTACAGCGATGAAGAGGGAGGGGATGATGAGGGCACTGACTCCACGTGGGTGCCTGGTAGGAGAGAGGAGGAGGAGGAGGAGGCACATGTCAAACGAGGCAGGATGCCCTCCGGGGGCCAGCTTAGGGGCAGCACACTGACTGAATCACACCGCAGAGCTCCGCCTGTGCAGGGCGCTGCCTCTGCGCGTTATTCTAAAAGTTCTTTGGTGTGGACCTTTTTTGAGACGAGTGCATCAGATCTCAACACTGCTATTTGCAACATATGTCTCAAGCGTATCTCATGTGGACAAAACATCAGCTGCTTGGGCACCACATGCTTGACCAGACATATGTTGACCTACCATGCAGCACGTTGGCAAGCGTACCTCAAAGACCCACACCAAAGAACAAAGCGGACCTCTCCTTGCTCCTCATCAGCTGGCATCTCCAACCCCACTAGACATTCAGTCCTCTCTGAAACCTGGTCTGAGAGGAATGAAGGTGTAGAATTAGGTGTGTCACAGCCAAGTGCTTCCGGGCACTCTGCTAGCAGTACACCAACGTCCGATTATAGCAGGCAAATGTCCCTGCCCCAGCTGCTGGACCGGCGAAAGAAGTTTACTCCCAGCCATCCACATGCCCAGCGGTTGAATGCTAGCTTGGCTAAATTGCTAGCACTTCAACTGCTGCCTTTTCAGTTGGTAGACTCGGCCCCTTTCCGTGAGTTTGTACAATGTGCGGTTGCTCAGTGGCAGGTCCCCAAATGCCACTTTTTCTCACGGAAGGCGATTCCGGCTCTCTACCGGCATGTGGAAGGCAATGTCCTTGCCTCGCTGGACAGGGCGGTCAGCGGTAAGGTGCATATTACCGCTGACTCATGGTCCAGCAGGCATGGACAGGGACGTTACCTGTCTTTCATGGCCCATTGAGTCACTCTTCTGGCAGCTGGGAAGGATGCAGGACAAGGTGCAGTAGTGTTGGAGGTTGTTCCGCCACCACGCCTCCAAAATGCTACTATTGGTTGTGACACACCTCTCTCCTCCACCCCCTCCTCTTCTTCTTCCTCCATGGCCTCTTCCAGTGCTCTGTCCTCAGAACCAGCGGTGCTTCGTAGGCGTTCCAGGGGCTACGCAAGTACGCAGGCAAAACAATGCCATGCCGTGCTTGCGCTGGTTTGTTTGGGGGACAGGAGCCACACTGGGGCGGATGTTTTGCCAGCTATGCAGGGGCAGGCCGAGAGGTGGTTGACGCCACGCCAGCTTAAGCCAGGAATGGTGGTTTGCGACAATGGCACCAACCTCCTCTCCACCCTCCGACAGGGAAAACTGACCCATGTGCCCTGTGTAGCTCACATCCTTAACCTGGTGATGCAGCGGTTCTTGGGCAGGTGCCTGGGCTTACAGGATGTCCTGAAGCAGGCCAGGAAAGTCTGTGTGCATTTCCACCGATCATTTAATGCCTGTGCTCAGCTGGCTGAGCTCCAAAAGGAGTTGAACCTGCCCAAGAACCGCCTTATATGTGACATGCCCACCAGGTGGAACTCAAGGTTGGCCATGCTGCAGCGGCTTCACACGCAGCAGAGGGCCATCAATGACTACCTGTGCGACTACGGCACCAGGACAGGGTCAGGGGAGCTCGGTTTTTTTCTCACCACGCCAGTGGGGCATGATTAGGGATGCATGCACTGTCCTGTCACCGTTTGAGGAGGCCACAAGGATGGTGAGCATTGACAGTGCATGCATCAGTGACACTGTACCTCTTGTCCACCTCTTGGAGCATACGCTGCGTGGAATAATGGACAGGGCACTTGAGGCAGAACAGAGGCAGGAAGAGAAGGACTTCCTTGCCTCTCAAGGCCCCCTTTATCCAGACGGTGTTCCTGCTGTGCCACCCATCACACAGGAAGAGGATGAGAAGGAGGAAGAGGAGGAGGAGGATGATTGTGTCAGCATGGAGGTGGAGGCTGGCACTCAGCATCAGCAGCAGTCTTGTAGGGATGATTTACAGTCCCAAGAAACCCGTGGACTTGTACGTGGCTGGGAGGAGGTAGCTGCGGATCATGTTGTCCTTAGTGACCCAGAGGACTCCGGACCGAATGCCTCAGCTAACCTACGCTGCATGGCCTCCCTGATCCTGCAAAGCCTGCGGAAGGATCCTCGTATTTTTCGGATCAAGGAGAGGGACCATTACTGGCTGGCCACTCTCCTTGATCCACGGTACAAGGGTAAGGTTACCGACCTTATTTTGCCATCGCAGAGGGAGCAGAGGATGAGACATCTCCGGGAGGCCTTGCAGAAAGGTCTGTGCAACGCGTTCCCAGAGACTGGGAGGTTACAAACTCCTGGTCCTGGACAATGTGTTGCTGAGGCATCGGTCAGAAGGAGCGGTGGAGAAGGTGGCCGTCTGACTGATGCTTTCAGACAATTTTTTAGTCCGCAGCCCCAAGGTATGATCGGTTCCAGCAACCATCGCCAGCGTCTGATTTACATGTTGCAGGAATACCTAGGGGCAAGGTCAGACTTGGACACCTTTCCCACCGAAAATGGGATGGATCACTGGCCAGAGCTTGCACAGTATGCAAATGAGCTACTGGCCTGTCCTGCATCCAGTGTTCTTTCAGAACGCACCTTCAGTGCTGCTGGTGGCTTTGTTACCGATCACAGGGTGCGCCTGTCCACCGAATCAGTTGATCGACTGACCTTCATCAAGATGAATCAGTCTTGGATCACCCACAGCTACCAAGCACCTGAAGCTGATGTAACCGAATAATTTTTTTTATTTTTTTTATATATTTTTTTTTTCCTTAATACATTTTTTATTCAAGTTTCCATTATACAATAAACAATCAGGATTGGATGTACAGCAGTAGGTAATGTACATTGGTAATACTTATAGTAAATCAAGTCAACAAAAGCGGGATTGCTAAGATAACTCAAGAAATGGTAACATGTGAGTATACATTTGAGGATGTGATTGTACACCTTGCTAATAGAGAAAAGCAACAAAAAGAACAGACTTCGAACAAAAGAGAAGACAATAAAACAATAACTTATTCCACATGCAGAAGGATGTTAGGAAGTCGAGATAAGTGTCGACCGCTATGTAAATTATAAGAGCGGAAATACTGATGGACACACACAGTGGCAGAATCAACACCTCTATGAAATAAAGTAGAATCACGGGTCCAGCTGGAAGGCAAGTCATGTGGAAGACTGGGTCAGTACCGTCTGCTAAGTTCATCTACTACATCAGAGAGAGAGGATGTTCCACCCGAGCACCCCCTGAGGGATCTATTCTGTGCTCGAGCAAATCCATCCCCTCCTCCGCCTATGGTTGGCGTTAGAACTCATTTCAAAGATTAAGGGGGGAATAGTGGGGTCAGTTTAGGGGAGCTGACCCAGTCCTTCCATTGTTGCCAGTTAGAAAGAAGTCGGGTTTTGGGGCCCCGTCTGAGTGCGAGTACTGTTTCATGAATGTAATGTGCATGGGTAGTGTGAATTACTTCCATTAGGGTAGGTGGATCAGTGTCCTTCCACTTTCGTGCTATATTCAAACGTGCTGCTAGGAGTATGTGGATTATGACATTTCTGGTCGGGTTAGGGAATTGATCAATAGTCAAGGATAGAAGGGCGAGGTGGGGAGATTCTGTGGCTGATTGTTTGGTAACATCAGCGATCAGATTGAATACTGAGTGCCAGTAACCCGTGAGTTTGGGTCAGTTCCAAAAGATGTGCAGTAGGTTTCCGTGATGGCCACATTTCCGCCAACATGTACCGTCGTTAGTCAGGTCAAATTTGGAGATTATGTCGGGGGTCAAATACCAACGGTACGTCAGTTTATACGTTAATTCCCATAGGGAAGCGCAACATGTAGCCTTATAGGTAGATTGGTAGGCCTGTTCCCATTGTTCCAATGTGAATTTGCGGTCTAGAACTGTTTCCCAGTGTAGATTGGCTGCTGAGCATGTAAACGTGGATTTATGGTGGAGTAATTTGTAGAATAGAGAAATACCTTTTTGGCGAACCAGGGAGGATTTGAAGAAGAGCCAAGCTTCGTGGGGGAGTGTGCACTTTCATGTGTTAAGGGAAGCGAGGCAGTGTTTGGTGCGTAAATATAGGAAGATATCAGAGTTTGGTAGCATGTATTCTTTTTGAAGTGTCGGAAACGATTTTACGGTCTCGTTATCAATTAGATCTGATAGTGAAGTTATGCCCTTTGATTTCCAACGATCGAATGATGTTGATTGCATCAGTATATGCAGGGTCTCTATAGGAATAGGGACTGTCACCCCCTTAGATTGGGCGGATAGCGGTTGGAGAAATCCACGTTAATAGTTGCCACTATGGTCGGGGATAGTTTACTAGGGAGTTTTGCTACTAGGATTGTTGCAAATAGCCAGGAGGATAAGTTTCCCCCTGGGATTAGAGATGCTTCCATTTTCCCCCATATGGCGAATTTAGGAGAGATTGGGGACCATGCCTTGGTTTGTGTGAGAATGGAAGCCATGTAGTAGTCTTGGAAGTCTATATAGCCAGTGCCGCCAGCCATTCGATGTTTAATTAGTTGGGCGTGTCTGCATCTAGTTTTCTTACCTTGCCAAATAAATTTTGATAGAATTGACTGGAGAGATTTGAAGTAGCTAAGGGGAAGTGGGATGGGTAGGGTTCGGAATAGGTATAGTATTTGGGGAAGGTGCAACATTTTAAATGCCGCTAAACGTCCCGTCCAAGAGAATTCGAAGGACGCTAGCCTGGTGAGGTCGTTTTGTAGCTTTGTGCGTATCGGTATATAATTAGCTGCAAACAGAGATTTTGTGGTTTTAGTTAGTTGGATACCCAGATAAGTTATGCTATTCTCCGCCCATGAGAAAGGGAAGCGTTCTTTAAGTCGAGCGCTCGTGGACGTGTCTAGTCCTAAGTCTAATATAAATGATTTGGATTCGTTTATTTTGTAGAATGAAACAGAACTAAACCAGGCGAGCGTCTTCTGGATTGCGGGGAGGGAACGTTCAGGATCAGTGATCATTAGGATCACGTCGTCCGCAAACAGACTAATTTTGTGGTCTATACCAGCGAGGGGGATACCAGTGATGTCGGGATTGGATCTTATTTTTTCAGCCAGGGGTTCCATGACTAGATTGAAAATTATAGGCGAGAGGGGACAGCCCTTCCGTGTGCCGTTCGAAATTTGAAAGGGTGAGGACAGAGCGTCTGCTGAGAACACTCGGGCTGAGGGAGAAGAGTATAAGGCCATGATAGCATCATGTATGGGTCCAATGATTCCAAATTTGTTTAGTACTTCCGACAGTTAACCCCAGTGGACCCTGTCAAATGCCTTTTCGGCGTCGAGGGACAGGAGAATCGAGGGGAGTTTAGTCGATTCGGCATGATGGATGATATTTAGTAGTCGTCTAGTGGCATCTGAGGTTTGGCGTCCTTTGGTAAATCCCGATTGGTCCAGGGAAATTAGGGAGGGTATAATGTCTTCCAATCTATTGGCTATCAATTTCACGTAAATTTTTAAGTCAAGGTTCAGTAGTGAAATGGGGCGGAAGTTTTTAGGGGATGTAGGATCTTTACCAGGTTTGGGTAGAGTTACTACCATGGCAGTAAGCATCTCTGTTGGGAAGGAGGCGGTTGCGGTTGCTAGATTGAATGTTTGGGACAAAGTGGGGGCTAGGATGTCCTTGAATTGTTTGTAGTATTCCCCAGTGAAGCTGTCCGGGCCTGAGGATTTGGAGCAAGGAAGCTTATTTATTACTGATACAATCTCGGCGATCGTAAAGGGTGCATTTAAATCTGAGAGCTGTTCCTGAGATATAGACGGGAGGGATAGGTCTTTTAGGAAAGTTTGGATTAATTCAGGGGAAGGTTGGGTGGTATTTGGGTCCCCTTTAAGGTTGTAAGGGTCTCGATAATATGCGCTAAAGGCGTCAGCTATGGATTGTGGTTTAAGGAGCTTTTCGTTGGTGTGTGGGTGATAGAGGAACGGGTTTTTTGTTTTGTTCCTATGTCCTTTAACTTTAAGTGACATCATTTTACCTGCTTTGTTACCTATGGAGTATGATGTGGCCTTGAGTAGTTTGTAAAATTTTTCATGTTTCTCTAGGAGAAGTGACCTCAACTCGTTGCGTAGGGTAAAAATCTTAGCTTGAAGGTACTGGGAGGGGTTAGATTTATTGAGGGCTTCAGTGGTGGCGATGTCAGTCGTGAGTTTGTCCAGTCTCTGGGTTCTTTGTTTTTTGGCTCTAGCGCCCATTTGGAGGAACACGCCTCTCATGACTGCCTTGTGGGCATTCCACACCACCGCCGGGTCGGATACCGAAGATTGGTTAATTAGAAAGTATTCTTCCAAGTGTTGTTTGATAGGGATGGAAAATTGAAGAGTGGTGAGGAGATAATTGTTCACTCTCCATATAAAGGAGTCTGGATGATGGGTATCATCAGAGATGTTGATGCTGATGGGGGCATGATCCGACCAGGTGGCGGTGTGGATGCTGGAACCCAAAGTGCTCTGAAGTATTTGTTTGTCTGCTAAAAAACAGTCGATACGTGAGTAGGTGTTGTGACGCGGCGAGAGGAACGTAAAGTCCCTCTCACTCGCATGACAACACCTCCATACATTATATGAATCGTTAGATGCAATAAAAGACTCTAAAGTAAGGATGAGCTTCATGTTCGAGTCGAACATACGTTCGACTCGAACATTGGCTGTTCGTCCGTTCGGCGAAGTCCGAACATTTTGGTCCGTTCGCGCCAAATTCGTGTGGCGCTCACGGCCCACAATGCACTGCGATGGCGCAGTGCATTGCTGGCTCATGATTGGCCAAGCATGCACTGTGACCCCGCATGCTTGGCCAATCGCAGCGCCAGCAGCGAGGAGAGCCATGATTGGCCACAGACAGGATGCCTGTGGCCAATCATAGCTCAGGCTGTGTAGTGCACGCCCCACACTATATAAGGCCGCCAGCGCGGCGGCCTTGTGTAGTGTGTTGGCGTCTGAAGCAGTGGGTGTTCTGTGTACCTTCAACACAGTACACACCGATCGTTTTCGGCTGATTTTCGATCTTGCTGTTGTGTAGTGGTTATTGTCTGCGTGCCCTGACCGCAGTATACACCGCTATATTCACCTCACCTATATAGCTAGTGATCTATCTTTTATAATAGAGCTTGCAGTCAGTAGTGTTAGGAGCTAGTGCGTGCTGTCTGCGTGCTCTGTACCCAGTACATACCGCTATATCCACCTACATAGCTGTTCTCTATTTGAGCCCACTTGCCATCTGCAGGAGTTATTGGAAGTTGTGTGTGCCTCCAGCACAGCACAGTATACATCTGTATATACCCCTTTATCTCTGGTGTTCTATAATAAAGGCATCTGCAGGAGTTAGTGCGTGTTCTGTGTACCTTCAACACAGTACACACCGATCGTTTTCGGACGATTTTCGATCTTGCTGTTGTGTAGTGGTTGTTGTCTGCGTGCCCTGACCGCAGTATACACCGCTATATTCACCTCACCTATATAGCTAGTGATCTATCTTTTATAATAGAGCTTGCAGTCAGTAGTGTTAGGAGCTAGTGCGTGCTGTCTGCGTGCTCTGTACCCAGTACATACCGCTATATCCACCTACATAGCTCTTCTCTATTTGAGACCACTTGCCATCTGCAGGAGTTATTGGAAGTTGTGTGTGCTTCCAGCACAGCACAGTATACATCTGTATATATCCCTTTATCTCTGGTGTTCTATAATAAAGGCATCTGCAGGAGTTAGTGGGTGTTGTGTGCCTCTAGCACAATATACACTACCCAACTGCTTTTTTACCCAACTCCCTTCAGGCCATTACCATGTCTGGAAGGCCAGCAAGGAGAGGCAGACAGGCGCGAGCCGATAAAAGAGGGCAAGCAGGCTCTGTGTCTAGAGACAACAGTGCTGGTCGTGGACGTGGTGCATTGTCATCAGCACGTGGCCATGGGACACGCTTGTCCTTCTTTTCGGCAGCTGGACATGTTGAGCCGCAACATGCCAACGACTTGGTAGAGTGGATGACCAAGCCCTCTTCATCCTCCTCATCCTTTCTCACCCAGGCTCAGGGTACTAGCAAAGCAGCTGCCAACGCATCGTCTTCCCTCCTCTCAATGTCATCATCAGTGACTCCTTCCCTAGACCCACCACGTCCTCCTGAGGAGTCTCCTGAACTCTTTCAGCACAGTGTTGGGTACATGCTCCAGGAGGATGCCCAGTGTTTTGTGGGCTCTGATGATGACACTCAGCTAGAGGAAGGCAATAGCGTGAGCGCAGAGAGAGGGGATGCTCAAGAAGGACAGCAATCTGGCAGTCATGTTCCACAAGCTGCAGCATACTGCCAGGTTTGCTACAGCGATGAAGAGGGAGGGGATGATGAGGGCACTGACTCCACGTGGGTGCCGGAAGGAGAGAGGAGGAGGAGGAGGCACATGTCCAACGAGGCAGGATGCCCTCCGGGGGCCAGCTTAGGGGCAGCACACCGACTGAATCACACCGCAGAGCTCCGCCTGTGCAGAGCGCTGCCTCTGCGCGTTATTCTAAAAGTTCTTTGGTGTGGGCCTTTTTTTGAGACGAGTGCATCAGATCGCACCGCTGCTATTTGCAACATATGTCTCAAGCGTATCTCACCTGGCCAAAACATCAGCCGCTTGGGCACCACATGCTTGACCAGACATATGTTGACCTGCCATGCAGCTCATTGGCAAGCATACCTCAAAGACCCACACCAAAGAACAAAGCGGACCTCTCCTTGCTCCTCATCAGCTGTCATCTCCAACCCCACTAGACCTTCAGTCCTCTCTGAAACCTGCTCTGAGAGGAATGAAGGTGTAGAATTAGGTGTGTCACAGCCAAGTGCTTCCGGGAACTCTGCTAGCGGTACACCCACGTCCGATTATAGCAGGCAAATGTCCCTGCCCCAGCTGCTGGACCGGCGAAAGAAGTTCACTCCCAGCCATCCACATGCCCAGCGGTTGAATGCTAGCTTGGCTAAATTGCTAGCACTTCAACTGCTGCCTTTTCAGTTGGTAGACTCGACCCCCTTCCGTGAGTTTGTACAATGTGCGGTTCCTCAGTGGCAGGTCCCCAAACGCCACTTTTTCTCACGGAAAGCGATTCCGGCTCTCTACCGGCATGTGGAAGGCAATGTCCTTGCCTCGCTGGACAGGGCGGTCAGCGGTAAGGTGCATATTACCGCTGACTCATGGTCCAGCAGGCATGGACAGGGACGTTACCTGTCTTTCACGGCCCATTGGGTCACTCTTCTGGCAGCTGGGAAGGATGCAGGACAAGGTGCAGTAGTGTTGGAGGTTGTTCCGCCACCACGCCTCCAAAATGCTACTATTGGTTGTGACACATCTCTCTCCTCCACCCCCTCCTCTTCTTCTTCTTCCATGGCCTCTTCCAGTGCTCTGTCCTCAGAACCAGCGGTGCTCCGTAGGCGTTCCAGAGGCTACGCAAGTACGCAGGCAAAACGATGCCATGCCGTGCTTGCGCTGGTTTGTTTGGGGGACATGAGCCACACTGGGGCGGATGTTTTGTCAGCTCTGCAGGGGCAGGCCGAGAGGTGGTTGACGCCACGCCAGCTTAAGCCAGGAATGGTGGTTTGCGACAATGGCACCAACCTCCTCTCCGCCCTCCGACAGGGACAACTGACCCATGTGCCCTGTGTAGCTCACGTCCTTAACCTGGTGGTGCAGCGGTTCTTGGGTAGGTACCCCGGCTTACAGGATGTCCTGAAGCAGGCCAGGAAAGTCTGTGTGCATTTCCGCCGATCATTTAATGCCTGTGCTCAGCTGGCTGAGCTCCAAAAGGAGTTGAACCTGCCCAAGAACCGCCTTATATGTGACATGCCCACCAGATGGAACTCAACATTGGCCATGCTGCAGCGGCTGCACACGCAGCAGAGGGCCATCAATGAGTACCTGTGCGACTACGGCACCAGGACAGGGTCAGGGGAGCTCGGTTTTTTCTCACCACGCCAGTGGGGCATGATCAGAGATGCATGCACTGTCCTGTCACCGTTTGAGGAGGCCACAAGGATGGTGAGCAGTGACAGTGCATGCATCAGTAACACTGTACCTCTTGTCCACCTCTTGGAGTATACGCTGCGTGAAATAATGGACAGGGCACTTGAGGCAGAACAGAGGCAGGAAGAGGAGGACTTCCTTGCCTCTCAAGGCCCCCTTTATCCAGACAGTGTTCCTGCTGTGCCACCCATCACACAGGAAGAGGATGAGGAGGAGGAAGAGGAGGAGGAGGATGATTGTGTCAGCATGGAGGTGGAGGCTTGCACTCAGCATCAGCAGCAGCAGCAGTCTTGTAGGGATGATTTACAGTCCCAAGAAACACGTGGACTTGTACGTGGCTGGGAGGAGGTAGCTGCGGATCATGTTGTCCTTAGTGACCCAGAGGACTCCGGACCGAATGCCTCAGCTAACCTACGCTGCATGGCCTCCCTGATCCTGCAAAGCCTGCGGAAGGATCCTCGTATTCTTCGGATCAAGGAGAGGGACCATTACTGGCTGGCCACTCTCCTTGATCCACGGTACAAGGGTAAGGTTGCCGACCTTATCTTGCCATCGCAGAGGGAGCAGAGGATGAGACATCTCCGGGAGGCCTTGCAGAAAGGTCTGTGCAACGCGTTCCCAGAGACTGGGAGGTTACAAACTCCTGATTCTGGACAACGTGTTGCTGAGGCATCGGTCAGAAGGAGCGGTGGAGAAGGTGGCCGTCTGACTGATGCTTTCAGACAATTTTTTAGTCCGCAGCCCCAAGGTATGATCGGTTCCAGCAACCATCGCCAGCGTCTGATTTACATGGTGCAGGAATACCTAGGGGCAAGGTCAGACTTGGACACCTTTCCCACCGAAAATCCTCTGGCTTACTGGGTCTTGAGGATGGATCACTGGCCAGAGCTTGCACAGTATGCAATTGAGCTACTGGCCTGTCCTGCATCCAGCGTTCTTTCGGAACGCACCTTCAGTGCTGCTGGTGGCTTTGTTACCGATCACAGGGTGCGCCTGTCCACCGAATCAGTTGATCGACTGACCTTCATCAAGATGAATCAGTCTTGGATCACCCACAGCTACCAAGCACCTGAAGCTGATGTAACCAAATATTTTTTTTTGAAATATCACATCCCTTCAAGACTGCCTATGCTGATGCTGAGTGACTGTCCTGTTATGTTGATTGTCTATCCTCTTCCTCCTCCGCTGATATGTTGGAAGAACATTTCTGGTTCCGGTTGATGCCATCAGCCCAATTTTTCTGCCCCTGTTTAACAGGGGCGTTTAAGTACAATTTTTGATGCAATGCTTTGCAGCAGGGCTAATTCCTGCAATCAAACAAGAGTATATGGGAGAGGTTGCAGTGTGGTGGCACCAGCACCAGTGCCTAAGGCCCAATTTTTCTGCCCCTGTTTAACAGGGGCGTTTAATTACAATTTTTGATGCAATGCTTTGCAGCAGGGCTAATTCCTGCAAAATAAAACTAGAGTATATGGCAGAGGTTGCAGTGTGGTGGCACCAGCACCAGTGCCTAAGGCCCAATTTTTCTGCCCCTGTTTAACAGGGGCGTTTAATTACAATTTTTGATGCAATGCTTTGCAGCAGGGCTAATTCCTGCAATAAAACTAGAGTATATGGCAGAGGTTGCAGTGTGGTGGCACCAGCACCAGTGCCTAAGGCCCACTTTTTCTGCCCCTGTTTAACAGGGGCGTTTAATTACAATTTTTGATGCAATGCTTTGCAGCTGGGCTAATTCCTGCAATAAAACTAGAGTATATGGCAGAGGTTGCAGTGTGGTGGCACCAGCACCAGTGCCTAAGGCCCAATTTTTCTGCCCCTGTTTAACAGGGGCGTTTAAGTACAATTTTTGATGCAATGCTTTGCAGCAGGGCTAATTCCTGCAATAAAACTAGAGTATATGGCAGAGGTTGCAGTGTGGTGGCACCAGCACCAGTGCCTAAGGCCCACTTTTTCTGCCCCTGTTTAACAGGGGCGTTTAATTACAATTTTTGATGCAATGCTTTGCAGCAGGGCTAATTCCTGCAATAAAACTAGAGTATATGGCAGAGGTTGCAGTGTGGTGGCACCAGCACCAGTGCCTAAGGCCCACTTTTTCTGCCCCTGTTTAACAGGGGCGTTTAATTACAATTTTTGATGCAATGCTTTGCAGCTGGGCTAATTCCTGCAATAAAACTAGAGTATATGGCAGAGGTTGCAGTGTGGTGGCACCAGCACCAGTGCCTAAGGCCTAATTTTTCTGCCCCTGTTTAACAGGGGCGTTTAATTACAATTTTTGATGCAATGCTTTGCAGCAGGGCTAATTCCTGCAATAAAACTAGAGTATATGGCAGAGGTTGCAGTGTGGTGGCACCAGCACCAGTGCCTAAGGCCCAATTTTTCTGCCCCTGTTTAACAGGGGCGATTAAGTACAATTTTTTATGCAATGCTTTGCAGCAGGGCTAATTCCTGCAATCAAACAAGAGTATATGGCAGAGGTTGGAGTGTGGTGGCACCAGCACCAGTGCCTAAAGCCCAATTTTTCTGCCCCTGTTTAACAGGGGCGTTTAATTACAATTTTTGATGCAATGCTTTGCAGCAGGGCTAATTCCTGCAATAAAACTAGAGTATATGGCAGAGGTTGCAGTGTGGTAGCACCAGCACCAGTGCCTAAGGCCCACTTTTTTTGCCCCTGTTTAACAGGGGCGTTTAATTACAATTTTTGATGCAATGCTTTGCAGCTGGGCTAATTCCTGCAATAAAACTAGAGTATATGGCAGAGGTTGCAGTGTGGTGGCACCAGCACCAGTGCCTAAGGCCCAATTTTTCTGTCCCTGTTTAACAGGGGCGTTTAATTACAATTTTTGATGCAATGCTTTGCAGCAGGGCTAATTCCTGCAATAAAACTAGAGTATATGGCAGAGGTTGCAGTGTGGTGGCACCAGCACCAGTGCCTAAGGCTCAATTTTTCTGCCCCTGTTTAACAGGGGCGTTTAATTACAATTTTTGATGCAATGCTTTGCAGCAGGGCTAATTCCTGCAATAAAACAAGAGTATATGGCAGAGGTTGCAGTGTGGTGGCACCAGCACCAGTGCCTAAGGCCCAATTTTTCTGCCCCTGTTTAACAGGGGCGTTTATCTACAATTTTTGATGCAATGCTTTGCAGCAGGGCTAATTCCTTCAATAAAACTAGAGTATATGGCAGAGGTTGCAGTGTGGTGGCACCAGCACCAGTGCCTAAGGCCCAATTTTTCTGCCCCTGTTTAACAGGGGCGATTAAGTACAATTTTTTATGCAATGCTTTGCAGCAGGGCTAATTCCTGCAATCAAACAAGAGTATATGGAAGAGGTTGCAGTGTGGTGGCACCAGCAGCAGTGCCTAAGGCCAAATTTTTCTGCCCCTGTTTAACAGGGACATGTAATTACAATTCTTGATATAATATTTCACAGGAGGGCCCCTTCCTGTGCCCACCCAGAGTAACGGTGAGGATTTATAGTGTTGTGGCACCAGCACCACAACCACCAAAGGTCAATTTTTTTTTACCACTGTTCAACAATGGCATGTAATTACAATTCTTGATATAATCGTTCACAGCAGGGCGCTCCAGCGCCCACCAAGAGTCACTTTCAGGGCTTACAATGTTGTGGCAAAACCAACACCTTGTTCCGCCATTTCTGTAGAGCATATAGGGCAGGCCCCTACTTTCAAACATCCAACTTACAAACATCTCCTACTTGCAAACGGAAGGAGCCAACAGCAAGTGAGATGAAAAAAGATGGACGACAAAACAAATTATACAGGGGTGATAACCCTTCCCTATGTTTTCCAAAAAGCTTAAAAATAGTTTTTTTGACTGGAGCTACACTTTAAAAATGTACCAGTTGAAAATTACAAACAGATTCAACTTAACACAACAAACCTACACAGTCCCTGTCTTGTTTGCACCGCCTGTATACTGCTGTTCTGAGTATATAGGGCCTGGGGGCCACACGCATTTCCTTTTTTTAATATGGGTACGGGGTTCCCCTTAATATGTGTACAAGACCCAAAGGGGCTGGTAATGGGCAGGGAGGGCTACCCATGCCATTTTTCTCAATGATTTCCAACCATATTGCAGGAACCAGATATAACATTAAAACCGCAAGCAGTTTTCAATGATGTAATTTCCGTTTAATGTCATTTTGTGCAGGGACTGTTCTAAACACGGGAAAGACGTGGCACTTCACAGGCATACTACAGACACCCCCCAGGCACCATATTTAAAGGAATATTTCTCATTTTTTTCACTTTAATCGTCATTAAAATCAGTGCTCCCTCCAAACCCTTTTTAGGACAGCATCTTGCATATTAGCCGTTAAAATTAGCACTTTTAATTTCGAACGTTCGAGTCCCATAGACTTCAATGGGGTTCTAAAATTCGTACGAATTTGGGGTCCGTTCAAAAGTTCTGGTGCAAACCGAACCGGGGGGTGTTCGGCTCATCCCTACTGGTGATCATCTCCTGCACCCTCTTCTTTGCCTACCCTGACCTTCCCTCGCCTCCATTGCCTCATGAGTCCTGAATTGTCAGAATTTCACATATAAAAAAAGAATGCTTGTAGTTGTCGATCCCAGATTCACCTCATACATGTGTTATGTCATTGGCCATGTGGTGGGACTATGTGTGCACAGCTAGTAATTATTTTGTGGCTGCAAATATGACCTGTAGGTTTGTAAAGTTCGCCTCCCATTGAAGTCAATTGGGCCTGCCGCAAACGTTACGGTTCGCAAACTATCGGCCGCGTTCGCGCTTCGCGTTCGCGAAAACGTCCCGTCGGAAGTTCGTCCATCACTAGCTGCAAATGCTGCAGATGCCTGTATTACAGAACACCAGCAATAAGGGGTATCTTCGGGTGTATACTGTGCTGGAGGCACACTTTAACTGCTGCAGATTTACAAGAAAATAACACACTGTCCCTGCCTTTGCTGCTCTCTCCCTGCACGCCGGAACACACTACACAAGGCCGCCACGCTGGCCACGCAGGCATCCTGACTGTGGCCAATTATGGCTCTTCTCGCTGCTGGCGCTGATATTGGCCACTCCTCCTTCTCCTCCTCCTCCTCTCTCCTATCAGGCACCCACATGGAGTCAGTGACCTCATCATTCTCTCCCTCTTCATCACTTCATCGCCACGCTGGCGGCCTTATATAGTGTGGGGCATGTACTAAACCCCCTGAGTAGGGATGAGCTTCGTGTTCGAGTCGAACGTACGTTCGACTCGAACATTGGCTGTTCGGGCGTTCGGCGAAATCCGAACTCTTGGTCCGTTCGCGTCAAAATTCGTATGGCGCGCGCGGACCACAATGCACTGCGATGGCGCAGTGCATTGCTGGCTCATGATTGGCCAAGCATGCACTGTGACCCCGCATGCTTGGCCAATCGCAGCGCCAGCAGCGAGGAGAGCCATGATTGGCCACAGGCATCCTGCCTGTGGCCAATCATAGCTCAGGCTGTGTAGTGCATGCCCCACACTATATAAGGCTGCCTTTGAGGCGGCCTCGTGTAGTGTGTTGGAATCTGAAGCAGTGGGTGTTCTGTGTACCTTCAACACAGTTACACACCAATCGTTTTTGGCTGATTTCCTATCTTGATCTTGTGTAGTGGTTATTGTCTGTGCCCTGACCGCAGTATACACCACTACACTATATTCACCTCACCTATATAGCTAGCTAGTGATCTATCTTTAACCACTTAACAACCGCCCATTGTCGATTAACGGCTTCAGGGCGGTTGTTTAACTCTGAGAGGCCGTTAATTAACGGCCTCCCAGAATTCTGCTCTCGCGCGCCCCCTGGGGCACGCACTCGAGAGCATCCGTGACCGCCGGGTCCTGTGGACCCGGCGCAGCACGGATCACGGTAAACGCCCGCTTGTCAAATGACGGAGTGATCACTTGTAAACAAACCGGCGTCATGTTATGACGCCGGTTCCTCCCTCCCCTCTCTGTACCGATCGGTACAGCGGAGGGGAAAGAGATCGTGTCAGCAGCGATGTGGGCTGCATCTGCAGTGCCCACATCGCTGCTCACCGAATTTAACCCCTCAATTCCCTGCCAATACTCTGCAATACCAGTGCATACTCTGCAGTACCCTGCCATTACTCTGCAGTACCCCCCATTACTCTGCAGTACCCTGCCTTTACTCTGCAGTACCCCCCATTACTCTGCAGTAACCCCCATTACTCTGCAGTACCCTGCCATTACTCTGCAGTACCCCGCCATTACTCTGCAGTGCAGTACCCTGCCATTACTCTGCAGTATCCTGCCATTACTCTGCAGTACCCTGCCTTTACTCTGCAGTACCCTGCCATTACTCTGTAGTACTCCCCAATACTCTGCAGTACCCTGCTATTACTCTGTAGTACCCCGCCAATACCCCGCCAATACTCTGCAATACCAGTGCATACTCTGCAGTACCCTGCCATTACTCTGTAGTACCCCCCCATTACTCTGCAGTACCCTGCCTTTACTCTGCAGTACCCTGCCATTACTCTGTAGTACTCCCCAATACTCTGCAGTACCCTGCTATTACTCTGTAGTACCCCGCCAATACCCCGCCAATACTCTGCAATACCCTGCCATAAATTGCCATACCCAGCCATACTCGGAGATACCCAGCCATACTCGGAGATACCCAGCCATACTCTGTGATACCCTGAAATACCCAGCCATAGACGCCCCCCACCCCTCACCGCCCTCCGGTGCTTCTACCAACTCGCCAGTACGATCAAAGCCAGAATCTTTTTTTTATTTTTTATTTCAGGCTTCCCAGCCTAGAGGTGAGATGTGGGGTCATATTGACCCCCAGATTTCACTGTAAAGAGGACCTGTCACCCCATATTCCTATTACAAGGGATGTTTACATTCCTTGTAATAGGAATAAAAGTGATCAAAAATATATTTTTGGGGAAAAAAATGTCAAACTAAAATAAATAAAGTAAAATGAACAATAAAAATAAAAATTAAAGCGCCCATGTCCCCATGTGCTCGCATGCAGAAGCAAACGCATGCGTAAGCCCCGCCCACATATGAAAACGGTGTTCAAACCACACATGTGAGGTATTGCCGAGAACGTTAGAGCGAGAGCAATAATTCTAGTCCTAGACCTCCTCTGCAACTCAAAACATGTAACCAGTAAAAAAAATTATGAAGAAAAAATTACTAATCTGCAAAATTTTATAACAGAAACAAAGAAAAATTCATTTTTTCGCAGAATTTCCGGTCTTTTTTCTTTTATAGCACAAAAAATAAAAAAACTGAGAGGTGATTAAATACCACCAAAAGAAAGCTCTATTTGTGTGAAAAAAAGGACAAACATTTCATATAGGTCCAGTGTTGCATGACTGAGTAATTGTCATTCAAAATGTGAGAGCACTAAAAGCTGAAAATTGGTCTGGTTATTAAGGGTGTTTAAGTGCCCAGTGGTCAAGTGGTTAATAAAAGAGCTTGCAGTCAGTAGTGTTAGGAGATAGTGCGTGCTGTCTGCGTGCTCTGTACCCAGTACATACCGCTATAATATAGGGCAGGCCCCTACTTTCAAACATCCAACTTACAAACATCTCCTACTTGCAAACGGAAGGAGACAGCAGCAAGTGAGATTAACCACTACAGATCCGCGCTATTGCCAAATGACGGCATCAGCGCGGACCTACATTTCCGGGACTACGTCTATTGACGTCGTCCCGGATACGAGCGGCCTGCGCGCCCCCTGAGGGGCGCGCGCGGCGCGCTCTGTGATCGGCGAGTCCGTGAGACTCGCCTGATCACCGATCCGTGCAAGGGGTCGATCCCGACCCCTTATCACGTGATCAGCTGTCAGCCAATGACAGCTGATCATGTGATAGAACGGAGCCGGTAATCGGCTATTATTCCTCCTCGCGCTGACAGCGCGAGGAGAAAAAAAAAAAGCCGATCACCGGCGGCCGTGATCGGGACATCAGTCCCGATCACGGCCATCAATACAAGGGACCACCTGCCACCTGCCAGTGCCCACCTGCCTCCCGCAGTGCCATCCTGAAGTAAAATAAAACGCAAAAGTAAGTGCCCCCCGTCAGTGCCCATAGTGCCCACAGTGCCACCCACAGTGCCACCCACAGTGCCACCCCACAGTGCCACCCACAGTGCCACCCACAGTGCCACCCAATCTGCCTCAAAGGTGCTGCACCCCAGTGCCGCCCATCAGTGCCCAGCAGTGCCGCCCATCAGTGCCCAGCAGTGCCGCCCATCAGTGCCCAGCAGTGCCACCTATCAGAGCCACCTATCAGTGCCACCTATCAGTGCCCATCAGTCCCATCTATCTGTGGTACCTATCAGTGCCCATCCGTGCCACCCATCCGTGACACCCATCTGTGCCACCCATCCGTGCCATCTTATGTGCCCATCTTTGCCCATCAGTGCCGCCTTATCTGTGCCCATCGGTGCCGCCTTATCTGTGCCTATTAGTGCCGCCTTAACTATGCCTATCAGTGCCCACCAGTGCAGCCCATCAGTGCCCACCAATGCAGCCCATCAGTGCCCACCAATGCAGCCCATCAGTGCCCACCAATGCAGCCATCAGTGCCGCCTAATCAGCGCACTTCAATGAAGGAGAAAAATGACCCGTTTGCAAAATTTTATAACAAACTATTAAAACATGACTTATTTATTTTTATTTTTTTGCATCTTTTTTTGTTTGTTTAGCAAAAAATAAAACTCCGAGCTGTAACTAAATACCACCAAAAGAAAGCTCTATTTGTGGGAAAAAAATGATAAAAATTTCATTTGGGTACAGTGTTGTATGCCCGCGCAATTGTCATTCAAAGTGCATCAGCGCTGAAAGCTGAAAATTGGTCTGGGACTGAGGGGGGTTTAAGTGCCCAGTAAGCAAGTGGTTAAAAAAGACGGATGGCAAAACAAATTATACAGGGGTGATAACCCTTCCCTATGTTTTCCAAAAAGCTTAAAAATAGTTTTTTTGACTGGAGCTACACTTTAAAAATGTACCAGTTGAAAATTACAAACAGATTCAACTTAACACAACAAACCTACACAGTCCCTGTCTTGTTTGCACCGCCTGTATACTGCTGTTCTGAGTATATAGGGCCTGGGGGCCACACGCATTTCCTTTTTTTAATATGGGTACAGGGTTCCCCTTAATATGCGTACAAGACCCAAATAGGCTGGTAATGGGCAGGGAGGGCTACCCATGCCATTTTTCTCAATGATTTTCAACCATATTGCAGGAACCAGATATAACATTAAAACCGCAAGCAGTTTTAAATGGTGTTATTTCCGTTAAATGTCATTTTGTGCAGGGACTGTTCTAAACACGGGAAACACATGGCATTTCACAGGCATACTACAGACACCCCCCAGGCACCATATTTAAAGTAATATTTCACTTTTTTTTTTCACTTTAATCGTCATTAAAATCAGTGCTCCCGCCAAAACGGCCGTTTTTAAAACTTTTTTTTGCATTGACCCATGTCCCCTGAGGCAGGAGTCAGGTCCCCAAACCCTTTTTAGGACAGTATCTTGCGTATTAGCCGTTAAAATTAGCACTTTCCATTTAGAACGTTCGAGTCCCATAGACTTCAATGGGGTTCTAACGTTCGTAACGAACGCGGGGGGTCGTTCGCAAGTTCTGGTGCGAACCGAACCGGGGGGTGTTCGGCTCATCCCTACCCCTGAGCCATAATTCGCCAAAGACACTCGATGTTTGAGTCAAACTTACATTCAACCCGAACATTAAGCTCATCTCTAGTGTGCATACATCAACCAATCTCATACACACCACAATTGCATACACACGATCAGACTTTTTAGGCAACAAACACGAACATAGTGACATTTCAAACTGATGAGTGACGACACTTCAAAAGAGGACATTCGATTACTCAGGTGCCACCCTTTGGTCAACTTCTGTATTGTTGTCTGATCTTTTACACATGATCGGACTTTGCTCCATCTGTCTTATGTTGTCAAAAAGTTTGTCCGTTCGCACAGCCAGGGCAGGACTTACCATTGGCTTGACTGGGCTCAAGCCCATGGGTCCCACCAAATAGGGTCCCCGTGGGCCCCGCCGAGATACATAGCTAAGTCTACTTGGCTCCGCTCACAGTCACATCCAGTCCTGCCCTATGATGACATAACACCTGGACTGGGTGTAACTGTGAGCCGAGCAAAGTACACTCGGCTACACTCAGCTCCGCTCGGGACTGCGAGAGACTGAGAATACTCGAGAGCTGCCAAGAGGACCTGAGAGCCATCGAGAGGACCCGAGAGCTGCCAAGAGCCTCAGAGAGGACCCGAGAGCCGCCAAGAGCCTCCCGGAGGACCCGAGAGCCGCTAAGAGCCTCCGAGAGGTCCCTAGAGCCGCAGAGAGGACTCAATCGCCTCTGAGATGCACAGGACTCTGTATCTCGGCTGCACCATTTTTAAACTTCAAGACTGCAATGACAAGGCTGCAAATGACACTGACAAGGCTGCAGATGGACACTGATAAGGCTGCATTGATGGACATTTAAATTTATTTATTTTTTCCTTAAAACTCCATTCCAAGCTTGTGGTGCGTGTTATACGCCGATAAATAAGGTAATGTATAGAAGGTAGGGCCCTCACCTACCTAAGTCCTGCCCTGCGCACACAGCCAACAAAAGTCCAATGAAAACCAAAATAGTTTGTCCGATGGAGCGTACACACAGTTGCATGTTGCCTTAAAACAGCTAATTTGCATGTTTGTTGTCAAAAAGTCTGATTGTGTGTAGAGTCAATGCTGTCTCAACCAGTGAAGCATACATCCACTCCCACAAAAGCATGGGTCCCATGGGCAACCTGGTACACACACCAATGCCTTTCTCATAAATAATTTTTTTTTCCAAATGAATCCTCTTAGTGCAATTTTCCTCCTTGATTGACTGTTTGCCTTGTATTTCCTTTTTCTTGCAAAACTGTTATTATAAGTATTTTTCAAGGCACATTCAAGGTTTTACTTCATAGTATGCTCAATGTTAATTGCATATTATATGCTGGTAACAAATATTTTATGTTATGTGCTGATTGCACTGTTATCACACCATTACTCTGTATCTGCCATGTTACTGCATGGTATATATTTATTTCAAAAATGCAATACAAATGCATTGAACTCGGTATGAAACCAAAAAAACAAACAAACAAACAAAAAAAAAAAACATTCAGACGCTGGTAAATGATGATGGAAATGAAATTGTTTTCAGGTTTGGAGATCATGTGTAAGTTCATTATGGTGATAAACATTTCCATGTTAGGAAACATTTTCTCACTTCTATAAAGGACTGTGTGCTGCCCGAGGTGATATTGTGATCAGATTTGTATGTAGATGATACTTTGTATATATTTATGATGTTTATTATTATTGCTAATTAGAACTATAAGTACACAGAATGAGGTCAACCCCCACCCTGTGTGTACATTGATCTGCTGTTGATGATTGAAATAGATACAAATAGACAAAGATTTGTCTGGGCTGATTGAGTAGATACAATGTTTCGTCTTGCTTCTTTCCTCCATTATGTTGTGGTTTAAGAACTCCACGATCTTCTCTTCTTGTGATTTCAGATAATGTAACAATGTAAGGCGGGAGATTGTGGAGGATCTTTTATTGTAACAATGTTTGAGTGCGGCATAAGTGTTTATTCAGCTCTGCCACCTTGTGGTCATTCCTAGTAGAACACTGGGGTGTGTGTGCGCAGTACAAGGAGGTGAATAGGGGATGTATACAGCTAGAAAGTGGAGATGATCTCCGCAATAAATCTAGAATTAGGATGGGGAGAGAAGGAAGGTTTAGAGGTGTAATGACAGGAAATGTGATCACAGTACATCATTCTCTCATCTCTTTTCATTCCAATATTTCTATGCTGATCGTCTACTCACCGCTAAACCCTCCAACCAAAACCATCCACCCCTCCATACCCGTCCGTCCTGACAGCAATTCAGAGCTTCTATGATTTGTATCATTTATTAGAACGTATTTCATGTGAAGGAACGATGTGATCTCCTTACAGGGACTGCTTTGTATTGTCCTCCATCCTTTAATTCTGCTGAATATCTTCTGGAGATCAGAGATCATTCAATATTCAATACCAAACAAACCTCCCCCCCCCCCAGCTGAAAGGAACACAGATCTCAGATCCTCCTTCACACTCCTCGGAAAGAAAATACATTTTATTATCTGAAGAAATCGGCCAGATCTGTGATTGGTGCAAATATGAAATTCATTCATTCATACAAATTTCCCGCCGGAATTCTATGGAACGTTCCAATGATCTCAGATAGAGACATCCGACACTAAAATCCGATATCTCTTCCTCCGGGAACATCGATCAACGCTCCTCTGAATTGTCGGGCAGTTTATCCAACCAAGAATAATACATCCGTTAGAAATATGAATGTCACATTTCTTCTCGTCTTTTCTTTTACTCCACAATACAGAATCCGCCCTGCTAGAGAATGTTTTCTATAGAGATCAATGAAAAGTCTATAGAACAAATATTTTCTGGGCTGAAAACTGAGAAAGCTCTCAGAATACATTTCTTTGAAATTCTCATGAGAAAGACATTACTGGCTGATGAAGGAAACGCCCACAGCTCTGATTGGCTCAGATTTCAAATTACTAATTTCAAATTTGCCGCCTGAATAGTGAAGAACGTTACAGAGAAATAATCAGCCCAATTATACCGCCAAATCCGACACTGAGATCATCAGATGAGACATTTATCCGAGAGATATCATCAATGCTTTATTTCCATCGATTAATCCGGAATAAATAGAAATGGATTCTGAAGATTGTTGAATAATGTAAAACATTTCCATATGTTCTCTTTTATTCCAAGTCCTCGGAATGCAGAACCCCCCCCCTACATACAGAACATGATAGTGAGATGACTTCTCTCATAGATCTCTACCTTTCTATATGATGAGGAATAAAGTATTGCACGTTTCATTATTGGTAGAAATCGGTAATAATTATGATAGGCCAGACAAATGTGTACAATGAATCAATACAGACAATATTGCGCTTCTGATGAATCACATCCGTTTCCATTCAGCAAAATATCTAAAAGCTTCTAAATAAATGAAATTCTCTGCAGTGTAATAAAAGACCCCGCCCCTTATCCGCATGTTTCCCATCAGGTCCGCTTATCCTTACACCCAGGAAGGTGAGATGTATAAAAAATGTTTCTTGTTTCCTTTTCAAAATTATATTTTATAAATATGAAAAATTAAAAGAAGTGATTGTATTTCTGTAATGAAGTGTTAAAGACTCGTGTTCTCTGTGTAATCTCCAGGTACAAATAGAAAAGCATTGAGAAGAAGGAATACATTGATCTTCTGGAAATGTATCGCTGTTGCATTAATATATCTGAATAAAATAGAATACATAGGAGCCTTATAAATGCATGCAATTCTCTCTCTTTTTTTTTTTTATAATTAATAGGTGTGACTCCGCCTCTTTCCCCAGAAGGTTTCAATCAGGTCCGCCCAGGCTGTATATAAGGAGGGCCGGCAGACAGCGGAGCTCAGTTTCTGTTTGAGCAGAAAATCCTTCGTCATGTCTGGTCGCGGTAAAGGAGGGAAGGGTCTGGGGAAAGGAGGCGCCAAGCGGCACAGGAAGGTGCTCCGGGACAACATCCAGGGCATCACCAAACCCGCCATCCGACGTTTGGCCCGCAGAGGGGGTGTCAAGCGCATCTCCGGACTCATCTATGAGGAGACCCGCGGAGTGCTGAAGGTTTTCCTGGAGAATGTCATCCGCGATGCCGTCACCTACACCGAGCACGCCAAGAGGAAGACCGTCACCGCCATGGATGTCGTCTATGCTCTCAAACGCCAGGGGCGCACTCTCTACGGATTCGGAGGCTAAACCCTCATAGACACCTACCTACTTCATCTACACAAAGGTCCTTCTCAGGGCCACCCACCTTCTCATACAAAGAACTACATACCGCATCCATCTCCAAAAATCACTACATCTTCCTGAGTGCCGATTGTACAATCTCTTTATAAATCCATGTTCTACCCAGTAGGTTAAAACATTGAATCATTTAGTTGTGTTCTTACATTTCTTTAGTAAAGCAGAGAGTGGTCAGCTTAGACCTCGCACGTATTCTTGGAGATTACACGGAGAAGATGAATGTTTAGCACACATAACAAACGCCTGTTTAAAACTTCATTTTTATTAACATTTTGGAAAGGAAAGAAATGTACTTCCTTTCTGGTTGTAAGGCTGGGCGGACCTGATGGGAGACATGAGGGGCGGGATCTAGTTATTTATAGCACTGCAGATAATTGAATTTATTTAGAAGCTTTCAAATATTTTTCTGATGGGAAACGGATGAGAAGCACAATATTTTCTTTCTTGATTCATAGTACATGCCGGTATTTTTCTGGCCATATCATGATTATATATATATTTTTTTTCAATTTAGTTACATAATCCTATGCAGATCTATTTCTTTCCCGGTGATTACACAATTACTATTGTTAACAATTTTATGTTTATAAAGGATTACTAAAGAAAGGGGAGGGGGATGTGTTACATTTCTGCTTCCATCTAATACTCTGCAGATAATGTTTGATTACATCAACATTTTGCTGATCTCTACCAGTCCTTTCACTTTTTAAAAAAATCACAAATAACAGAACACATGGACATGTTTTACATTATTCAACAATCTTCTGTATATATGTCGGATTTGGCGGTATAATTGGGCTGATTATTCGTCTGTAACGTTCTCACTATTCAGGCGGGCAAATATAAAAGTAGCAATTTGAATTCTGAGCCAATCAGAGATGTGGGCGTTTCCTTCATGAGCCAATAATATATGTGATGAAGAAAAAAAAAAAAATGTATTGAGATCTTTCTGTTTTCAGCCCAGAATATAATTGTTCTGTAGACTTTCCATCGATCTCTATAGAGAATGTTTTCTAGGATTCTGTAGTACAAACCCCTTGATATAATACTTTGGTGCGTTTATTAACTGCCTGGAACGTTCCCCGGAAGAATGGAAACGTATCATCCAGTGTCAGATTAGCCGATCTGAGAGGATTGTAATTTTCCATTAAAAATTAAGCCAATCTATTCCGAATTCCCCCCATAATACGAGAATTCAGAGATCTGTGTTCCTGACTAGTTGGGGATTCTTGTTTCGGCACTTAATCATTTCTGATTTTTTTAAAATAAATTCGGCAGAACCAATGTTTTAAACACAATGACGATCAGTCCCTGTAAGATGACCGGATGCCCCAATAATGATTTCCAGGCTCTTTAATATGTAGTCATTGTCCTCCCTGTACAGATCTCCTGTACTAGAAGTGTGAATAAATAAGAATGTATTTCCCGTGTAAAGCTATGCAGACAATTGAGGGCTGATTGCATGCGATGTGGTAGACACAATGAGGGGTGTGTGGGGGGCTCTTTGTAGAGAGATGTGGGTGGCTCTGAGAAGAGCCTTTGTGTTGTAGAAATGAAAGGATTTGGGAGTAGAAAGGAGTTGTCGGGATTACTTGGATTTGGCGGCGGCCTTGTGGCTCTCGGTCTTCTTGGGCAGCAGCACGGCCTGGATGTTGGGCAGGACTCCTCCCTGGGCGATGGTGACGCCGCCCAGCAGCTTGTTGAGCTCCTCGTCGTTGCGGACGGCCAGCTGGAGGTGTCGGGGGATGATGCGGGTCTTCTTGTTGTCGCGGGCGGCGTTGCCGGCCAGCTCCAGGATCTCAGCCGTGAGATACTCGAGGACGGCGGCCAGATAGACGGGAGCTCCGGCCCCGACCCGCTCCGCATAGTTGCCCTTCCTGAGCAGACGGTGAACACGGCCGACTGGGAACTGCAGACCAGCCCGGGATGATCGGGTCTTGGCCTTAGCCCGAACCTTGCCTCCTTGCTTTCCACGGCCAGACATTTTGAGATTCTTCTGTTACACTGCTAAAGATCGCGCGTTACTGCAGCTTCCTTATATTTATACAGTCAATGCTCTGACATCACACACTGCGGTTGGTTAATTTCCAAGCCAGCCAATAGTGTTCTGACTTGTTTCTACACCAATCAGTAAACGAGCAAGGAAAGCAAAACACTCCTCCCCATCACATGACTGAATCCTCCAATAGAAGAGTGAGGAGGGGAGGAGACTCATTTGCATAGGACGCCTATAAAAGCAGCACATGAGGGCGGCTCCAGCACACATTCCCTCCACACAGCGGAGATCACATTAACCCTTATCATGCCTGAACCAGCCAAGTCCGCGCCGGCGCCCAAGAAGGGCTCCAAGAAAGCCGTGACCAAGAGCCAGAAGAAGGACGGCAAGAAGCGGAGGAAGAGCAGGAAGGAGAGTTATGCCATCTACGTGTACAAGGTGCTCAAGCAGGTCCACCCCGACACCGGCATCTCGTCCAAGGCCATGGGCATCATGAACTCCTTCGTCAATGACATCTTCGAGCGCATCGCCGGCGAATCTTCCCGCCTGGCTCATTACAACAAGCGCCGCACCATCACCTCCCGGGAGATCCAGACCGCCGTCCGCCTCCTCCTGCCCGGAGAGCTGGCCAAGCACGCCGTCTCCGAGGGCACCAAGGCCGTCACCAAGTACACCAGCGCCAAGTAATCCCCCATCCCCCCCATCATCATCATCCCAACACAAGACACAAAGGCTCTTCTAAGAGCCGCCCACCATTTCCATCAATGAGCTCTCATCACATTTCGTTTATAAACACAAGTGAACAATTAAGAAATTATGAAAGATAATTTTTGTACAATCTGATGGAGAGTTATACATTTGTGGATATATTAGAATAAATCCATCGGAATACCAGCTGGTCTTCCAGATTCTCTTTGAGAAATTCCAGAAGATTTTTATTTATTTTTCTCCCCCCACTTAGCCCCGTTCTGTAGAATGGATATCCGAAGGATCTAATTTATAGATGAATATTGTCGGCTAGTGGGACAAACAATTCAATCACATTGTATGTCTTCCCCGTATAAAAGGCATGCACTTTGTCACCACTAGGTGTCAGTGTTGCTCCTCGGAGAATACATGGGAGATTTCCCTCGTAAATTGAAAGCGGATTTGTATGTACAGAAGGATTACACATATATCATATCTTTATTACGTCATTTTTGACCGACGCGTTTGTTTTCCATTTTATAAATGATCTTGGACTCCTCACAAATCACGATATTGTCTGGAGACACATATACAGGGGGGTGCATACATATTAGGAATAGTTTAGGGATCATCTGCTTAGAATTTTTACTAATACATCCCCCCTTGTGTTTTCATTTTGTCATACAGCATCTGTTTTCTTTATGGGAGTCCAAATATAAGATCTATAATCATCTACTTACCTTAGAAGGGGGGACGGATTAGACCATCAACTGGACATATATTGTCTTTCCTGGTCTGTATCTCTCCCTCTTCTTTGTCTCTGTTTTGTGTGTGTGTGTGTGTGTGTGTGTATATATATATATATATATATATATATATATATATACACACACACGTTTTCATTTAATTTTTTGTATTCGAGTATTTTTTGAATTTCACCCGCACCAAGTAATTCCCACCACCCCCATCATCCAAACAAGACACACATGTTCTTCTATGCATCATATCAGAGCCGTCATTCTCCTTCTAATGTTGACGTGATATCATGAGAATTATAGTTGAAATAATGTTTTTGCAGCATTTTCTGACACATAAAACCTGATTCATGTAAATGTATCGGATTGATTATGCAATCTAAATGTCGCCCTGTGTCCATCCCCTCAAATCCCCCGGTAGGAGTTGTTAGCGGCACACCGATTATAATGTAAATCCAGCAATAGGAGCCCCTGATCTAATGCTGATCCACAGGAAACATGTAGAAGTAATGATCGCACCGATCCCAGATGTGGCCGGAGCAGGGGGGACAATGCTGGGGGGACACGATTCATTGTCTGCTCAGCGATCTGTCCCTTCATGTTAGTACAGAATTGTGCTGGATGGAACAAGCTGTACAAGTCACCTTTCTACTTGTTATTCACTAAGAACAGAATAATCCGATCAGTGAGAATTTTCTGTCATCTCATTTACTGTATTATGGAGACAAACAGTCCAATGTCAGAGCTCCTAATTCTTACACCGGGAAGGAGTCTCTAATCTTTAATTATAAAAGTATGTATGGATAATATTGTCTCTTTTTTGTAATAGGGAGAGCTTGTATGACGTGGAGGAACTCCCCTCCCCCACCCCACACAAAGAAGGTAACTCTACTAACACAGAGAACGGGCAGATCTTGGCGGGCATTTTAAAAATGTCGCTTTTGTTAAGTAAACCAATCGTGAAAAGGGGTGTGTTTTAGTTGTCCAATTAGAAGGCAGTGATGTGTATAAATAGACGCCGCACAGCCCGTGTTCTCACACTTGTGTTCCTTGTAGAGATTGGAAGCATTGATCAGCCATGGCAAGAACCAAGCAGACCGCTCGTAAGTCCACCGGAGGGAAAGCTCCCCGCAAGCAGCTGGCCACCAAAGCCGCCCGCAAGAGCGCCCCGGCCACCGGCGGAGTGAAGAAGCCTCACCGCTACAGGCCCGGCACCGTGGCTCTCCGAGAGATCCGCCGCTACCAGAAATCCACCGAGCTGCTCATCCGCAAGCTGCCCTTCCAGCGCCTCGTCCGAGAGATCGCCCAGGACTTCAAGACCGACCTGCGCTTCCAGAGCTCCGCCGTCATGGCTCTGCAGGAAGCCTCCGAGGCTTATCTCGTAGGACTCTTCGAGGACACCAACCTCTGCGCCATCCATGCCAAGAGGGTCACCATCATGCCCAAAGACATCCAGCTGGCACGCCGCATCCGCGGAGAGAGGGCCTAAGAAACCCCCCAGCGACCTCCTCATCGCCACCCCCCACAACAACAAAGGCTCTTCTCAGAGCCACCACATCCTCCTCAGAGAGCTCCAATACTATCTCATCTCCACTACATCATACAAATCCTTCCCACCACATCACTTCTTTCTTCTCACTCTTCTCTGCACTCGGATCTCCATTTACAAGACGATTACAAAGTAGTAACAATCCTCACTTCTCTAGGAAGAAGAGCTTTTCTCCTGCCGATCTCTTCCCACCATAATACAATGTAATAATATATAGGAGAGGAAGACAAGTTCCTAGAAAGAGTCTCTTCCTATCTCTGTACTTCCCTCATAACAAAGAGATCGGGGAAAGGAAATGTGTTCAAGATGAATAAGAACTCATCTCCTCTCCTCCTCTACACAGATCCCGGGATCACCTCTTCCTCAGCTCCGGTGTATAAATAGTAAAACATCTCACACTCTATTCATTCTTCTGTAGGAAGAAGACATTTCCTCTCCTCGATCTATCACAGGAATCTCTCCTCTGCTATTCTACAACTTTCTCCAATCTCTCCCCCCTCACACACACACACCGATCACATCGTTACACCTTCCCATCAGCACACAGTGTATCTCTTCTCATTCATTATCTACAGAAGACAATTATTGGCACCCTGCAGAGATTTGTACATTTCTCATTCCAAGCGTCAAATTATTGTATGTCAGCCAATTAGTGGATGGTGTACCGTATCTGCTGAGACAAATTACATCTATTCCGATCAGCCAATAAGACCATTTATATCCTCATACGGGGAACTTTCTAAAAGCGGAGCCGGGAGATCAGATTTCTACACAAATGTCACACCGGAGCTGCTAATCCTCTTCATATTTTTGGGAGAAAAATGTGGAATTCTATGACAGTGGAGAGTCCATTCTCCGCATAATACAATGTTCTTGTTGCTGATCATTCCAACATTCCCGATCAGTACAATGATTTCCCTTCTACCGATCACATGACATATTGTAGTGTGAATGTTCCCCTCCCCCGGGGAGATCCCAGACAGTGTGCGGGAAAACCTCCAGGTCTCCTATCTTCACATGACAGATGTGGGTGGGATGGGGCCCCTGAAACTATCCTTTATAGCAGGAGGGATTTCCGATCTACAGGATCTCTAGTGATCATTTGTGGGATTTTCATAAAATGTAATCGGAGATTCCCTGCATGGGACAAATGTACAATGTGCGATGGGAACATCTAGACGGAGTGTAAAGTCTATGAGGCCCCGGAGGCTCTGTTAGGAGGAGGTGGGTGTGGCTGTTAGGAGGGGGTAGGTAGGTGTAGCTCTGTTAGGAGGAGGTGGGTGGCTCTGAGAAGAGCCTTTGGGGGGTGGAGATGAGGGAGGTATTCTTATTTCTTCTTCGGAGCGGCCTTCTTGGGCTTGGCTGCTGTCTTGGCTTTAGCCGCCTTCTTAGCCGGACTCTTGGCGGCTTTTTTCGGCTTGGCTGCAGCTTTGGGCTTCTTGGGGCTCTTTGTCGCCTTCTTGGCGGGAGCAGCTGCAGCCTTTGCCGGTTTCTTGGCGGCCTTCTTGGGGCTCTTGGCCGCTTTGCTGGGGGCTTTCTTCTTGGGGGACTTGGCTGGCTTCTTGGCGGCTGCAGGTTTCTTGGGCTTGGCCGCAGCCGATGGCTTCTTCTTGATGGTGACTTTCTTGGCCTTGTCGCCCTCTTGCTGCTTCTTGTTGATCTTGAAGGATCCGGAGGCTCCATGTCCTTTGACCTGGACGAGGCTCCCCTTAGTCACCAGCGCCCTGATGGCGATCTTCAGGCGGCTGTTGTTCTTGTCCACATCGTATCCTCCGGCGGCCAGGAGCTTCTTGAGGGCGGCCAGGGAGACCCCGCTGCGCTCCTTGGAAGCGGCCACGGCTGTGACGATGAGGTCGGACACGCTGGGACCGGACGGCTTCTTGCTGCCTTTCTTGGCTCCTCCGGCTGCCGCCTTCTTAGTAGCCTTCTTCTTGGCGGCGGGCTCCGCTGGAGGAGCGGCGGCTGGGGCGCTCTCAGTCTCAGTCATGATTCTCAACGAGGTTTGGAAAATAGATCAATAACGTGTAGTGTGGTGCTCTGCCTTATATAGAGACGTTCTGCACTTCTATTGGTTGATATAGAACTTGCCTTCTGCACTGCTATTGGTTACACGCTAGACACGCCCACTCACTGTCACTCCAGTGTTGGGGAATCTTCTCTCTCTTGTTGTGTTTCCCTGGCAGAGAGAAAAACGATTATAATAAGAAATAGAAGGCTGTCCAATCTTCATCGGGGACCCGATCTGCTCACTGGACTGTCACTTACCGATCTGTCACTTACCGCTCTCATGATCTGCTCAGGAGGCTGAACACAGAGGCTGCAAACACATCCATCCTCCTGAGTGTGTGTCCCATTCTTCCTTCTACCTGCTTTTCTACACACATTCTCATCAGAAAACAATCTTCTCACATCTCCCACTACAATCATCTTCACATTAGATGAGTGAAGAGTGAAGATCAGGAAACATTTCCCTCTAATACAGAACTCTGCTCATCTATAGCTGAGTAGAAGGAGCCGGGAACAAAAACATCAGCCGGTGCCATGAGATCCTTGTGTGATGTGATGGGGGAGATTGTGAAGCCCCATATAACACACGATCAGATTCTCTGCTGATTTTTGTCTTCAGCTTTACAAAAACAATGTAGTGCAAGGGCCTGCCTGATTGTATACTAATTGTAACCCCTGAGGTTTGTCCTCCTATTATATGGTTTTGGTAAATCTGATGAAAAAAAAAAAAAAAAAACAGCAGAAAATCGGATAGTGTGTATGGGGCTTTAGAGATACAAAGGTGTCAGCTGATGAGAACATGTCATATTTCATGTACTATGTATCATTCTTTGCTCATTATGACAACTGTAAGATTGTAGCCACTGCACACAGCAGACTAGTAAGTAGTTTATTCTGGTGGTAATGTATCATTATTTGCTCATCAATCATCATAAATATATTGTCATTCAAATATGCCAATTAAGTTTATTGCCTTATTTTACTACACAGCTATATAGCCTACTCAGAAAATATACTGTATAAAGAAGAAATAAATACATAAATATATAACCCCCAAAGTTCAGTTTATTTATCATTACTTTGTGGCAGATTCCACTATAATCTGTGGTGGGTAAAATCTTGATAGTAAATCTTGGTCATTTGTAGTGATAGATTTCTCTCTAGGGCAGGGGCCTCCCAACTTTCTACACACAGGTCTGGTTTACTATTCTGCAGACTGTATTGTGGGGGGGGGGGGTAGTACCCCATTATTTCTGTCAGTGTGATGAATAGTGCCCCATCATTGGTTTCAGTTGGAGGAATAGTACCCTATTATTGGGAGTCACTGTAACTAGTAGTGTCCCGTCATTGGAAATAATAGTGTCCTATCATTGGTTTCATGAATAGTGTGCAATCATTGGTGGCAGTGGGAGGAATAGTGCCCCATCCAGGGAAGTCATTTAGGCCTGGACCACACCCCTCCCTGCCCCCACCCCAGGCCTGACTACCAAGATTCCCCAGTGACCGCTCACTGTCTGTCCCACCAAATCCACCCACTGGCCATCCCAAAAAGGCCCATTCCATGTGCACCTCCTTCTCCATCCCATGTCCTCCTCATCCTCCTGCAATCCCATCTCCTCCATCCCATGCACTCCTTTCTCAAGTCCCCTCTCCTCCATCCCACACCCTCCTCCTCCAGTCCGATCTCTTCCATTCCACATCCTCATTCTTATCTCCTCCATCCCATGAACTCCTACTCCAGTCCCATCTGATCCAACCCACATCTTCCCCCAGTTCGATTTCCTCCATCCCATTCTTCCTCCAGTCCCATCTCCTCCATCCCATTCTTCCTCCAGTCCCATCTCTTCCATCCCATTCTTCCTCCAGTCCCATCTCTTCCATCCCATTCTTCCTCCAGTCC
The DNA here is from genome assembly GCA_037367395.1 of Lithobates pipiens. Taxonomy (NCBI): domain Eukaryota; kingdom Metazoa; phylum Chordata; class Amphibia; order Anura; family Ranidae; genus Lithobates; species Lithobates pipiens. Next base: position 1,003,154 of record JAZDVW010000120.1, read on the forward strand.
CATCTCTTCCATTCCATTCTTCCTCCAGTCCCATCTCCTCCATCCAATTCCTCCTCCAGTCCTATCTTCTCCATCTCATGTACTCCTACTTCAGTCGCATCTCCTCCATCCCACATCCTCCTCCTCTTTCTCCAGTCCCATCTCCTCTACCCCACGTCCTCCTTCTCCTGCAGTCCCATCTCCTTCATCCCATGTACCCCTACTCCAGTCCCATCTCCTTCATCTCACATCCTCCTCCTTCACCAGTCCATCTCCTCTATGCCATGTCCTCCTCCTCCTGCCCAATCTTATTCATCCCTCTCCTCCCCCAGTCCCATCTCATCCATCCCATGTACTCCTCCTCCTCCAGTCCCATCTCATCCATCCCATGTACTCCTCCTCCTCCAGTCCCATCTCTTGCTACCACAGGAGGGGGGAAGTGGGATAGGGGGAGCCGTGGGACAGGTGGGGGGGGTGTCACACACACACACACACACACACACACACACACACACACACACACACACACACACACACACACACACACACACACCTACACCTACACCTACACCTACGGAAGTGCCAGTCCTCCCAGCTCTCACCTGTCCAGCAGTACCAGGAGGGGTAGCTGAGCCTGTGTTCCATCTCCACCAGGCTCTCTGGAGGCAACTGCAAGAAAGAGCGGGGTGACTCCTCCGTCCGGACCTCCTCCTTCATTAGGCCCTCCACTGGCACCAAATGGCCTCAACCAACCCCCCCCCCCTCCCACAGCCCGCCACTCACTGTATTACCAGAGCACAGCCTGCCTTGACATGCACACACTAAGAGTGAGGGAGGGCTCCTCCACCTTGATTTCCTCCTCCTCCATGGGCCCCTCCCCTGGCACCAACTGGCTGGCACACACGTAGTACCCGAGCAAAGCCTGCCTGATAGTGGGCCCAAACCCACACACATGTGGGATCCGCCCACCTCTCAGCCCTCCTCTGCATCCCGGGAACTGCCATGTGTTAAAGGTGGCCCAGGTTATGACCTGTGCTCCAGGCCCCTCAGACACCCAGACCCCTTACTTGTGTACTGGTTGTACGCCCCTGATGGTGGTGGGGTACAGCCCATCATATGTGTCAGTGGGAAAAATAGTGCCTCATCATTGGTATCAGTGAGAGGAATAGTGCCCCATCATTGGTGTCTTTGAGATGAATAGTGCCCCATCATTGGTGTCAGTGGGAGGAATAGTGCTCCATTATTGGTATCAGTGGGAGGAATAGTGTTACATTATTGGTATCAATTGGAGGAATAGTACTCCATTATTGGTATCAGCAAGAGGACTAATATCCCAGTACCCTGGTGTCAGGGGTAAGAACTATGCCCCACTGTTACTGATAGTGGGGGGAATAATGCCCCAAGGGCCAGAGGAAAGCAGGCAAAGGGCTGCATCTGGCCCCTAGGCCATAGTTTGGAGACCACTGCTGTAGCAGTTGCATTATGACCACCACTATAAGGGGAGGGGCCACTTTTCTTCTAATCACCAATGTAAGCAGCATTCACCCTCCGGCCTACAATTAATTGTTTTTAGCAGGGGGTTCCCTGAGTCCTGAAAATTATTTCAAGGGGTCCTCTGGGATAAAAAAGGTTCAGAAAGGCTCCATTAGATGGATTTTGAATTCCAATTTGTGAATACAAGGCCATGGTATTCAGATGGATTACATACTTGTTTTGTACATTTTATATTTTTCTTTACGCTGGCCATCACTTAAAAATATATATTTTAATCTCTTGGATGGGACGCATAGCTGCTTTTAAGATATCACTTTTACCAAAAAATACTCCAAACTGGGGTTCATACATTTTGAGGATAGAGGTAAGACAAGCCAGTTAGTCTTGATCCATATCAGTTTACCTACACAAAGAACCATCTGCATCCCCCCCAATGTGAGATCTGCAAGGCATTTATAGGGAAATAAGTGTACCCAAGTAAAGATTGTCACCTGTTTCAGAAATATGCATTGTATAATGTCTTAAGCAAGGACAGACAAAGATGAGGGAAGATAGAATGAGAGGGAAAGAGGAAATAAAGGTGGGAGAAAAGGGGGACAGTCGAGGGAAGGAAGGTCTTTTTGGAGAACCATTAGATAGATAAATGACCTGGCTGTAGAGGGTCCTTCATGTAGAGAGCCCAGGGTTCCCAGACTGCTTCAAAGCATTGAACAGTGTCCAACAGTTTAGCTGCTATTTGTTCCTGGGACATGATCCAAGATATCTTCCTTTTTGTCACTAATATTGAGACTGAGGGTTTTTTTTTTCCAGGCTTTTGCTATCATGATCTTGGTTCCCCAAAAAAACATAAAGAGAACAAGGGTCTGTGTATGTTTTGGAAGTTTGTTCACCCTATGGTTTAGGAATGCATATGTGGCTTCTTGAGGAACCAATACATCTGACGCTTTCCTCAAGATATGGAAGAATTTATTCCAATAACTCCTGATTAGGAATGAGCTTGGTGTCCGAGTCAAACACATGTTCGACTCGAACACTGGTTGTTCGCCCGTTCGGGGAAGCCAGAACTCTGTGGTCCATTCGCGCCAAATTCGTGTGGCGCTCACGGCCCACAATGCACTGCGCTATTCGCAGTGCATTGCTGGCTCTTGATTGGCCAAGCATGCACTGTGACCCCGCATGCTTGGCCAATCACATCGCCGGCAGCGAGGAGAGCCATAACTGACCACAGGCAGGATGCCTGTGGCCAATTATAGCTCAGAGGGTTTAGTACATGCCCCACACTATATAAGGCCGCCAGCGCAGTGGCCTTGTGTAGTGTGTTCCGGCATGCAGGGAAAGAGCTAGATAGGCAGGGACAGTGTGTTCTTTTCTCAGACATCTGCAGGAGTTAGTGGGTGTTGTGTGCCTCCAGCGCAGTATACACCTGTATCTACCCTTTATTGCTGTTGTTCTCTAATACAGGAATCTGCAGGAGTTAGTGGGTGTTGTGTGCCTCCAGCACAGTATACATCCGTATCTGCCCTTTATTGCTGGCGTTCTCTAATAAAGCCATCTGCAGGAGTTAGTGGATGTTGTGTAGGCAAGAGCGAATACCCAACGTTATGGGCCGTTCGCGCCAAATTCGTGTGGCGCTCATAGCCCACAATGCACTGCGCCATCGCAGTGCATTGCTGGCTCATGATTGGCCAAGCATGCACTCTGACCCCGCATGCTTGGCCAATCACAGAGTCGGCAGGGAGAAGAGCCATGATTGGCCACAGGCAGCATGCCTGTGGCCAATCATAGCTCAAGCTGTGTAGTACACGCCCCACACTATATAAGGCCACCAGCGCGGCGGCCTTGTGTAGTGTCTTGGCGTCTGTAGGAGTTAGTGGGTGTTCTCTGTGTACCTTCAACACAGTATACACCGTTCGTTATCAGCCGATTTAGCGTTCTTGCTCTTCTGTAATTGAGCTTTTAGCAATCTGCAGTAGTTTGTGGGTGTTGTCTGCGTGTCCTGACCGCAGTATACACCATTATATCTACCTATATAGCTGGCTCTATTGCTCTTCTGTAATAGAGCTTTCAGTCAGTTGTAGGAGATTTTGCGTGTTGTCTATGTGCCCTGACCACACTATACACCATTATATTCACCTATATAGCTAGCTATATTGCTCTTCTGTAATAGAGCTTTCAGTCAGCTGTAGGAGATTGTAGGTGTTGTCTGCGTGCCCTGACCGCACTATACACCATTATCCACCTATATCGCTTTTCTCTAATTGAGCCATCTGCCATCTGCAGGGGTTAGTTGGTGTTGAGTGCCTCCAGCACAGCACAGTATACACCAGTATCTACCCTTAAATTCCTGTTCTATAATAAAGGCATCTGCAGGAGTTAGTGGGTGTTGTGTGCCTCCAGCACAATATACACTACCCAATTGCTGGTTTTCCCATCTCCCTTCAGGCCATTACCATGTCTGGAAGGACAACAAGGAGAGGCAGACAGGCACAAGCCGATAAAAGAGGGCAAGCAGGCTTTGTGTCTAGAGACAACAGTGTTGGTCATGGACGCGGTGCATCGTCATCATCAGCACGTGGCCATGGGACATGCTTGTCCTTATTTTCGGCAGCTGGACGTGTTGAGCTGCATCATGGCGAAGACTTGGTAGAGTGGATGACCAAGCCCTCTTCATCCTCCTCATCCTCTCTCACCCAGGCTCAGGGTACTAGCAAAGCAGCTGCCAACGCATCGTCTTCCCTCATCTCAATGTCATCATTAGGGATGAGCCGAACACCCCCCGGTTCGGTTCGCACCAGAACTTTCGAACGGACCCCTATGGGTCCCTATGGGACTCGAACGTTCGAAATGGGGACATGGGTCAATGCAAAAAAAGGTTTTAAAAACGGCCGTTTTGGCGGGAGCACTGATTTTAATGACGATTAAAGTGGAAAAAAAAAGTGAAATATTCCTTTAAATATGGTGCCTGGGGGGTGTCTGTAGTATGCCTGTGAAGTGCCACGTGTTTCCCGTGTTTAGAACAGTCCCTGCACAAAATGACATTAAACGGAAATAACACCATTTAAAACTGCTTGCGGTTTTAATGTTATATCTGGTTCCTGCAATATGGTTGAAAATCATTGAGAAAAATGGCATGGGTAGCCCTCCCTGCCCATTACCAGCCTATTTGGGTCTTGTACGCATATTAAGGGGAACCCCGTACCCATATTAAAAAAAGGAAATGCGTGTGGCCCCCAGGCCCTATATACTCAGAACAGCAGTATACAGGCGGTGCAAACAAGACAGGGACTGTGTAGGTTTGTTGTGTTAAGTTGAATCTGTTTGTAATTTTCAACTGGTACATTTTTAAAGTGTAGCTCCAGTCAAAAAAATTATTTTTAAGCTTTTTGGAAAACATAGGGAAGGGTTATCACCCCTGTATAATTTGTTTTGCCGTCCGTCTTTTTTCATCTCACTTGCTGTTGTCTCCTTCCGTTTGCAAGTAGGAGATGTTTGTAAGTTGGATGTTTGAAAGTAGGGGCCTGCCCTATATGCTCTGCAGAAATGGCGGAACAAGGTGTTGGTTTTGCCACAACATTGTAAGCCCTGAAAGTGACTCTTGGTGGGCGCTGGAGCGCCCTGCTGTGAACGATTATATCAAGAATAGGGATGAGCCGAACACCCCCCGGTTCGGTTCGCACCAGAACTTTCGAACGGACCCCAAATTCGTACGAACTTTAGAACCCCATTGAAGTTTATGGGACTCGAACGATCAAAATTAAAAGTGCTAATTTTAACGGCTAATATGCAAGATACTGTCCTAAAAAGGGTTTGGGGACCTGGCTCCTGCCCCAGGGGACATGGGTCAATGCAAAAAAAAGTTTTAAAAACTGCCGTTTTGGTGGGAGCACTGATTTTAATGACGATTAAAGTGGAAAAAAAAAAGTGAAATATTGCTTTAAATATGGTGCCTGGGGGGTGTCTGTAGTATGCCTGTGAAGTGCCACGCGTTTCCCGTGTTTAGAACAGTCCCTGCACAAAATGACATTTAACGGAAATAAAGTCATTTAAAGCTGCTTGCGGTTTTAATGTTATATCTGGTTCCTGCAATATGGTTGAAAATCATTGAGAAAAATGGCATGGGTAGCCCTCCCTGCCCATTACCAGCCCCTTTGGGTCTTGTACGCATATTAAGGGGAACCCCGTACCCATATTAAAAAAAGGAAATGCGTGTGGCCCCCAGGCCCTATATACTCAGAACAGCAGTATACAGGCGGTGCAAACAAGACAGGGACTGTGTAGGTTTGTTGTGTTAAGTTGAATCTGTTTGTAATTTTCAACTGGTACATTTTTAAAGTGTAGCTCCAGTCAAAAAAACTATTTTTAAGCTTTTTGGAAAACATAGGGAAGGGTTATCACCCCTGTATAATTTGTTTTGTCGTCCATCTTTTTTCATCTCACTTGCTGCTGTCTGATGTTTGTAAGTTGGATGTTTGAAAGTAGGGGCCTGCCCTATATGCTCTGCAGAAATGGCGGAGCAAGGTGTTGGTTTTGCCACAACATTGTAAGCCCTCAAAGTGACTCTTGGTGGGCGCTGGAGCGCCCTGCTGTGAACGATTATATCAAGAATTGTAATTACATGCCATTGTTGAACAGTGGTATAAAAATTGACCTTTGGTGGTTGTGGTGCTGGTGCCACAACACTATAAGTCCTCACCGTTACTCTGGGTGGGCACAGGAAGGGGCCCTCCTGTGAAATATTATATCAAGAATTGTAATTACATGTCCCTGTTAAACAGGGGCAGAAAAATTGGGCCTTAGGCACTGGTGCCATCACACTGCAACCTCTGCCATATACTCTAGTTTTATTGCAGGAATTAGCCCTGCTGCAAAGCATTGCATCAAAAATTGTACTTAAACGCCCCTGTTAATCAGGGGCAGAAAAATTGGGCCTTAGGCACTGGTGCTGGTGCCACCACACTCCAACCTCTGCCATATACTCTAGTTTTATTGAAGGAATTAGCCCTGCTGCAAAGCATTGCATCAAAAATTGTACTTAAACGCCCCTGTTAAACAGGGGCAGAAAAATTGGGCCTTAGGCACTGGTGCTGGTGCCACCACACTCCAACCTCTGCCATATACTCTAGTTTTATTGCAGGAATTAGCCCTGCTGCAAAGCATTGCATCAAAAATTGTAATTAAACGCCCCTGTTAAACAGGGGCAGAAAAATTGGGCTGCTGGCATCACCCAGAACCAAAAATGTTCTTCCAACATATCAGCGGAGGAGGAAGAGGATAGACAATCAACATAACAGGACAGTCACTCAGCATCAGCATAGGCAGTCTTGAAGGGATGTTGTATTTCAAAAAAAATTATTCGGTTACATCAGCTTCAGGTGCTTGGTAGCTGTGGGTGATCCAAGACTGATTCATCTTGATGAAGGTCAGTCGATCAACTGATTCGGGGGACAGGCGCACCCTGTGATCGGTAACAAAGCCACCAGCAGCACTGAAGGTGCGTTCCGAAAGAACGCTGGATGCAGGACAGGCCAGTAGCTCAATTGCATACTGTGCAAGCTCTGGCCAGTGATCCATCCTCAAGACCCAGTAAGCCAGAGGATTTTCGGTGGGAAAGGTGTCCAAGTCTGACCTTGCCCCTAGGTATTCCTGCACCATGTAAATTAGACGCTAGCGATGGGTGCTGGAACCAATCATACCTTGGGGCTGCGGACTAAAAAATTGTCTGAAAGCATCAGTCAGGCGGCCACCTTCTCCACCGCTCCTTCTGACTGATGCCTCAGCAACACATTGTCCAGGACCAGGAGTTTGTGACCTCCCAGTCTCTGGGAACGCGTTGCACAGAGCTTTCTGCAAGGCCTCCCAGAGATGTCTCATCCTCTGCTCCCTCTGCGATGGCAAGATAAGGTCGGCAACCTTACCCTTGTACCGTGGATCAAGGAGAGTGGCCAGCCAGTAATGGTCCCTCTCCTTGATCCGAAGAATACGAGGATCCTTCCGCAGGCTTTGCAGGATCAGGGAGGCCATGCAGCGTAGGTTAGCTGAGGCATTCGGTCCGGAGTCCTCTGGGTCACTAAGGACAACATGATCCGCAGCTACCTCCTCCCAGCCACGTACAAGTCCATGGGTTTCTTGGGACTGTAAATCATCCCTACAAGACTGCTGCTGATGCTGAGTGCCAGCCTCCACCTCCATGCTGACACAATCATCCTCCTCATCCTCTTCCTGTGTGATGGGTGGCACAGCAGGAACACTGTCTGGATAAAGGGGGCCTTGAGAGGCAAGGAAGTCCTCATCTTCCTGCCTCTGTTCTGCCTCAAGTGCCCTGTCCATTATTCCACGCAGCGTATGCTCCAAGAGGTGGACAAGAGGTACAGTGTCACTGATGCATTCACTGTCACTGCTCGCCATCCTTGTGGCCTCCTCAAACGGTGACAGGACAGTGCATGCATCCCTGATCATGCCCCACTGGCGTGGTGAGAAAAAAACAAGCTCCCCTGACCCTGTCCTGGTGCCGTAGTCACACAGGAACTCATTGATGGCCCTCTGCTGCCTGTGCAGCCGCTGCAGCATGGCCAACCTTGAGTTCCACCTGGTGGGCATGTCACATACAGTATAAGGCTGTTCTTGGGCAGTGTCAACTCCTTTTGGAGCTCAGCCAGCCGAGCACAGGCATTAAATGATCGGCGGAAATGCACACAGACTTTCCTGGCCTGCTTCAGGACATCCTCTAAGCCCGGGTACCTGCCCAAGAACCGCTGCACCACCAGGTTAAGGACGTGAGCCACACAGGGCACATGGGTCAGTTGTCCCTGTCGGAGGGTGGAGAGGAGGTTGGTGCCATTGTCGCAAACCACCATTCCTGGCTTAAGCTGGCGTGGCGTCAACCACCTCTCGGCCTACCCCTGCAGAGCTGACAAAACATCTGCCCCAGTGTGGCTCCTGTCCCCCAAACAAACCAGTGCAAGCATGGCATGGCATTGTTTTGCCTGCATACTTGCGTAGCCCCTGGAATGCCTACGGAGCACCGCGGGTTCTGAGGACAGAGCACTGGAAGAGGCCATGGAGGAAGAAGAAGAGGAGGGGGTGGAGGAGAGAAATGTGTCACAACCAATAGTAGCATTTTGGAGGCGTGGTGGCGGAACAACCTCCAACACTACTGCACCTTGTCCTGCATCCTTCCCAGCTTCCAGAAGAGTGACCCAATGGGCAGTGAAAGACAGGTAATGTCCCTGTCCATGCCTGCTGGACCATGAGTCAGCAGTAATATGCACCTTACCGCTGACCGCCCTGTCCAGTGAGGCAAGGAAATTGCCTTCCACATGCCGGTAGAGAGCTGGAATCGCCTTCCGTGAGTAAAAGTGGCGTTTGGGGACCTGCCACTGAGGAACCACACATTGTACAAACTCACGGAAGGGGGCCAAGTCTACCAACTGAAAAGGCAGCAGTTGAAGCCGAAATTCACTGCAAACCGACCACCGGGCGAACCGTTCGGCCATCCCTAGTGATTGGACTGCTAGAAATCATGACACTGCCAGATACATAAAGGTGAGTACAATAACATACATAATCAGATCTGCATAGGATTATGTAACTAACTGAACAAAAAAAAAAAAAAAAAAGATACAAATATGTCCTATGAATCAATAAAGAAAATATTGCGATTCTGACGAATTACATCCGTTTCCGTTCAGCAAAATAATTAAAAGCTTCCAAAATAAATGACATTTTCTGCAGTGTAATACATGAATAGACCCCGCCCCTTCTCCTCAGGTCTCCAATCGGGTCCGCTCAGTTTTACACAGGAAGGAGAGATGTAGGGGGTAGGGATGGCCGAACGGTTCGCCCGGTGGTCGTTTCGCGGCGAATTTCGGCTGTTCGTGGTCCGCCCAATCGGCGGACTATTGCCGCCGTTCGTCCGGCGGACTTCCGTGTTTACTGTGTAAAAGAACTTTGACCTATGATGACACATCCATCATGGGGTACAGGACAGCCAATTGAGACATTACAGCACATGGACACTTGGACATTCCCCCTAATTTATAAATAGACCCGATCCGGTGGCCATTTTACATTCTTTCGTATGTCACTATAGGGAGAGGTTGCTGTGTGGAGCAGGGAGAGACTGCAGTGACCCAAATCGCTAGCTATTAGGTCCACAAAAGTTATTTTCAGGACTGGTATGGTATAGGTGTTAGGTGTAGTTCAGGATATAGGTTTGAGGCACTGCTGTGCTAGTGATTGTTGCAGCAGCCTGTCTTTTGTCAGTGTAGAGAGAGGGACAGGACGCTGTGTGCAGCAGGGACAGTCAGTTTAATCATTAGCTGTTACTATTAGGTCCACAAAAAGTGGTGGTGGTGTTGTTGGTGGTAGTGTCTTTGGGGGTGCACATTTGAGGAGATCACCAAACTGGTCAGTCGCAGTCATGGCACCATCAGTGACATGGTACCTTATGCCTTCTTTATGTAGCGTGCATTGCGTCGTGTCATTGATCAAGCTGTGGAGGAGCAAGAGCGGGAAGATGAGGAAGTCGCAATGCTGGGTGAATTCCCAGGGGGGGGCTACTCTATCTGAGACAAGTGAACAACAGGAGTCTGAAGAGGAGTCAGAGGAGTGTGGTGTCGGGGCGGATGAGGAGGAGCAAGAAGAGCATGCTTTAAACCTTTCTGGGATCCCTGTTGTTGTGCGTGGATGGGGAGAGGAGAATGAAGAGGACGACATTATCCTGGATGATGAGCAGAAGCCAGGCCACATTACCGCTTCCAGTTTAGTGCAAATGGGGGCCTTTATGCTCCAGTGTTTTAACAGGGACCCCCGTATAAAAAGCATAAGGGTCAAGGACCAGTACTGGGTGGCAATGTACTTAGACCCCCGGTACAAACACAAAATGGCGGAAATGTTACCGCCAGTGTAGAGAGAGGGACAGGATGCTGTGTGCAGCAGGGACAGTCAGTTTAATCATTAGCTGTTACTATTAGGTCCACAAAAAGTGGTGGTGGTGGTGGTGTTGTTGGTGGTAGTGTCTTTGGGGTGCACATTTGAGGAGATCACCAAACTGGTCAGTCGCAGTCATGGCGCCATCAGTGACATGGTACCTTATGCCTTCTTTATGGAGCGTGCATTGCGTCGTGTCATTGATCAAGCTGTGGAGGAGCAAGAGCGGGAAGATGAGGAAGTCACAATGCTGGGTGAATTCCCAGGGGGGGCTACTCTATCTGAGACAAGTGAACAACAGGAGTCTGAAGAGGAGTCAGAGGAGTGTGGTGTCGGGGCGGATGAGGAGGAGCAAGAAGAGCATGCTTTAAACCTTTCTGGGATCCCTGTTGTTGTGCGTGGATGGGGAGAGGAGAATGAAGAGGACGACATTATCCTGGATGATGAGCAGAAGCCAGGCCACATTACCGCTTCCAGTTTAGTGCAAATGGGGGCCTTTATGCTCCAGTGTTTTAACAGGGACCCCCGTATAAAAAGCATAAGGGTCAAGGACCAGTACTGGGTGGCAATGTACTTAGACCCCCGGTACAAACACAAAATGGCGGAAATGTTACCGCCGTCACAGAGGGCTGGCAGAATGGAGCACTTCCAGGCCTTGCTTCGAGAAATGCTGCATTCTGCTTTTGCGTGCGCTGGCAGAGGAGCAATTCCCATTCCCAGAGAAGAAGTTGCGGGTACCAATCCAACAGCACCTGCAAGAAGAGGCCGGTTTGAAGATGTGTTGGCGACTTCTGAAATGAGGTCATTCTTTCAGCCGACCCATCGACAGGTGTCATCCGGATCCAGCATCAGGGAACGCCTAGACCGTCAGGTGTCCGACTACATCGGGTTAACGGCCGATGTGGAGGCTCTGAGGAGTGATGAACCCCTGGACTACTGGGTGGGCAGGCTTGACCTCTGGCCAGAGCTTGCTCAATTTGCAATCGAACTGTTGGCTTGCCCCTCGTCCAGTGTCCACTGTCCGAAAGGACGTTCAGCGCAGCAGGGGGGATCGTGACCGATAAGCGTACTCGCCTAGCTCACGACAGTGTTAACTACCTCACATTTCTAAAAATGAATGAGGCATGGATCTCGGAGGAATTCAACACATGTGACCAGTAGACCATATATATGTCTATAAACGATTTTTTTAATCGAGCACACAGACCTTCTTTCTTCATTTGGTTCACTTCCTTGTACAAAAAAAAGCACACCGGGGAGTGCGCATGCGCGGAGGAACCGAGACTGCCGCTTAGCCTCGGTGCTCCACGCCACCCCAGACCCACGGCGTTCACTGCGCCTGATCCAGCCGCTACCGCTCAGCGACGGACCGTCCATCACCTCCCTGAAGCTGCGGAGACCCCCCTGCATGCGCCGATCGGGTGCCAGACGCAATTTGGGGCCTGAATTCGCCAACTCCACCTGGGCTGGTTGGACCAAGATGGCCGCCGCGGAAGCAGCGTCTTCACAGCCACAGGCCTCGGCCTCCAAATCAACGCCGGAACACAGGCAAGTCCTGGCCCCTGCACAACTAACCTTCACCCCAGGCATACAGTGGTTTGCCCAGCAGCCATATACCCAGGGCCGGATTAACATAGGGGCTGAAGGAGCTGCAGCTCCAGGCCCCTGTCTTAAAATCGGCCCGCACAGCCTGCAGCATAAGCCCGATTTTCTTCTGTCCATAAACTTCTATGGGACAGGAGAACTGTGTGTAAATGTAGGGGTGTCTGGCTGCATCTGTGTTTGCTCACTGTGATTATTACAATGTCACAGTGCACAGTTCCCCCCCTACACAAATGGGAGAGGCTGAGTTGGCTCTGCCTTTCCCCTCCCCTCTCCCTCTGTGAAGTCTGTGCAGTGAAGGAGCCGTGTGGGTGGGAAATTATGAACAGAACGCCGGCAGATAGAAGGTGAACAGGATATCTGTGAGTGATCAGCCTCCAGGGACCATCCAAATGTGAGCTCAGTGACTGGACTCTTATATCCCTTACCCTTGTTTTTTAATTTTTTTCTCCAGCAGTAGCTGTTATAACTGCAGCCAAAGTGTTTAGAATTGTGTCATCAGCCTGTGGTAGTGCTTGGCCCCTTGTGCTTTTAGGTGGTTCGCACTGATTTTCTGTGTTTTGGGACATTGCTAGTGTATCCACAGTTTTCCTGCGTTTTACCCACAGTCCTATAGATTTCTATTAGGCTGTTTGTTTTTTCTGCATTTTCTGAAAGCGCACCAAAATTCCTGCATGCTGCATCTTTGGCGCTTTGTCAGAAAATGCAGAAAAAACCTGCAATCTGATATAAATCAATAGGACTGCAGATAAAACTGCAGATACATAAGCAGTGCAACCGACTGCAGCACACCAGTGTGACCCCAAAGGCTTGCACACACAACCCCCCTTTACGACATGGTCTGATCAATACTCCTGGCATACATACACACAGCCATACCATCCCAGCTCAGGAGGGGTGGGGGCTCCAGGGATTTGACTATGCAGGCCCTCTCTATTCTATCCATCCGGGCAGAGTCCTGGAGGGAGTGGCAGGCTGCTGGTGGCAAGTGGCACACTGTATATGGTGACAGGCTGTGGGTGGCGAGTGGCACACTGTATCTGGTGGCTTGATGCTGATGGCAAGTGGCACACCATATCTGGTGGCTTGCTGCTGATGGCAAGTGGCACACTGTATCTGGTGACAGGCTGCTTGTGGCAAGTGGCACACTGTATTTGGTGGCATGCTGCTTGTGTCAACTGGCACACTGTATCTGATGGCAAGTGGCACACTATATCTGGTGGCAAGTGGCACACCGTATCTGGTGGCATGCTGCCGGTGGCAAGTGGCACGCTGTATCTGGTGGCAAGTGGCACACTATATCTGGTGGCATGCTGCTGGTGGTAAGTGGCAACTGTATCTGGTGACATGCTGCTGGTGGCAAGTGGCACACTGTATCTGGTGACATGCTGCTGGTGGCAAGTGGCACACTGTATCTGGTGACATGCTTTTGGTGGCAAGTGGCACACTGTATCTGGTGACATGCTGTTGGTGGCAAGTGGCACAATGTATCTGGTGGCAAGTGACACACTATCTGGCATGCCGCTTGTGGCAAGTGGCACACTGTATCTGGCATGCTGCTTGTGGCAAGTGGCACACTGTATCTGGTGGCAGATTGATGTTGGCAAGTGGTACACCATATCTGGTGGCATGCTGCTGATGGCAAGTGGCACACCGTATCTGGCGGCAAGTGGCACACCGTATCTGGTGGCAGGCTGCTGGCGGCAAGTGGCACACTGTATCTGGTGGCAGGCTGCTGGTGGCAAGTGGCACACTGTATCTGGTGGCATCCTGCTGGTTGCAAGTGGTACACTGTATCTGAGGGCAGGCTGCTGGCGGCAAGTGGCCCACTGTATCTGGTGGTAGGCTGCTGGTGGCAAGTGGCCCACTGTATCTGGTGGCAGGCTGCTGGTTGCACGTGGCACACTGTATATGGTGGAAGGCTACTGGTGGCAAGCAGCACACTGTATCTGGTGGCAGGCTGCGGGTGGCAAGTGGCACTGTATCAGGTGGCTGGCTGCTGGTGGCAAGTGGCACACTGTATCTGGCAGGCTGCTGGTGGCAAGTGGCACACTGTATCTGGTGGCAAGTGGCACACTGTATCTGGTGGCATGCTTCTTGTGGCAAGTGGCACACTGTATCTGGTGACATGCTGCTTGTGGCAAGTGGCACACTGTATCTGGTAGCAAGTGGCACACTGTATCTGGCATGCTGCTTGTGGCAAGTGGCACACTGTATCTGGTGACAGGCTGCTGGTGGCAAGTGGCACACTGTATCTGGTGGCTGGCTGCTGGTGGCAAGTGGCACACTGTATCTGGTGGCAAGTGGCACACTGTATCTGGTGGTAGGCTGCGGGTGGCATCTGGCATGCTGCATCTGGCGGCAGGCAATGGTGGCAAGTGACACGCTGCATCTGGTGGGAAGTGACAAGCTCAGGTTCCCACTGATTCTGCATCATGGTGAGCTATTTCACTATATATTAAAAATGTAGTAATAGAAATAATGGCATTTGATCATCCTGACGCCATATCAAGCATAGTGTCAGGATGATTTTAAGTGCTAACACCAGCCATTTGCCCGAAAAATCACCCCCGCCACCTATTTTCCCATCAACCCCGAGACTGCATCCCCCTCTCATCTATTTTTGTAAAGGGGGGTTGTCCCTGAATGGCAGCTTGGAAATGTGGTCGCCCTATGTTGCTGTTGTTGAAGCAGCACGGCTGATATTACTGGTGAGAGTATATTCAATTTGTTTTAGCAAAACATTTTTGCATTTTCATTTTGTTTCCGCAAAAAGGCCCACCAAAATCCTCAGCACCAGGCCCATGATGCTCTTAATCTGGCCCTGCATATACCCCCTCCCCGGCCTCCACGGAATCCCTCCTCAGCCACACTATGAGAGACCAGGCCTACTCTCAGTCTGGCCCTCATGACAGTTTTCACACTGGATCCTCTCCTCAGGGAGGGCTAGGCCCAGACCATTCTATTAATGCCGCAGACTTGTACCTAAAGCTATCGACTCTCCTAGAGACAGGTCTGGCTTCCACAGCTGCCAAAATCACTGGAGAAATCAAAGCTGATCTCCAGAATATAGGCTCCAGGATGGATGCCATTGAAAGTCACTTAGAACAGACAACAGCAGTATCTCACCAAAATACTGGCCTCATTCACACCCTCCATGAACAACTGGATGTGGCTCTCTCCCGCATAGGTGACCTTGAAAATAGGTCCTGCAGATACAACTTTAGGATCAGAGGCCTGCCCGAATCGATCCTAGATGTGGAGCCTGCTACTCAGGACCTCATGAAGTCTCTGATTCCCAACATTCCAGCTTCCCGCCTGGAACTGGACAGGGCCCACCGGGCACTAGGTCCCCCCAGGAAAGACGGTTCTCCTAGGGACGTTATTGTAAAGCCCCACTTCTACGCAGTCAAGTTCTACGCAGTCAAGGAAGCCGTCATGAAGCAGGCGCGATCGATGCCACAAGTCCTCTGTCAGGGCCACCCCGTACAGATATTTGCGGATCTATCACCTTCTACTATACAACGCAGGAGGTCTCTGAAACCGTTATTGATTGCTCTGACCCAGAAGGAGATGAAATACAAATGGGCCTTCCCCTTTGCAATAAAATTCTCCTACCATGGTCAAAACCAGGCTTTTTCCAGCTTTACAGCAGGCGAAAAGCTACTCCTCCATTTGAAAATTATTTCTCAGGAGGCGGAAATGGACACATCCACTGCTTCAACGGGTCAACACAAGCGACCCCCTCCGAACAGCCCGCTAGACCCTCTCTGGAACAAGCCCAAGTGCCCAAGTCTCATAGATCTTCGCACAAAGGCCCGCCGTGAGATCAAGAAGGGAGCTTGTCAGGACTCTCGTAGTGAACGATGCCCCCGCATCGACATCTCCCACTCCTATGGATATTTCCAGTGTGACATTTCCCCCCTTTCCCTTTTTTTTTTTTTTTTCTGGCTATTTCTGCCTCGGTCACGGATTCTCGTGAAACTTTCCAAAGATGACAGACTGTTGTTCCCGTTGTTAGAGTTTGAAGTTTGATGTTTGATGACTGATTCTAATTCGTTAGACGCTTTTCTTCTTTTTCCAAAGGACCCCACAGGGTCAAAGGAACACTTTGATCATTTGGTAGTCGAGGGGGATAACCCCGTCCTCTACCATGGTTGAAACAGCAGGGGTCTCTCTGTATCTTGTATTATTCTTGTCAGATCCCCCCTCTCTCCTGGGGTCTTGGGAGGGAGATTGAGGGGATTAAAACAAGGTTCAGGTCCCTTATTACTCAGGCAGCTCCATGAGCCTTAACGTTGGTATCAACAATGTGCCCTGGTCTGGGGCGGTCCCCATGCGCCTCCTCCTACCCCATGCACATCGGCTGGTCTTCGTGGGTTAGGACCTCCAGAGTATTTTTCCTGGAGCATTTCCTAGTCATGTACAATCTCACGTCTGTCCGTGAGATGTTCTCAAGGACCCCCTCTCTGTCCTGGGGTTCGTTTTCCCTTTGGCAGGGAGGTCCTCCTGTCTCCCCCTTTTTTCTTTTCTTTCTTCTTTCTTTGCTTTTCTGTCCGGAGCATCGCCTAACCATGTCTTCTCTTGCAGAGGTTCTCCTGAGGGGGCCCATCCATCCTTTCGGAAACACCAAGTACAGCGATGACTACGGCCCGGTAGTCAAGGGTCTCCGAAAGACACCACAGGTAGGGGACGATATTGTTTGCGGTCTGCTTCTCCGCTGGAACCATGGCTGATCACATGCTGAAAACCATAACCGTAGCCACGCATTATGTGCAGGGCCTCAATTCTCCCCTTAAACGACAACGTAGAGAATTGTTTAACACGTATAAATCCTCCAAACTGGACGTAGTATTCCTGCAGGAGACCCACTTCCTGAGTCGGTACAGTCCCAAGTTTCTCCATTCACATTTTCCCAATTTTTATCTAGCTAATGCTGCTAACAAATCCAAAGGAGTAGCTATTCTGCTCTCTAAATTCTGTAAATTTTCCTGTCTAGCCGAAATAAAAGACCCAGAAGGTAGGTTCATCCTAGTCAAGGGAATGATTGATGGCCATCTATATTCGTTAGTTTCTTACTACACCCCCAATAAAGGGCAAATTCCCTTTTTTAAACAGCTTTTCCAGGCCCTGAATCCTAAGCTAGAAGGTACGGTCATCCTCGGGGGTGACTCCAATACAGCCTTTGATCAGGGTCTGGATAAAACTAAACTCCCGTCGGCTCAACTTACACAGCCCACTAAGGAGAGCCTGAAATTAGCAAAATGTATCCACGCCCAGGGTATGTCCGATGTGTGGAGAGAAATGAACCCGACGAAACGTGACTACACTCACTTTTCGCACCCCCAAAATGCCTACTCACGTATTGATCACCTATTGATACCTAGCCAGTCCATCCATCTGGTGGTAAGTTCTTGCATTAGGGATACGGTCTTGTCTGATCATTCCATAGTGCTCATGTCCATCCAGATTACGTGGCCCAGGCCAGGCCAGAGGCATTGGAGACTCAACGAATCTATCTTGTCTGATCCGTCCAGAGTTTCTCAGCTAAACCAAGCCCTGAAAGAATACTTCCTTTTCAATAATGTTGAGGAGATATCAGCGGAAACCCTTTGGGCAGCCCACAAGCCCTTTATCAGAGGTGAAATAATTCGTATCTCAGCTCAGATAAAAAGAGAACAGGAGATCGACTTAGAGAAGCTGTAAGGACGGTTTGCACGAATGAAAGCCGTTCACAAATTGAATCCCTCCCCCAATACGGTTGCACTACTGGATAACGCTAGGCTTGAACTTAATTTAGCCCTAACGGCCAAAGCGGATAAACAAATTAGATGGAGTAAAAATAAATTTTACACTCATGGCGACAGGCTGGGTTCCATGCTGGCCTCTAAACTCACCCCCCGCATTTGGTCCTACGTGATGCCCAAAATTAACATCCCGGGACAGGGTGCTACTTCCACTCCTTCTAAGATCATGGACGCCTTTCAGTCGTTTTACACAAATCTTTACAGCTCTCACACATCTGGGAGGGAATTTTTGGATGATCTCCCCATTCCGGTTCTCTCCGCAACCCACAGAGCAGAACTAGAAGCCCCTTTCACTGAGGAGGAAGTTTTGGGTGTAATCAAAGATTTAAAAACAGGTTCAGTTCCGGGCCCCGACGGGCTTTCAAACCCGTACTATAAGGCATTTTCTGATACCCTCGCACTCCCTCTTACAAAGTTCTTAAACTCTAAAACTAAGGGAAGCCCTCTCGACCCCCAACTTAATAAAGCGTATATTACTGTAATTCCCAAGCCAGACAAAAATTCGGAAGAGGTAGGCAACTATCGCCCCATCTCATTTCGCCATAACCCAAACATACAAGGGGTCTCCTGTGGTCCACACACACACAAATGCGGCCTCTTCGCCGATGACATCCTCCTGTTTGTCACCTCACCCATCAATTCTCTACCGAACATATGCAAGACCCTGGACGATTTCGCTCAAATCTCGGGACTAAAAGTAAATTATGCCAAATCCCAAGCACTTAACATTTCCCTTCCGGCAGACGCGGTCACCCTCCTGAAACAATCGTTCAAATTCGCCTGGAATGATACATCAATTAGATATTTGGGCATCAATCTGACCCCTAGGATCGAATCTCTTTACGCAACCAATTATCCCTCCATGTATAGGAAGCTAGAAACTGACATGACCTCCTGGTCTCGGAGTAATCTTTCTTGGTTAGGGCGGGTTAACTCAATAAAAATGACCCTGCTCCCTAGGCTCTTATACCTCTTCAGAGCATTACCCACTCCAATACGGTACGACCATTTGAAATCTTTCCAGAGTAGGGTGCTGAAATTGACTTGGGGTAACGTAGGTTACAGAATACCACAAAGGATGCTATACCTCAATAGAAGACGAGGAGGCCTGGGGCTTCCCCACCTTTACAAATACTACCAGGCAGCCAGGTTAGCACAACTATCAATTCTTTATTCCAAGTATGAAAAACCTGATTGGGTAAACATAGACATACACTCGATTTCCTATTATGGTCCCATCCGAAAGAGCGGCCCCCGATCTTAGCCCCTACCCTTTCCCACTCTTTCGCTCTTTGGGATAAACTACGATCCTCACCGGAATTGGTCTCGGAGTGTAGACCCTTATCCCACCTCTTTAACAATCCAAAATTTTACCCGGGTTCGAGATATCAGCTTTCAAATGGTGGTTGGAGAAGGGTCTGTACCGAATTGGACACTTCTTTACTGCTGCTGGCCCCCCTCACTCTTAAGTATTGTATCAAAAAATTAGACATGCCCGACTCGGAGCGGTTCCGGTTTCAACAAATTACACACTTCCTTAAATCCCTTTGGAGGGATACATCCCTCCCCCCGAAATTCACGGAATATGAGTTGTGGTGTGGACAAGCCGTGGTCCAGCGGGGGGGCATTTCTGTGATCTACTCGTCCCTTGCCTCCGGAACACCCAAAGAGGCATATATGTGTGCCTGGGAATCTGACCTTCAATTCCAGTGGGACCTTGATAAATGGCAGTCAGCCTCCTTTAA
Organism: Lithobates pipiens; assembly: GCA_037367395.1. NCBI lineage: Eukaryota > Metazoa > Chordata > Amphibia > Anura > Ranidae > Lithobates > Lithobates pipiens. The sequence continues at coordinate 1,022,709 of JAZDVW010000120.1, forward strand.
ATCTTTCAGAGGCATTCTGAATACTACCTTAACTGAAGCCAGCCTGAAGGTAATCTCAAGGTGGTACTACACCCCCTCTAGACTAGCCGTAATCTATCTACCCACAGGCTGACCCCCTCTGTTTTAGGGGCTGTAAACACGTAGGAACAATGGTTCACATCTGGTAGGAATGCCCGAGAATCCGTTCCTTCTGGAAACATATTTTCAATTTAATAGACAAGCTGGTGGAAGGTCAGATTCCCAGAACTCCAATGGTGGCCCTTTTGAACGATCAAATCCCATTAGTAACCAAACCCCTCAGGAGATTGATTCACTTCATTCTACTAGGAGCCAAGCTCACTATAGCCAGAGCTTGGAAACAACAGACAGTCTCCTTCTCTGCAGCCAAAAGGAAAATATCATGGATAATGGCTCAGGAAAAACTCTGGAGCATACTTCTAAACACAACTGATAAGTTTGACAAGACCTGGGAACCCTGGGCCCAACTGATGGGGCTCTCCTCAGGGTCTCTCTCACGGCCAGGTTAATGTATTCCTGGAGTATTGGGCGTTGCTCTTCTCACCCTTCTTTTTCTGCTCACTCTGAGCCTTCCTTTCTTTTCTTTCCCTCTCTCTCTTCCTTTACACCATCCAAGTTACTTTAGCCTAGAGGTTTATGGCTATACGTTTAAGTTATGCCGTTTTGGTTTGTTTTATGATTAGTATTGTGCCACGCAAGTGGCTTTAGATTTATTGCACTAGTATGATTTTCCCTGAGGGCGGATGGAGTTTTTGGTATAGGGTGTGGTATGTCGACCCGGCACAGCGTGCTCCCATTTGGGGTGTCGGGATGGGCATATCACATTCTACCGCTGTCCCAGCCCTCAGGAGACTTGCCGAATGTCACATCCTCACCAACTTGCGGCGGTTCTGGCCAATGAGGCTCTACCTACGTATTCTTCTAAGATTTTGAAAACCTCCCGGTACTTGCTATGGATTCTATACGCAACATGTATATGTACTGTATGTGTAATATCTTTTCTTTTTTCTTGTGATAATAAAATTCTTTGACATAAAAAGCACACCGTACTATATGCCTGTACCCTCCTGTTTAAAGAGGTTGAGCGGCGTCATATTTTTGGGGCCCAGCAGCAAGTGGCTGGTATCAGTGCTGCTGTTAGTGCTCTCTATCTCGGTGCTGGTGTCAGTGCACTGTATCATGGAGCAGGTGTCAGTGCTGTATATCACGGTGCTGGTGTCAGTGCTTTATGTCACGCTGCTGATGTCAGTGCTCTCTATCAAGGTCCTGGTGTCAGATCACTCTATCACGGTGCAGGTGTCAGTGCTCTATATCACGGTGCTGATGTCAGTGTTTTATGTCACGGTGCTGATGTCAGTGCTCTCTATCACGGTGCTGGTGTCAGATCACTCTATCACGGTGCAGGTGTCAGTACTCTATATCACGGTGCTGATGATCATCTCCTGCACCCTCTTCTTTGCCTACCCTGACCTTCCCTCGCCTCCATTGTCTCATGAGTTCTGAATTGTCAGAATTTCACATATAAAAAAAGAATGCTTTTAGTTGTCGATCCCAGATTCACCTCATACATGTGTTATGTCATTGGCCATGTGGTGGGACTATGTGTGCACAGCTAGCAATTATTTTGTGGCTGCAAATATGACCTGTAGGTTTGTAAAGTTCGCCATCCCTGTGCTGTGCTGACTTCCTCCTGGGGCTGCTTATTATGAGGGGCTCCCACCATCCCTGTGCTATGCTGACTTCCTCCTGGGGCTGCTTATTATGAGGGGCTCCCACCATCCCTGTGCTATGCTGACATCCTCCTGGGGCTGCTTATTATGAGGGGCTCCCACCATCCCTGTGCTGTGCTGACTTCCTCCTGGGGCTGTACCTCTGCTGTGCATATTATGAGGGGCTCCCACCATCCCTGTGCTATGCTCATTATGAGGGGCTCCCACCATCCCTGTGCTATGCTGACTTCCTCCTGGGGCTGCTTATTATGAGGGGCTCCCACCATCCCTGTGCTGTGCTGACTTCCTCCTGGGGCTGTACCTCTGTTGTGCATATTATGAGGGGCTCCCACCATCCCTGTGCTATGCTCATTATGAGGGGCTCCCACCATCCCTGTGCTATGCTGACTTCCTCCTGGGGCTGCTTATTATGAGGGGCTCCCACCATCCCTGTGCTGTGCTGACTTCCTCCTGGGGCTGCTTACGGTGCAGGTGTCAGTGCTGTATATCACGGTGCTGGTGTCAGTGCTTTATGTCACGCTGCTGATGTCAGTGCTCTCTATCACGGTGCTGGTGTCAGATCACTCTATCACGGTGCAGGTGTCAGTGCTCTATATCACGGTGCTGGTGATCATCTCCTGCACCCTCTTCTTTGCCTACCCTGGCCTTCCCTCGCCTCCATTGCCTCATGAGTCCTGAATTGTCAGAATTTCACATATAAAAAAAGAATGCTTGGGGAGGCGCATGCGCGGAGTCTCCAATATGGACGCTTGAGCCGGAGCTCCGCCGAACCCAGCGCCACCGACACTTACTGCGCACCGCAGACAGCGAGCCCGAGGAAGACAACGAGCGATCCGCCATCCCCTCACCCCGGGGAAGCTCTCCGCATGCCCAAAAAACAGGTCCGCAGAGACCTGGTCCCGCAATTCGACGGATCTCCGCCGACTGGGTGTACCAAGATGGCCGCCGCGGCCCTGAAGCACGCTGCAGGGAGAGAAGCACTCCCAGAAGTAAGGCAAGTGATTGCTCCGGCCTCCCTCAATTACACCCCATCTCACCAAAGTGGAGCAATGCATCCACCCACCCCATCACCAGCCTCCACAGAATCACTGCTGGGCAGAAATTTTGGGGACTCACCGTATTCCCCAGCGGGCCCTATCCTCGATCCGCCTCCAGGGGGATCCTCTCCTTTCCCTCAGTCTGACTCTGGCTCACACACGGATGACCTTCTCCATAAAATGTCAGCCCTTCTGGAAAGGGGCTTAGCATCCACAGCCGCGAAAATAACAGGAGACATTAAGACAGACTTTCAAAACCTGGGAGCAGGGGCGTACCAATATGGGGGCGGGGGGTGCGGTCCGCCCCGGGTGCCACACTTTGGGGGGGTGTCAGTGGCCAAGTGACTTTGATATGGGGGTGCATTCCGCACACAAGTTGGGGTGACACCGTCAGATCATCTCAAGGGCATCCCTGCTGTCTCTGGTTGCTCATTTTCACTTTAGTTTTTTTTAGAACACCCCCGTGCCATGACCACAATGGACTGTTCCAGACTGTTCAGTAAGTGACTGTATTCCCTCCTGCTAGCTCCGCCTTCACCCACCACTGCTGCTGCCTGTGTGTGTCTGTCTCATCTCTCTCCGCTGGGGTGGCTGCTTCCACACAATGAATAGGAGTCCTCCCTAGCCGACTGAGAGCCCGAGGTGGTGAGCAGGGGGGATTGATGTAAGAAGAGGCTGCAGCCTGCAGAATTGTGTCTACTCCTGTGCTGGTCTAAGGGGGGGGGGTCAGTGACTGTGATTGCTATATCCACCACTCCCTCTCACTGCCATGTGTATTGTGTAGCTTTCTGACCTGATTGGGGGGGGGGGGGGGGTTTGATGTAAGAAGGGGCTGGAGGAGTGTGTCTACCCCTGCCATGTGCTGGACTGGGGGGGGGGGTCAGGGTGATTGCTGTGTCCCCCTCCCCCTGCCATGTGTATAGTGTAGCTGATGGGGGGGTTGATGTAAGAAGAGGCTGTAGTATTGTGTCTACCCCTGTGCTGGTCTGAGGGGGGGGGGAGTCAGGGTGACTGCTGTGTCCATCACCCCCTCCCATGTGTATAGTGTAGCTGACCTGATGGGGGAGGGGGGATTTCAGAATGCAGATATGTGCTATATACAGGGCGCAGAATGCAGATATGTCCTATATACAGGGTGCAGAATGCAGATATGTCCTATATACAGAGTGCAGAATGCAGATATGTCCTATATACAGGGTGCAGATATGTCCTATATACAGGGTGCAGAATGCAGATATGTCCTATATACAGGGTGCAGAATGCAGATATGTCCTATATACAGGGTGCAGAATGCAGATATGTCCTATATACAGGGTGCAGAATGCAGATATGTCCTATATACAGGGTGCAGAATGCAGATATGTCCTATATACAGGGTGCAGAATGCAGATATGTCCTATATACAGGGTGCAGAATGCAGATATGTCCTATATACAGGGTGCAGAATGCAGATATGTCCTATATACAGGGTGCAGAATGCAGATATGTCCGATATACACGGTGCAGAATCCAGATATGTCCTATATACAGGGTGCAGAATCCAGGCGTGTGCTGTATACAATAAATATTCTTGAGAAAATGGAAAATAAATCGTGGGTGTTTTTTTCATTTTAAATGGGGGGGGGGGGTGCCAGATGTAGGATCCGCCCCGGGTGCCAAATGCTCTAGGTACGCCCCTGCCTGGGAGCCAGGATGGAAGCGATAGAACAAAAATTGGACATGACAGTGTCAGCAACCAACCAGAACTCAGAACATATCCAGACTTTACAAGACAGACTGGACACCGCCATACTTAGAATCGACGAACTGGAAAACAGATCCAGAAGATACAACTTCCGAATCAGAGGAATACCAGAATCCATAGCTGATGTGGCGCAAGCTACCCAGGAAGTCATCAAATCCCTGATCCCGGACATATCGCAACACCGCCTGGAGCTGGATAGGGTCCACAGAACCCTCGGACCTCCACGTAAGGATGGGTCCCCCCGGGACATTATAGCCAAGCCACACTTTTACCAGGTGAAAGAAGAAATTATGAAACAGTCCAGAGCGGCTAAACATCTGTCTTATCACGGCCATTCAATCCAAATATTCGCCGATCTGTCCCCCTCTACAATCCAGAGAAGAAGAGCCTTGAAACCTCTTCTATTGGTGCTCACCCAAAAGGAAATCAAATATTGGTGGACATTCCCCTTTGCTGTCAAATTCCAACATATGGGCAAGACCCATTTTTTCACCACTTTCCAAGATGGAGAAAAGATTCTTCTATCCCTGAAGCTCATCTCAACGGAAGCTGACATGGACACCTCAAACCCGAACTACAATCCAGCTAAACGCCCGCCCCCTGCTAGCCCAATTACCCCCCTGTGGAATAAGCAGCAGTCAAAAAGATCCAAGGAACATACTCAGACCTGAGGCTGGTCTTTTCCTAAGTTTTTCATTTTCCCTAACCCTATTCTCACTCCACGCCGGAGTGCCACGGGGAAACCTCCCCCCACCATTTGAGAGCTTCGGCTCTTTGAACTTCCTGTGGCTGATCTTCCACTTACTGCGGGCCCTTTCTGTTTTCCCATCTTTAACTGACTGGTTCTCATGATGGCCCCCTCATACTATTAACCAGACAATACTGCTCGGTTTTCACTAGGCCTGCATTTCATACGGAGTTTTGTTCTCATCGGATGACACAGAACATTCCTACATACTGGAACCTCCTCAAGAGAGACATTTGTACTTCCTTTTATAACTGATGTTGGTTCTCTCTCATACCTTAAGCTCTCTGCATCCCCCTCCCACCCTCTTCTCCTTCCTCCCAATACCCCCTTCCACTTTTTCCTTGCCTCCACCCCATTCCTTCCCCCCCCTCACTTCTCCCCCCCTTCCCCCCCTTTTTTTCTCTTCCTTATTTCTTCCTAGAGCAGGAAATCTTCCTTAAACCTCGCCAGGTTGATATTGTTTTGATCCAGGTTCAATATTAGGGCCCGCTGCGGGGTATTACCCCGTTTACAGTTCTTCCTTTCATTCATGATTGTTCAAAGGTTTAATTTGATGTCTAAGATTTTGGTTAATATTCCTACATACAATGTTAGACTCTATGATACAAATCATCTAAGTATTTCATGCTATTGGTGCTTACTTTACAACTATTACTTTCACTTCAAAGTGTTGGGCGCTGGATTCGATCTTTGTGCCCTCCCCTATCCCACAGACCCCCTATGATTTGTGGGCTAGGGTGCCTGCCTTTAGTTATGCAGGCGTTTTTGGTTGGGGTCTCCTCCGGGGGATGTTTGGGTCCCCAGGGGCTGACCTTGATTCACCAGAGGGGGTATCCTCTGGATTTTTCACCTTCTTCTATCTTCTACCTTCTTCTTTCCTCCTACTCTGATTCTTCATCTCTGTTTTCTGCTCAACTTTCAATATTCTCAGTGGTCATTCAATTTTTTCTTTCCCTACAGACTCGCATAGTCGCCTCTCCTAGTGCTATGATCGCACTTTATGGTTTACAATTTGGGACGTACGATCCACGGGACCTCCCGCAGACTTGTGTAGATGGACTGGTAAGCATCCCTTCTCTTTGTTTTCATGGCTGACCACCTGGGCTCTAGACTCAGAATAGCCTCTCATAATGTTCAGGGATTAAACTCCCCTATCAAGAGGAAAAAGATATTTGACAGTTATAAATCCCTAAAATTGGACGTAGCTCTAATCCAAGAAACCCATTTTCCTGATCGGTACAGCCCTAATTTCTTAGGCCGCGTACACACGCGGGGACTGTTCGCTGAAACTTTGTTCGTCAAACAGTTGCCGCAACAGTCCGCTCAAAATTTGCATGAGCGGACTTGCCCACACACGAGCGGACTGTTTCAGCGAACTGTTTGCCAAACAGTTCGCTCAACTTTTGAAATGAACGGACTCGCCCACGTAAGGCGGAGGCAAGTCCGCCCATTTCGAGCGCGTGTACAGGTAGGCGGGGCCCGCGACGGAGACGTCGCGGGCCCCGCCGCCTGGAATGGACTTAAAGGGGAACCCCAACGCCGAAAAAAATCGGCGTGGGGGTCCCCCCAAAGTCCACAACAGACCCTTGTCCGAGCACGCTACCCGGCCGGCCAGGAAAGGGGGGCGAGCGAGCGCGCCCCCCCTCCTGAGCCGTACCAGGCCGCGTGCCCTCAACATGGGGGGTGCCTTGGGGAAGGGGGGGCCGCGCGGCCCCCCCACCCCAAAGCACCTTGTCCCCATGTTGATGAGGACAAGGGCCTCTTCCCGACAACCCTGGCCGTTGGTTGTCGGGGTCTGCGGGCGGGGGGCTTATCGGAATCCGGGAGCCCCCTTTAAGAAGGGGGCCCCCGGATACCGGCCCCCCACCCTATGTGAATGAGTATGGGGTACAATGTACCCCTACCCATTCACCTGTAAAATAAAAGTACCCAAAAAAAAAACACAACACACGAGAAAAAATATTTTATTGCACAGCTCCGGGGGTCTTCCGTCTTCGGGGGTCTTCTCGCCGGACTCCTCCGCTATCTTCGTGTAGCTCTTTTGCTAGCGGAGGAGTCCGGCTTTCTTCCTCCCCGCCGCCGGCCTCTTCTCCCGACTTCGGGGGTCTTGTCCCCCTCTTCGGTTCTTCTGCCGGGCCACCGCGCCTTCTTGTAGCTCTTTTGCAGGCGGTGGCCCGGTCTTCTGTCGCCGCCGCCTTCCGTTCTTCTGCCGGGCCACCGCGCCTTCTTATAGCTCTTTTGCAGGCGGTGGCCCGGTCTTCTGTCGCCGCTGTCGCCGTCGCCGCCTTCCGTTCTTCTTCTTCTTGTTCTTGTTCTTCTTCTCCAGGAGATGTTGACACGACGCTCTCTCCGGCCGGAATGCCAGAGCCGCCCTGCGCTGCCACTTATATAGTGACAATGGGGCGGTGTCACATGGTATATGTCACATGGGTTGGTCACATGGGTTGATGTCACATGGTGACCCCGCCCCCTTACGATGTCATAGTCCCCATGTGACATCAACCCATGTGACATATACCATGTGACACCGCCCCATTGTCACTATATAAGTGGCAGCGCAGGGCGGCTCTGGCATTCCGGCCGGAGAGAGCGTCGTGTCAACATCTCCTGGAGAAGAAGAAGAAGAACAAGAAGAAGAAGAAGAACGGAAGGCGGCGACGGCGACAGCGGCGACAGAAGACCGGGCCACCACCTGCAAAAGAGCTATAAGAAGGCGCGGTGGCCCGGCAGAAGAACGGAAGGCGGCGGCGACAGAAGACCGGGCCACCACCTGCAAAAGAGCTACAAGAAGGCGCGGTGGCCCGGCAGAAGAACCGAAGAGGGGGACAAGACCCCCGAAGTCGGGAGAAGAGGCCGGCGGCGGGGAGGAAGAAAGCCGGACTCCTCCGCTAGCAAAAGAGCTACACGAAGATAGCGGAGGAGTCCGGCGAGAAGACCCCCGAAGACGGAAGACCCCCGGAGCTGTGCAATAAAATATTTTTTCTCGTGTGTTGTGTTTTTTTTTGGGTACTTTTATTTTACAGGTGAATGGGTAGGGGTACATTGTACCCCATACTCATTCACATAGGGTGGGGGGCCGGTATCCGGGGGCCCCCTTCTTAAAGGGGGCTCCCGGATTCCGATAAGCCCCCCGCCCGCAGACCCCGACAACCAACGGCCAGGGTTGTCGGGAAGAGGCCCTTGTCCTCATCAACATGGGGACAAGGTGCTTTGGGGTGGGGGGGCCGCGCGGCCCCCCCTTCCCCAAGGCACCCCCCATGTTGAGGGCACGCGGCCTGGTACGGCTCAGGAGGGGGGGCGCGCTCGCTCGCCCCCCTTTCCTGGCCGGCCGGGTAGCGTGCTCGAACAAGGGTCTGTTGTGGACTTTGGGGGAACCCCCACGCCGTTTTTTTTCGGCGTTGGGGTTCCCCTTTAAGTCCATACCAGGCGGCGGGGCCCGCGACGTCTCCTTCGCGGGCCCCGCCTACCTGGAGACGCGCTCGTAATGAGCAGACTTTCCTCCGAGCGGGAACAGTTTGCTCATTTCGAAAGTAGCCTACACACGGGCGGACTGTTCGCTCAAAGTTTCAGCGGACAGTTTTTCGGAATTTCCGAAAGACTTTGTCCGTCAAACTGTCCGCTGAAACTGTCCGCTGAAAGCCCACACACGGGCGGACTGTCCGCTGAAACACTGTTCAGCGGACAAAGTTGGGCGAACAGTCCGCCCGTGTGTACGCGGCCTTACACCAACATTTTCCCCAATTCTTCCTAGCAAAATCGGTAAACAAAACAAAAGGAGTAGCAATATTATTTGCTAAATCTAGTAATTTTGTCTGGCAGATGGATCGCAAAGACCCAAATGGGAGATATATCCTCGTTAAAGGGACAATAGACGGTCAGCTCTATTCCTTCGTCTCTTATTATGCTCCTAACAAAGGTCAACATAAATTTTTCCAATCCATGATGGTCACTCTTGCCCCTCTGATGGAGGGCAAGGTGGTCATGGGAGGAGACTCCAATGTCGCTCTAGATCAAGGTTTGGATAAATCGAACCCTTCTAAAAGTAGGCTCACTCGCCCCTCTAACAACAGTCTCAGATTCGCTAAATTAATCCATACCCACGGTTTGGTAGACGCATGGCGTGAAGCCAACCCGACAAATAGAGACTTTACCCACTTTTCCGTTCCGCACCAGTCCTATTCTAGGATAGACCATATTCTACTTCCTACAAGACTACTGCCCAATCTCATCAACTCCAAAATTATTGACACTGTTCTCTCAGACCATTCTATAGTCACTATCACTATACAGAATCCTTCCCATAAGGCCAAGCTTTCTCACTGGAGACTCAATGAGTCAATATTAACAGAGCCCTCTAGGGTGGTCGACATTAATAAAGCGCTCCTGGACTATTTTGATCTCAACAAGACGGTCGATATCTCAGCGGAAACCTTGTGGGCTGCCCACAAGGTCTCAGTTAGGGGGAAGATCATACAAATAGCTTCTCAGATCAAACGGGAAAGGGAAGCAGCCATCCGCAAGCTCGAAACCACATATGCTGACCTCAGGGCCAAACACAAAAGAGATCCCCACAGATTCCCTACCTCTCTTTTAGACTCCACTAAGCTAGAACTAAATTTAGCATTAACGGCGAGGGCTGAGAAACAGTTGAGATGGTCAGGGGCCAAATTTTATTCTCACACAGACAAACTGGGGCGAATGCTAGCCAATAAACTTTCTCCAAAAATGAGATGCAAGACTATCCCCAAAATCAGGACTCATGACCACATAACCACTTCTGACCCCACAAAAATCATCTCGGCCTTTCGGGAATTTTATGCCAAATTGTATAAAGACGACTGTCAGGGACTCCCTAGTCTCTCCGCTAACTTTTTGGACTCTTTACCTATCCCATCCCTTTCAGATGAGCATAGAGCAATCATGGAGGAGAGGATTACAGTAAGAAACACTAGCGGTTATACGGAACTTAAAGACGGGCTCTGCCCCTGGCCCAGACGGTCTGTCGGTACCCTATTATAAGTCTTTTGCTGAGACACTGGCCCCATACTTGACAAATTTCTTTAATGAAAAAGTTTCTGGCTCTCCCTTACACCCGGACTTGAACTCTGCTTTCTTGACAGTGATCCCAAAACCAAACAAAAACCCAGAAGAAGTAAGTAATTACAGACCCATTTCATTGATCAATAACGATCTCAAAATCCTCACTAAAATACTCGCATTTAGATTAAACTCCTTTATCCGAGCATATGTGCATAAAGATCAGGTTGGATTTATCCCAGGCAGACAGGGCCCAGACCAGACTAGACGAACCATAGACGTGATCTCCATTCTCCAATCAAATTGGCCTAGTGGCCCCAAACAACAGGGGATGATTCTCTCATTAGATATACAAAAGGCCTTCGACTCAGTGTCTTGGCAATACCTTTTTGGGCTCTTGGAGCGTTGGGGATTTGGAGATCGCTTTATGGGATTGATAAAAGCACTTTATTCTACACCCTCAGCAGTTATTAAATCGCAGGGATATTTTTCCACCCCTTTTAAGATTGCTAGAGGCACTAGACAGGGGTGCCCTTTATCCCCACTACTCTTCGCAATTGCAATCGAGACTCTAGCAATAGCGATCAGGGTGAACCCTGACATCAAAGGGGTTCTCTGTGGACAGCAGGAACACAAATGCGGACTGTTCGCTGACGACTTGATACTCTTCATCACCTCCCCCCATATCTCCCTCCCAAATCTTTGCAATACTTTATCATCCTTCGCGAAAATTTCTGGATTGGAAGTAAATTTCTCTAAATCACAAGCCCTCAACATCTCCCTCCCCCCACCTACGGTGGCTTCACTTAAATTGAATTTTCAGTTTGACTGGAATGATCAGACCATCAAATACCTCGGCATAAATCTTACCCCCAGGTTCGAAACTCTATATGAAAAGAACTATCCTCCCATGTTCCGCAAACTCGAACAAGACTTAAAGGTGTGGTCTTCACATCATATCTCCTGGATGAGTAGAATCAATGCCATTAAGATGACCCTAATGCCAAGACTTCTATATCTCTTTAGAGCCCTCCCGATCCCGATACGGTTGGATCACCTTCGTGCTTTCCAAAGTAAGGTTCTGAAATTTATCTGGGGGGGAGCAGGTTACAGATTGCCCCAACAAACACTCTACTTAACACGTAAAAAAGGGGGCTTAGGCCTCCCACATTTATATAAATACTATCAAGCAGCCAGACTTGCGCAAATCTCAGTTTTATATTTTAAGGGGGAGAAGCCTGACTGGCTACAAATAGAAAGTTTAGCAGCCCCACTCAATACTATAGACTTCCTACTTTGGTCCTCACCCAAATGCAGACCTCCAATCATGGCTCCCACACTCTCCCACTCCTTAGCCTTATGGGACAAATTAAAGCGGAACCCTCATATCGTCTCCAACATAACCCCCCTGTCACACATTTTCCGGAATCCCAAATTCCCTCCCGGTTTAGAGATCCAAGCTTTCCAATGGTGGCTTGATAAAGGGCTGTACCGAATAGGTCACTTCTTTTCTAACATTGGACCAATTTCCCTTGCTCAATGCATTAGCAAACTGGACCTCCCGAGATCGGAGAAGTTCAGATTCGGACAAATTAACCATTTCCTACACAGCTTATGGCTAGAAAAACCAAATCCCCCTCGTTTTTCAGAGTATGAGCGTTGGTGTGGTCAGGCGGTGGAACAAAGGGGGGGGGATATCCATTATCTACACTTCACTGCTATTCCCGACGGGAAAGTCCTCTTATATGTCGTCCTGGGAGGAAGATCTTCAGTTTCGCTGGAGCTTGGAAACCTGGCAATCAGCCTTCTCTATGGCCTTTAAAGGAATAATAAATACTTCCCTAATGGAAGCTAGTGTAAAAGTAATTTCCAGATGGTACCTCACTCCCGCGAGGCTTGCCAAGATGTTCCCTTCGGCTGACCCTTTGTGTTTCAGGGGCTGTCATCTGCAGGGCACATTATCTCATGTATGGTGGGAGTGTCCTAGAATTAGACATTTCTGGAAAAAGATATTCAGTATTATAAAAAAAGTAACCGGTCACGAGTTATCCAGGCTACCCGAGACTGCTTTACTTAATGCACATCTTCCTCTCATCTCTAAATATAAGCGGAAGCTAATCCACTTTATTCTATTAGGGGCTAAAATGACCATAGCTAAATCTTGGAAACAACCCGGGGTCTCCGTCAGACTCGCCATTAGAAAAATCTCCTGGATTATGTCCCAAGAAAAATTAGCTAGCTCTCTCTTGGATAGGAAGCAAAGCTTTGAATTGACCTGGGAGCCTTGGGCTCATTATGTGGGGATCTCTCTGATTCCTGGGATCCCCTCAGTACAAACACTAAGCTAGAGTGACCACTGAGAATGCTTTATCTCCTTCCTACTATCTCTACTTCTCTCTTTCATCTTTTCTTCTCTTTATCTGTCTCTTCGGAGGGCTATCCTCCTCTTCCCTCAGGGATACTGATCAACCATAACAACAACCCCCTCTAGTTGGATGCAGCTATGACAAGGGGAGGGTTACCCACTTTCAGTTCTGATGGGAGGATCCTGGTTCTCGTGCAGCGTGATCCCAATTGGGGCGCGGGAACAGGGTCTCCTCAGTTATTCATTCCAAGTTTAACTTTCCTGGGGCTCTTTTATATCTCTAACCTCACTTTAAGATGCCTTAACTGTTACTTCAGGTAGAACCCTTTTGAGGTCCCCTCCACTACTAGGAGATACGGTAACCTACCTAGTTCAGATCACCCTTCATTTTTGTTTCACTACCAACAGGCTTCAAAGATTGACTTTACTGTTATATGATTTTTCGAATTATCGTTGTTGTTACTTGAGCTTGTTTAGCTCTATTTGATGTTTCAATATCTCTGTACTACTTCATTTCTGAACAAAATAAAATATTTTGAAAGAAAAAAAAAAGAATGCTTGTAGTTGTCGATCCCAGATTCACCTCATACATGTGTTATGTCATTGGCCATGTGGTGGGACTATGTGTGCACAGCTAGTAATTATTTTGTGGCTGCAAATATGACCTGTAGGTTTGTAAAGTTTGCCATCCCTCTGCTGTGCTGACTTCCTCCTGGGGCTGCTTATTATGAGGGGCTCCCACCATTATTTATACCATTACATGACCATATCCACTGTCACTACCGAATAAATACAAATAGTGGCAGTGGGCCCCTCTTAAAGAAATAAGTCCTTATGTCACTCCTCAGAGTCTACAAGGCCGAAGCCGTAACTAACATATAGTCAGAAAAAAAGAAAGAAAAGCGACTTTTCCCCTGCTGTTGTGTCCCGCTTTTAACTTGCTTACCAACACCAGGAGAAAAGAAAAGTAGCTACCTTAGGTTTCGGTGAACACATAGGACATTTGATTAATATCAAAAATATTTTTTATTTCTTTCTATACATAAAACAATAAACCTTGATTGAATTGCATCAATCGATCCTAGATGTTTACACAACATTAACCAAAGATGACCCAAAGATCATCCTTATCTGCACAGTTCATACACCCTGACTTTCAACAAACACCATCCCTGTGCTGTGCTGACTTCCTCCTGGGGCTGCTTATTATGAGGGGCTCCCACCATCCCTGTACTATGATGACTTCCTCCTGGGGCTGCTTATTATGAGGGGCTCCCACCATCCCAGTGCTATGCTGACATCCTCCTGGGGCTGCTTATTATGAGGGGCTCCCACCATCCCTGTGCTATGCTCATTATGAGGGGCTCCCACCATCCCTGTGCTGTGCTGACTTCCTCCTGGGGCTGCTTATTATGAGGGGCTCCCACCATCCCTGTGCTGTGCTGACTTTCTCCTGGGGCTGCTTATTATGAGGGGCTCCCACCATCCCTGTGCTGTGCTGACTTCCTCCTGGGGCTGCTTATTATGAGGGGCTCCCACCATCCCTGTGCTATGCTGACATCCTCCTGGGGCTGCTTATTATGAGGGGCTCCCACAATCCCTGTGCTGTGCTGACTTCCTCCTGGGGCTTTACCTCTGCTGTGCATATTATGAGGGGCTCCCACCATCCCTGTGCTATGCTCATTATGAGGGGTTCCCACCATCCCTGTGCTATGCTGATTTCCTCCTGGGGCTGCTTACGGTGCAGGTGTCAGTGCTGTATATCACGGTGCTGGTGTCAGTGCTTTATGTCACGCTGCTGATGTCAGTGCTCTCTATCACGGTGCTGGTGTCAGTTCACTCTATCACGGTGCAGGTGTCAGTGCTCTATATCACGGTGCTGGTGATTAGGGATGAGCTTCGTGTTCGAGTCGAACATACGTTCGACTCGAACATCGGCTGTTCGCCCGTTCGGCGAGTTCCGAACATTAAGGGCCGTTTGCGCCAAATTCGTGTGGCGCTCACGGCCCACAATGCACTGCGATGGCGCAGTGCATTGCTGGCTCATGATTGGCCAATCATGCACTGTGAACCCGCATGCTTGGCCAATCACAGCGCCGGCAGTGAGGAGAGCCATGATTGGCCACAGGCAGGATGCCTGTGGCCAATCATAGCTCAGGCTGTGTAGTACACGCCCCACACTATATAAGGCCGCCAGCGCGGCGGCCTTGTGTAGTGTGTTAGCGTCTGAAGCAGTTAGTGGGTGTTCTGTGTACCTTCAACACAGTATACACCGATCGTTATCGGCCGATTTTTCGATCTTGCTCTTCTGTAGTGGTTGTCTGCGTGCCCTGACCACAGTATACACCGCTATATTCACTTATATAGCTAGCGATATATCTATCTTTTATAATAGAGCTTGCATTCAGTGTTAGGAGCTTGTGCGTTCTGTCTGCGTGCTCTGTACCCAGTACACACCGCTATATCCACCTACATAGCTCTTCTCTATTTGAGCCATCTGCCATCTGCAGGAGTTATTGGAAGTTGTGTGTGCCTCCAGCACAACACAGTATACATCTGTATTTACCCTTTATTGCTGGTGTTCTATAATAAAGGCATCTGCAGGAGTTAGTGGGTGTTGTGTGCCTCCAGCACAATATACACCTGTATCTACCCTTTATTGCTGTTCTCTAATAGAGCCATCTGCAGGGCTTAGTGGGTGTTGTGTGCCTCCAGTACAGTATACCCCTTTATCTACCCTTTATTGCTGGTGTTCTATAATAAAGGCATCTGCAGGAGTTAGTGGGTGTTGTGTGCCTCCAGCACAATATACACCTGTATCTACCGTATCTACCCTTTATTCCTGTTCTCTAATAGAGCCATCTGCAGGGCTTAGTGGGTGTTGTGTGCCTCCAGTACAGTATACCCCTTTATCTACCCTTTATTGCTGGTGTTCTATAATAAAGGAATCTGCAGGAGTTTGTGGGTGTTGTGTGCCTCCAGCACAATATACACTACCCAATTGCTGTTTTACCCAACTCCCTTCAGGCCATTACCATATCTGGAAGGCCAGCAAGGAGAGGCAGACAGGCACAAGCCGATAAAAGAGGGCAAGCAGGCTCTGTGTCTAGAGACAACAGTGCTGGTCGTGGACGTGGTGCATCGTCATCATCAACATGTGGCCATGGGACACGCTTGTCCTTCTTTTCGGCAGCTGGACATGTTGAGCCGCAACATGCCAACGACTTGGTAGAGTGGATGACCAAGCCCTCTTCATCCTCCTCATCCTATCTCACCCAGTCTCAGGGTACTAGCAAAGCAGCTGCCAACGCATCGTCTTCCCTCCTCTCAATGTCATCATTAGTGACTCCTTCCCTAGACCCACCACGTCCTCCTGAGGAGTCTCCTGAACTTTTTGAGCACAGTGTTGGGTACATGCTCCAGGAGGATGCCCAGTGTTTTGTAGGCTCTGGTGATGATACTCAGCTAGAGGAAGGCAGTAGCGTGAATGTAGAGAGAGGGGATGCTCAAGAAGGACAGCAATCTGGCAGTCATGTTCCACAAGCTGTGCCTGGTAGGAGAGAGGAGGAGAAGGAGGAGGCACATGTCCAACGAGGCAGGATGCCCTCCGGGGGCCAGCTTAGGGGCAGCACACTGACTGAATCACATCGCAGAGCTATGCCTGTGCAGGGCGCTGTCTCTGCACGTTATTCTAAAAGTTCTTTGGTGTGGGCCTTTTTTGAGACGAGTGCATCAGATCTCACCGCTGCTATTTGCAACATATGTCTCAAGCGTATCTCGCGTGGCCAAAACATCAGCCGCTTGGGCACCACATGCTTGACCAGACATATGTTGACCTGCCATGCAGCTCGTTGGCAAGCGTACCTCAAAGACCCACACGAAAGAACAAAGCGGACCTCTCCTTGCTCCTCATCAGCTGCCATCTCCAACCCCACTAGACATTCAGTCCTCTCTGAAACCTGGTCTGAGAGGAATGAAGGTGTAGAATTAGGTGTGTCACAGCCAAGTGCTTCCGGGCACTCTGCTAGCAGTACACCCACGTCCGATTATAGCAGGCAAATGTCCCTGCCCCAGCTGCTGGACCGGCGAAAGAAGTTCACTCCCAGCCATCCACATGCCCAGCGGTTGAATGCTAGCTTGGCTAAATTGCTAGCACTTCAACTGCTGCCTTTCAGTTGGTAGACTCGGCCCCCTTCCGTGAGCATCAGTCAACGTGGCCGTCTGACTGATGCTTTCAGACAATTTTTTAGAGTCCGCAGCCCCAAGGTATGATCGGTTCCAGCACCCATCGCCAGCGTCTGATTTACATGGTGCAGGAATACCTAGGGGCAAGGTCAGACTTGGACACCTTTCCCACCGAAAATCCTCTGGCTTACTGGGTCTTGAGGATGGATCACTGGCCAGAGCTTGCACAGTATGCAATTGAGCTACTGGCCTGTCCTGCATCCAGCGTTCTTTCGGAACGCACCTTCAGTGCTGCTGGTGGCTTTGTTACCAATCACAGGGTGCGGCTGTCTACCAAATCAGTTGATCGACTGACCTTTATCAAGATGAATCAGTCTTGGATCACCCACAGCTACCAAGCACCTGAAGCTGATGTAACCGAATATTTTTTTTTTTTTAAATATCACATCCCTTCAAGACTGCCTATGCTGATGCTGAGTGACTGTCCTGTTATGTTGATTGTCTATCCTCTTCCTCCTCCGATGATATGTTGGAAGAACATTTCTGTTTCTGGGTGATGCCATCAGCCCAATTTTTCTGCCCCTGTTTAACAGGGGCGTTTAAGTACAATTTTTGATGCAATGCTTTGCAGCAGGGCTAATTCCTGCAATAAAACAAGAGTATATGGGAGAGGTTGCAGTGTTGTGGGACCAGCACCAGTGCCTAAGGCCCAATTATTCTGCCCCTGTTTAACAGGGGCGTTTAAGTACAATTTTTGATGCAATGCTTTGCAGCAGGGCTAATTCCTGCAATAAAACAAGAGTATATGGGAGAGGTTGCAGTGTCGTGGCACCAGCACCTAAGGCCCAATTTTTCTGCCCCTGTTTAACAGGGACATGTAATTACAATTCTTGATATAATATTTCACAGGAGGGCCCATTCCTGTGCCCACCCAGAGTAACTGTGAGGACTTATAGTGTTGTGGCACCAGCACCACAACCACCAAAGGTCAATTTTTCTACCACTGTTCAACAATGGCATGTAATTACAATTCTTGATATAATCGTTCACAGCAGGGCGTTCCAGCGCCCACCAAGAGTCACTTTCAGGGCTTACAATGTTGTGGCAAAACCAACACCTTGTTCCGCCATTTCTGCAGAGCATATAGGGCAGGCCCCTACTTTCAAACATCCAACTTACAAACATCTCCTACTTGCAAACGGAAGGAGACAACAGGAAGTGAGATGAAAAAAGATGGACGACAAAACAAATTTGACAGGGGTGATAACCCTTCCCTATGTTTTCCAAAAAGCTTAAAAATAGTTTTTTTGACTGGAGCTACACTTTAAAAATGTACCAGTTGAAAATTACAAACAGATTCAACTTAACACAACAAACCTACACAGTCCCTGTCTTGTTTGCACCGCCTGTATACTGCTGTTTTGAGTATATAGGGCCTGGGGGCCACACGCATTTCCTTTATTTAATATGGGTACGGGGTTCCCCTTAATATGCGTACAAGACCCAAAGGGGCTGGTAATGGGCAGGGAGGGCTACCCATGCCATTTTTCTCAATGATTTTCAACCATATTGCAGGAACCAGATATAACATTAAAACCGCAAGCAGCTTTAAATGACTTTATTTCCGTTAAATGTCATTTTGTGCAGGGACTGTTCTAAACACGGGAAACGCGTGGCACTTCACAGGCATACTACAGACACCCCCCAGGCACCATATTTAAAGCAATATTTCACTTTTTTTTTTTCCACTTTAATCGTCATTAAAATCAGTGCTCCCACCAAAACGGCAGTTTTTAAAACTTTTTTTTGCATTGACCCATGTCCCCTGGGGCAGGAGCCAGGTCCCCAAACCCTTTTTAGGACAGTATCTTGCATATTAGCCGTTAAAATTAGCACTTTTAATTTTGATCGTTCGAGTCCCATAAACTTCAATGGGGTTCTAAAGTTCGTACGAATTTGGGGTCCGTTCGAAAGTTCTGGTGCGAACCGAACCGGGGGGTGTTCGGCTCATCCCTATTCTTGATATAATCGTTCACAGCAGGGCGCTCCAGCGCCCACCAAGAGTCACTTTCAGGGCTTACAATGTTGTGGCAAAACCAACACCTTGTTCTGCCATTTCTGCAGAGCATATAGGGCAGGCCCCTACTTTCAAACATCCAACTTACAAACATCTCCTACTTGCAAACGGAAGGAGACAACAGCAAGTGAGATGAAAAAAGACGGACGGCAAAACAAATTATACAGGGGTGATAACCCTTCCCTATGTTTTCCAAAAAGCTTAAAAATAGTTTTTTTGACTGGAGCTACACTTTAAAAATGTACCAGTTGAAAATTACAAACAGATTCAACTTAACACAACAAACCTACACAGTCCCTGTCTTGTTTGCACCGCCTGTATACTGCTGTTCTGAGTATATAGGGCCTGGGGGCCACACACATTTCCTTTTTTTAATATGGGTACGGGTTTCCCCTTAATATGCGTACAAGACCCAAAGGGGCTGGTAATGGGCAGGGAGGGTTACCCATGCCATTTTTCTCAATGATTTTCAACCATATTGCAGGAACCAGATATAACATTAAAACCGCAAGCAGTTTTCAATGATGTTATTTCCGTTTAATGTCTTTTTGTGCAGGGACTGTTCTAAACACAGGAAACACGTGGCACTTCACAGGCATACTACAGACACCCCCCAGGCACCATATTTAAAGAAATATTTCACTTTTTTTTCACTTTAATCGTCATTAAAATCAGTGCTCCCGCCAAAACGGCCATTTAAAAAAAAAAATTAGGCATTGACCCATGTCCCCTGGGGCAGGAGCCAGGTCCCCAAACCCTTTTTCGGACAGTTTCTTGCATATTAGCCGTTAAAATTAGCACTTTTAATTTCGAACGTTCGAGTCCCATAGACTTCAATGGGGTTCTAAAGTTCGTACGAATTTGGGGTCCGTTCGAAAGTTCTGGTGCGAACCGAACCGGGGGGTGTTCGGGGCATCCCTATTCTTGATATAATCGTTCACAGCAGGGCGTTCCAACGCCCACCAAGAGTCACTTTCAGTTCTTACAATGTTGTGGCAAAACCAACACCTTGTTCCGCCATTTCTGCAGAGCATATAGGGCAGGCCCCTACTTTCAAACATTCAACTTACAAACATCTCCTACTTGCAAACGGAAGGAGACAACAGCAAGTGAGATGAAAAAAGATGGACGACAAAACAAATTTGACAGGGGTGGTAACCCTTCCCTATGTTTTCCAAAAAGCTTAAAAATCGTTTTTTTGACTGGAGCTACACTTTAAAAATGTACCAGTTGAAAATTACAAACAGATTCAACTTAACACAACAAACCTACACAGTCCCTGTCTTGTTTGCACCGCCTGTATACTGCTGTTCTGAGTATATAGGGCCTGGGGGCCACACGCATTTCCTTTATTTAATATGGGTACGGGGTTCCCCTTAATATGCGTACAAGACCCAAAGGGGCTGGTAATGGGCAGGGAGGGCTACCCATGCCATTTTTCTCAATGATTTTCAACCATATTGCAGGAACCAGATATAACATTAAAACCGCAAGCAGCTTTAAATGACTTTATTTCCGTTAAATGTCATTTTGTGCAGGGACTGTTCTAAACACGGGAAACACGTGGCACTTCACAGGCATACTACAGACACCCCCCAGGCACCATATTTAAAGGAATATTTCACTTTTTTTTTCTACTTTAATTGTCATTAAAATCAGTGCTCCCGCCAAAACGGCAGTTTTTAAAACTTTTTTTTGCATTGACCCATGTCCCCTGGGGCAGGAGCCAGGTCCCCAAACCCTTTTTCGGACAGTTTCTTGCATATTAGCCGTTAAAATTAGCACTTTTAATTTCGAACGTTCGAGTCCCATAGACTTCAATGGGGTTCTAAAGTTCGTACGAATTAGGGGTCCGTTCGAAAGTTCTGGTGCGAACCGAACCGGGGGGGGGGGTGTTCTGCTCATCCCTACTGGTGATCATCTCCTGCACCCTCTTCTTTGCCTACCCTGACCTTCCCTCACCTCCATTGCCTCATGAGTCCTGAATTGTCAGAATTTCACATATAAAAAAAGAATGCTTGTAGTTGTCGATCCCAGATTCACTTCATACATGTGTTATGTCATTGGCCATGTGGTGGAACTATGTGTGCACAGCTAGTAATTATTTTGTGGCTGCAAATATGACCTGTAGGTTTGTAAAGTTTGCCTCCCATTGAAGTCAATTGGGCCCGCCGTGAACGTTACGGTTCGCAAACTATCGGCCGCGTTCGCGCTTCGCGTTCGCGAAACGTCCCGTCGGAAGTTCGTCCATCACTAGCTGCAAATGCTGCAGATGCCTGTATTACAGAACACCAGCAATAAGGGGTATCTTCGGGTGTATACTGTGCTGGAGGCACACAACACCCACTTTAACTGCTGCAGATTTCCAAGAAAATAACACACTGTCCCTGCCTATGCTGCTCTCTCCCTGCACGCCGGAACACACTACACAAGGCCGTCACGCTGGCCACGCAGGCATCCTGCCTGTGGCCAATTATGGCTCTTCTCGCTGCTGGCGCTGTGATTGGCCACTCCTCCTTCTCCTCTCTCCTATCAGGCACCCACATGGAGTCAGTGACCTCATCATCCTCTCCCTCTTCATCACTTCATCACCACGCTGGCAGCCTTATATAGTGTGGGGCATGTACTAAACCCCCTGAGCCATAATTGGCCAAAGACACTCGATGTTTGAGTCAAACTTACATTCAACCCGAACATTAAGCTCATCCCTAGTGTGCATACATCAACCAATCTCATACACACAACAATTGCATACGCACGATCAGACTTTTTAGGCAACAAACACGAACATAGTGACATTTCAAACTGATGAGTGACGACAATTCAAAAGAGGACATTCGATTACTCAGGTGCCACCCTTTGGTCAACTTCTGTATTGTTGTCTGATCTTTTACACATGATCGGACTTTGCTCCATCTGTCTTATGATGTCAAAAAGTTTGTCCGTTCGCACAGCCAGGGCAGGACTTACCATTGGGCTTGACTGGGCTCAAGCCCATGGGGCCCACCAAATAGGGTCCCCGTGGGCCCCGCCGAGATACATAGCTGAGTCTACTCGGCTCCGCTCACAGTCACGTCCAGTCCTGCCCTATGATGGACATAACATCTGGACTGGGTGTAACTGTGAGCCGAGCAAAGTACACTCGGCTACACTCAGCTCTGCTCGGGACTGCGAGAGACTGAGAGTACTCGAGAGCTGCCAAGAGGACCTGAGAGCCATCGAGAGGACCCGAGAGCCGCCAAGAGCCTCCGAGAGGTCCCTAGAGCCGCGGAGAGGACCCAATCGCCTCTGAGATGCACAGGACTCTGTATCTCGGCTGCACCATTTTTAAACTTCAAGACTGCAATGACAAGGCTGCAAATGACACCGACAAGGCTGCAGATGGACACTGATAAGGCTGCATTGATGGACATTTAAATTTATTTATTTTTTCCTTAAAACTCCATTCCAAGCTTGTGGTGTGTGTTATACGCCGATAAATAAGGTAATGTATAGAAGGTAGGGCCCGAAAACGGCTCAAGCCCAAGGGCCCTCACCACCCTAAGTCCTGCCCTGCGCACAGCCAACAAAAGTCCAATGAAAACCAAAATAGTTTGTGCGATGGAGTGTACACACAGTTGCATGTTGCCTTAAAACAGCTAATTTGCATGTTTGTTGTCAAAAAGTCTGATTGTGTGTAGAGTCAATGCTGTCTCAACCAGTGAAGCATACATCCACTCCCACAAAAGCATGGGTCCCATGGGCAACCTGGTACACACACCAATGCCTTTCCCATAAATTATTCTTTTTCCAAATGAATCCTCTTAGTGCAATTTTCCTCCTTGATTGACTGTTTGCCTTGTATTTCCTTTTTCTTGCAAAACTGTTATTATAAGTATTTTTCAAGGCAAATTCAAGGTTTTACTTCATTGTATGCTCAATGTTAATTGCATATTATATGCTGGTAACAAATGTTTTATGCCATGTGCTGATTGCACTGTTATAACACCATTACTCTATATCTGCCATGTTACTGCATGGTATATATTTATTTCAAAAATGCAATACAAATGCATTGAACTCGGTATGAAACCAAAAAAACAAACAAACAAACAAAAAAAAAAACATTCAGACGCTGGTAAATGATGATGGAAATGAAATTGTTTTCAGGTTTGGAGATCATGTGTAAGTTCATTATGGTGATAAACATTTCCATGTTAGGAAACATTTTCTCACTTCTATAAAGGACTGTGTGCTGCCCGAGGTGATATTGTGATCAGATTTGTATGTAGATGATACTTTGTATATATTTATGATGTTTATTATTATTGCTAATTAGAACTATAAGTACACAGAATGAGGTCAACCCCCACCCTGTGTGTACATTGATCTGCTGTTGATGATTGAAATAGATACAAATAGACAAAGATTTGTCTGGGCTGATTGAGTAGATACAATGTTTCGTTTTTCTTGCTTCTTTCCTCCATTGTGTTGAGGGTTAAGAACTCCGTGATCTTCCCCACCTGTGATTTCATGTAAAGTAACAATGTAAGGCGGGAGATTGTGGAGGATCTTTTATTGTAACAATGTGTGAGTGCGGCATAAGTGTTATTCAGCTCTGCCACCTTGTGGTCATTCCAGGTAGAACACTGGGGTGTGTGTGCAATACAAGGAGGTGAATAGGGAATGTATACAGCTAGAAAGTGGAGATGATCTCCGCAATAAATCTAGAATTAGGATGGGAATAGAAGGGAGGTTTATTCACCCCCTCCCACTCTGACCGATCAGTATTATTATTATTTCAGCATTGCCTCACAAACATGCTCTACATAGCGCCGGACATTCCTGGTTTCTATTCCGATTCTCCAATTAAGTTCTATATTATTAATACTGTCAGGTAAAGTTCCCTGTAAAGACAAAGCCTTTGTCTTCTTATCACACTCAGACTTGTAATAGAGGTGAGGAGTAATGACAGGAAATGTGATCACAGTACATCATTCTCTCATCTCTTTTCATTCCAATATTTCTATGCCGATCGTCTACTCACCGCTAAACCCTCCAACCAAAACCATCCACCCCTCCATACCCGTCCGTCCTGACAGCAATTCAGAGCTTCTATAATTTGTACCATTTATTAGAACGTATTTCATGTGAAGGAACGATGTGATCTCCTTACAGGGACTGCTTTTTATTGTCCTCCATCCTTTAATTCTGCTGAATATCTTCTGGAGATCAGAGATCATTCAATATTCAATACCAAAAAAACATCCCCCAGCTGAAAGGAACACAGATCTCAGATCCTCCTTCACACACCTCGAAAGGAAAATACGTTTTATTATCTGAATAAATCGCCCAGAACTGTGATTGATGCAAATATAAAATTGATTCATTCAAATTTCCCGCCGGAATTCTATGGAACGTTCCAATGATCTCAGATAGAGACATCCGACACTAAAATCTGATATCTCTTCCTCCGGGAACATCGATCAACGCTCCTCTGAATTGTCGGGCAGTTTATCCAACCAAGAATAATACATCCGTTAGAAATATGAATGTCACATTTCTTCTCGTCTTTTCATTTTCTCCACCATACAGAACCCGCCCTGCTAGAGAATGTTTTCTATAGAGATCAATGGAAAGTCTACAGAACAAATATATTCTGGGCTGAAAACCGAGAAAGATCTCATAATATATTTCTTTTAAAATTATCAAAAGAAAGACATTACTGGCTGATGAAGGAAACGCCCACAGCTCTGATTGGCTCCGATTTCAAATTGCTACTTTCATATATGCCCGCCTGAATAGCGAAGAACGTTACAGAGAAATAATCAGCCCAATTATACCGCCAAATCCGACACTGAGATCATCAGATGAGACATTTATCCGAGAGATATCATCAATGCTTTATTTCCATCGATTAATCCGGAATAAATAGAAATGGATTCTGAAGATTACTGAATAAAAAAAAATAATGTAGAACATTTCCATATGTTCTCTTTTATTCCAAGTCGGAATGTAGCATCCCCCCTACAACATGATAGTGAGATGCGCTTCTGATGAATCACATCCGTTTCCATTAAACAAAATATCTAAAAGCTTCTAAATAAATGAAATTCTCTGCAGTTTAATAAAAGACCCCGCCCCTTATCCGCATGTTTCCCATCAGGTCCGCTGAGCCTTACACCCAGGAAGGTGAGATGTTTTAAAACAATGTGTTTCTTGTTTCCTTTTCAAAATTATATTTTATAAATAAATATGAAAATTTGAAACAGGTGATTGTGTTTCTGTTATAAAGTGTTAAAGATTCGAGTTCTCCGTGTAATCTCCAGGAATAAATAGAAAATCATTGAGAAGAAGGAATCAATTAATCTTGTGGGAATGTATTGCTGTTGCATTAATATATCTGAATATATAGAAGCCTTATAAATGAATGAAATTCTCTCTCTTTCTTTTAATAATGAATGAGTGTGACTCCGCCTCTTTCCGAGGAAGGTTTCCATCAGGTCCGCCAGGCTGTATATAAGGACGGCCGGCAGACAGCGGAGCTCAGTTTCTGTTTGAGCAGAAAATCCTTCGTCATGTCTGGTCGCGGTAAAGGAGGGAAGGGTCTGGGGAAAGGAGGCGCCAAGCGGCACAGGAAGGTGCTCCGGGACAACATCCAGGGCATCACCAAACCCGCCATCCGACGTTTGGCCCGCAGAGGGGGTGTCAAGCGCATCTCCGGACTCATCTATGAGGAGACCCGCGGAGTGCTGAAGGTTTTCCTGGAGAATGTCATCCGCGATGCCGTCACCTACACCGAGCACGCCAAGAGGAAGACCGTCACCGCCATGGATGTCGTCTATGCTCTCAAACGCCAGGGGCGCACTCTCTACGGATTCGGAGGCTAAACCCTCATAGACACCTACCTACTTCATCTACACAAAGGTCCTTCTCAGGGCCACCCACCTTCTCATACAAAGAACTACATACCGCATCCATCTCCACAAATCACTACATCATCCTGAGTGCTGATTGTACAATCTCTTTATAAATCCATGTTCTACCCAGTAGATTAAAACATTGAATCATTTAGTTGTGTTCTTACATTTCTTTAGTAAAGCAGAGAGTGGTCAGCTTAGACCTCGCACGTATTCTTGGAGATTACACGGAGAAGATGAATGTTTAGCACACATAACAAACGCCTGTTTAAAACTTCATTTTTATTAACATTTTGGAAAGGAAAGAAATGTACTTCCTTTCTGGGTGTAGGGCTGGGCGGACCTGATGGGAGACATGAGGGGCGGGATCTAGTTATTTATAGCACTGCAGATAATTGAATTTATTTAGAAGCTTTCAAATATTTTTCTGATGGGAAACGGATGAGAAGCACAATATTTTCTTTCTTGATTCATAGTACATGCCGGTATTTTTCTGGCCATATCATGATTATATATATATATATATATATTTTTTTTTTCAATTTGGTTACATAATCCTATGCAGATCTGATAATGTAATGCATTTATTCTTCCTTTACTACGGTTTCTATTTCTTTCCCGGAGATTACACAATTACTATTAACAATTTTATGTTTATAAAGGATTACTAAAGAAGGGGGGGGGGGGATGTGTTACTTTTCTGCTTCCATCCAATACTCTGCAGATAATGTTTGTGATTTTATTAACATTTTGCTGATCTCTACCAGTCCTTTCACTTTAAAAAAATAAATAAAAATCTAGTAACAGAGAATAGTGATGGACGAACGTTTCGCCCGGCGGTCGTTTCGCGGCGAATTTCCGACATTCGCGGTCCGCACGTTCGAACGCCTTTTTCCGTCGTTCGCCGCGGCGGACTTACGTGTTTAATGTATACAAGAACTTTAACCTTTGGTGACACGTTTATCATGTGATACAGGACAGCCAATTGAGACATGACAGCACATGGACACTTGGACATTCCCCCTAACCTATAAATACACCCGATCCGGTGGCCATTTTACATTCTTTCTTCTGTTACGATAGGGACAGGTTCCTGTGTGGAGTAGGGAGAGATAAACCACTAGCTATTTGGTACACAAAAGTTCTTTTCAGGACTGGTATAGGTGTTAGGTGTTGATAGGTTTGCTGTGCTGCTGATTCTTGCAGCAGCCTGAGTGTCTTTTGTTAGTTTAGAGAAAGGGAAAGGACGGTGTATGCTACAGGGACAGCCAGATTAGTCTTTCATCATCATCATCATCATCATCATCATTAGCTGTTACTATCAAGGTCCACAAAAGAGCTGTTCCAGTAACCACTAATCGTTCTCTTTTTTTGCCAATTTGTATAGGGACAGGAAGGAAGCAGTGTTGTCAGGCAGTGAGGGTAATTTTAAAGACTTGCTGTTATTATTAGTTCCACAAAGGTTCTTTTCAGGACTGGTATCAGTGGTACAGTAATAGGCTTGTACATGTATAATATTCTTTCTTCCAAATATAGAAAGGATATTATACTTGACTGCTGCCCTTCTGCTGCAGTCTGCTAAACATTCACAACTCACTTGTTCCACAAAAGTTCTTATAAGGACTGGTAACTTGGTATAGGGTGCTACGGTACATAGGCTTGAGTGCGGTACAGTCTGCTGTTCTGTAAGGACCGCTATCGGTCCACAATAGATAGGGTTGACGTGCACCACTGCTGACCGCTGCCCTATACTGCAGCAGTCCTTCAGCGGTATAGGGACTGACGTACAGTCTGCTCACTTCCTTGACCCAAAAAAGCACACCGTACTATATGCCCCTACCCTCCTCTTTGAAGAGGTTGAGCGGTGTCATATTTCTACTGGGGCTGCTTATGATATCCCTGTGCTGTGCTGACTTCCTCCTGGGGGTTCTTATTATGAAGGGATCACACTATCCCTGTGCTGTGCTGACTTCCTCCTGGGGGTTCTTATTATGAGGGGATCACACCATCCCTGTGCTGTGCTGACTTCCTCCTGGGGCTGCTTACGGTGCTGCTGTCAGTGCTGTATGTCACGGTGCTGCTGTCAGCGCTGTATGTCACGGTGCTGCTGTCAGCGCTGTATGTCACGGTGCTGCTGTCAGCGCTGTATGTCACGGTGCTGCTGTCAGCGCTGTATGTCACGGTGCTGCTGTCAGCGCTGTATGTCACGGTGCTGCTGTCAGTGCTCTGTATTACGGTGCTGCTGTCAGATGCCTCTATCACGGTGCATGTGTCATTCCGGTATGTCACGCTGCTGGTGATCATCTCCTGCACCCTCTTCTTTGCCTACCCTGGTCCCTGACCTTCCCTCTCCTCCATTGCCTTCATTAGCTCCATAGTCCTGAATTGTTAGAACAATTTCCCAAATAAAATAAAAATGCTTGTAGTTATCGATCCCAAATTCACCTCATACATGTATTATGTCATTTTCCAGATGGTGGGACTACGTTTTACCCCCTAATAATTACCACGTGGCCGCAAATTCGACATGAAGGTTTGCAAAGTTCGCCTCCCATTGAAGTCAATGGGGCCCGCGGCGAACGTTCGGTTTCGCGAACGTTTGGGTCCGTTCGCATTTCGCTTTCGCGAAACGTCCCGTCGGAAGTTCGTCCATCACTAACAGAGAACACATGGACTTGTTTTACATTATTCAACAATCTTCTGAATAAATTAAATTACTGTATATATGTCGGATTTGGCGGATTATTCGTCTGTAACGTTCTCACTATTCAGGCGGGCAAATATAAAAGTAGCAATTTGAATTCTGAGCCAATCAGAGATGTGGGCGTTTCCTTCATGAGCCAATAATATATGTGATGAAGAAAAAAAAAAAAAAATGTATTGAGATCTTTTTGTTTTCAGCCCAGAAAATAATTGTTCTGTAGACTTTCCATTGATCTCTATAGAGAATGTTTTCTAGGATTCTGTAGTACAAACCCCTTGATATAATACTTTGGTGCGTTTATTAACTGCCTGGAACGTTCCCCGGAAGAATGGAAACGTATCATCCAGTGTCAGATTAGCCGATCTGAGAGGATTGTAATTTTCCATTAAAAATTAAGCCAATCTATTCCGAATTCCCCCCATAATACGAGAATTCAGAGATCTGTGTTCCTGACTAGTTGGGGGTGGGGATTCTTGTTTTGGCACTTAATTTCTGAAGTTTTCAAAATAAATTCGGCAGAACCAATGTTTTAAGGACAATGACGATCAGTCCCTGTAAGATGACCGGATCCCCCAATAATGATTTCCAGGCTCTTTATATGTAGTCATTGTCCTCCCTGTACAGATCTCCTGTACTAGAAGTGTGAATAAATAAGAATATATTTCCCGTGTAAAGCTATGCAGACAATTGAGGGCTGATTGCATGCGATGTGGTAGACACAATGAGGGGTGTGTGGGGGGCTCTTTGTAGAGAGATGTGGGTGGCTCTGAGAAGAGCCTTTGTGTTGTAGAAATGAAAGGATTTGGGAGTAGAAAGGAGTTGTCGGGATTACTTGGATTTGGCGGCGGCCTTGTGGCTCTCGGTCTTCTTGGGCAGCAGCACGGCCTGGATGTTGGGCAGGACTCCTCCCTGGGCGATGGTGACGCCGCCCAGCAGCTTGTTGAGCTCCTCGTCGTTGCGGACGGCCAGCTGGAGGTGTCGGGGGATGATGCGGGTCTTCTTGTTGTCGCGGGCGGCGTTGCCGGCCAGCTCGAGGATCTCAGCCGTGAGATACTCGAGGACGGCGGCCAGATAGACGGGAGCTCCGGCCCCGACCCGCTCCGCATAGTTGCCCTTCCTGAGCAGACGGTGAACACGGCCGACTGGGAACTGCAGACCAGCCCGGGATGATCGGGTCTTGGCCTTAGCCCGAACCTTGCCTCCTTGTTTTCCACGGCCAGACATTGTGAGATTCTTGTGTTACACTGCTAAAGATCGCGCGTTACTGCAGCTTCCTTATATTTATACAGTCAATGCTCTGACATCACACACTGCGGTTGGTTAATTTCCAAGCCAGCCAATTATGTTCTGACTTGTTTCTACACCAATCAGTAAACGAGCAAGGGAAGCAAAACACTCCTCCCCACCACATGACTGAATTCTCCAATAGAAGCGTGAGAAGGGAGGAGACTTCATTTGCATAGGACGCCTATAAAAGCAGCACATGAGGGCGGCGCCAGCACACATTCCCTCCACACAGCGGAGATCACATTAACCCTTATCATGCCTGAACCAGCCAAGTCCGCGCCGGCGCCCAAGAAGGGCTCCAAGAAAGCCGTGACCAAGAGCCAGAAGAAGGACGGCAAGAAGCGGAGGAAGAGCAGGAAGGAGAGTTATGCCATCTACGTGTACAAGGTGCTCAAGCAGGTCCACCCCGACACCGGCATCTCGTCCAAGGCCATGGGCATCATGAACTCCTTCGTCAATGACATCTTCGAGCGCATCGCCGGCGAATCTTCCCGCCTGGCTCATTACAACAAGCGCCGCACCATCACCTCCCGGGAGATCCAGACCGCCGTCCGCCTCCTCCTGCCCGGAGAGCTGGCCAAGCACGCCGTCTCCGAGGGCACCAAGGCCGTCACCAAGTACACCAGCGCCAAGTAATCCCCCATCCCCCCATCATCATCATCCCAACACAAGACACAAAGGCTCTTCTAAGAGCCGCCCACCATTTCCATCAATGAGCTCTCATCACATTTTGCCTAAAAACACAAGTGAACAAATTATGAAAAATAATTGTGTACAATCTGATGGAGAGTTATACATCTGTGGATATATTCGAATAAATCCATCGGAATACCAGCTGGTGTTTCAGATTCCCTTTGAGAAATTCCCGAAGATTTTTATTTATTTTTTCTCCCCCCACTTAGCCCCGTTCTGTAGAATGGATATCCGGAGGATCTAATTTATAGATGAATATTGTCGGCTAGTGGGACAAACAATTCAATCACATTGTATGTCTTCCCCGTATAAAAGACATTCACTTTGTCACCACTAGGTGTCAGTGTTGCTCCTCGGAGAATACTTGGGAGATTTCCCTCGTAAATTGAAAGCGGATTTGTATGTATAGAAGGATTACACATATATCATATCTTTATTACGTCATTTTTGACCCACGTGTTTGTTTTCATCATCTACATATTAGGAATAATTTAGGGATCAAGCTCAATTTAGGGATTTAGCATCTATTTTCTTTATGGGAGCCTAAAGATAATACATAATCATCTACTCACCTTAGATCGGGGGAAGGGGGGACGGATCAGAGCATCAGCTGGACATACATTGACTTTCCTGGTCTGTATCTCTCCCTCTCTCTATTTTGTGTGTATATATAGTGAGCCAAATGAAGAAAGAAGGTCTCTGTGCTCGATTAAAAAAATCGTTTATAGACATATACATGGTCTACTGGTCACGTGTTGAATTCCACCGAGATCCATGCCTCATTCATTTTTAGAAATGTGAGGTAGTTAACGCTGTCGTGAGCTAGGCGAGTACGCTTATCGGTCACGATCTCCCCTGCTGCGCTGAACGTCCTTTCGGACAGGACACTGACAGCTGCACCGTAAGCAGCCCCAGGAGTAAGTCACACAGCACAGGGATGGTGGGAGCCCCTCATAATGAGCATAGCACAGGGATGGTGGGAGCCCCTCATAATATGCACAGCAGAGGTACAGCCACAGGAGGAAGTCAGCACAGCACAGGGATGGTGGGAGCCCCTCATAATAAGCAGCCCCAGGAGGATGTCAGCACAGCACAGGGATGGTGGGAGCCCCTCATAATAAGCAGCCCCAGGAGGATGTCAGCATAGCACAGGGATGGTGGGAGCCCCTCATAATAAGCAGCCCCAGTAGAAATATGACACCGCTCAACCGCTGAGCGGTAGCGGCTGGATCAGGCGCAGCGAACGCCGTGGGTCTGGGGTGGCGCGGAGCACCGAGGCTAAGCGTCCATCTCGGTTCCTCCGCGCATGCGCACTCCCCGGTGTGCTTTTTTTGGACAAGGAAGTGAGCCGAATGAAGAAAGAAGGTCTGTGTGCTCGATTAAAAAAATCGTTTATAGACATATACAGTACATGGTCTACTGGTCACATGTGTTGAATTCCTCCGAGATCCATGCCTCATTAATTTTTAGAAATGTGAGGTAGTTAACACTGTCGTGAGCTAGGCAAGTATGCTTATCGGTCACGATCCCCCCCTGCTGCGCTGAACGTCCTTTCGGACAGGACACTGGACGAGGGGCAAGCCAACAGTTCGATTGCAAATTGGGCAAGCTCTGGCCAGAGGTCAAGCCTGCCCACCCAGTAGTCCAGGGGTTCATCACTCCTCAGAGCGTCCACATCGGCCGTTAACCCGATGTAGTCGGACACCTGACGGTCTAGACGTTCCCTGATGCTGGATCCGGATGACACCTGTTGATGGGTCGGCTGAAAGAATGACCTCAATAAGTCACCAACACATCTTCAAACCGGCCTCTTCTTGCAGGCGCTGTTGGATTGGTACCCGCAACTCCTTCTCTGGGAGTGGGAATTGCTCCTCTGCCAGCGTACGCAAAAGCAGAATGCAGCATTTCTAAAAGCAAGGCCTGGAAGTGCTCCATTCTGACAGCCCTCTGTGACGGCGGTAAAATTTCCGCCATTTTGTGTTTGTACCGGGGGTCTAAGTACGTTGCCACCCAGTACTGGTCCTCGACCCTTATGCTTTTTATACGGGGGTTATTAAAACACTGGAGCATGAAGGCCCCCATTTGCACTAAACTGGAAGCGGTGTGGTGGCCTGGCTCCTGTTCATCATCCAGTATAATGTCGTCCTCTTCATTCTCCTCTCCCCATCCACGCACAACAACAGGGATCCCAGAAAGGTTTAAAGCATGCTCTTCTTGCTCCTCCTCATCCGCCCCCGGCACCATCTTCCTCTGACTCCTCTTCAGACTCCTGTTGTTGACTTGTCTCAGATAGAGTAGCCTCCCCTGGGAATTCATCCAGCATTGCGACTTCCTCATCTTCCCGCTCCTGCTCCTCCACAGCTTGATCAATGACACGATGCAATGCACGCTCCATAAAGAAGGCATAAAGGTACCATGTCACTGATAGCGCCATGGCTGCGACTGACCACTTTGGTGATCTCCTCAAATGGCCGCAGAAGTCTGCATGCGTCACACATGAGCAGCCACTGGCGCGGTGAAAAAACCCCCAGCTCCCCAGAACCTGTTCTGCCGCAGAGTTCATACAGGTAGACGTTAACTGCACGTTTCTGCTGGAGCAGCCTATCAAGCATATAGAAGGTTGAGTTCCATCGCGTCGGGCAATCGCAAATAAGATGTCTGACTGGCAGATTGTGTCGCCGCTGAATGTCAGCAAGGCGAGCTTTGGCCGTGTAAGATCTTCTTAAATGGGCCGAGATTTTCCTTCCCTGCCGCAAGATGTCCTGGACCCCAGGGTATTTGACAACGAATCGCTGCACGACCAAGTTTAAGACGTGTGCCATGCATGGCACGTGCGTAATTTTGCCCTGTTTCAATGCGCTAAGCAGATTGGCACCGTTGTCACACACCACTTTACCAACTGTCAAATTGAGCGGTGTTAGCCACTGATCTGCCTGTGAACGCAAAGCTGAAAGGAGTGCCGGGCCAGTGTGGCTCTTGGCTTCCAGGCACAACAGATGCAGCAAGGCATGGCAACGTCTCACCTGACATGTCGAATAGGTTCTGGGGAGCTTGGGCGGCGCAGCGGAAGAGACGCTAGCAGCGGAAAAGGAGGAGTCAGGCGAGGAGGAGAGGGAGGAGGATGGAGTAGGAGGAGGAGGAGAAGAAGAGCCAGGCCTGCATGCAATCCGTGGCGGTAAAACCAAATCTACACGGGTGCCACGGGTTACATGCTTGACGGCCGTCAGAAGGTTCACCCAGTGGCCTGTAAAAGTGATATACTCTCCCTACCCGTGTTTGCTAGACCACGTGTCTGTGGTCAGATGTATTTTGGCACCGACACTGTGTGTCAGAGATACATTCACTTGCCGCTGAACATGGCCATATAGCTCTGGGATGCCCTTCTCTGAGAAATACTTCCTTCCTGGGACCTTCCATTGTGGGGTTCCGATGGCCACAAATTTTCGAAAGGCCTCCGAGTCCACTAGTTTATATGGCAGTAGTTGGCGGGCTATCAGTTCTGACAAGCCAGCCGTCAACCGTTGGGCAAGAGGGTTATCCGGTGTCATCATTTTTTTACGCTCGAACATTAGGCCCACGGAAGCCTGCCTTATTGCAGAAAAACGTGAGCTTGGCGTGATGGAAGGTGGAGTGGAGGACAATTGTGAGGAGAGAGGAGAAGGAGAAGTAGAAGACAAGGCTGGACGGTGAGAGCCTGGAGTGTGGCTTTGTGTGTTCTGTTGCTCCCATTGGGCTCGGTGATGGCAGCTCATGTGCCTTTTTAAGGCGGCCATCCCTAGGTGAGTGTTGGGCTTACCGCGACTAATGCGTTGACTGCAAAGTTTGCAGATGACAACACTATTGTCAGCAGCGGACACGTTAAAAAAAGCCCACACTGCGGAGCCATGTGCCGGCGTCCTGGGAACGCCAGATGTGACCGTACATGGTTGATGACTCGCTCCTGATACATTAGCAGTCTGCTTTGTCCCTCCTGTGCAATGTAAGTTATTCCTGCTTCTCCTCCCTATCTGCTGGTCCATATCTCCCTCTGAACTCCCCTCCTCTTCCTCTCTTGTGGGCACCCACGTGACATCACTAGACACGTCATCATCGACATCACCTTCCCCACCGCTATAAGTAGAGATCTCGGAGTAGGCAGCAACACCGGGGACCAACCTCCTCCTTGGGCTGATCTGGGTACTGTCGTCAGACTGCTGAGTAGCGGTTGTTGCTACCTCCTCTTCCTGATCCAATACCAAGAGTGGCTGCGCATCAGAAATGTCTTGATATGGATCGGAAAATAATTCCTGTGACTCAAGCGGAAGGTATGTGGTGGTGGTGGTGTTGTTGGTGGTAGTGTCTTTGGGGGTGCACATAGCAGAGAGTGAAGAAGAGGGTGCAGATCGAGAGGATGAGGAGGGTGCAGAAGAGTAAGGCTGAGTGAGCCACTCAACCAAGTCTGGTGCGTCCTTTAAAGTAATTGAACGCACCTTCTGCAACTTCCCACTTTGGCTCAAGGCTGTTGCTCCTGCCCTACCACTACCACCCCTGCAGAAGGGCCTGCCTCTTCCTCTGCCTGTCATTTTTTAAATGACCCTGTGACAAAACTCTCAGTCCCTATACTGATGAAGGACTGCTGCAGTATAGGGCAGCGGTCAGCAGTAGTGCACCTCAACCCTATGTATTGTGGACCTATACCAGTCCTTACAGAATAGCAGACTGTACCTCACTCAACCCTATGTACTGTAGCACCCTAGACCAAGTTACCAGTCCTTATAAGGACCTTTGTGGAACAAGTAGGTTGTGTGTGACTGATTAGCAGACTGTACGTCAGTCCCTATACTGATAAAGGACTGCTGCAGTATAGGGCAGCGGTCAGCAGTAGTGCACCTCAACCCTATGTATTGTGGACCTATACCAGTCCTTATAGAATAGCAGACTGTACCTCACTCAACCCTATGTACTGTAGCACCCTAGACCAAGTTACCAGTCCTTATAAGGACCTTTGTGGAACAAGTAGGTTGTGTGTGACTGATTAGCAGACTGTACGTCAGTCCCTATACTGATGAAGGACTGCTGCAGTATAGGGCAGCGGTCAGCAGTAGTGCACCTCAACCCTATGTATTGTGGACCTATACCAGTCCTTACAGAATAGCAGACTGTACCTCACTCAACCCTATGTACTGTAGCACCCTAGACCTTACCAGTCCTTATAAGGACCTTTGTGGAACAAGTAGGTTGTGAATGATTAGCAGACTGCAGCAGAAGGGCAGCAGTCAAGTATAATATTTTTTTCTATATTTGGAAGAAAGAATATTATACGTGTACAAGCCTATTACCATACCACTGATACCAGTCCTGAAAAGAACCTTTGTGGACCTAATATAGTAACAGCTACTGATTAAACTGACCCTCATTTCCTTTACACACAGCTTCCTGCTTGTCCCTATATAAACTGACAAAACAGAGGCTGCTGGAACAATAACTGGTTACTGGAATAGCACTTTTGTGGACCTGATAGTAACAGCTAATGATTAAACTGACTGTCCCTGCAGCACACACCGTCCTGTCCCTTTCTCTAAACTGACAAAAGACACTCAGGCTGCTGCAACAATCAGTAGCACAGCAGTGCCTCAAACCTATATCCTGAACTACACCTAACACCTATACCAGTCCTGAAAAGAACTTTTGTGTACCAAATAGCTAGCGATTTGGGTCACTGCAATCTCTCCCTGCTCCACACAGCAACCTCTCCCTATAGTGACAGAAGAAAGAATCTAAAATGGCCGCCGGATCGGGTGTATTTATAAGTTAGGGGGAATGTCCAAGTGTCCATGTGCTGTAATGTCTCAATTGTCTGTCCTGTACCCCATGATGGATGTGTCATCATAGGTCAAAGTTCTTTTACACAGTAAACATGGAAGTCCGCCGGGCGAACGGCGGCAATAGTCCGCCGAAATGGCGGACCGCGAACAGCCGAAATTCAAATCGTTCAAATTTGCCTGGAATGATACATCAATTAGATATTTGGGCATCAATCTGACCCCTAGGATCGAATCTCTTTACGCAACCAATTATCCCTCCATGTATAGGAAGCTAGAAACTGACATGACCTCCTGGTCTCTGAGTAAACTTTCTTGGTTAGGGCGGGTTAACTCAATAAAAATGACCCTGCTCCCTAGGCTCTTATACCTCTTCAGAGCATTACCCACTCCAATACGGTACGACCATTTGAAATCTTTCCAGAGTAGGGTGCTGAAATTTACTTGGGGTAACGCAGGTTACAGAACACCACAAAGGATGCTATACCTCAATAGAAGACGAGGAGGCCTGGGGCTTCCCCACCTCTACAAATACTACCAGGCAGCCAGGTTAGCACAACTATCAATTCTTTATTCCAAGTATGAAACATAGACATACACTCGATTTCCTATTTTGGTCCCATCCGAAAGAGCGGCCCCCGATCTTAGCCCCTACCCTTTCCCACTCTTTCGCTCTTTGGGATAAACTACGATCCTCACCGGAATTGGTCTCGGAGTGTAGACCCTTATCCCACCTCTTTAACAAATTTTACCCGGGGGTTGGAGAAGGGTCTGTACTGAATTGGACACTTCTTTACTGCTGCTGGCCCCCTCACTCTTAAGTATTGTATCAAAAAATTAGACATGCCCGACTCGGAGCGGTTCCGGTTTCAACAAATTACACACTTCCTTAAATCCCTTTGGAGGGATACATCCCTCCCCCCGAAATTCACGGAATATGATTTGTGGTGTGGACAAGCCGTGGTCCAGCGGGGGGGCATTTCTGTGATCTACTCGTCCCTTGCCTCCGCGACACCCAAAGAGGCATATATGTGTGCCTGGGAATCTGACCTTCAATTCCAGTGGGACCTTGATAAATGGCAGTCAGCCTCCTTTACATCTTTCAGAGGCATTCTGAATACTACCTTAACTGAAGCCAGCCTGAAGGTAATCTCAAGGTGGTACTACACCCCCTCTAGACTAGCCGTAATCTACCCACAGGCTGACCCCATCTGTTCTAGGGGCTGTAAACACGTAGGAACAATGGTTCACATCTGGTAGGAATGCCCGAGAATCCGTTCCTTCTGGAAACATATATTCAATTTAATAGACAAGCTGGTGGAAGGTCAGATTCCCAGAACTCCAATGGTGGCCCTTTTGAACAATCAAATCCCATTAGTAACCAAACCCCTCAGGAGATTGATTCACTTCATTCTACTAGGAGCCAAGCTCACTATAGCCAGAGCTTGGAAACAACAGACAGTGTCCTTCTCCTTCTCTCCAGCCAAAAGGAAAATATCATGGATAATGGCTCAGGAAAAACTCTGGAGCATACTTCTAAACACAACTGATAAGTTTGACAAGACCTGGGAACCCTGGGCCCAACTGATGGGGCTCTCCTCAGGGTCTCTCTCACGGCCAGGTTAATGTATTCCTGGAGTATTGGGCGTTGCTCTTCTCACCCTTCTTTTTCTGCTCACTCTGAGCCTTCCTTTCTTTTCTTTCCCTCTCTCTCTTCCTTTATACCATCCAAGTTACTTTAGCCTAGAGGTTTATGGCTATACGTTTAAGTTACGCCGTTTTGGTTTGTTTTATGATTAGTATTGTGCCACGCAAGTGGCTTTAGATTTATTGCACTAGTATGATTTTCCCTGAGGGCGGATGGAGTTTTTGGTATAGGGTGTGGTATGTCGACCCGGCACAGCGTGCTGCCATTTGGGGTGTCGGGATGGGCATATCTCATTCTACCCCTTTCCCAGCCCTCAGGAGACTTGCCGAATGTCACATCCTTGCCAACTTGCGGCGGTTCTGGCCAATGAGGCTCTACCTACGTATTCTTCTAAGATTTTGAAAACCTCCCGGGAACTTGCTATGGATTCTATACGCAACATGTATATGTACTGTATGTGTAATATCTTTTCTTTTTTCTTGTGATAATAAAATTCTTTGACATAAAAAGCACACCGTACTATATGCCCGTACCCTCCTGTTTGAAGAGGTTGAGTGGCGTCATATTTTTGGGGCCCAGCAGCAAGTTGCTGGTATCAGTGCTGCTGTTAGTGCTCTCTATCTCGGTGCTGGTGTCAGTGCACTCTATCACGGAGCAGGTGTCAGTGCTGTATATCACAGTGCTGGTGTCAGTGCTTTATGTCACGCTGCTGATGTCAGTGCTCTCTATCATGGTGCTGGTGTCAGATCACTCTATCACGGTGCAGGTGTCAGTGCTCTATATCACGGTGCTGATGTCAGTGCTCTCTATCACGGTGCTGGTGTCAGATCACTCTATCACGGTGCAGGTGTCAGTGCTCTATATCACGGTGCTGGTGATCATCTCCTGCACCCTCTTCTTTGCCTACCCTGACCTTCCCTCGCCTCCATTGCCTCATGAGTCCTGAATTGTCAGAATTTCACATATAAAAAAAGAATGCTTGTAGTTGTCGATCCCAGATTCACCTCATACATGTGTTATGTCATTGGCCATGTGGTGGGACTATGTGTGCACAGCTAGTAATTATTTTGTGGCTGCAAATATGACCTGTAGGTTTGTAAAGTTCGCCATCCCTGTGCTGTGCTGACTTCCTCCTGGGGCTGCTTATTATGAGGGGCTCCCACCATCCCTGTGCTATGCTGACTTCCTCCTGGGGCTGCTTATTATGAGGGGCTCCCACCATCCCTGTGCTATGCTGACATCCTCCTGGGGCTGCTTATTATGAGGGGCTCCCACCATCCCTGTGCTGTGCTGACTTCCTCCTGGGGCTGTACCTCTGCTGTGCATATTATGAGGGGCTTCCACCATCCCTGTGCTATGCTGACTTCCTCCTGGGGCTGCTTATTATGAGGGGCTCCCACCATCCCTGTGCTGTGCTGACTTCCTCCTGGGGCTGCTTATGGTGCAGGTGTCAGTGCTGTATATCACGGTGCAGGTGTCAGTGCTTTATGTCACGCTGCTGATGTCAGTGCTCTCTATCATGGTGCTGGTGTCAGATCACTCTATCACGGTGCAGGTGTCAGTGCTCTATATCACGGTGCTGGTGATCATCTCCTGCACCCTCTTCTTTGCCTACCCTGGCCTTCCCTCGCCTCCATTGCCTCATGAGTCCTGAATTGTCAGAATTTCACATATAAAAAAAGAATGCTTGTAGTTGTCGATCCCAGATTCACCTCATACATGTGTTATGTCATTGGCCATGTGGTGGGACTATGTGTGCACAGCTAGTAATTATTTTGTGGCTGCAAATATGACCTGTAGGTTTGTAAAGTTTGCCATCCCTCTGCTGTCCTGACTTCCTCCTGGGGCTGCTTATTATGAGGGGCTCCCACCACCCCCAGTGCTGTGCTGACTTCCTCCTGGGGCTGCTTATTATGAGGGGCTCCCACCATCCCTGTGCTGTGCTGACTTCCTCCTGGGGCTGCTTATTATGAGGGGCTCCCACCATCCCTGTGCTGTGCTGACTTCCTCCTGGGGCTGCTTATTATGAGGGGCTCCCACCATCCCTGTGCTATGCTGACATCCTCCTGGGGCTGCTTATTATGAGGGGCTCCCACCATCCCTGTGCTGTGCTGAATTCCTCCTGGGGCTTTACCTCTGCTGTGCATATTATGAGGGGCTCCCAGCATCCCTGTGCTATGCTGACTTCCTCCTGGGGCTGCTTACGGTGCAGGTGTCAGTGCTGTATATCACGGTGCTGGTGTCAGTGCTTTATGTCACGCTGCTGATGTCAGTGCTCTCTATCACAGTGCTGGTGTCAGATCACTCTATCATGGTGCAGGTGTCAGTGCTCTATATCACGGTGCTGGTGATTAGGGATGAGCTTCGTGTTCGAGTCGAACATACGTTCAAACCGAACATCGGCTGTTCGCCCCGAACATCGGCTGTTCGCCCGTTCGGCGAGTTCCGAACATTATGGGCCGTTTGCGCCAAATTCGTGTGGCGCTTACGGCCCACAATGCACTGCGATGGCGCAGTGCATTGCTGGCTCATGATTGGCCAATCATGCACTGTGACCCCGCATGCTTGGCCAATCGCAGCGCCGGCAGCGAGGAGAGCATGTCATAGCTCAGGCTGTGTAGTACACGCCCCACACTATATAAGGCCGCCAGCGCGGCGGCCTTGTGTAGTTTGTTGGCGTCTGAAGCAGTTAGTGGGTGTTCTGTGTACCTTCAACACAGTATACACCGATTGTTATCGGACGATTTTTCGATCTTGCTCTTCTGTAGTGGTTGTCTGCGTGCCCTGACCGCAGTATACACCGCTATATTCACCTATATAGCTAGCGATATATCTATCTTTTATAATAGAGCTTGCAGTCAGTGTTAGGAACTTGTGCGTGCTGTCTGCGTGTTCTGTACCCAGTACACACCGCTATAGCCACCTACATAGCTCTTCTCTATTTGAGCCATCTGCCATCTGCAGGAGTTATTGGAAGTTGTGTGTGCCTCCAGCACAGCACAGTATACATCTGTATTTACCCTTTATTGCTGGTGTTCAATAATAAAGGCATCTGCAGGAGTTAGTGGGTGTTGTGTGCCTCCAGCACAATATACACCTGTATCTACCCTTTATTGCTGTTCTCTAATAGAGCCATCTGCAGGGCTTAGTGGGTGTTGTGTGCCTCCAGTACAGTATACCCCTTTATCTACCCTTTATTGCTGGTGTTCTATAATAAAGGCATCTGCAGAAGTTAGTGGGTGTTGTGTGCCTCCAGCACAATATACACTACCCAATTGCTGTTTTACCCAACTCCCTACAGGCCATTACCATGTCTGGAAGGCCAGCAAGGAGAGGCAGACAGGCGCGAGCCGATAAAAGAGGGCAAGCAGGCTCTGTGTCTAGAGACAACAGTGCTGGTCGTGGACGCGGTGCATCATCATTATCAGCATGTGGCCATGGGACACGCTTGTCCTTCTTTTCGGCAGCTGGACATGTTGAGCCGCAACATGCCAACGACTTGGTAGAGTGGATGACCAAGCCCTCTTCATCCTCCTCATCCTATCTCACCCAGTCTCAGGGTACTAGCAAAGCAGCTGCCAACACATCGTCTTCCCTCGCCTCAATGTCATCATCAGTGACTCCTTCCCTAGACCCACCACGTCCTCCTGAGGAGTCTCCTGAACTCTTTGAGCACAGTGTTGGGTACATGCTCCAGGAGGATGCCCAGTGTTTTGT
Source organism: Lithobates pipiens (assembly GCA_037367395.1). NCBI lineage: Eukaryota > Metazoa > Chordata > Amphibia > Anura > Ranidae > Lithobates > Lithobates pipiens. Next base: position 1,064,399 of record JAZDVW010000120.1, read on the forward strand.
AGGCTCTGGTGATGATACTCAGCTAGAGGAAGGCAGTAGTGTGAATGTAGAGAGAGGGGATGCTCAAGAAGGACAGCAATCTGGCAGTCATGTTCCACAAGCTGCAGCATACTGCCAGGTTTGCTACAGCGATGAAGAGGGAGGGGATGATGAGGGCACTGACTCCACGTGGGTGCCTGGTAGGAGAGAGGAGGAGGAGGAGGAGGCACATGTCAAACGAGGCAGGATGCCCTCCGGGGGCCAGCTTAGGGGCAGCACACTGACTGAATCACACCGCAGAGCTCCGCCTGTGCAGGGCGCTGCCTCTGCGCGTTATTCTAAAAGTTCTTTGGTGTGGACCTTTTTTGAGACGAGTGCATCAGATCTCAACACTGCTATTTGCAACATATGTCTCAAGCGTATCTCATGTGGACAAAACATCAGCTGCTTGGGCACCACATGCTTGACCAGACATATGTTGACCTACCATGCAGCACGTTGGCAAGCGTACCTCAAAGACCCACACCAAAGAACAAAGCGGACCTCTCCTTGCTCCTCATCAGCTGGCATCTCCAACCCCACTAGACATTCAGTCCTCTCTGAAACCTGGTCTGAGAGGAATGAAGGTGTAGAATTAGGTGTGTCACAGCCAAGTGCTTCCGGGCACTCTGCTAGCAGTACACCAACGTCCGATTATAGCAGGCAAATGTCCCTGCCCCAGCTGCTGGACCGGCGAAAGAAGTTTACTCCCAGCCATCCATATGCCCAGCGGTTGAATGCTAGCTTGGCTAAATTGCTAGCACTTCAACTGCTGCCTTTTCAGTTGGTAGACTCGGCCCCTTTCCGTGAGTTTGTACAATGTGCGGTTGCTCAGTGGCAGGTCCCCAAATGCCACTTTTTCTCACGGAAGGCGATTCCGGCTCTCTACCGGCATGTGGAAGGCAATGTCCTTGCCTCGCTGGACAGGGCGGTCAGCGGTAAGGTGCATATTACCGCTGACTCATGGTCCAGCAGGCATGGACAGGGACGTTACCTGTCTTTCATGGCCCATTGAGTCACTCTTCTGGCAGCTGGGAAGGATGCAGGACAAGGTGCAGTAGTGTTGGAGGTTGTTCCGCCACCACGCCTCCAAAATGCTACTATTGGTTGTGACACACCTCTCTCCTCCACCCCCTCCTCTTCTTCTTCCTCCATGGCCTCTTCCAGTGCTCTGTCCTCAGAACCAGCGGTGCTTCGTAGGCGTTCCAGGGGCTACGCAAGTACGCAGGCAAAACAATGCCATGCCGTGCTTGCGCTGGTTTGTTTGGGGGACAGGAGCCACACTGGGGCGGATGTTTTGCCAGCTATGCAGGGGCAGGCCGAGAGGTGGTTGACGCCACGCCAGCTTAAGCCAGGAATTGTGGTTTGCGACAATGGCACCAACCTCCTCTCCGCCCTCCGACAGGGACAACTGACCCATGTGCCCTGTGTAGCTCACATCCTTAACCTGGTGATGCAGCGGTTCTTGGGCAGGTACCTGGGCTTACAGGATGTCCTGAAGCAGGCCAGGAAAGTCTGTGTGCATTTCCACCGATCATTTAATGCCTGTGCTCAGCTGGCTGAGCTCCAAAAGGAGTTGAACCTGCCCAAGAACCGCCTTATATGTGACATGCCCACCAGGTGGAACTCAAGGTTGGCCATGCTGCAGCGGCTTCACACGCAGCAGAGGGCCATCAATGACTACCTGTGCGACTACGGCACCAGGACAGGGTCAGGGGAGCTCGGTTTTTTTCTCACCACGCCAGTGGGGCATGATTAGGGATGCATGCACTGTCCTGTCACCGTTTGAGGAGGCCACAAGGATGGTGAGCATTGACAGTGCATGCATCAGTGACACTGTACCTCTTGTCCACCTCTTGGAGCATACGCTGTGTGGAATAATGGACAGGGCACTTGAGGCAGAACAGAGGCAGGAAGAGAAGGACTTCCTTGCCTCTCAAGGCCCCCTTTATCCAGACGGTGTTCCTGCTGTGCCACCCATCACACAGGAAGAGGATGAGAAGGAGGAAGAGGAGGAGGAGGATGATTGTGTCAGCATGGAGGTGGAGGCTGGCACTCAGCATCAGCAGCAGTCTTGTAGGGATGATTTACAGTCCCAAGAAACCCGTGGACTTGTACGTGGCTGGGAGGAGGTAGCTGCGGATCATGTTGTCCTTAGTGACCCAGAGGACTCCGGACCGAATGCCTCAGCTAACCTACGCTGCATGGCCTCCCTGATCCTGCAAAGCCTGCGGAAGGATCCTCGTATTTTTCGGATCAAGGAGAGGGACCATTACTGGCTGGCCACTCTCCTTGATCCACGGTACAAGGGTAAGGTTACCGACCTTATTTTGCCATCGCAGAGGGAGCAGAGGATGAGACATCTCCGGGAGGCCTTGCAGAAAGGTCTGTGCAACGCGTTCCCAGAGACTGGGAGGTTACAAACTCCTGGTCCTGGACAATGTGTTGCTGAGGCATCGGTCAGAAGGAGCGGTGGAGAAGGTGGCCGTCTGACTGATGCTTTCAGACAATTTTTTAGTCCGCAGCCCCAAGGTATGATCGGTTCCAGCAACCATCGCCAGCGTCTGATTTACATGTTGCAGGAATACCTAGGGGCAAGGTCAGACTTGGACACCTTTCCCACCGAAAATGGGATGGATCACTGGCCAGAGCTTGCACAGTATGCAAATGAGCTACTGGCCTGTCCTGCATCCAGTGTTCTTTCAGAACGCACCTTCAGTGCTGCTGGTGGCTTTGTTACCGATCACAGGGTGCGCCTGTCCACCGAATCAGTTGATCGACTGACCTTCATCAAGATGAATCAGTCTTGGATCACCCACAGCTACCAAGCACCTGAAGCTGATGTAACCGAATAATTTTTTTTATTTTTTTTATATATTTTTTTTTTCCTTAATACATTTTTTATTCAAGTTTCCATTATACAATAAACAATCAGGATTGGATGTACAGCAGTAGGTAATGTACATTGGTAATACTTATAGTAAATCAAGTCAACAAAAGCGGGATTGCTAAGATAACTCAAGAAATGGTAACATGTGAGTATACATTTGAGGATGTGATTGTACACCTTGCTAATAGAGAAAAGCAACAAAAAGAACAGACTTCGAACAAAAGAGAAGACAATAAAACAATAACTTATTCCACATGCAGAAGGATGTTAGGAAGTCGAGATAAGTGTCGACCGCTATGTAAATTATAAGAGCGGAAATACTGATGGACACACACAGTGGCAGAATCAACACCTCTATGAAATAAAGTAGAATCACGGGTCCAGCTGGAAGGCAAGTCATGTGGAAGACTGGGTCAGTACCGTCTGCTAAGTTCATCTACTACATCAGAGAGAGAGGATGTTCCACCCGAGCACCCCCTGAGGGATCTATTCTGTGCTCGAGCAAATCCATCCCCTCCTCCGCCTATGGTTGGCGTTAGAACTCATTTCAAAGATTAAGGGGGGAATAGTGGGGTCAGTTTAGGGGAGCTGACCCAGTCCTTCCATTGTTGCCAGTTAGAAAGAAGTCGGGTTTTGGGGCCCCGTCTGAGTGCGAGTACTGTTTCATGAATGTAATGTGCATGGGTAGTGTGAATTACTTCCATTAGGGTAGGTGGATCAGTGTCCTTCCACTTTCGTGCTATATTCAAACGTGCTGCTAGGAGTATGTGGATTATGACATTTCTGGTCGGGTTAGGGAATTGATCAATAGTCAAGGATAGAAGGGCGAGGTGGGGAGATTCTGTGGCTGATTGTTTGGTAACATCAGCGATCAGATTGAATACTGAGTGCCAGTAACCCGTGAGTTTGGGTCAGTTCCAAAAGATGTGCAGTAGGTTTCCGTGATGGCCACATTTCCGCCAACATGTACCGTCGTTAGTCAGGTCAAATTTGGAGATTATGTCGGGGGTCAAATACCAACGGTACGTCAGTTTATACGTTAATTCCCATAGGGAAGCGCAACATGTAGCCTTATAGGTAGATTGGTAGGCCTGTTCCCATTGTTCCAATGTGAATTTGCGGTCTAGAACTGTTTCCCAGTGTAGATTGGCTGCTGAGCATGTAAACGTGGATTTATGGTGGAGTAATTTGTAGAATAGAGAAATACCTTTTTGGCGAACCAGGGAGGATTTGAAGAAGAGCCAAGCTTCGTGGGGGAGTGTGCACTTTCATGTGTTAAGGGAAGCGAGGCAGTGTTTGGTGCGTAAATATAGGAAGATATCAGAGTTTGGTAGCATGTATTCTTTTTGAAGTGTCGGAAACGATTTTACGGTCTCGTTATCAATTAGATCTGATAGTGAAGTTATGCCCTTTGATTTCCAACGATCGAATGATGTTGATTGCATCAGTATATGCAGGGTCTCTATAGGAATAGGGACTGTCACCCCCTTAGATTGGGCGGATAGCGGTTGGAGAAATCCACGTTAATAGTTGCCACTATGGTCGGGGATAGTTTACTAGGGAGTTTTGCTACTAGGATTGTTGCAAATAGCCAGGAGGATAAGTTTCCCCCTGGGATTAGAGATGCTTCCATTTTCCCCCATATGGCGAATTTAGGAGAGATTGGGGACCATGCCTTGGTTTGTGTGAGAATGGAAGCCATGTAGTAGTCTTGGAAGTCTATATAGCCAGTGCCGCCAGCCATTCGATGTTTAATTAGTTGGGCGTGTCTGCATCTAGTTTTCTTACCTTGCCAAATAAATTTTGATAGAATTGACTGGAGAGATTTGAAGTAGCTAAGGGGAAGTGGGATGGGTAGGGTTCGGAATAGGTATAGTATTTGGGGAAGGTGCAACATTTTAAATGCCGCTAAACGTCCCGTCCAAGAGAATTCGAAGGACGCTAGCCTGGTGAGGTCGTTTTGTAGCTTTGTGCGTATCGGTATATAATTAGCTGCAAACAGAGATTTTGTGGTTTTAGTTAGTTGGATACCCAGATAAGTTATGCTATTCTCCGCCCATGAGAAAGGGAAGCGTTCTTTAAGTCGAGCGCTCGTGGACGTGTCTAGTCCTAAGTCTAATATAAATGATTTGGATTCGTTTATTTTGTAGAATGAAACAGAACTAAACCAGGCGAGCGTCTTCTGGATTGCGGGGAGGGAACGTTCAGGATCAGTGATCATTAGGATCACGTCGTCCGCAAACAGACTAATTTTGTGGTCTATACCAGCGAGGGGGATACCAGTGATGTCGGGATTGGATCTTATTTTTTCAGCCAGGGGTTCCATGACTAGATTGAAAATTATAGGCGAGAGGGGACAGCCCTTCCGTGTGCCGTTCGAAATTTGAAAGGGTGAGGACAGAGCGTCTGCTGAGAACACTCGGGCTGAGGGAGAAGAGTATAAGGCCATGATAGCATCATGTATGGGTCCAATGATTCCAAATTTGTTTAGTACTTCCGACAGTTAACCCCAGTGGACCCTGTCAAATGCCTTTTCGGCGTCGAGGGACAGGAGAATCGAGGGGAGTTTAGTCGATTCGGCATGATGGATGATATTTAGTAGTCGTCTAGTGGCATCTGAGGTTTGGCGTCCTTTGGTAAATCCCGATTGGTCCAGGGAAATTAGGGAGGGTATAATGTCTTCCAATCTATTGGCTATCAATTTCACGTAAATTTTTAAGTCAAGGTTCAGTAGTGAAATGGGGCGGAAGTTTTTAGGGGATGTAGGATCTTTACCAGGTTTGGGTAGAGTTACTACCATGGCAGTAAGCATCTCTGTTGGGAAGGAGGCGGTTGCGGTTGCTAGATTGAATGTTTGGGACAAAGTGGGGGCTAGGATGTCCTTGAATTGTTTGTAGTATTCCCCAGTGAAGCTGTCCGGGCCTGAGGATTTGGAGCAAGGAAGCTTATTTATTACTGATACAATCTCGGCGATCGTAAAGGGTGCATTTAAATCTGAGAGCTGTTCCTGAGATATAGACGGGAGGGATAGGTCTTTTAGGAAAGTTTGGATTAATTCAGGGGAAGGTTGGGTGGTATTTGGGTCCCCTTTAAGGTTGTAAGGGTCTCGATAATATGCGCTAAAGGCGTCAGCTATGGATTGTGGTTTAAGGAGCTTTTCGTTGGTGTGTGGGTGATAGAGGAACGGGTTTTTTGTTTTGTTCCTATGTCCTTTAACTTTAAGTGACATCATTTTACCTGCTTTGTTACCTATGGAGTATGATGTGGCCTTGAGTAGTTTGTAAAATTTTTCATGTTTCTCTAGGAGAAGTGACCTCAACTCGTTGCGTAGGGTAAAAATCTTAGCTTGAAGGTACTGGGAGGGGTTAGATTTATTGAGGGCTTCAGTGGTGGCGATGTCAGTCGTGAGTTTGTCCAGTCTCTGGGTTCTTTGTTTTTTGGCTCTAGCGCCCATTTGGAGGAACACGCCTCTCATGACTGCCTTGTGGGCATTCCACACCACCGCCGGGTCGGATACCGAAGATTGGTTAATTAGAAAGTATTCTTCCAAGTGTTGTTTGATAGGGATGGAAAATTGAAGAGTGGTGAGGAGATAATTGTTCACTCTCCATATAAAGGAGTCTGGATGATGGGTATCATCAGAGATGTTGATGCTGATGGGGGCATGATCCGACCAGGTGGCGGTGTGGATGCTGGAACCCAAAGTGCTCTGAAGTATTTGTTTGTCTGCTAAAAAACAGTCGATACGTGAGTAGGTGTTGTGACGCGGCGAGAGGAACGTAAAGTCCCTCTCACTCGCATGACAACACCTCCATACATTATATGAATCGTTAGATGCAATAAAAGACTCTAAAGTAAGGATGAGCTTCATGTTCGAGTCGAACATACGTTCGACTCGAACATTGGCTGTTCGTCCGTTCGGCGAAGTCCGAACATTTTGGTCCGTTCGCGCCAAATTCGTGTGGCGCTCACGGCCCACAATGCACTGCGATGGCGCAGTGCATTGCTGGCTCATGATTGGCCAAGCATGCACTGTGACCCCGCATGCTTGGCCAATCGCAGCGCCAGCAGCGAGGAGAGCCATGATTGGCCACAGACAGGATGCCTGTGGCCAATCATAGCTCAGGCTGTGTAGTGCACGCCCCACACTATATAAGGCCGCCAGCGCGGCGGCCTTGTGTAGTGTGTTGGCGTCTGAAGCAGTGGGTGTTCTGTGTACCTTCAACACAGTACACACCGATCGTTTTCGGCTGATTTTCGATCTTGCTGTTGTGTAGTGGTTATTGTCTGCGTGCCCTGACCGCAGTATACACCGCTATATTCACCTCACCTATATAGCTAGTGATCTATCTTTTATAATAGAGCTTGCAGTCAGTAGTGTTAGGAGCTAGTGCGTGCTGTCTGCGTGCTCTGTACCCAGTACATACCGCTATATCCACCTACATAGCTGTTCTCTATTTGAGCCCACTTGCCATCTGCAGGAGTTATTGGAAGTTGTGTGTGCCTCCAGCACAGCACAGTATACATCTGTATATACCCCTTTATCTCTGGTGTTCTATAATAAAGGCATCTGCAGGAGTTAGTGCGTGTTCTGTGTACCTTCAACACAGTACACACCGATCGTTTTCGGACGATTTTCGATCTTGCTGTTGTGTAGTGGTTGTTGTCTGCGTGCCCTGACCGCAGTATACACCGCTATATTCACCTCACCTATATAGCTAGTGATCTATCTTTTATAATAGAGCTTGCAGTCAGTAGTGTTAGGAGCTAGTGCGTGCTGTCTGCGTGCTCTGTACCCAGTACATACCGCTATATCCACCTACATAGCTCTTCTCTATTTGAGACCACTTGCCATCTGCAGGAGTTATTGGAAGTTGTGTGTGCTTCCAGCACAGCACAGTATACATCTGTATATATCCCTTTATCTCTGGTGTTCTATAATAAAGGCATCTGCAGGAGTTAGTGGGTGTTGTGTGCCTCTAGCACAATATACACTACCCAACTGCTTTTTTACCCAACTCCCTTCAGGCCATTACCATGTCTGGAAGGCCAGCAAGGAGAGGCAGACAGGCGCGAGCCGATAAAAGAGGGCAAGCAGGCTCTGTGTCTAGAGACAACAGTGCTGGTCGTGGACGTGGTGCATTGTCATCAGCACGTGGCCATGGGACACGCTTGTCCTTCTTTTCGGCAGCTGGACATGTTGAGCCGCAACATGCCAACGACTTGGTAGAGTGGATGACCAAGCCCTCTTCATCCTCCTCATCCTTTCTCACCCAGGCTCAGGGTACTAGCAAAGCAGCTGCCAACGCATCGTCTTCCCTCCTCTCAATGTCATCATCAGTGACTCCTTCCCTAGACCCACCACGTCCTCCTGAGGAGTCTCCTGAACTCTTTCAGCACAGTGTTGGGTACATGCTCCAGGAGGATGCCCAGTGTTTTGTGGGCTCTGATGATGACACTCAGCTAGAGGAAGGCAATAGCGTGAGCGCAGAGAGAGGGGATGCTCAAGAAGGACAGCAATCTGGCAGTCATGTTCCACAAGCTGCAGCATACTGCCAGGTTTGCTACAGCGATGAAGAGGGAGGGGATGATGAGGGCACTGACTCCACGTGGGTGCCGGAAGGAGAGAGGAGGAGGAGGAGGCACATGTCCAACGAGGCAGGATGCCCTCCGGGGGCCAGCTTAGGGGCAGCACACCGACTGAATCACACCGCAGAGCTCCGCCTGTGCAGAGCGCTGCCTCTGCGCGTTATTCTAAAAGTTCTTTGGTGTGGGCCTTTTTTTGAGACGAGTGCATCAGATCGCACCGCTGCTATTTGCAACATATGTCTCAAGCGTATCTCACCTGGCCAAAACATCAGCCGCTTGGGCACCACATGCTTGACCAGACATATGTTGACCTGCCATGCAGCTCATTGGCAAGCATACCTCAAAGACCCACACCAAAGAACAAAGCGGACCTCTCCTTGCTCCTCATCAGCTGTCATCTCCAACCCCACTAGACCTTCAGTCCTCTCTGAAACCTGCTCTGAGAGGAATGAAGGTGTAGAATTAGGTGTGTCACAGCCAAGTGCTTCCGGGAACTCTGCTAGCGGTACACCCACGTCCGATTATAGCAGGCAAATGTCCCTGCCCCAGCTGCTGGACCGGCGAAAGAAGTTCACTCCCAGCCATCCACATGCCCAGCGGTTGAATGCTAGCTTGGCTAAATTGCTAGCACTTCAACTGCTGCCTTTTCAGTTGGTAGACTCGACCCCCTTCCGTGAGTTTGTACAATGTGCGGTTCCTCAGTGGCAGGTCCCCAAACGCCACTTTTTCTCACGGAAAGCGATTCCGGCTCTCTACCGGCATGTGGAAGGCAATGTCCTTGCCTCGCTGGACAGGGCGGTCAGCGGTAAGGTGCATATTACCGCTGACTCATGGTCCAGCAGGCATGGACAGGGACGTTACCTGTCTTTCACGGCCCATTGGGTCACTCTTCTGGCAGCTGGGAAGGATGCAGGACAAGGTGCAGTAGTGTTGGAGGTTGTTCCGCCACCACGCCTCCAAAATGCTACTATTGGTTGTGACACATCTCTCTCCTCCACCCCCTCCTCTTCTTCTTCTTCCATGGCCTCTTCCAGTGCTCTGTCCTCAGAACCAGCGGTGCTCCGTAGGCGTTCCAGAGGCTACGCAAGTACGCAGGCAAAACGATGCCATGCCGTGCTTGCGCTGGTTTGTTTGGGGGACATGAGCCACACTGGGGCGGATGTTTTGTCAGCTCTGCAGGGGCAGGCCGAGAGGTGGTTGACGCCACGCCAGCTTAAGCCAGGAATGGTGGTTTGCGACAATGGCACCAACCTCCTCTCCGCCCTCCGACAGGGACAACTGACCCATGTGCCCTGTGTAGCTCACGTCCTTAACCTGGTGGTGCAGCGGTTCTTGGGTAGGTACCCCGGCTTACAGGATGTCCTGAAGCAGGCCAGGAAAGTCTGTGTGCATTTCCGCCGATCATTTAATGCCTGTGCTCAGCTGGCTGAGCTCCAAAAGGAGTTGAACCTGCCCAAGAACCGCCTTATATGTGACATGCCCACCAGATGGAACTCAACATTGGCCATGCTGCAGCGGCTGCACACGCAGCAGAGGGCCATCAATGAGTACCTGTGCGACTACGGCACCAGGACAGGGTCAGGGGAGCTCGGTTTTTTCTCACCACGCCAGTGGGGCATGATCAGAGATGCATGCACTGTCCTGTCACCGTTTGAGGAGGCCACAAGGATGGTGAGCAGTGACAGTGCATGCATCAGTAACACTGTACCTCTTGTCCACCTCTTGGAGTATACGCTGCGTGAAATAATGGACAGGGCACTTGAGGCAGAACAGAGGCAGGAAGAGGAGGACTTCCTTGCCTCTCAAGGCCCCCTTTATCCAGACAGTGTTCCTGCTGTGCCACCCATCACACAGGAAGAGGATGAGGAGGAGGAAGAGGAGGAGGAGGATGATTGTGTCAGCATGGAGGTGGAGGCTTGCACTCAGCATCAGCAGCAGCAGCAGCAGCAGTCTTGTAGGGATGATTTACAGTCCCAAGAAACACGTGGACTTGTACGTGGCTGGGAGGAGGTAGCTGCGGATCATGTTGTCCTTAGTGACCCAGAGGACTCCGGACCGAATGCCTCAGCTAACCTACGCTGCATGGCCTCCCTGATCCTGCAAAGCCTGCGGAAGGATCCTCGTATTCTTCGGATCAAGGAGAGGGACCATTACTGGCTGGCCACTCTCCTTGATCCACGGTACAAGGGTAAGGTTGCCGACCTTATCTTGCCATCGCAGAGGGAGCAGAGGATGAGACATCTCCGGGAGGCCTTGCAGAAAGGTCTGTGCAACGCGTTCCCAGAGACTGGGAGGTTACAAACTCCTGATTCTGGACAACGTGTTGCTGAGGCATCGGTCAGAAGGAGCGGTGGAGAAGGTGGCCGTCTGACTGATGCTTTCAGACAATTTTTTAGTCCGCAGCCCCAAGGTATGATCGGTTCCAGCAACCATCGCCAGCGTCTGATTTACATGGTGCAGGAATACCTAGGGGCAAGGTCAGACTTGGACACCTTTCCCACCGAAAATCCTCTGGCTTACTGGGTCTTGAGGATGGATCACTGGCCAGAGCTTGCACAGTATGCAATTGAGCTACTGGCCTGTCCTGCATCCAGCGTTCTTTCGGAACGCACCTTCAGTGCTGCTGGTGGCTTTGTTACCGATCACAGGGTGCGCCTGTCCACCGAATCAGTTGATCGACTGACCTTCATCAAGATGAATCAGTCTTGGATCACCCACAGCTACCAAGCACCTGAAGCTGATGTAACCAAATATTTTTTTTTGAAATATCACATCCCTTCAAGACTGCCTATGCTGATGCTGAGTGACTGTCCTGTTATGTTGATTGTCTATCCTCTTCCTCCTCCGCTGATATGTTGGAAGAACATTTCTGGTTCCGGTTGATGCCATCAGCCCAATTTTTCTGCCCCTGTTTAACAGGGGCGTTTAAGTACAATTTTTGATGCAATGCTTTGCAGCAGGGCTAATTCCTGCAATCAAACAAGAGTATATGGGAGAGGTTGCAGTGTGGTGGCACCAGCACCAGTGCCTAAGGCCCAATTTTTCTGCCCCTGTTTAACAGGGGCGTTTAATTACAATTTTTGATGCAATGCTTTGCAGCAGGGCTAATTCCTGCAAAATAAAACTAGAGTATATGGCAGAGGTTGCAGTGTGGTGGCACCAGCACCAGTGCCTAAGGCCCAATTTTTCTGCCCCTGTTTAACAGGGGCGTTTAATTACAATTTTTGATGCAATGCTTTGCAGCAGGGCTAATTCCTGCAATAAAACTAGAGTATATGGCAGAGGTTGCAGTGTGGTGGCACCAGCACCAGTGCCTAAGGCCCACTTTTTCTGCCCCTGTTTAACAGGGGCGTTTAATTACAATTTTTGATGCAATGCTTTGCAGCTGGGCTAATTCCTGCAATAAAACTAGAGTATATGGCAGAGGTTGCAGTGTGGTGGCACCAGCACCAGTGCCTAAGGCCCAATTTTTCTGCCCCTGTTTAACAGGGGCGTTTAAGTACAATTTTTGATGCAATGCTTTGCAGCAGGGCTAATTCCTGCAATAAAACTAGAGTATATGGCAGAGGTTGCAGTGTGGTGGCACCAGCACCAGTGCCTAAGGCCCACTTTTTCTGCTCCTGTTTAACAGGGGCGTTTAATTACAATTTTTGATGCAATGCTTTGCAGCAGGGCTAATTCCTGCAATAAAACTAGAGTATATGGCAGAGGTTGCAGTGTGGTGGCACCAGCACCAGTGCCTAAGGCCCACTTTTTCTGCCCCTGTTTAACAGGGGCGTTTAATTACAATTTTTGATGCAATGCTTTGCAGCTGGGCTAATTCCTGCAATAAAACTAGAGTATATGGCAGAGGTTGCAGTGTGGTGGCACCAGCACCAGTGCCTAAGGCCTAATTTTTCTGCCCCTGTTTAACAGGGGCGTTTAATTACAATTTTTGATGCAATGCTTTGCAGCAGGGCTAATTCCTGCAATAAAACTAGAGTATATGGCAGAGGTTGCAGTGTGGTGGCACCAGCACCAGTGCCTAAGGCCCAATTTTTCTGCCCCTGTTTAACAGGGGCGATTAAGTACAATTTTTTATGCAATGCTTTGCAGCAGGGCTAATTCCTGCAATCAAACAAGAGTATATGGCAGAGGTTGGAGTGTGGTGGCACCAGCACCAGTGCCTAAAGCCCAATTTTTCTGCCCCTGTTTAACAGGGGCGTTTAATTACAATTTTTGATGCAATGCTTTGCAGCAGGGCTAATTCCTGCAATAAAACTAGAGTATATGGCAGAGGTTGCAGTGTGGTGGCACCAGCACCAGTGCCTAAGGCCCACTTTTTTTGCCCCTGTTTAACAGGGGCGTTTAATTACAATTTTTGATGCAATGCTTTGCAGCTGGGCTAATTCCTGCAATAAAACTAGAGTATATGGCAGAGGTTGCAGTGTGGTGGCACCAGCACCAGTGCCTAAGGCCCAATTTTTCTGTCCCTGTTTAACAGGGGCGTTTAATTACAATTTTTGATGCAATGCTTTGCAGCAGGGCTAATTCCTGCAATAAAACTAGAGTATATGGCAGAGGTTGCAGTGTGGTGGCACCAGCACCAGTGCCTAAGGCTCAATTTTTCTGCCCCTGTTTAACAGGGGCGTTTAATTACAATTTTTGATGCAATGCTTTGCAGCAGGGCTAATTCCTGCAATAAAACAAGAGTATATGGCAGAGGTTGCAGTGTGGTGGCACCAGCACCAGTGCCTAAGGCCCAATTTTTCTGCCCCTGTTTAACAGGGGCGTTTATCTACAATTTTTGATGCAATGCTTTGCAGCAGGGCTAATTCCTTCAATAAAACTAGAGTATATGGCAGAGGTTGCAGTGTGGTGGCACCAGCACCAGTGCCTAAGGCCCAATTTTTCTGCCCCTGTTTAACAGGGGCGATTAAGTACAATTTTTTATGCAATGCTTTGCAGCAGGGCTAATTCCTGCAATCAAACAAGAGTATATGGAAGAGGTTGCAGTGTGGTGGCACCAGCAGCAGTGCCTAAGGCCAAATTTTTCTGCCCCTGTTTAACAGGGACATGTAATTACAATTCTTGATATAATATTTCACAGGAGGGCCCCTTCCTGTGCCCACCCAGAGTAACGGTGAGGATTTATAGTGTTGTGGCACCAGCACCACAACCACCAAAGGTCAATTTTTTTTTACCACTGTTCAACAATGGCATGTAATTACAATTCTTGATATAATCGTTCACAGCAGGGCGCTCCAGCGCCCACCAAGAGTCACTTTCAGGGCTTACAATGTTGTGGCAAAACCAACACCTTGTTCCGCCATTTCTGTAGAGCATATAGGGCAGGCCCCTACTTTCAAACATCCAACTTACAAACATCTCCTACTTGCAAACGGAAGGAGCCAACAGCAAGTGAGATGAAAAAAGATGGACGACAAAACAAATTATACAGGGGTGATAACCCTTCCCTATGTTTTCCAAAAAGCTTAAAAATAGTTTTTTTGACTGGAGCTACACTTTAAAAATGTACCAGTTGAAAATTACAAACAGATTCAACTTAACACAACAAACCTACACAGTCCCTGTCTTGTTTGCACCGCCTGTATACTGCTGTTCTGAGTATATAGGGCCTGGGGGCCACACGCATTTCCTTTTTTTAATATGGGTACGGGGTTCCCCTTAATATGTGTACAAGACCCAAAGGGGCTGGTAATGGGCAGGGAGGGCTACCCATGCCATTTTTCTCAATGATTTCCAACCATATTGCAGGAACCAGATATAACATTAAAACCGCAAGCAGTTTTCAATGATGTAATTTCCGTTTAATGTCATTTTGTGCAGGGACTGTTCTAAACACGGGAAAGACGTGGCACTTCACAGGCATACTACAGACACCCCCCAGGCACCATATTTAAAGGAATATTTCTCATTTTTTTCACTTTAATCGTCATTAAAATCAGTGCTCCCTCCAAACCCTTTTTAGGACAGCATCTTGCATATTAGCCGTTAAAATTAGCACTTTTAATTTCGAACGTTCGAGTCCCATAGACTTCAATGGGGTTCTAAAATTCGTACGAATTTGGGGTCCGTTCAAAAGTTCTGGTGCAAACCGAACCGGGGGGTGTTCGGCTCATCCCTACTGGTGATCATCTCCTGCACCCTCTTCTTTGCCTACCCTGACCTTCCCTCGCCTCCATTGCCTCATGAGTCCTGAATTGTCAGAATTTCACATATAAAAAAAGAATGCTTGTAGTTGTCGATCCCAGATTCACCTCATACATGTGTTATGTCATTGGCCATGTGGTGGGACTATGTGTGCACAGCTAGTAATTATTTTGTGGCTGCAAATATGACCTGTAGGTTTGTAAAGTTCGCCTCCCATTGAAGTCAATTGGGCCCGCCGCAAACGTTACGGTTCGCAAACTATCGGCCGCGTTCGCGCTTCGCGTTCGCGAAAACGTCCCGTCGGAAGTTCGTCCATCACTAGCTGCAAATGCTGCAGATGCCTGTATTACAGAACACCAGCAATAAGGGGTATCTTCGGGTGTATACTGTGCTGGAGGCACACTTTAACTGCTGCAGATTTACAAGAAAATAACACACTGTCCCTGCCTTTGCTGCTCTCTCCCTGCACGCCGGAACACACTACACAAGGCCGCCACGCTGGCCACGCAGGCATCCTGACTGTGGCCAATTATGGCTCTTCTCGCTGCTGGCGCTGATATTGGCCACTCCTCCTTCTCCTCCTCCTCCTCTCTCCTATCAGGCACCCACATGGAGTCAGTGACCTCATCATTCTCTCCCTCTTCATCACTTCATCGCCACGCTGGCGGCCTTATATAGTGTGGGGCATGTACTAAACCCCCTGAGTAGGGATGAGCTTCGTGTTCGAGTCGAACGTACGTTCGACTCGAACATTGGCTGTTCGGGCGTTCGGCGAAATCCGAACTCTTGGTCCGTTCGCGTCAAAATTCGTATGGCGCGCGCGGACCACAATGCACTGCGATGGCGCAGTGCATTGCTGGCTCATGATTGGCCAAGCATGCACTGTGACCCCGCATGCTTGGCCAATCGCAGCGCCAGCAGCGAGGAGAGCCATGATTGGCCACAGGCATCCTGCCTGTGGCCAATCATAGCTCAGGCTGTGTAGTGCATGCCCCACACTATATAAGGCTGCCTTTGAGGCGGCCTCGTGTAGTGTGTTGGAATCTGAAGCAGTGGGTGTTCTGTGTACCTTCAACACAGTTACACACCAATCGTTTTTGGCTGATTTCCTATCTTGATCTTGTGTAGTGGTTATTGTCTGTGCCCTGACCGCAGTATACACCACTACACTATATTCACCTCACCTATATAGCTAGCTAGTGATCTATCTTTAACCACTTAACAACCGCCCATTGTCGATTAACGGCTTCAGGGCGGTTGTTTAACTCTGAGAGGCCGTTAATTAACGGCCTCCCAGAATTCTGCTCTCGCGCGCCCCCTGGGGCACGCACTCGAGAGCATCCGTGACCGCCGGGTCCTGTGGACCCGGCGCAGCACGGATCACGGTAAACGCCCGCTTGTCAAATGACGGAGTGATCACTTGTAAACAAACCGGCGTCATGTTATGACGCCGGTTCCTCCCTCCCCTCTCTGTACCGATCGGTACAGCGGAGGGGAAAGAGATCGTGTCAGCAGCGATGTGGGCTGCATCTGCAGTGCCCACATCGCTGCTCACCGAATTTAACCCCTCAATTCCCTGCCAATACTCTGCAATACCAGTGCATACTCTGCAGTACCCTGCCATTACTCTGCAGTACCCCCCATTACTCTGCAGTACCCTGCCTTTACTCTGCAGTACCCCCCATTACTCTGCAGTAACCCCCATTACTCTGCAGTACCCTGCCATTACTCTGCAGTACCCCGCCATTACTCTGCAGTGCAGTACCCTGCCATTACTCTGCAGTATCCTGCCATTACTCTGCAGTACCCTGCCTTTACTCTGCAGTACCCTGCCATTACTCTGTAGTACTCCCCAATACTCTGCAGTACCCTGCTATTACTCTGTAGTACCCCGCCAATACCCCGCCAATACTCTGCAATACCAGTGCATACTCTGCAGTACCCTGCCATTACTCTGTAGTACCCCCCCATTACTCTGCAGTACCCTGCCTTTACTCTGCAGTACCCTGCCATTACTCTGTAGTACTCCCCAATACTCTGCAGTACCCTGCTATTACTCTGTAGTACCCCGCCAATACCCCGCCAATACTCTGCAATACCCTGCCATAAATTGCCATACCCAGCCATACTCGGAGATACCCAGCCATACTCGGAGATACCCAGCCATACTCTGTGATACCCTGAAATACCCAGCCATAGACGCCCCCCACCCCTCACCGCCCTCCGGTGCTTCTACCAACTCGCCAGTACGATCAAAGCCAGAATCTTTTTTTTATTTTTTATTTCAGGCTTCCCAGCCTAGAGGTGAGATGTGGGGTCATATTGACCCCCAGATTTCACTGTAAAGAGGACCTGTCACCCCATATTCCTATTACAAGGGATGTTTACATTCCTTGTAATAGGAATAAAAGTGATCAAAAATATATTTTTGGGGAAAAAAATGTCAAACTAAAATAAATAAAGTAAAATGAACAATAAAAATAAAAATTAAAGCGCCCATGTCCCCATGTGCTCGCATGCAGAAGCAAACGCATGCGTAAGCCCCGCCCACATATGAAAACGGTGTTCAAACCACACATGTGAGGTATTGCCGAGAACGTTAGAGCGAGAGCAATAATTCTAGTCCTAGACCTCCTCTGCAACTCAAAACATGTAACCAGTAAAAAAAATTATGAAGAAAAAATTACTAATCTGCAAAATTTTATAACAGAAACAAAGAAAAATTCATTTTTTCGCAGAATTTCCGGTCTTTTTTCTTTTATAGCACAAAAAATAAAAAAACTGAGAGGTGATTAAATACCACCAAAAGAAAGCTCTATTTGTGTGAAAAAAAGGACAAACATTTCATATAGGTCCAGTGTTGCATGACTGAGTAATTGTCATTCAAAATGTGAGAGCACTAAAAGCTGAAAATTGGTCTGGTTATTAAGGGTGTTTAAGTGCCCAGTGGTCAAGTGGTTAATAAAAGAGCTTGCAGTCAGTAGTGTTAGGAGATAGTGCGTGCTGTCTGCGTGCTCTGTACCCAGTACATACCGCTATAATATAGGGCAGGCCCCTACTTTCAAACATCCAACTTACAAACATCTCCTACTTGCAAACGGAAGGAGACAGCAGCAAGTGAGATTAACCACTACAGATCCGCGCTATTGCCAAATGACGGCATCAGCGCGGACCTACATTTCCGGGACTACGTCTATTGACGTCGTCCCGGATACGAGCGGCCTGCGCGCCCCCTGAGGGGCGCGCGCGGCGCGCTCTGTGATCGGCGAGTCCGTGAGACTCGCCTGATCACCGATCCGTGCAAGGGGTCGATCCCGACCCCTTATCACGTGATCAGCTGTCAGCCAATGACAGCTGATCATGTGATAGAACGGAGCCGGTAATCGGCTATTATTCCTCCTCGCGCTGACAGCGCGAGGAGAAAAAAAAAAAGCCGATCACCGGCGGCCGTGATCGGGACATCAGTCCCGATCACGGCCATCAATACAAGGGACCACCTGCCACCTGCCAGTGCCCACCTGCCTCCCGCAGTGCCATCCTGAAGTAAAATAAAACGCAAAAGTAAGTGCCCCCCGTCAGTGCCCATAGTGCCCACAGTGCCACCCACAGTGCCACCCACAGTGCCACCCCACAGTGCCACCCACAGTGCCACCCACAGTGCCACCCAATCTGCCTCAAAGGTGCTGCACCCCAGTGCCGCCCATCAGTGCCCAGCAGTGCCGCCCATCAGTGCCCAGCAGTGCCGCCCATCAGTGCCCAGCAGTGCCACCTATCAGAGCCACCTATCAGTGCCACCTATCAGTGCCCATCAGTCCCATCTATCTGTGGTACCTATCAGTGCCCATCCGTGCCACCCATCCGTGACACCCATCTGTGCCACCCATCCGTGCCATCTTATGTGCCCATCTTTGCCCATCAGTGCCGCCTTATCTGTGCCCATCGGTGCCGCCTTATCTGTGCCTATTAGTGCCGCCTTAACTATGCCTATCAGTGCCCACCAGTGCAGCCCATCAGTGCCCACCAATGCAGCCCATCAGTGCCCACCAATGCAGCCCATCAGTGCCCACCAATGCAGCCATCAGTGCCGCCTAATCAGCGCACTTCAATGAAGGAGAAAAATGACCCGTTTGCAAAATTTTATAACAAACTATTAAAACATGATTTATTTATTTTTATTTTTTTGCATCTTTTTTTGTTTGTTTAGCAAAAAATAAAACTCCGAGCTGTAACTAAATACCACCAAAAGAAAGCTCTATTTGTGGGAAAAAAATGATAAAAATTTCATTTGGGTACAGTGTTGTATGCCCGCGCAATTGTCATTCAAAGTGCATCAGCGCTGAAAGCTGAAAATTGGTCTGGGACTGAGGGGGGTTTAAGTGCCCAGTAAGCAAGTGGTTAAAAAAGACGGATGGCAAAACAAATTATACAGGGGTGATAACCCTTCCCTATGTTTTCCAAAAAGCTTAAAAATAGTTTTTTTGACTGGAGCTACACTTTAAAAATGTACCAGTTGAAAATTACAAACAGATTCAACTTAACACAACAAACCTACACAGTCCCTGTCTTGTTTGCACCGCCTGTATACTGCTGTTCTGAGTATATAGGGCCTGGGGGCCACACGCATTTCCTTTTTTTAATATGGGTACAGGGTTCCCCTTAATATGCGTACAAGACCCAAATAGGCTGGTAATGGGCAGGGAGGGCTACCCATGCCATTTTTCTCAATGATTTTCAACCATATTGCAGGAACCAGATATAACATTAAAACCGCAAGCAGTTTTAAATGGTGTTATTTCCGTTAAATGTCATTTTGTGCAGGGACTGTTCTAAACACGGGAAACACATGGCATTTCACAGGCATACTACAGACACCCCCCAGGCACCATATTTAAAGTAATATTTCACTTTTTTTTTTCACTTTAATCGTCATTAAAATCAGTGCTCCCGCCAAAACGGCCGTTTTTAAAACTTTTTTTTGCATTGACCCATGTCCCCTGAGGCAGGAGTCAGGTCCCCAAACCCTTTTTAGGACAGTATCTTGCGTATTAGCCGTTAAAATTAGCACTTTCCATTTAGAACGTTCGAGTCCCATAGACTTCAATGGGGTTCTAACGTTCGTAACGAACGCGGGGGGTCGTTCGCAAGTTCTGGTGCGAACCGAACCGGGGGGTGTTCGGCTCATCCCTACCCCTGAGCCATAATTCGCCAAAGACACTCGATGTTTGAGTCAAACTTACATTCAACCCGAACATTAAGCTCATCTCTAGTGTGCATACATCAACCAATCTCATACACACCACAATTGCATACACACGATCAGACTTTTTAGGCAACAAACACGAACATAGTGACATTTCAAACTGATGAGTGACGACACTTCAAAAGAGGACATTCGATTACTCAGGTGCCACCCTTTGGTCAACTTCTGTATTGTTGTCTGATCTTTTACACATGATCGGACTTTGCTCCATCTGTCTTATGTTGTCAAAAAGTTTGTCCGTTCGCACAGCCAGGGCAGGACTTACCATTGGCTTGACTGGGCTCAAGCCCATGGGTCCCACCAAATAGGGTCCCCGTGGGCCCCGCCGAGATACATAGCTAAGTCTACTTGGCTCCGCTCACAGTCACATCCAGTCCTGCCCTATGATGACATAACACCTGGACTGGGTGTAACTGTGAGCCGAGCAAAGTACACTCGGCTACACTCAGCTCCGCTCGGGACTGCGAGAGACTGAGAATACTCGAGAGCTGCCAAGAGGACCTGAGAGCCATCGAGAGGACCCGAGAGCTGCCAAGAGCCTCAGAGAGGACCCGAGAGCCGCCAAGAGCCTCCCGGAGGACCCGAGAGCCGCTAAGAGCCTCCGAGAGGTCCCTAGAGCCGCGGAGAGGACTCAATCGCCTCTGAGATGCACAGGACTCTGTATCTCGGCTGCACCATTTTTAAACTTCAAGACTGCAATGACAAGGCTGCAAATGACACTGACAAGGCTGCAGATGGACACTGATAAGGCTGCATTGATGGACATTTAAATTTATTTATTTTTTCCTTAAAACTCCATTCCAAGCTTGTGGTGCGTGTTATACGCCGATAAATAAGGTAATGTATAGAAGGTAGGGCCCTCACCTACCTAAGTCCTGCCCTGCGCACACAGCCAACAAAAGTCCAATGAAAACCAAAATAGTTTGTCCGATGGAGCGTACACACAGTTGCATGTTGCCTTAAAACAGCTAATTTGCATGTTTGTTGTCAAAAAGTCTGATTGTGTGTAGAGTCAATGCTGTCTCAACCAGTGAAGCATACATCCACTCCCACAAAAGCATGGGTCCCATGGGCAACCTGGTACACACACCAATGCCTTTCTCATAAATAATTTTTTTTTCCAAATGAATCCTCTTAGTGCAATTTTCCTCCTTGATTGACTGTTTGCCTTGTATTTCCTTTTTCTTGCAAAACTGTTATTATAAGTATTTTTCAAGGCACATTCAAGGTTTTACTTCATAGTATGCTCAATGTTAATTGCATATTATATGCTGGTAACAAATATTTTATGTTATGTGCTGATTGCACTGTTATCACACCATTACTCTGTATCTGCCATGTTACTGCATGGTATATATTTATTTCAAAAATGCAATACAAATGCATTAAACTCGGTATGAAACCAAAAAAACAAACAAACAAACAAAAAAAAAAAACATTCAGACGCTGGTAAATGATGATGGAAATGAAATTGTTTTCAGGTTTGGAGATCATGTGTAAGTTCATTATGGTGATAAACATTTCCATGTTAGGAAACATTTTCTCACTTCTATAAAGGACTGTGTGCTGCCCGAGGTGATATTGTGATCAGATTTGTATGTAGATGATACTTTGTATATATTTATGATGTTTATTATTATTGCTAATTAGAACTATAAGTACACAGAATGAGGTCAACCCCCACCCTGTGTGTACATTGATCTGCTGTTGATGATTGAAATAGATACAAATAGACAAAGATTTGTCTGGGCTGATTGAGTAGATACAATGTTTCGTCTTGCTTCTTTCCTCCATTATGTTGTGGTTTAAGAACTCCACGATCTTCTCTTCTTGTGATTTCAGATAATGTAACAATGTAAGGCGGGAGATTGTGGAGGATCTTTTATTGTAACAATGTTTGAGTGCGGCATAAGTGTTTATTCAGCTCTGCCACCTTGTGGTCATTCCTAGTAGAACACTGGGGTGTGTGTGCGCAGTACAAGGAGGTGAATAGGGGATGTATACAGCTAGAAAGTGGAGATGATCTCCGCAATAAATCTAGAATTAGGATGGGGAGAGAAGGAAGGTTTAGAGGTGTAATGACAGGAAATGTGATCACAGTACATCATTCTCTCATCTCTTTTCATTCCAATATTTCTATGCTGATCGTCTACTCACCGCTAAACCCTCCAACCAAAACCATCCACCCCTCCATACCCGTCCGTCCTGACAGCAATTCAGAGCTTTTATGATTTGTATCATTTATTAGAACGTATTTCATGTGAAGGAACGATGTGATCTCCTTACAGGGACTGCTTTTTATTGTCCTCCATCCTTTAATTCTGCTGAATATCTTCTGGAGATCAGAGATCATTCAATATTCAATACCAAACAAACATCCCCCCCCCCCCAGCTGAAAGGAACACAGATCTCAGATCCTCCTTCACACTCCTCGGAAAGAAAATACATTTTATTATCTGAAGAAATCGGCCAGATCTGTGATTGGTGCAAATATGAAATTCATTCATTCATACAAATTTCCCGCCGGAATTCTATGGAACGTTCCAATGATCTCAGATAGAGACATCCGACACTAAAATCCGATATCTCTTCCTCCGGGAACATCGATCAACGCTCCTCTGAATTGTCGGGCAGTTTATCCAACCAAGAATAATACATCCGTTAGAAATATGAATGTCACATTTCTTCTCGTCTTTTCTTTTACTCCACAATACAGAATCCGCCCTGCTAGAGAATGTTTTCTATAGAGATCAATGAAAAGTCTATAGAACAAATATTTTCTGGGCTGAAAACTGAGAAAGCTCTCAGAATACATTTCTTTGAAATTCTCATGAGAAAGACATTACTGGCTGATGAAGGAAACGCCCACAGCTCTGATTGGCTCAGATTTCAAATTACTAATTTCAAATTTGCCGCCTGAATAGTGAAGAACGTTACAGAGAAATAATCAGCCCAATTATACCGCCAAATCCGACACTGAGATCATCAGATGAGACATTTATCCGAGAGATATCATCAATGCTTTATTTTCATCGATTAATCCGGAATAAATAGAAATGGATTCTGAAGATTGTTGAATAATGTAAAACATTTCCATATGTTCTCTTTTATTCCAAGTCCTCGGAATGCAGAACCCCCCCCCCTACATACAGAACATGATAGTGAGATGACTTCTCTCATAGATCTCTACCTTTCTATATGATGAGGAATAAAGTATTGCACGTTTTATTATTGGTAGTAATCGGTAATAATTATGATATGCCAGACAAATGTGTACAATGAATCAATACAGACAATATTGCGCTTCTGATGAATCACATCCGTTTCCATTCAGCAAAATATCTAAAAGCTTCTAAATAAATGAAATTCTCTGCAGTGTAATAAAAGACCCCGCCCCTTATCCGCATGTTTCCCATCAGGTCCGCTTATCCTTACACCCAGGAAGGTGAGATGTATAAAAAATGTTTCTTGTTTCCTTTTCAAAATTATATTTTATAAATATGAAAAATTAAAAGAAGTGATTTTATTTCTGTAATGAAGTGTTAAAGACTCGTGTTCTCTGTGTAATCTCCAGGTACAAATAGAAAAGCATTGAGAAGAAGGAATACATTGATCTTCTGGAAATGTATCGCTGTTGCATTAATATATCTGAATAAAATAGAATACATAGGAGCCTTATAAATGCATGCAATTCTCTCTCTTTTTTTTTTTTATAATTAATAGGTGTGACTCCGCCTCTTTCCCCAGAAGGTTTCAATCAGGTCCGCCCAGGCTGTATATAAGGACGGCCGGCAGACAGCGGAGCTCAGTTTTTGTTTGAGCAGAAAATCCTTCGTCATGTCTGGTCGCGGTAAAGGAGGGAAGGGTCTGGGGAAAGGAGGCGCCAAGCGGCACAGGAAGGTGCTCCGGGACAACATCCAGGGCATCACCAAACCCGCCATCCGACGTTTGGCCCGCAGAGGGGGTGTCAAGCGCATCTCCGGACTCATCTATGAGGAGACCCGCGGAGTGCTGAAGGTTTTTGCTGGAGAATGTCATCCGCGATGCCGTCACCTACACCGAGCACGCCAAGAGGAAGACCGTCACCGCCATGGATGTCGTCTATGCTCTCAAACGCCAGGGGCGCACTCTCTACGGATTCGGAGGCTAAACCCTCATAGACACCTACCTACTTCATCTACACAAAGGTCCTTCTCAGGGCCACCCACCTTCTCATACAAAGAACTATATACCGCATCTATCTCCAAAAATCACTACATCATCCTGAGTGCTGATTGTACAATCTCTTTATAAATCCATGTTCTACCCAGTAGGTTAAAACATTGAATCATTTAGTTGTGTTCTTACATTTCTTTAGTAAAGCAGAGAGTGGTCAGCTTAGACCTCGCACGTATTCTTGGAGATTACACGGAGAAGATGAATGTTTAGCACACATAACAAACGCCTGTTTAAATCTTCATTTTTATTAACATTTTGGAAAGGAAATAAATGTACTTCCTTTCTGGGTGTAGGGCTGGGCGGACCTGATGGGAGACATGAGGGGCGGGATCTAGTTATTTATAGCACTGCAGATAATTGAATTTATTTAGAAGCTTTCAAATATTTTTCTGATGGGAAACGGATGAGAAGCACAATATTTTCTTTCTTGATTCATAGTACATGCCGGTATTTTTCTGGCCATATCATGATTATATATATATTTTTTTTCAATTTAGTTACATAATCCTATGCAGATCTATTTCTTTCCCGGTGATTACACAATTACTATTGTTAACAATTTTATGTTTATAAAGGATTACTAAAGAAAGGGGAGGGGGATGTGTTACATTTCTGCTTCCATCTAATACTCTGCAGATAATGTTTGATTACATCAACATTTTGCTGATCTCTACCAGTCCTTTCACTTTTTAAAAAAATCACAAATAACAGAACACATGGACATGTTTTACATTATTCAACAATCTTCTGTATATATGTCGGATTTGGCGGTATAATTGGGCTGATTATTCGTCTGTAACGTTCTCACTATTCAGGCGGGCAAATATAAAAGTAGCAATTTGAATTCTGAGCCAATCAGAGATGTGGGCGTTTCCTTCATGAGCCAATAATATATGTGATGAAGAAAAAAAAAAATGTATTGAGATCTTTCTGTTTTCAGCCCAGAATATAATTGTTCTGTAGACTTTCCATCGATCTCTATAGAGAATGTTTTCTAGGATTCTGTAGTACAAACCCCTTGATATAATACTTTGGTGCGTTTATTAACTGCCTGGAACGTTCCCCGGAAGAATGGAAACGTATCATCCAGTGTCAGATTAGCCGATCTGAGAGGATTGTAATTTTCCATTAAAAATTAAGCCAATCTATTCCGAATTCCCCCCATAATACGAGAATTCAGAGATCTGTGTTCCTGACTAGTTGGGGATTCTTGTTTCGGCACTTAATCATTTCTGATTTTTTTAAAATAAATTCGGCAGAACCAATGTTTTAAACACAATGACGATCAGTCCCTGTAAGATGACCGGATGCCCCAATAATGATTTCCAGGCTCTTTATATGTAGTCATTGTCCTCCCTGTACAGATCTCCTGTACTAGAAGTGTGAATAAATAAGAATATATTTCCCGTGTAAAGCTATGCAGACAATTGAGGGCTGATTGCATGCGATGTGGTAGACACAATGAGGGGTGTGTGGGGGGCTCTTTGTAGAGAGATGTGGGTGGCTCTGAGAAGAGCCTTTGTGTTGTAGAAATGAAAGGATTTGGGAGTAGAAAGGAGTTGTCGGGATTACTTGGATTTGGCGGCGGCCTTGTGGCTCTCGGTCTTCTTGGGCAGCAGCACGGCCTGGATGTTGGGCAGGACTCCTCCCTGGGCGATGGTGACGCCGCCCAGCAGCTTGTTGAGCTCCTCGTCGTTGCGGACGGCCAGCTGGAGGTGTCGGGGGATGATGCGGGTCTTCTTGTTGTCGCGGGCGGCGTTGCCGGCCAGCTCCAGGATCTCAGCCGTGAGATACTCGAGGACGGCGGCCAGATAGACGGGAGCTCCGGCCCCGACCCGCTCCGCATAGTTGCCCTTCCTGAGCAGACGGTGAACACGGCCGACTGGGAACTGCAGACCAGCCCGGGATGATCGGGTCTTGGCCTTAGCCCGAACCTTGCCTCCTTGCTTTCCACGGCCAGACATTGTGAGATTCTTCTGTTACACTGCTAAAGATCGCGCGTTACTGCAGCTTCCTTATATTTATACAGTCAATGCTCTGACATCACACACTGCGGTTGGTTAATTTCCAAGCCAGCCAATAGTGTTCTGAATTGTTTCTACACCAATCAGTAAACGAAGAAGGAAAGCAAAACACTCCTCCCCATCACATGACTGAATCCTCCAATAGAAGAGTGAGGAGGGGAGGAGACTCATTTGCATAGGACGCCTATAAAAGCAGCACATGAGGGCGGCTCCAGCACACATTCCCTCCACACAGCGGAGATCACATTAACCCTTATCATGCCTGAACCAGCCAAGTCCGCCCCGGCGCCCAAGAAGGGCTCCAAGAAAGCCGTGACCAAGAGCCAGAAGAAGGACGGCAAGAAGCGGAGGAAGAGCAGGAAGGAGAGTTATGCCATCTACGTGTACAAGGTGCTCAAGCAGGTCCACCCCGACACCGGCATCTCGTCCAAGGCCATGGGCATCATGAACTCCTTCGTCAATGACATCTTCGAGCGCATCGCCGGCGAATCTTCCCGCCTGGCTCATTACAACAAGCGCCGCACCATCACCTCCCGGGAGATCCAGACCGCCGTCCGCCTCCTCCTGCCCGGAGAGCTGGCCAAGCACGCCGTCTCCGAGGGCACCAAGGCCGTCACCAAGTACACCAGCGCCAAGTAATCCCCCATCCCCCCAACACAAGACACAAAGGCTCTTCTAAGAGCCACCCACCATTTCCATCAATGAGCTCTCATCACATTTCGTTTATAAACACAAGTTAACAATTAAGAAATTATGAAAGATAATTTTTGTACAATCTGATGGAGAGTTATACATTTGTAGATATATTAGAATAAATCCATCGGAATACCAGCTGGTCTTCCAGATTCTCTTTGAGAAATTCCAGAAGATTTTTATTTATTTTTTCTCCCCCCACTTAGCCCCGTTCTGTAGAATGGATATCCGGAGGATCTAATTTATAGATGAATATTGTCGGCTAGTGGGACAAACAATTCAATCACATTGTATGTCTTTCCCGTATAAAAGGCATGCACTTTGTCACCACTAGGTGTCAGTGTTGCTCCTCGGAGAATACATGGGAGATTTCCCTCGTAAATTGAAAGCGGATTTGTATGTACAGAAGGATTACACATATATCACATCTTTATTACGTCATTTTTGACCGACGCGTTTGTTTTCCATTTTATAAATGATCTTGGACTCCTCACAAATCACGATATTGTCTGGAGACACATATACAGGGGGGTGCATACATATTAGGAATAGTTTAGGGATCATCTGCTTAGAATTTTTACTAATACATCCCCCTTGTGTTTTCATTTTGTCATACAGCATCTGTTTTCTTTATGGGAGTCCAAATATAAGATCTATAATCATCTACTTACCTTAGAAGGGGGGACGGATTAGACCATCAACTGGACATATATTGTCTTTCCTGGTCTGTATCTCTCCCTCTTCTTTCTCTCTGTTTTGTGTGTGTGTGTGGTGTGTGTATATATATATATATATATATACAATTTTCATTTAATTTTTTGTATTCGAGTATTTTTTGAATTTCACCCGCACCAAGTAATTCCCACCACCCCCCATCATCCAAACAAGACACACGTGTTCTTCTATGCACCATATCAGAGCCGTCATTCTCCTTCTAATGTTGACGTGATATCATGAGAATTATAGTTGAAATAATGTTTTTGTAGCATTTTCTGACACATAAAACCTGATTCATGTAAATGTATTGGATTGATTATGCAATCTAAATGTCGCCCTGTGTCCATTCCCTCAAATCCCCCGGTAGGAGTTGTTAGCGGCACACCGATTATAATGTAAATCCAGCAATAGGAGCCCCTGATCTAATGCTGATCCACAGGAAACATGTAGAAGTAATGATCGCACCGATCCCAGATGTGGCCGGAGCAGGGAGGACAATGCTGGGGGGACACGATTCATTGTCTGCTCAGCGATCTGTCCCTCCATGTTAGTACAGAATTGTGCTGGATGGAACAAGCTGTACAAGTCACCTTTCTACTTGTTATTCACTAAGAACGGAATAATCCGATCAGTGAGAATTTTCTGTCATCTCATTTACTGTATTATGGAGACAAACAGTCCAATGTCAGAGCTCCTAATTCTTACACCGGGAAGGAGTCTCTAATCTTTAATTATAAAAGTATGTATGGATAATATTGTCTCTTTTTTTGTAATAGGGAGATCTCGTAGGATGTGGAGGAACTCCCCTCCCCCACCCCACACAAAGAAGGTAACTCTATTAGCACAGAGAACGGGCAGATCTTGGCGGGAATTTTAAAAATGCCTCTTTTGTAAGTAAATCAATCATGAAAAGGGGTGTGTTTTAGTTGTCCAATCAGAAGGCAGTGATGTGTATAAATAGACGCTGCACAGCCCGTGTTCTCACACTTGTGTTCCTTGTGGAGATTGGAAGCATTGATCAGCCATGGCAAGAACCAAGCAGACCGCTCGTAAGTCCACCGGAGGGAAAGCTCCCCGCAAGCAGCTGGCCACCAAAGCCGCCCGCAAGAGCGCCCCGGCCACCGGCGGAGTGAAGAAGCCTCACCGCTACAGGCCCGGCACCGTGGCTCTCCGAGAGATCCGCCGCTACCAGAAATCCACCGAGCTGCTCATCCGCAAGCTGCCCTTCCAGCGCCTCGTCCGAGAGATCGCCCAGGACTTCAAGACCGACCTGCGCTTCCAGAGCTCCGCCGTCATGGCTCTGCAGGAAGCCTCCGAGGCTTATCTCGTAGGACTCTTCGAGGACACCAACCTCTGCGCCATCCATGCCAAGAGGGTCACCATCATGCCCAAAGACATCCAGCTGGCACGCCGCATCCGCGGAGAGAGGGCCTAAGAAACCCCCCACCGACCTCCTCATCGCCACCCCCCACACAACACAAAGGCTCTTTTCAGAGCCACCACATCCTCCTCAGAGAGAGCTCCATACTATCTCATCTCCACTACATCATACAAATCCTTCCCACCACATCACTTCTTTCTTCTCATCCTTCTCTGCACTCGGAAGCTCCGTCTGTAAGCAAATCTGATCTGTAACATCATTTCCAATACAATCCCAGAGTAACAACACCTGCTCTATGTACCCAACACAATACAATGGGACGTTATAGAGTAAAATGAACATTCCTGTCAACAGATTTTACAATCTTTATCTATTTGGACTCTTCACATTCTCTCACACAAGACACATCATTGCATTTTCTAGAAACCCGACAATTTCTTATTCCAGGCAACAAGAGTATTTTTGTCAAGTCATTAGAGATCTGAAGATAAATCCGATTAGAACATATAATGGGAGGGGGTAAACCTTACACAGCCCACGTGGAGATGTCACTATGGGGGGGTCAGGGGTGTCCTCTACTACCTCATCCCATACTACAACCCTCATCATCGGAGATCAAACATCTCTGCTGGGGCGGCACACATTACAGGGAGGAATACATCCGCAATGGAGATCAGAAAAACAAAACAAATCTGGAAATTCATTCTTCATTCATTATCGCCCACCTGGGGATTTACTGTTGCTGCAAATATGTTATGTTGGCGGCCAATTTATAAATCCAAATGAGCCGCTTTATCGAAGAGCCTTTAGAGGATCACACTATTAGTTACTGAGCCGTTAATACAGGTAGTGATGGACGAACGTTTCGCCCGGCGGTCGTTTCGCGGCGAATTTCCGACATTCGCGGTCCGCACGTTCGAACGCCTTTTTCCGTCGTTCGCCGCGGCGGACTTACGTGTTTAATGTATACAAGAACTTTAACCTTTGGTGACACGTTTATCATGTGATACAGGACAGCCAATTGAGACATGACAGCACATGGACACTTGGACATTCCCCCTAACCTATAAATACACCCGATCCGGTGGCCATTTTACATTCTTTCTTCTGTTACGATAGGGACAGGTTCCTGTGTGGAGTAGGGAGAGATAAACCACTAGCTATTTGGTACACAAAAGTTCTTTTCAGGACTGGTATAGGTGTTAGGTGTTGATAGGTAGTGATGGACGAACTTCCGACGGGACGTTTCGCGAACGCGAAATGCGAACGGACCCAAACGTTCGCGAAACCGAACGTTCGCCGCGGGCCCCATTGACTTCAATGGGAGGCGAACTTTGCAAACCTTCATGTCGAATTTGCGGCCACGTGGTAATTATTAGGGGGTAAAACGTAGTCCCACCATCTGGACAATGACATAATACATGTATGAGGTGAATTTGGGATCGATAACTACAAGCATTTTTATTTTATTTGGGAAATTGTTCTAACAATTCAGGACTATGGAGCTAATGAAGGCAATGGAGGAGAGGGAAGGTCAGGGACCAGGGTAGGCAAAGAAGAGGGTGCAGGAGATGATCACCAGCAGCGTGACATACCGGAATGACACATGCACCGTGATAGAGGCATCTGACAGCAGCACCGTAATACAGAGCACTGACAGCAGCACCGTGACATACAGCGCTGACAGCAGCACCGTGACATACAGCGCTGACAGCAGCACCGTGACATACAGCGCTGACAGCAGCACCGTGACATACAGCGCTGACAGCAGCACCGTGACATACAGCGCTGACAGCAGCACCGTGACATACAGCGCTGACAGCAGCACCGTGACATACAGCGCTGACAGCAGCACCGTGACATACAGCGCTGACAGCAGCACCGTGACATACAGCACTGACAGCAGCACCGTAAGCAGCCCCAGGAGGAAGTCAGCACAGCACAGGGATGGTGTGATCCCCTCATAATAAGAACCCCCAGGAGGAAGTCAGCACAGCACAGGGATAGTGTGATCCCTTCATAATAAGAACCCCCAGGAGGAAGTCAGCACAGCACAGGGATATCATAAGCAGCCCCAGTAGAAATATGACACCGCTCAACCTCTTCAAAGAGGAGGGTAGGGGCATATAGTACGGTGTGCTTTTTTGGGTCAAGGAAGTGAGCCAAATGAATTAAGAAGGTCTGTGTGCTTGATTAAAAAAATAGTTTATAGACATATACATGGTCTACTGGTCACATGTGTTGAATTCCTCCGAGATCCATGCCTCATTCATTTTTAGAAATGTGAGGTAGTTAACACTGTGGTGAGCTAGGCGAGTACGCTTATCGGTCACAATCCCCCCTGCTGCGCTGAACGTCCTTTCGGACAGGACACTGGATGAGGGGCAAGCCAACAGTTCGATTGCAAATTGGGCAAGCTCTGGCCAGAGGTCAAGCCTGCCCACCCAGTAGTCTAGGGGTTCATCACTCCTCAGAGCGTCCACATCGGCCGTTAACCCAATGTAGTCGGACACCTGACGGTCTAGGCGTTCCCTGATGCTGGATCCGGATGACACCTGTCGATGGGTCGGCTGAAAGAATGACCTCATATCCGAAGTCACCAACACATCTTCAAACCGGCCTCTTCTTGCAGGCGCTGTTGGATTGGTACCCGCAAATCCTTCTCTGGGAGTGGGAATTGCTCCTCTGCCAGCGCACGCAAAAGCAGAATGCAGCATTTCTCGAAGCAAGGCCTGGAAGTGCTGCATTCTGACAGCCCTCTGCGACGGCGGTAACATTTCCGCCATTTTGTGTTTGTACCGGGGGTCTAAGTACGTTGCCACCCAGTACTGGTCCTTGACCCTCATGCTTTTTATACGGGGGTCCCTATTAAAACACTGGAGCATGAAGGCCCCCATTTGCACTAAAGTGGAAGCGGTGTGGTGGCCTGGCTCCTGCTCATCATCCAGGATAATGTCGTCCTCTTCATTCTCCTCTCCCCATCCTCGCACAACAGGGATCCCAGAAAGGTTTAAAGCATGCTCTTCTTGCTCCTGCTCATCCGCCCCGGCACCATCCTCCTCTGACTCCTCATCAGACTCCTGTTGTTGACTTGTCTCAGATAGAGTAGCCCCCCCTGGGAATTCATCCAGCATTGCGACTTCCTCATCTTCCCGCTCCTGCTCCTCCACAGCCTGATCAATGACACGACGCAATGCACGCTCCAGAAAGAAGGCATAAGGTACCATGTCACTGATGGCGCCATGGCTGCGACTGACCAGTTTGGTGATCTCCTCAAATGGCCGCAGAAGTCTGCATGTGTCGCGCATGAGCAGCCACTGGCGCGGTGAAAAAAAACCCAGCTCCCCAGAACCGTTTCTTTCGCAGAGTTCATACAGGTAGACGTTAACTGCACGTTTCTGCTGGAGCAGCCTATCAAGCATATAGAAGGTTGAGTTCCATCGCGTCGGGCAATCGCAAATAAGACGTCTGACCGGCAGATGGTGTCGCCGCTGAATGTCAGCAAGGCGAGCCATGGCCGTGTAAGATCTTCTGAAATGGGCCGAGATTTTCCTTGCCTGCCGCAAGATGTCCTGGACCCCAGGGTATTTGACAAGGAATCGCTGCACGACCAAGTTTAAGACGTGTGCCATGCACGGCACGTGCGTGATTTTGCCCTGTTTCAATGCGCTAAGCAGATTGGCACCGTTATCACACACCACTTTACCAACTGTCAAATTGAGCGGTGTTAGCCACTCATCTGCCTGTGAACGCAAAGCTGAAAGGAGTGCCGGGCCAGTGTGGCTCTTTGCTTCCAGGCACAACAGACGCAGCACGGCATGGCAACGTCTCACCTGGCATGTGGAATAGGTTCTGGGGAGCTTGGGCGGTGCAGTGGAAGAGACGCTAGCAGCGGAAAAGGAGGAGGCAGCTGAGGAGGAGAGGGAGGAGGATGGAGTAGGAGGAGGAGAAGAAGAGTCAGGCCTGCATGCAATCCGTGGCGGTAAAACCAAATCTACACGGGTGCCACGGGTTACATGCTTGACGGCCGTCAGAAGGTTCACCCAGTGGGCAGTAAAACTGATATACCTTCCCTGCCCGTGTTTGCTAGACCACGTGTCTGTGGTCAGATGTATCTTGGCACCGACACTGTGTGCCAGAGATACATTCACTTGCCGCTGAACATGGCCATATAGCTCTGGGATGCCCTTCTCTGAGAAATACTTCCTTCCTGGGACCTTCCATTGTGGTGTTCCAATGGCCACAAATTTGCGAAAGGCCTCCGAGTCCACCAGTTTATATGGCAGTAGTTGGCGGGCTATGAGTTCTGACAAGCCAGCCGCCAACCGTTGGGCAAGAGGGTTATCCGGCATCATCATTTTTTTACGCTCAAACATTAGGCCCACGGAAGCCTGCCTTTTTGCAGAAAAATGTGAGCTTGGCGTGATGGAAGGTGGAGTGGAGGACAATTGTGAGGAGAGAGGAGAAGGAGAAGTAGAAGACGAGGCTGGACGGTGAGAGCCTGCAGTGTGGCTTTGTGTGTTCCGTTGCTCCCACTGGGCTCGGTGATGGCTGCTCATGTGCCTTCTTAAGGCGGTCGTCCCTAGGTGAGTATTGGGCTTACCGCGACTAACGCGTTGACTGCAAAGATTGCAGATGGCAACGCTATTGTCAGCAGCGGACACGTTAAAAAAAGCCCACACTGCGGAGCCATGTGCCGGTGTCCTGGGAGCGCCAGATGTGACCGTACATGGTCGATGACTCGCTCCTGATACATTTGCAGTCTGCTTTGTCCCTGCTGTGCAATGTAAGTCATTGCTGCTTCTCCTCCCTATCTGCTGGTCCATATCTCCCTCTGAACTCCCCTCCTCTTCCTCTCTTGTGGGCACCCACGTGACATCACTAGACACGTCATCATCAACGTCACCTTCCCCACCGCTATAAGTAGAGATCTCGGAGTAGGCAGCAACACCGGGGACCAACCTCCTCCTTGGGCTGATCTGGGTACTGGCGTCAGACTGCTGAGTAGCGCTTGTTGCTACCTCCTCTTCCTGATCCAATACCAAGAGTGGCTGCGCATCAGAAATGTCCTCTTGATATGGATCGGAAAATAATTCCAGTGACTCAAGCGGAAGGTATGTGGTGGTGGTGGTGGTGGTCGTGTTGTTGGTGGTAGTGTCTTTGGGGGTGCACATAGCAGAGAGTGAAGAAGAGGGTGCAGATCGAGAGGATGAGGAGGGTGCAGAAGAGTAAGGCTGAGCGAGCCACTCAACCAAGTCTGGTGCATCCTTTAAAGTAATTGAACGCACCTTCTGCAACTTCCCACTTTGGCTCAAGCCTGTTGCTCCTGCCCTACCCCTACCACCCCTGCGGAAGGGCCTGCCTCTTCCTCTGCATGTCATTTTTTAAATGACCCTGTGACAAAACTCTTAGTCCCTATACCGCTGAAGGACTGCTGCAGTATAGGTGAGCGGTCAGCAGTGGTGCACGTCAACCCTATCTATTGTGGACCTATAGCGGTCCTTACAGAACAGCAGACTGTACCGCACTCAAGCCTATGTACCGTAGCACCCTATACCAAGTTACCAGTCCTTATAAGAACTTTTGTGGACCAAGCAGGTTGTGTATTAGTGTTTAGCAGACTGTACGTCAGTCCCTATACCGCTGAAGGACTGCTGCAGTATAGGGCAGCGGTCAGCAGTGGTGCACGTCAACCCTATCTATTGTGGACCGATAGCGGTCCTTACAGAACAGCAGACTGTACCGCACTCAAGCCTATGTACCGTAGCACCCTATACCAAGTTACCAGTCCTTATAAGAACTTTTGTGGAACAAGCAGGTTGTGTGTTAGTGATTAGCAGACTGTACGTCAGTCCCTATACCGCTGAAGGACTGCTGCAGTATAGGTGAGCGGTCAGCAGTGGTGCACGTCAACCCTATCTATTGTGGACCGATAGCGGTCCTTACAGAACAGCAGACTGTACCGCACTCAAGCCTATGTACCGTAGCACCCTATACCAAGTTACCAGTCCTTATAAGAACTTTTGTGGAACAAGCAGGTTGTGTGTTAGTGATTAGCAGACTGTACGTCAGTCCCTATACC
This sequence comes from Lithobates pipiens, assembly GCA_037367395.1. Lineage (NCBI taxonomy): Eukaryota > Metazoa > Chordata > Amphibia > Anura > Ranidae > Lithobates > Lithobates pipiens. The sequence goes on from JAZDVW010000120.1 coordinate 1,099,424, forward strand.
GCTGAAGGACTGCTGCAGTATAGGTGAGCGGTCAGCAGTGGTGCACGTCAACCCTATCTATTGTGGACCGATAGCGGTCCTTACAGAACAGCAGACTGTACCGCACTCAAGCCTATGTACCGTAGCACCCTATACCAAGTTACCAGTCCTTATAAGAACTTTTGTGGACCAAGCAGGTTGTGTATTAGTGTTTAGCAGACTGTACGTCAGTCCCTATACCGCTGAAGGACTGCTGCAGTATAGGGCAGCGGTCAGCAGTGGTGCACGTCAACCCTATCTATTGTGGACCGATAGCGGTCCTTACAGAACAGCAGACTGTACCGCACTCAAGCCTATGTACCGTAGCACCCTATACCAAGTTACCAGTCCTTATAAGAACTTTTGTGGAACAAGCAGGTTGTGTGTTAGTGATTAGCAGACTGTACGTCAGTCCCTATACCGCTGAAGGACTGCTGCAGTATAGGTGAGCGGTCAGCAGTGGTGCACGTCAACCCTATCTATTGTGGACCGATAGCGGTCCTTACAGAACAGCAGACTGTACCGCACTCAAGCCTATGTACCGTAGCACCCTATACCAAGTTACCAGTCCTTATAAGAACTTTTGTGGACCAAGCAGGTTGTGTATTAGTGTTTAGCAGACTGTACGTCAGTCCCTATACCGCTGAAGGACTGCTGCAGTATAGGGCAGCGGTCAGCAGTGGTGCACGTCAACCCTATCTATTGTGGACCGATAGCGGTCCTTACAGAACAGCAGACTGTACCGCACTCAAGCCTATGTACCGTAGCACCCTATACCAAGTTACCAGTCCTTATAAGAACTTTTGTGGACCAAGCAGGTTGTGTATTAGTGTTTAGCAGACTGTACGTCAGTCCCTATACCGCTGAAGGACTGCTGCAGTATAGGGCAGCGGTCAGCAGTGGTGCACGTCAACCCTATCTATTGTGGACCGATAGCGGTCCTTACAGAACAGCAGACTGTACCGCACTCAAGCCTATGTACCGTAGCACCCTATACCAAGTTACCAGTCCTTATAAGAACTTTTGTGGAACAAGCAGGTTGTGTGTTAGTGATTAGCAGACTGTACGTCAGTCCCTATACCGCTGAAGGACTGCTGCAGTATAGGGCAGCGGTCAGCAGTGGTGCACGTCAACCCTATCTATTGTGGACCGATAGCGGTCCTTACAGAACAGCAGACTGTACCGCACTCAAGCCTATGTACCGTAGCACCCTATACCAAGTTACCAGTCCTTATAAGAACTTTTGTGGAACAAGCAGGTTGTGTGTTAGTGATTAGCAGACTGTACGTCAGTCCCTATACCGCTGAAGGACTGCTGCAGTATAGGTGAGCGGTCAGCAGTGGTGCACGTCAACCCTATCTATTGTGGACCGATAGCGGTCCTTACAGAACAGCAGACTGTACCGCACTCAAGCCTATGTACCGTAGCACCCTATACCAAGTTACCAGTCCTTATAAGAACTTTTGTGGAACAAGCAGGTTGTGTGTTAGTGATTAGCAGACTGTACGTCAGTCCCTATACCGCTGAAGGACTGCTGCAGTATAGGTGAGCGGTCAGCAGTGGTGCACGTCAACCCTATCTATTGTGGACCGATAGCGGTCCTTACAGAACAGCAGACTGTACCGCACTCAAGCCTATGTACCGTAGCACCCTATACCAAGTTACCAGTCCTTATAAGAACTTTTGTGGACCAAGCAGGTTGTGTATTAGTGTTTAGCAGACTGTACGTCAGTCCCTATACCGCTGAAGGACTGCTGCAGTATAGGGCAGCGGTCAGCAGTGGTGCACGTCAACCCTATCTATTGTGGACCGATAGCGGTCCTTACAGAACAGCAGACTGTACCGCACTCAAGCCTATGTACCGTAGCACCCTATACCAAGTTACCAGTCCTTATAAGAACTTTTGTGGAACAAGCAGGTTGTGTGTTAGTGATTAGCAGACTGTACGTCAGTCCCTATACCGCTGAAGGACTGCTGCAGTATAGGTGAGCGGTCAGCAGTGGTGCACGTCAACCCTATCTATTGTGGACCGATAGCGGTCCTTACAGAACAGCAGACTGTACCGCACTCAAGCCTATGTACCGTAGCACCCTATACCAAGTTACCAGTCCTTATAAGAACTTTTGTGGACCAAGCAGGTTGTGTATTAGTGTTTAGCAGACTGTACGTCAGTCCCTATACCGCTGAAGGACTGCTGCAGTATAGGGCAGCGGTCAGCAGTGGTGCACGTCAACCCTATCTATTGTGGACCGATAGCGGTCCTTACAGAACAGCAGACTGTACCGCACTCAAGCCTATGTACCGTAGCACCCTATACCAAGTTACCAGTCCTTATAAGAACTTTTGTGGAACAAGCAGGTTGTGTGTTAGTGATTAGCAGACTGTACGTCAGTCCCTATACCGCTGAAGGACTGCTGCAGTATAGGTGAGCGGTCAGCAGTGGTGCACGTCAACCCTATCTATTGTGGACCGATAGCGGTCCTTACAGAACAGCAGACTGTACCGCACTCAAGCCTATGTACCGTAGCACCCTATACCAAGTTACCAGTCCTTATAAGAACTTTTGTGGACCAAGCAGGTTGTGTATTAGTGTTTAGCAGACTGTACGTCAGTCCCTATACCGCTGAAGGACTGCTGCAGTATAGGGCAGCGGTCAGCAGTGGTGCACGTCAACCCTATCTATTGTGGACCGATAGCGGTCCTTACAGAACAGCAGACTGTACCGCACTCAAGCCTATGTACCGTAGCACCCTATACCAAGTTACCAGTCCTTATAAGAACTTTTGTGGACCAAGCAGGTTGTGTATTAGTGTTTAGCAGACTGTACGTCAGTCCCTATACCGCTGAAGGACTGCTGCAGTATAGGGCAGCGGTCAGCAGTGGTGCACGTCAACCCTATCTATTGTGGACCGATAGCGGTCCTTACAGAACAGCAGACTGTACCGCACTCAAGCCTATGTACCGTAGCACCCTATACCAAGTTACCAGTCCTTATAAGAACTTTTGTGGAACAAGCAGGTTGTGTGTTAGTGATTAGCAGACTGTACGTCAGTCCCTATACCGCTGAAGGACTGCTGCAGTATAGGGCAGCGGTCAGCAGTGGTGCACGTCAACCCTATCTATTGTGGACCGATAGCGGTCCTTACAGAACAGCAGACTGTACCGCACTCAAGCCTATGTACCGTAGCACCCTATACCAAGTTACCAGTCCTTATAAGAACTTTTGTGGAACAAGTGAGTTGTGAATGTTTAGCAGACTGCAGCAGAAGGGCAGCAGTCAAGTATAATATCCTTTCTATATTTGGAAGAAAGAATATTATACATGTACAAGCCTATTACTGTACCACTGATACCAGTCCTGAAAAGAACCTTTGTGGAACTAATAATAACAGCAAGTCTTTAAAATTACCCTCACTGCCTGACAACACTGCTTCCTTCCTGTCCCTATACAAATTGGCAAAAAAAGAGAACGATTAGTGGTTACTGGAACAGCTCTTTTGTGGACCTTGATAGTAACAGCTAATGATGATGATGATGATGATGATGATGAAAGACTAATCTGGCTGTCCCTGTAGCATACACCGTCCTTTCCCTTTCTCTAAACTAACAAAAGACACTCAGGCTGCTGCAAGAATCAGCAGCACAGCAAACCTATCAACACCTAACACCTATACCAGTCCTGAAAAGAACTTTTGTGTACCAAATAGCTAGTGGTTTATCTCTCCCTACTCCACACAGGAACCTGTCCCTATCGTAACAGAAGAAAGAATGTAAAATGGCCACCGGATCGGGTGTATTTATAGGTTAGGGGGAATGTACAAGTGTCCATGTGCTGTCATGTCTCAATTGGCTGTCCTGTATCACATGATAAACGTGTCACCAAAGGTTAAAGTTCTTGTATACATTAAACACGTAAGTCCGCCGCGGCGAACGACGGAAAAAGGCGTTCGAACGTGCGGACCGCGAATGTCGGAAATTCGCCGCGAAACGACCGCCGGGCGAACCGTTCGGCCATCACTATTGATAGGTTTGCTGTGCTGCTGATTCTTGCAGCAGCCTGAGTGTCTTTTGTTAGTTTAGAGAAAGGGAAAGGACGGTGTATGCTACAGGGACAGCCAGATTAGTCTTTCATCATCATCATCATCATCATCATCATTAGCTGTTACTATCAAGGTCCACAAAAGAGCTGTTCCAGTAACCACTAATCGTTCTCTTTTTTTGCCAATTTGTATAGGGACAGGAAGGAAGCAGTGTTGTCAGGCAGTGAGGGTAATTTTAAAGACTTGCTGTTATTATTAGTTCCACAAAGGTTCTTTTCAGGACTGGTATCAGTGGTACAGTAATAGGCTTGTACATGTATAATATTCTTTCTTCCAAATATAGAAAGGATATTATACTTGACTGCTGCCCTTCTGCTGCAGTCTGCTAAACATTCACAACTCACTTGTTCCACAAAAGTTCTTATAAGGACTGGTAACTTGGTATAGGGTGCTACGGTACATAGGCTTGAGTGCGGTACAGTCTGCTGTTCTGTAAGGACCGCTATCGGTCCACAATAGATAGGGTTGACGTGCACCACTGCTGACCGCTGCCCTATACTGCAGCAGTCCTTCAGCGGTATAGGGACTGACGTACAGTCTGCTAATCACTAACACACAACCTGCTTGTTCCACAAAAGTTCTTATAAGGACTGGTAACTTGGTATAGGGTGCTACGGTACATAGGCTTGAGTGCGGTACAGTCTGCTGTTCTGTAAGGACCGCTATCGGTCCACAATAGATAGGGTTGACGTGCACCACTGCTGACCGCTGCCCTATACTGCAGCAGTCCTTCAGCGGTATAGGGACTGACGTACAGTCTGCTAAACACTAATACACAACCTGCTTGGTCCACAAAAGTTCTTATAAGGACTGGTAACTTGGTATAGGGTGCTACGGTACATAGGCTTGAGTGCGGTACAGTCTGCTGTTCTGTAAGGACCGCTATAGGTCCACAATAGATAGGGTTGACGTGCACCACTGCTGACCGCTCACCTATACTGCAGCAGTCCTTCAGCGGTATAGGGACTGACGTACAGTCTGCTAATCACTAACACACAACCTGCTTGTTCCACAAAAGTTCTTATAAGGACTGGTAACTTGGTATAGGGTGCTACGGTACATAGGCTTGAGTGCGGTACAGTCTGCTGTTCTGTAAGGACCGCTATCGGTCCACAATAGATAGGGTTGACGTGCACCACTGCTGACCGCTGCCCTATACTGCAGCAGTCCTTCAGCGGTATAGGGACTGACGTACAGTCTGCTAAACACTAATACACAACCTGCTTGGTCCACAAAAGTTCTTATAAGGACTGGTAACTTGGTATAGGGTGCTACGGTACATAGGCTTGAGTGCGGTACAGTCTGCTGTTCTGTAAGGACCGCTATCGGTCCACAATAGATAGGGTTGACGTGCACCACTGCTGACTGCTGCCCTATACTGCAGCAGTCCTTCATCGGTATAGGGACTAAGAGTTTTGTCACAGGGTCATTTAAAAAATGACAGGCAGAGGAAGAGGCAGGCCCTTCCGCAGGGGTGGTAGGGGTAGGGCAGGAGCAACAGGCTTGAGCCAAAGTGGGAAGTTGCAGAAGGTGCGTTCAATTACTTTAAAGGATGCACCAGACTTGGTTGAGTGGCTCGCTCAGCCTTACTCTTCTGCACCCTCCTCATCCTCTCGATCTGCACCCTCTTCTTCACTCTCTGCTATGTGCACCCCCAAAGACACTACCACCAACAACACGACCACCACCACCACCACCACATACCTTCCGCTTGAGTCACTGGAATTATTTTCCGATCCATATCAAGAGGACATTTCTGATGCGCAGCCACTCTTGGTATTGGATCAGGAAGAGGAGGTAGCAACAAGCGCTACTCAGCAGTCTGACGACAGTACCCAGATCAGCCCAAGGAGGAGGTTGGTCCCCGGTGTTGCTGCCTACTCCGAGATCTCTACTTATAGCGGTGGGGAAGGTGACGTTGATGATGACGTGTCTAGTGATGTCACGTGGGTGCCCACAAGAGAGGAAGAGGAGGGGAGTTCAGAGGGAGATATGGACCAGCAGATAGGGAGGAGAAGCAGGAATAGCTTACATTGCACAGGAGGGACAAAGCAGACTGCAAATGTATCAGGAGCGAGTCATCGACCATGTACGGTCACATCTGGCGCTCCCAGGACACCGGCACATGGCTCCGCAGTGTGGGCTTTTTTTAACGTGTCCGCTGCTGACAATAGCGTTGCCATCTGCAATCTTTGCAGTCAACGCGTTAGTCGCGGTAAGCCCAATACTCACCTAGGGACGACCGCCTTAAGAAGGCACATGAGCAGCCATCACCGAGCCCAGTGGGAGCAACGGAACACACAAAGCCACACTGCAGGCTCTCACCGTCCAGCCTCGTCTTCTACTTCTCCTTCTCCTCTCTCCTCACAATTGTCCTCCACTCCACCTTCCATCACGCCAAGCTCACATTTTTCTGCAAAAAGGCAGGCTTCCGTGGGCCTAATGTTTGAGCGTAAAAAAATGATGACGCCGGATAACCCTCTTGCCCAACGGTTGGCGGCTGGCTTGTCAGAACTCATAGCCCGCCAACTACTGCCATATAAACTGGTGGACTCGGAGGCCTTTCGCAAATTTGTGGCCATTGGAACACCACAATGGAAGGTCCCAGGAAGGAAGTATTTCTCAGAGAAGGGCATCCCAGAGCTATATGGCCATGTTCAGCGGCAAGTGAATGTATCTCTGGCACACAGTGTCGGTGCCAAGATACATCTGACCACAGACACGTGGTCTAGCAAACACGGGCAGGGAAGGTATATCAGTTTTACTGCCCACTGGGTGAACCTTCTGACGGCCGTCAAGCATGTAACCCGTGGCACCCGTGTAGATTTGGTTTTACCGCCACGGATTGCATGCAGGCCTGACTCTTCTTCTCCTCCTCCTACTCCATCCTCCTCCCTCTCCTCCTCAGCTGCCTCCTCCTTTTCCGCTGCTAGCGTCTCTTCCGCTGCACCGCCCAAGCTCCCCAGAACCTATTCCACATGCCAGGTGAGACGTTGCCATGCCGTGCTGCGTCTGTTGTGCCTGGAAGCAAAGAGCCACACTGGCCCGGCACTCCTTTCAGCTTTGCGTTCACAGGCAGATGAGTGGCTAACACCGCTCAATTTGACAGTTGGTAAAGTGGTGTGTGACAACGGTGCCAATCTGCTTAGCGCATTGAAACAGGGCAAAATCACGCACGTGCCGTGCATGGCACACGTCTTAAACTTGGTCGTGCAGCGATTCCTTGTCAAATACCCTGGGGTCCAGGACATCTTGCGGCAGGCAAGGAAAATCTCGGCCCATTTCAGAAGATCTTACACGGCCATGGCTCGCCTTGCTGACATTCAGCGGCGACACCATCTGCCGGTCAGACGTCTTATTTGCGATTGCCCGACGCGATGGAACTCAACCTTCTATATGCTTGATAGGCTGCTCCAGCAGAAACGTGCAGTTAACGTCTACCTGTATGAACTCTGCGAAAGAAACGGTTCTGGGGAGCTGGGTTTTTTTTCACCGCGCCAGTGGCTGCTCATGCGCGACACATGCAGACTTCTGCGGCCATTTGAGGAGATCACCAAACTGGTCAGTCGCAGCCATGGCGCCATCAGTGACATGGTACCTTATGCCTTCTTTCTGGAGCGTGCATTGCGTCGTGTCATTGATCAGGCTGTGGAGGAGCAGGAGCGGGAAGATGAGGAAGTCGCAATGCTGGATGAATTCCCAGGGGGGGCTACTCTATCTGAGACAAGTCAACAACAGGAGTCTGATGAGGAGTCAGAGGAGGATGGTGCCGGGGCGGATGAGCAGGAGCAAGAAGAGCATGCTTTAAACCTTTCTGGGATCCCTGTTGTGCGAGGATGGGGAGAGGAGAATGAAGAGGACGACATTATCCTGGATGATGAGCAGGAGCCAGGCCACCACACCGCTTCCACTTTAGTGCAAATGGGGGCCTTCATGCTCCAGTGTTTTAATAGGGACCCCCGTATAAAAAGCATGAGGGTCAAGGACCAGTACTGGGTGGCAACGTACTTAGACCCCCGGTACAAACACAAAATGGCGGAAATGTTACCGCCGTCGCAGAGGGCTGTCAGAATGCAGCACTTCCAGGCCTTGCTTCGAGAAATGCTGCATTCTGCTTTTGCGTGCGCTGGCAGAGGAGCAATTCCCACTCCCAGAGAAGGATTTGCGGGTACCAATCCAACAGCGCCTGCAAGAAGAGGCCGGTTTGAAGATGTGTTGGTGACTTCGGATATGAGGTCATTCTTTCAGCCGACCCATCGACAGGTGTCATCCGGATCCAGCATCAGGGAACGCCTAGACCGTCAGGTGTCCGACTACATTGGGTTAACGGCCGATGTGGACGCTCTGAGGAGTGATGAACCCCTAGACTACTGGGTGGGCAGGCTTGACCTCTGGCCAGAGCTTGCCCAATTTGCAATCGAACTGTTGGCTTGCCCCTCATCCAGTGTCCTGTCCGAAAGGACGTTCAGCGCAGCAGGGGGGATTGTGACCGATAAGCGTACTCGCCTAGCTCACGACAGTGTTAACTACCTCACATTTCTAAAAATGAATGAGGCATGGATCTCGGAGGAATTCAACACATGTGACCAGTAGACCATGTATATGTCTATAAACTATTTTTTTAATCAAGCACACAGACCTTCTTAATTCATTTGGCTCACTTCCTTGACCCAAAAAAGCACACCGTACTATATGCCCCTACCCTCCTCTTTGAAGAGGTTGAGCGGTGTCATATTTCTACTGGGGCTGCTTATGATATCCCTGTGCTGTGCTGACTTCCTCCTGGGGGTTCTTATTATGAAGGGATCACACTATCCCTGTGCTGTGCTGACTTCCTCCTGGGGGTTCTTATTATGAGGGGATCACACCATCCCTGTGCTGTGCTGACTTCCTCCTGGGGCTGCTTACGGTGCTGCTGTCAGTGCTGTATGTCACGGTGCTGCTGTCAGCGCTGTATGTCACGGTGCTGCTGTCAGCGCTGTATGTCACGGTGCTGCTGTCAGCGCTGTATGTCACGGTGCTGCTGTCAGCGCTGTATGTCACGGTGCTGCTGTCAGCGCTGTATGTCACGGTGCTGCTGTCAGCGCTGTATGTCACGGTGCTGCTGTCAGCGCTGTATGTCACGGTGCTGCTGTCAGCGCTGTATGTCACGGTGCTGCTGTCAGTGCTCTGTATTACGGTGCTGCTGTCAGATGCCTCTATCACGGTGCATGTGTCATTCCGGTATGTCACGCTGCTGGTGATCATCTCCTGCACCCTCTTCTTTGCCTACCCTGGTCCCTGACCTTCCCTCTCCTCCATTGCCTTCATTAGCTCCATAGTCCTGAATTGTTAGAACAATTTCCCAAATAAAATAAAAATGCTTGTAGTTATCGATCCCAAATTCACCTCATACATGTATTATGTCATTGTCCAGATGGTGGGACTACGTTTTACCCCCTAATAATTACCACGTGGCCGCAAATTCGACATGAAGGTTTGCAAAGTTCGCCTCCCATTGAAGTCAATGGGGCCCGCGGCGAACGTTCGGTTTCGCGAACGTTTGGGTCCGTTCGCATTTCGCTTTCGCGAAACGTCCCGTCGGAAGTTCGTCCATCACTAAATACAGGTTTATTTTTATACACATATGATGAATGTAACTTATGTTTAGAAAACACTCCATTCTGCTCATAACACAGGAGTCTTGTTGCCGATCATTCTAACATGAGCGGAGGATGATGTGTCTCCCGATCATTAGAATGATTCTCCGCATAATTGTCATTATAGAATGAAATATTAATCAGCCGTTCTGCAGCCAATCAGCGCTCATATGTGATTTGTGTCTCCTCTATTGGAGATGACATGCGGAGCACTGTGTGTGCTATTAGCGATGTGGGTGTAGGTAGGTATGTGTAGATAGGTGTAGCTCTGATAGGAGGAGGTGGGTGGCTCTGAGAAGAGCCTTTGGGGGGTGGAGATGAGGGAGGTATTCTTATTTCTTCTTCGGAGCGGCCTTCTTGGGCTTGGCTGCTGTCTTGGCTTTAGCCGCCTTCTTAGCCGGACTCTTGGCGGCTTTTTTCGGCTTGGCTGCAGCTTTGGGCTTCTTGGGGCTCTTTGTCGCCTTCTTGGCGGGAGCAGCAGCAGCCTTTGCCGGTTTCTTGGCGGCCTTCTTGGGGCTCTTGGCTGCTTTGCTGGGGGCTTTCTTCTTGGGGGACTTGGCTGGCTTCTTGGCGGCCGCAGGTTTCTTGGGCTTGGCCGCAGCCGATGGCTTCTTCTTGATGGTGACTTTCTTGGCCTTGTCGCCCTCTTGCTGCTTCTTGTTGATCTTGAAGGATCCGGAGGCTCCATGTCCTTTGACCTGGACGAGGCTCCCCTTAGTCACCAGCGCCCTGATGGCGATCTTCAGGCGGCTATTGTTCTTGTCCACATCGTATCCTCCGGCGGCCAGGAGCTTCTTGAGGGCGGCCAGGGAGACCCCGCTGCGCTCCTTGGAAGCGGCCACGGCTGTGACGATGAGGTCGGACACGCTGGGACCGGACGGCTTCTTGCTGCCTTTCTTGGCTCCTCCGGCTGCCGCCTTCTTAGTCGCCTTCTTCTTGGCGGCGGGCTCCGCTGGAGAAGCGGCGGCTGGGGCGTTCTCAGTCATGATTCTCAACGAGGTTTGGAAACTAGATCAATAACGTGTATGTGTGGTGCTCTGCCTTATATAGAGACGTTCTGCACTTCTATTGGTTGATAAGAACTTGCCATCTGCACTGCTATTGGTTACACCTTAGACACACCCACTGACTGTCACTCCAGTGTTGGGGAATCTTCTCTCGCTTGTTGTGTTTCCCTGGCAGAGAGAAAAACGATTATAATAAGAAATAGAAGGATGTCCAATCTTCATCGGGGACCCGATCTGCTCACTGGACTGTCACTTACCGATCTGTCACTTACCGCTCTCATGATCTGCTCAGGAGGCTGAACACAGAGGCTGCAAACACATCCATCCTCCTGAGTGTGTGTCCCATTCTTCCTTCTACCTGCTTTTCTACACACATTCTCATCAGAAAACAATCTTCTCACATCTCCCACTACAATCATCTTCACATTAGATGAGTGAAGAGTGAAGATCAGGAAACATTCCCCTCTAATACAGAACTCTGCTCATCTATAGCTGAGTAGAAGGAGCCGGGAACAAAAACATCAGCCGGTGCCATGAGATCCTTGTGTGATGTGATGGGGGAGATTGTGAAGCCCCATATAACACACGATCAGATTCTCTGCTGATTTTTGTCTTCAGCTTTACAAAAACAATGTAGTGCAAGGGCCTGCCTGATTGTATACTAATTGAAACCCCTAAGGTTTGTCCTCCTATTATATGGTTTTGGTAAATCTGATGAAAAAAAAAAAAAAAAAAACAGCAGAAAATCGGATAGTGTGTATGGGGCTTTAGAGATACAAAGGTGTCAGCTGATGAGAACATGTCATATTTCATGTACTATGTATCATTCTTTGCTCATTATGACAACTGTAAGATTGTAGCCACTGCACACAGCAGACTAGTAAGTAGTTTATTCTGGTGGTGATGTATCATTATTTGCTCATCAATCATCATAAATATATTGTCATTCAAATATGCCAATTAAGTTTATTGCCTTATTTTACTACACAGCTATATAGCCTACTCAGAAAATATACTGTATAAAGAAGAAATAAATACATAAATATATAACCCCCCAAAGTTCAGTTTATTTATCATTACTTTGTGGCAGATTCCACTATAATCTGTGGTGGGTAAAATCTTGATTGTAAATCTTGGTCATTTGTAGTGATAGATTTCTCTCTAGGGCAGGGGCCTCCCAACTTTCTACACACAGGTCTGGTTTACTATTCTGCAGACTGTATTGTGGGGGGGGGGGTAGTACCCCATTATTTCTGTCAGTGGGATGAATAGTGCCCCATCATTGGTTTTAGTTGGAGGAATAGTACCCTATTATTGGGAGTCACTGTAACTAGTAGTGTCCCGTCATTGGAAATAATAGTGTCCTATCATTGGTTTCATGAATAGTGTGCAATCATAGGTGGCAGTGGGAGGAATAGTGCCCCATCCAGGGAAGTCATTTAGGCCTGGACCACACCCCTCCCTGCCCCCACCCCAGGCCTGACTACCAAGATTCCCCAGTGACCGCTCACTGTCTGTCCCACCAAATCCACCCACTGGCCATCCCAAAAAGGCCCATTCCATGTGCACCTCCTTCTCCATCCCATGTCCTCCTCATCCTCCTGCAATCCCATCTCCTCCATCCCATGCACTCCTTTCTCAAGTCCCCTCTCCTCCATCCCACACCCTCCTCCTCCAGTCCGATCTCTTCCATTCCACATCCTCATTCTTATCTCCTCCATCCCATGAACTCCTACTCCAGTCCCATCTGATCCAACCCACATCTTCCCCCAGTTCGATTTCCTCCATCCCATTCTTCCTCCAGTCCCATCTCCTCCATCCCATTCTTCCTCCAGTCCCATCTCTTCCATCCCATTCTTCCTCCAGTCCCATCTCTTCCATCCCATTCTTCCTCCAGTCCCATCTCTTCCATCCCATTCTTCCTCCAGTCCCATCTCCTCCATCCAATTCCTCCTCCAGTCCTATCTTCTCCATTTCATGTACTCCTACTTCAGTCGCATCTCCTCCATCCCACATCCTCCTCCTCTTTCTCCAGTCCCATCTCCTCTACCCCACGTCCTCCTTCTCCTGCAGTCCCATCTCCTTCATCCCATGTACCCCTACTCCAGTCCCATCTCCTTCATCTCACATCCTCCTCCTTCACCAGTCCATCTCCTCTATGCCATGTCCTCCTCCTCCTGCCCAATCTTATTCATCCCTTTCCTCCCCCAGTCCCATCTCATCCATCCCATGTACTCCTCCTCCTCCAGTCCCATCTCATCCATCCCATGTACTCCTCCTCCTCCAGTCCCATCTCTTTCTACCACAGGAGGGGGGAAGTGGGATAGGGGGAGCCGTGGGACAGGTGGGGGGGTGTCACACACACACACACACACACACACACACAAACACACAAACACACAAACACACACACACAAACACACCTACACCTATGGAAGTGCCAGTCCTCCCAGCTCTCACCTGTCCAGCAGTACCAGGAGGGGTAGCTGAGCCTGTGTTCCATCTCCACCAGGCTCTCTGGAGGCAACTGCAAGAAAGAGCAGGGTGACTCCTCCGTCCGGACCTCCTCCTTCATTAGGCCCTCCACTGGCACCAAATTGCCTCAACCACCCCCCCCCCCCCCTCCCACAGCCCGCCACTCACTGTATTACCAGAGCACAGCCTGCCTTGACATGCACACACTAAGAGTGAGGGAGGGCTCCTCCACCTTGATTTCCTCCTCCTCCATGGGCCCCTCCCCTGGCACCAACTGGCTGGCACACACGTAGTACCAGAGCAAAGCCTGCCTGATAGTGGGCCCAAACCCGCACACATGTGGGATCCGCCCACCTCTCAGCCCTCCTCTGCATCCCGGGAACTGCCATGTGTTAAAGGTGGCCCAGGTTATGACCTGTGCTCCAGGCCCCTCAGACACCCAGACCCCTTACTTGTGTACTGGTTGTACGCCCCTGATGGTGGTGGGGTACAGCCCATCATATGTGTCAGTGGGAAAAATAGTGCCTCATCATTGGTATCAGTGAGAGGAATAGTGCCCCATCGTTGGTGTCTTTGAGATGAATAGTGCCCCATCATTGGTGTCAGTGGGAGGAATAGTGCTCCATTATTGGTATCAGTGGGAGGAATAGTGTTACATTATTGGTATCAATTGGAGGAATAGTACTCCATTATTGGTATCAGCAAGAGGACTAATATCCCAGTACCCTGGTGTCAGGGGTAAGAACTATGCCCCACTGTTACTGATAGTGGGGGGCATAATGCCCCAAGGGCCAGAGGAAAGCAGGCAAAGGGCTGCATCTGGCCCCTAGGCCATAGTTTGGAGACCACTGCTGTAGCGTTTGCATTATGACCACCACTATAAGGGGAGGGGCCACTTTTCTTCTAATCACCAATGTAAGCAGCATTCACCCTCCGGCCTACAATTAATTGTTTTTAGCAGGGGGTTCCCCGAGTCCTGAAAATTATTTCAAGGCGTGGCTTGCCTTGGATGAAGATGGCTGCTTAGCTTCAGAGCTCCGTCTGGTCTGCAGCCTGAACTTCTAATAACGGGGGACTCTGACAGCGTGATATCGCCCAGAACATGGGCACTTCGTCCCGGAGTCGTTCAACATCTCGCTCCCGCTCTCCGAGAGACCTGAGCGCCCGTACATCACCCACTATACCGGAGCTTTTCAGGAGCCAAGGATCAAACATGGCGGCGAACCCTCCCGCCCGCGGCCATGTCGGCATCACACTCACCCCTACAGATCCACCACTGCTACCAGGAACTGCTCGCTCGCCACAACATCAACACCCGAGCTTGCAAGATCTGAGGGCGGTAGCGACTGACATCAAAGACACGCTCACAGCCGCCATATCAGACCTCCGCCGGGAATTGCAGGAGATATCGGGCCGAGTGAATGCAGTGGAAGCTCAGGCCTCACTTCACCAACAGGCCATCCACAGAAATGAACGCCGAGTAGACACCCACACTATGCAACTCCGTGACCTTCAGAGACACGTCGAGAATATTGATAACAGAGGCCGCCGGCACAATCTTAGAGTACGCGGCATACCCGAGACGATTGATCAAGAACGGTTGATACCAGCAGTAACGTCCATGTTCAACCAACTACTTGAGAGGCCTCAGCAGACTGTCATCGCTATGGAGCGCATACACAGAGCGCTTCGGCCCAAGGGCAAGGAGGCAGACCCACCAAGAGATGTCATATGCCACATCGATGACTTTTCAGTCAAAGAGGAAATTCTGAAGAAGGCCCGAGACCATCCGCGGCTGACGTACGAGGAACACCCTATACACATATATCAAGATTTATCAGCCATAACACTGAGAAATAGGAGGGACCTCCGCCCATTGCTGGAAATTTTGAAAAACAGGGATATACGCTACCGGTGGAGGTTTCCGTTCGCCCTTCAAGCCGTTCATAACGGACGCACTGCTACCTTGAGGGTCCCGGAAGAGCTAGATTCGTTCTGCCGTACGCTTGACATCCCATATGTCGATCTGCCGAACTGGTATGCTGACTTCCAGATCCCGACCCGTAGCGGCGGCTATCCGGGTTATGAGCACATGGAGATTCAGACCCTGATCTCGCGGAGACGAAGATCTCCATCTATGGACGGAACAGGAGGGGGATCCCGCATTCCGACACGTACCCGCGAGCCCAACAGCGGCACCACTACCGAGGAGAGCACGCAGGGATCGCTAAACCGCTCCACCGATCATTGACCATCATCACTCATCACTCCTTCCTGCTTTATTCTGAACCTCCCGACTTGCCCCTGATGCCCGAAACGAATACGTTCTGCCTGCTGATTTGTCGTGCCATTCCCGGCTGCATTGGATTACTTTCGGCAGGTACGTTCTCTTGCTATTTGACTCAGTCAGCCCTCCTTATTAATCCTGCACTCACCTATGGGGATAACGATCCTTTATATTGAATCTGTTCGGGTCTTATAATGGTTGCGCAAAATCTGCAATCCCGTCGGATGTCTCTCTGCTTACATCCATTATATTCACCTATATAGCTAGCTATATTGCTCTTCTGTAATAGAGCTTTCAGTCAGCTGTAGGAGATTGTAGGTGTTGTCTGCGTGCCCTGACCGCACTATACACCATTATCCACCTATATCGCTTTTCTCTAATTGAGCCATCTGCCATCTACAGGGGTTAGTTGGTGTTGAGTGCCTCCAGCACAGCACAGTATACACCAGTATCTACCCTTAAATTCCTGTTCTATAATAAAGGCATCTGCAGGAGTTAGTGGGTGTTGTGTGCCTCCAGCACAATATACACTACCCAATTGCTGGTTTTCCCATCTCCCTTCAGGCCATTACCATGTCTGGAAGGACAACAAGGAGAGGCAGACAGGCACAAGCCGATAAAAGAGGGCAAGCAGGCTCTGTGTCTAGAGACAACAGTGTTGGTCATGGACGCGGTGCATCGTCATCATCAGCACGTGGCCATGGGACATGCTTGTCCTTATTTTCGGCAGCTGGACGTGTTGAGCTGCATCATGGCGAAGACTTGGTAGAGTGGATGACCAAGCCCTCTTCATCCTCTCTCACCCAGGCTCAGGGTACTAGCAAAGCAGCTGCCAACGCATCGTCTTCCCTCATCTCAATGTCATCATTAGGGATGAGCCGAACACCCCCCGGTTCGGTTCGCACCAGAACTTTCGAACGCACCCCGCGTTCGAAACGAACGTTAGAACCCCATTGAAGTCTATGGGACTCGAACGTTCGAAATGGAAAGTGCTAATTTTAACGGCTAATATGCAAGATACTGTCCTAAAAAGGGTTTGGGGACCTGACTCCTGCCTCAGGGGACATGGGTCAATGCAAAAAAAGGTTTTAAAAACGGCCGTTTTGGCGGGAGCACTGATTTTAATGACGATTAAAGTGGAAAAAAAAAGTGAAATATTCCTTTAAATATGGTGCCTGGGGGGTGTCTGTAGTATGCCTGTGAAGTGCCACGTGTTTCCCGTGTTTAGAACAGTCCCTGCACAAAATTACATTAAACGGAAATAACACCATTTAAAACTGCTTGCGGTTTTAATGTTATATCTGGTTCCTGCAATATGGTTGAAAATCATTGAGAAAAATGGCATGGGTAGCCCTCCCTGCCCATTACCAGCCTATTTGGGTCTTGTACGCATATTAAGGGGAACCCCGTACCCATATTAAAAAAAGGAAATGCGTGTGGCCCCCAGGCCCTATATACTCAGAACAGCAGTATACAGGCGGTGCAAACAAGACAGGGACTGTGTAGGTTTGTTGTGTTAAGTTGAATCTGTTTGTAATTTTCAACTGGTACATTTTTAAAGTGTAGCTCCAGTCAAAAAAATTATTTTTAAGCTTTTTGGAAAACATAGGGAAGGGTTATCACCCCTGTATAATTTGTTTTGTCGTCCATCTTTTTTCATCTCACTTGCTGCTGTCTGATGTTTGTAAGTTGGATGTTTGAAAGTAGGGGCCTGCCCTATATGCTCTGCAGAAATGGCGGAACAAGGTTTTGGTTTTGCCACAACATTGTAAGCCCTCAAAGTGACTCTTGGTGGGCGCTGGAGCGCCCTGCTGTGAACGATTATATCAAGAATTGTAATTACATGCCATTGTTGAACAGTGGTATAAAAATTGACCTTTGGTGGTTGTGGTGCTGGTGCCACAACACTATAAGTCCTCACCGTTACTCTGGGTGGGCACAGGAAGGGGCCCTCCTGTTAAATATTATATCAAGAATTGTAATTACATGTCCCTGTTAAACAGGGGCAGAAAAATTGGGCCTTAGGCACTGGTGCCATCACACTGCAACCTCTGCCATATACTCTAGTTTTATTGCAGGAATTAGCCCTGCTGCAAAGCATTGCATCAAAAATTGTACTTAAACGCCCCTGTTAATCAGGGGCAGAAAAATTGGGCCTTAGGCACTGGTGCTGGTGCCACCACACTCCAACCTCTGCCATATACTCTAGTTTTATTGCAGGAATTAGCCCTGCTGCAAAGCATTGCATCAAAAATTGTACTTAAACGCCCCTGTTAAACAGGGGCAGAAAAATTGGGCCTTAGGCACTGGTGCTGGTGCCACCACACTCCAACCTCTGCCATATACTCTAGTTTTATTGCAGGAATTAGCCCTGCTGCAAAGCATTGCATCAAAAATTGTAATTAAACGCCCCTGTTAAACAGGGGCAGAAAAATTGGGCTGCTGGCATCACCCAGAACCAAAAATGTTCTTCCAACATATCAGCGGAGGAGGAAGAGGATAGACAATCAACATAACAGGACAGTCACTCAGCATCAGCATAGGCAGTCTTGAAGGGATGTGGTATTTCAAAAAAAATTATTCGGTTACATCAGCTTCAGGTGCTTGGTAGCTGTGGGTGATCCAAGACTGATTCATCTTGATGAAGGTCAGTCGATCAACTGATTCGGTGGACAGGCGCACCCTGTGATCGGTAACAAAGCCACCAGCAGCACTGAAGGTGCGTTCCGAAAGAACGCTGGATGCAGGACAGGCCAGTAGCTCAATTGCATACTGTGCAAGCTCTGGCCAGTGATCCATCCTCAAGACCCAGTAAGCCAGAGGATTTTCGGTGGGAAAGGTGTCCAAGTCTGACCTTGCCCCTAGGTATTCCTGCACCATGTAAATTAGACGCTGGCGATGGGTGCTGGAACCAATCATACCTTGGGGCTGCGGACTAAAAAATTGTCTGAAAGCATCAGTCAGGCGGCCACCTTCTCCACCGCTCTTTCTGACTGATGCCTCAGCAACACGTTGTCCAGGACCAGGAGTTTGTGACCTCCCAGTCTCTGGGAACGCGTTGCACAGAGCTTTCTGCAAGGCCTCCCGGAGATGTCTCATCCTCTGCTCCCTCTGCGATGGCAAGATAAGGTCGGCAACCTTACCCTTATACTGTGGATCAAGGAGAGTGGCCAGCCAGTAATGGTCCCTCTCCTTGATCCGAAGAATACGAGGATCCTTCCGCAGGCTTTGCAGGATCAGGGAGGCCATGCAGCGTAGGTTAGCTGAGGCATTCGGTCCGGAGTCCTCTGGGTCACTAAGGACAACATGATACGCAGCTACCTCCTCCCAGCCACGTACAAGTCCATGGGTTTCTTGGGACTGTAAATCATCCCTACAAGACTGCTGCTGATGCTGAGTGCCAGCCTCCACCTCCATGCTGACACAATCATCCTCCTCATCCTCTTCCTGTGTGATGGGTGGCACAGCAAGAACACTGTCTGCATAAAGGGGGCCTTGAGAGGCAAGGAAGTCCTCATCTTCCTGCCTCTGTTCTGCCTCAAGTGCCCTGTCCATTATTCCACGCAGCGTATGCTCCAAGAGGTGGACAAGAGGTACAGTGTCACTGATGCATTCACTGTCACTGCTCGCCATCCTTGTGGCCTCCTCAAACGGTGACAGGACAGTGCATGCATCCCTGATCATGCCCCACTGGCGTGGTGAGAAAAAAACAAGCTCCCCTGACCCTGTCCTGGTGCCGTAGTCACACAGGAACTCATTGATGGCCCTCTGCTGCCTGTGCAGCTGCTGCAGCATGGCCAACCTTGAGTTCCACCTGGTGGGCATGTCACATACAGTATAAGGCTGTTCTTGGGCAGTGTCAACTCCTTTTGGAGCTCAGCCAGCCGAGCACAGGCATTAAATGATCGGCGGAAATGCACACAGACTTTCCTGGCCTGCTTCAGGACATCCTCTAAGCCCGGGTACCTGCCCAAGAACCGCTGCACCACCAGGTTAAGGACGTGAGCCACACAGGGCACATGGGTCAGTTGTCCCTGTCGGAGGGTGGAGAGGAGGTTGGTGCCATTGTCGCAAACCACCATTCCTGGCTTAAGCTGGCGTGGCGTCAACCACCTCTCGGCCTGCCCCTGCAGAGCTGACAAAACATCTGCCCCAGTGTGGCTCCTGTCCCCCAAACAAACCAGTGCAAGCACGGCATGGCATTGTTTTCCCTGCATACTTGCGTAGCCCCTGGAATGCCTACGGAGCACCGCTGGTTCTGAGGACAGAGCACTGGAAGAGGCCATGGAGGAAGAAGAAGAGGAGGGGGTGGAGGAGAGAAATGTGTCACAACCAATAGTAGCATTTTGGAGGCGTGGTGGCGGAACAACCTCCAACACTACTGCACCTTGTCCTGCATCCTTCCCAGCTTCCAGAAGAGTGACCCAATGGGCAGTGAAAGACAGGTAATGTCCCTGTCCATGCCTGCTGGACCATGAGTCAGCAGTAATATGCACCTTACCGCTGACCGCCCTGTCCAGTGAGGCAAGGAAATTGCCTTCCACATGCCGGTAGAGAGCTGGAATCGCCTTCCGTGAGTAAAAGTGGCATTTGGGGGCCTGCCACTGAGGAACCACACATTGTACAAACTCACGGAAGGGGGCCAAGTCTACCAACTGAAAAGGCAGCAGTTGAAGCCGAAATTCACTGCAAACCGACCACCGGGCGAACCGTTCGGCCATCCCTAGTGATTGGACTGCTAGAAATCATGACACTGCCAGATACATAAAGGTGAGTACAATAACATACATAATCAGATCTTCATAGGATTATGTAACTAACTGAACAAAAAAAAAAAAAAAAAGATACAAATATGTCCTATGAATCAATAAAGAAAATATTGCGATTCTGACGAATTACATCCGTTTCCGTTCAGCAAAATAATTAAAAGCTTCCAAAATAAATGACATTTTCTGCAGTGTAATACATGAATAGACCCCGCCCCTTCTCCTCAGGTCTCCAATCGGGTCCGCTCAGTTTTACACAGGAAGGAGAGATGTAGGGGGTAGGGATGGCCGAACGGTTCGCCCGGTGGTCGTTTCGCGGCGAATTTCGGCTGTTCGTGGTCCGCCCAATCGGCGGACTATTGCCGCCGTTCGTCCGGCGGACTTCCGTGTTTACTGTGTAAAAGAACTTTGACCTATGATGACACATCCATCATGGGGTACAGGACAGCCAATTGAGACATTACAGCACATGGACACTTGGACATTCCCCCTAATTTATAAATAGACCCGATCCGGTGGCCATTTTACATTCTTTCGTATGTCACTATAGGGAGAGGTTGCTGTGTGGAGCAGGGAGAGACTGCAGTGACCCAAATCGCTAGCTATTAGGTCCACAAAAGTTATTTTCAGGACTGGTATGGTATAGGTGTTAGGTGTAGTTCAGGATATAGGTTTGAGGCACTGCTGTGCTAGTGATTGTTGCAGCAGCCTGTCTTTTGTCAGTGTAGAGAGAGGGACAGGACGCTGTGTGCAGCAGGGACAGTCAGTTTAATCATTAGCTGTTACTATTAGGTCCACAAAAAGTGGTGGTGGTGGTGGTGTTGTTGGTGGTAGTGTCTTTGGGGGTGCACATTTGAGGAGATCACCAAACTGGTCAGTCGCAGTCATGGCACCATCAGTGACATGGTACCTTATGCCTTCTTTATGTAGCGTGCATTGCGTTGTGTCATTGATCAAGCTGTGGAGGAGCAAGAGCGGGAAGATGAGGAAGTCGCAATGCTGGGTGAATTCCCAGGGGGGGGCTACTCTATCTGAGACATAGAACAGAACCGTTTCCGTTCAGCAAAATAATTAAAAGCTTCCAAAATAAATGACATTTTCTGCAGTGTAATAAATGAATAGACCCTGCCCCTTCTCCTCAGGTCTCCAATCGGGTCCGCTCAGATTTACACAGGAAGGAGAGATGTAGGGGGTAGGGATGACCGAACGGTTCGCCCGGCGGTCGGTTCGCGGTGAAGTTCGGCTGTTCGCGGTCCGCCCGATCGGCGGACTATTGCCGCTGTTCGCCCGGCGGACTTACATGTTTACTGTGTAAAAAAAACTTTGACCTATGATGACACATCCATCATGTGGTACAGGACAGCCGATTGAGACATTACAGCACATGGACACTTGGACATTCCCCCTAATTTATAAATAGACCCGATCCGGTGGCCATTTTACATTCTTTCGTATGTCACTATAGGGAGAGGTTGCTGTGTGGAGCAGGGAGAGACTGCAGTGACCCAAATCGCTAGCTATTAGGTCCACAAAAGTTATTTTCAGGATTGGTATGGTATAGGTGTTAGGTGTAGTTCAGGATATAGGTTTGAGGCACTGCTGTGCTAGTGATTGTTGCAGCAGCCTGTCTTTTGTCAGTGTAGAGAGAGGGACAGGATGCTCTGTGCAGCAGGGACAGTCAGTTTAATCATTAGCTGTTACTATTAGGTCCACAAAAAGTGGTGGTGTTGGTGGTGTTGTTGGTGGTAGTGTCTTTGGGGTGCACATTTGAGGAGATCACCAAACTGGTCAGTCGCAGTCATGGCGCCATCAGTGACATGGTACCTTATGCCTTCTTTATGGAGCGTGCATTGCGTCGTGTCATTGATCAAGCTGTGGAGGAGCAAGAGCGGGAAGATGAGGAAGTCGCAATGCTGGGTGAATTCCCAGGGGGGGGGCTACTCTATCTGAGACAAGTGAACAACAGGAGTCTGAAGAGGAGTCAGAGGAGTGTGGTGTCGGGGCGGATGAGGAGGAGCAAGAAGAGCATGCTTTAAACCTTTCTGGGATCCCTGTTGTTGTGCGTGGATGGGGAGAGGAGAATGAAGGGGACGACATTATCCTGGATGATGAGCAGAAGCCAGGCCACATTACCGCTTCCAGTTTAGTGCAAATGGGGGCCTTTATGCTCCAGTGTTTTAACAGGGACCCCCGTATAAAAAGCATAAGGGTCAAGGACCAGTACTGGGTGGCAATGTACTTAGACCCCCGGTACAAACACAAAATGGCGGAAATGTTACCGCCGTCACAGAGGGCTGGCAGAATGGAGCACTTCCAGGCCTTGCTTCGAGAAATGCTGCATTCTGCTTTTGCGTGCGCTGGCAGAGGAGCAATTCCCATTCCCAGAGAAGAAGTTGCGGGTACCAATCCAACAGCACCTGCAAGAAGAGGCCGGTTTGAAGATGTGTTGGCGACTTCTGATATGAGGTCATTCTTTCAGCCGACCCATCGACAGGTGTCATCCGGATCCAGCATCAGGGAACGCCTAGACCGTCAGGTGTCCGACTACATCGGGTTAACGGCCGATGTGGAGGCTCTGAGGAGTGATGAACCCCTGGACTACTGGGTGGGCAGGCTTGACCTCTGGCCAGAGCTTGCCCAATTTGCAATCGAACTGTTGGCTTGCCCCTCGTCCAGTGTCCACTGTCCGAAAGGACGTTCAGCGCAGCAGGGGGGATCGTGACCGATAAGCGTACTCGCCTAGCTCACGACAGTGTTAACTACCTCACATTTCTAAAAATGAATGAGGCATGGATCTCGGAGGAATTCAACACATGTGACCAGTAGACCATATATATGTCTATAAACGATTTTTTTAATCGAGCACACAGACCTTCTTTCTTCATTTGGTTCACTTCCTTGTGCAAAAAAAAGCACACCGGGGAGTGCGCATGCGCGGAGGAACCGAGATGGCCGCTTAGCCTCGGTGCTCCACGCCACCCCAGACCCACGGCGTTCACTGCGCCTGATCCAGCCGCTACCGCTCAGCGACGGACCGTCCATCACCTCCCTGAAGCTGCGGAGACCCCCCTGCATGCGCCGATCGGGTGCCAGACGCAATTTGGGGCCTGAATTCGCCAACTCCACCTGGGCTGGTTGGACCAAGATGGCC
Source organism: Lithobates pipiens (assembly GCA_037367395.1). NCBI lineage: Eukaryota > Metazoa > Chordata > Amphibia > Anura > Ranidae > Lithobates > Lithobates pipiens. The sequence goes on from JAZDVW010000120.1 coordinate 1,122,867, forward strand.
GCCGCGGAAGCAGCGTCTTCACAGCCACAGGCCTCGGCCTCCAAATCAACGCCGGAACACAGGCAAGTCCTGGCCCCTGCACAACTAACCTTCACCCCAGGCATACAGTGGTTTGCCCAGCAGCCATATACCCCCTCCCCGGCCTCCACGGAATCCCTCCTCAGCCACACTATGAGAGACCAGGCCTACTCTCAGTCTGGCCCTCATGACAGTTTTCACACTGGATCCTCTCCTCAGGGAGGGCTAGGCCCAGACCATTCTATTAATGCCGCAGACTTGTACCTAAAGCTATCGACTCTCCTAGAGACAGGTCTGGCTTCCACAGCTGCCAAAATCACTGGAGAAATCAAAGCTGATCTCCAGAATATAGGCTCCAGGATGGATGCCATTGAAAGTCACTTAGAACAGACAACAGCAGTATCTCACCAAAATACTGGCCTCATTCACACCCTCCATGAACAACTGGATGTGGCTCTCTCCCGCATAGATGACCTTGAAAATAGGTCCTGCAGATACAACTTTAGGATCAGAGGCCTGCCCGAATCGATCCTAGATGTGGAGCCTGCTACTCAGGACCTCATGAAGTCTCTGATTCCCAACATTCCAGCTTCCCGCCTGGAACTGGACAGGGCCCACCGGGCACTAGGTCCCCCCAGGAAAGACGGTTCTCCTAGGGACGTTATTGTAAAGCCCCACTTCTACGCAGTCAAGTTCTACGCAGTCAAGGAAGCCGTCATGAAGCAGGCGCGATCGATGCCACAAGTCCTCTGCCAGGGCCACCCCGTACAGATATTTGCGGATCTATCACCTTCTACTATACAACGCAGGAGGTCTCTGAAACCGTTATTGATTGCTCTGACCCAGAAGGAGATGAAATACAAATGGGCCTTCCCCTTTGCAATAAAATTCTCCTACCATGGTCAAAACCAGGCTTTTTCCAGCTTTACAGCAGGCGAAAAGCTACTCCTCCATTTGAAAATTATTTCTCAGGAGGCGGAAATGGACACATCCACTGCTTCAACGGGTCAACACAAGCGACCCCCTCCGAACAGCCCGCTAGACCCTCTCTGGAACAAGCCCAAGTGCCCAAGTCTCATAGATCTTCGCACAAAGGCCCGCCGTGAGATCAAGAAGGGAGCTTGTCAGGACTCTCGTAGTGAACGATGCCCCCGCATCGACATCTCCCACTCCTATGGATATTTCCAGTGTGACATTTCCCCCCTTTCCCTTTTTTTTTTTTTTTTTCTGGCTATTTCTGCCTCGGTCACGGATTCTCGTGAAACTTTCCAAAGATGACAGACTGTTGTTCCCGTTGTTAGAGTTTGAAGTTTGATGACTGATTCTAATTCGTTAGACGCTTTTCTTCTTTTTCCAAAGGACCCCACAGGGTCAAAGGAACACTTTGATCATTTGGTAGTCGAGGGGGATAACCCCGTCCTCTACCATGGTTGAAACAGCAGGGGTCTCTCTGTATCTTGTATTATTCTTGTCAGATCCCCCCTCTCTCCTGGGGTCTTGGGAGGGAGATTGAGGGGATTAAAACAAGGTTCAGGTCCCTTATTACTCAGGCAGCTCCATGAGCCTTAACGTTGGTATCAACAATGTGCCCTGGTCTGGGGCGGTCCCCATGCGCCTCCTCCTACCCCATGCACATCGGCTGGTCTTCGTGGGTTAGGACCTCCAGAGTATTTTTCCTGGAGCATTTCCTAGTCATGTACAATCTCACGTCTGTCCGTGAGATGTTCTCAAGGACCCCCTCTCTGTCCTGGGGTTCGTTTTCCCTTTGGCAGGGAGGTCCTCCTGTCTCCCCCTTTTTTCTTTTCTTTCTTCTTTCTTTGCTTTTTTGTCCGGAGCATCGCCTAACCATGTCTTCTCTTGCAGAGGTTCTCCTGAGGGGGCCCATCCATCCTTTCGGAAACACCAAGTACAGCGATGACTATGGCCCGGTAGTCAAGGGTCTCCGAAAGACACCACAGGTAGGGGACGATATTGTTTGCGGTCTGCTTCTCCGCTGGAACCATGGCTGATCACATGCTGAAAACCATAACCGTAGCCACGCATAATGTGCAGGGCCTCAATTCTCCCCTTAAACGTAGAGAATTGTTTAACACGTATAAATCCTCCAAACTGGACGTAGTATTCCTGCAGGAGACCCACTTCCTGAGTCGGTACAGTCCCAAGTTTCTCCATTCACATTTTCCCAATTTTTATCTAGCTAATGCTGCTAACAAATCCAAAGGAGTAGCTATTCTGCTCTCTAAATTCTGTAAATTTTCCTGTCTAGCCGAAATAAAAGACCCAGAAGGTAGGTTCATCCTAGTCAAGGGAATGATTGATGGCCATCTATATTCGTTAGTTTCTTACTACACCCCCAATAAAGGGCAAATTTCCTTTTTTAAACAGCTTTTCCAGGCCCTGAATCCTAAGCTAGAAGGTACGGTCATCCTCGGGGGTGACTCCAATACAGCCTTTGATCAGGGTCTGGATAAAACTAAACTCCCGTCGGCTCAACTTACACAGCCCACTAAGGAGAGCCTGAAATTAGCAAAATGTATCCACGCCCAGGGTATGTCCGATGTGTGGAGAGAAATGAACCTGACGAAACGTGACTACACTCACTTTTCGCACCCCCAAAATGCCTACTCACGTATTGATCACCTATTGATACCTAGCCAGTCCATCCATCTGGTGGTAAGTTCTTGCATTAGGGATACGGTCTTGTCTGATCATTCCATAGTGCTCATGTTCATCCAGATTACGTGGCCCAGGCCAGGCCAGAGGCATTGGAGACTCAACGAATCTATCTTGTCTGATCCGTCCAGAGTTTCTCAGCTAAACCAAGCCCTGAAAGAATACTTCCTTTTCAATAATGTTGAGGAGATATCAGCGGAAACCCTTTGGGCAGCCCACAAGCCCTTTATCAGAGGTGAAATAATTCGTATCTCAGCTCAGATAAAAAGAGAACAGGAGATCGACTTAGAGAAGCTGTAAGGACGGTTTGCACGAATGAAAGCCGTTCACAAATTGAATCCCTCCCCCAATACGGTTGCACTACTGGATAACGCTAGGCTTGAACTTAATTTAGCCCTAACGGCCAAAGCGGATAAACAAATTAGATGGAGTAAAAATAAATTTTACACTCATGGCGACAGGCTGGGTTCCATGCTGGCCTCTAAACTCACCCCCCGCATTTGGTCCTACGTGATGCCCAAAATTAACATCCCGGGACAGGGTGCTACTTCCACTCCTTCTAAGATCATGGACGCCTTTCAGTCGTTTTACACAAATCTTTACAGCTCTCACACATCTGGGAGAGAATTTTTGGATGATCTCCCCATTCCGGTTCTCTCCGCAACCCACAGAGCAGAACTAGAAGCCCCTTTCACTGAGGAGGAAGTTTTGGGTGTAATCAAAGATTTAAAAACAGGTTCAGTTCCGGGCCCCGACGGGCTTTCAAACCCGTACTATAAGGCATTTTCTGATACCCTCGCACTCCCTCTTACAAAGTTCTTAAACTCTAAAACTAAGGGAAGCCCTCTCGACCCCCAACTTAATAAAGCGTATATTACTGTAATTCCCAAGCCAGACAAAAATTCGGAAGAGGTAGGCAACTATCGCCCCATCTCATTTCGCCATAACCCAAACATACAAGGGGTCTCCTGTGGTCCACACACACACAAATGCGGCCTCTTCACCGATGACATCCTCCTGTTTGTCACCTCACCCATCAATTCTCTACCGAACATATGCAAGACCCTGGACGATTTCGCTCAAATCTCGGGACTAAAAGTAAATTATGCCAAATCCCAAGCACTTAACATTTCCCTTCCGGCAGACGCAGTCACCCTCCTGAAACAATCGTTCAAATTCGCCTGGAATGATACATCAATTAGATATTTGGGCATCAATCTGACCCCTAGGATCGAATCTCTTTACGCAACCAATTATCCCTCCATGTATAGGAAGCTAGAAACTGACATGACCTCCTGGTCTCGGAGTAATCTTTCTTGGTTAGGGCGGGTTAACTCAATAAAAATGACCCTGCTCCCTAGGCTCTTATACCTCTTCAGAGCATTACCCACTCCAATACGGTACGACCATTTGAAATCTTTCCAGAGTAGGGTGCTGAAATTGACTTGGGGTAACGCAGGTTACAGAATACCACAAAGGATGCTATACCTCAATAGAAGACGAGGAGGCCTGGGGCTTCCCCACCTTTACAAATACTACCAGGCAGCCAGGTTAGCACAACTATCAATTCTTTATTCCAAGTATGAAAAACCTGATTGGGTAAACATAGACATACACTCGATTTCCTATTATGGTCCCATCCGAAAGAGCGGCCCCCGATCTTAGCCCCTACCCTTTCCCACTCTTTCGCTCTTTGGGATAAACTACGATCCTCACCGGAATTGGTCTCGGAGTGTAGACCCTTATCCCACCTCTTTAACAAATTTTACCCGGGGGTTGGAGAAGGGTCTGTACCGAATTGGACACTTCTTTACTGCTGCTGACCCCCTCACTCTTAAGTATTGTATCAAAAAATTAGACATGCCCGACTCGGAGCGGTTCCGGTTTCAACAAATTACACACTTCCTTAAATCCCTTTGGAGGGATACATCCCTCCCCCCGAAATTCACGGAATATGAGTTGTGGTGTGGACAAGCCGTGGTCCAGCGGGGGGGCATTTCTGTGATCTACTCGTCCCTTGCCTCCGCGACACCCAAAGAGGCATATATGTGTGCCTGGGAATCTGACCTTCAATTCCAGTGGAACCTTGATAAATGGCAGTCAGCCTCCTTTACATCTTTCAGAGGCATTCTGAATACTACCTTAACTGAAGCCAGCCTGAAGGTAATCTCAAGGTGGTACTACACCCCCTCTAGACTAGCAGTAATCTACACAGCCTACACCTACACAGTCCCTGTCTTGTTTGCACCGCCTGTATACTGCTGTTCTGAGTATATAGGGCCTGGGGGCCACACGCATTTCCTTTATTTAATATGGGTACGGGGTTCCCCTTAATATGCTTACAAGACCCAAAGGGGCTGGTAATGGGCAGGGAGGGCTACCCATGCCATTTTTCTCAATGATTTTCAACCATATTGCAGGAACCAGATATAACATTAAAACCGCAAGCAGCTTTAAATGACTTTATTTCCGTTAAATGTCATTTTGTGCAGGGACTGTTCTAAACACGGGAAACGCGTGGCTAGTGATGGACGAACGTTTCGCCCGGCGGTCGTTTCGCGGCGAATTTCCGACATTCGCGGTCCGCACGTTCGAACGCCTTTTTCCGTCGTTCGCCGCGGCGGACTTACGTGTTTAATGTATACAAGAACTTTAACCTTTGGTGACACGTTTATCATGTGATACAGGACAGCCAATTGAGACATGACAGCACATGGACACTTGGACATTCCCCCTAACCTATAAATACACCCGATCCGGTGGCCATTTTACATTCTTTCTTCTGTTACGATAGGGACAGGTTCCTGTGTGGAGTAGGGAGAGATAAACCACTAGCTATTTGGTACACAAAAGTTCTTTTCAGGACTGGTATAGGTGTTAGGTGTTGATAGGTTTGCTGTGCTGCTGATTCTTGCAGCAGCCTGAGTGTCTTTTGTTAGTTTAGAGAAAGGGAAAGGACGGTGTATGCTACAGGGACAGCCAGATTAGTCTTTCATCATCATCATCATCATCATCATCATTAGCTGTTACTATCAAGGTCCACAAAAGAGCTGTTCCAGTAACCACTAATCGTTCTCTTTTTTTGCCAATTTGTATAGGGACAGGAAGGAAGCAGTGTTGTCAGGCAGTGAGGGTAATTTTAAAGACTTGCTGTTATTATTAGTTCCACAAAGGTTCTTTTCAGGACTGGTATCAGTGGTACAGTAATAGGCTTGTACATGTATAATATTCTTTCTTCCAAATATAGAAAGGATATTATACTTGACTGCTGCCCTTCTGCTGCAGTCTGCTAAACATTCACAACTCACTTGTTCCACAAAAGTTCTTATAAGGACTGGTAACTTGGTATAGGGTGCTACGGTACATAGGCTTGAGTGCGGTACAGTCTGCTGTTCTGTAAGGACCGCTATCGGTCCACAATAGATAGGGTTGACGTGCACCACTGCTGACCGCTGCCCTATACTGCAGCAGTCCTTCAGCGGTATAGGGACTGACGTACAGTCTGCTAATCACTAACACACAACCTGCTTGTTCCACAAAAGTTCTTATAAGGACTGGTAACTTGGTATAGGGTGCTACGGTACATAGGCTTGAGTGCGGTACAGTCTGCTGTTCTGTAAGGACCGCTATCGGTCCACAATAGATAGGGTTGACGTGCACCACTGCTGACCGCTGCCCTATACTGCAGCAGTCCTTCAGCGGTATAGGGACTGACGTACAGTCTGCTAAACACTAATACACAACCTGCTTGGTCCACAAAAGTTCTTATAAGGACTGGTAACTTGGTATAGGGTGCTACGGTACATAGGCTTGAGTGCGGTACAGTCTGCTGTTCTGTAAGGACCGCTATAGGTCCACAATAGATAGGGTTGACGTGCACCACTGCTGACCGCTCACCTATACTGCAGCAGTCCTTCAGCGGTATAGGGACTGACGTACAGTCTGCTAATCACTAACACACAACCTGCTTGTTCCACAAAAGTTCTTATAAGGACTGGTAACTTGGTATAGGGTGCTACGGTACATAGGCTTGAGTGCGGTACAGTCTGCTGTTCTGTAAGGACCGCTATCGGTCCACAATAGATAGGGTTGACGTGCACCACTGCTGACCGCTGCCCTATACTGCAGCAGTCCTTCAGCGGTATAGGGACTGACGTACAGTCTGCTAAACACTAATACACAACCTGCTTGGTCCACAAAAGTTCTTATAAGGACTGGTAACTTGGTATAGGGTGCTACGGTACATAGGCTTGAGTGCGGTACAGTCTGCTGTTCTGTAAGGACCGCTATCGGTCCACAATAGATAGGGTTGACGTGCACCACTGCTGACTGCTGCCCTATACTGCAGCAGTCCTTCATCGGTATAGGGACTAAGAGTTTTGTCACAGGGTCATTTAAAAAATGACAGGCAGAGGAAGAGGCAGGCCCTTCCGCAGGGGTGGTAGGGGTAGGGCAGGAGCAACAGGCTTGAGCCAAAGTGGGAAGTTGCAGAAGGTGCGTTCAATTACTTTAAAGGATGCACCAGACTTGGTTGAGTGGCTCGCTCAGCCTTACTCTTCTGCACCCTCCTCATCCTCTCGATCTGCACCCTCTTCTTCACTCTCTGCTATGTGCACCCCCAAAGACACTACCACCAACAACACGACCACCACCACCACCACCACATACCTTCCGCTTGAGTCACTGGAATTATTTTCCGATCCATATCAAGAGGACATTTCTGATGCGCAGCCACTCTTGGTATTGGATCAGGAAGAGGAGGTAGCAACAAGCGCTACTCAGCAGTCTGACGACAGTACCCAGATCAGCCCAAGGAGGAGGTTGGTCCCCGGTGTTGCTGCCTACTCCGAGATCTCTACTTATAGCGGTGGGGAAGGTGACGTTGATGATGACGTGTCTAGTGATGTCACGTGGGTGCCCACAAGAGAGGAAGAGGAGGGGAGTTCAGAGGGAGATATGGACCAGCAGATAGGGAGGAGAAGCAGGAATAACTTACATTGCACAGGAGGGACAAAGCAGACTGCAAATGTATCAGGAGCGAGTCATCGACCATGTACGGTCACATCTGGCGCTCCCAGGACACCGGCACATGGCTCCGCAGTGTGGGCTTTTTTTAACGTGTCCGCTGCTGACAATAGCGTTGCCATCTGCAATCTTTGCAGTCAACGCGTTAGTCGCGGTAAGCCCAATACTCACCTAGGGACGACCGCCTTAAGAAGGCACATGAGCAGCCATCACCGAGCCCAGTGGGAGCAACGGAACACACAAAGCCACACTGCAGGCTCTCACCGTCCAGCCTCGTCTTCTACTTCTCCTTCTCCTCTCTCCTCACAATTGTCCTCCACTCCACCTTCCATCACGCCAAGCTCACATTTTTCTGCAAAAAGGCAGGCTTCCGTGGGCCTAATGTTTGAGCGTAAAAAAATGATGACGCCGGATAACCCTCTTGCCCAACGGTTGGCGGCTGGCTTGTCAGAACTCATAGCCCGCCAACTACTGCCATATAAACTGGTGGACTCGGAGGCCTTTCGCAAATTTGTGGCCATTGGAACACCACAATGGAAGGTCCCAGGAAGGAAGTATTTCTCAGAGAAGGGCATCCCAGAGCTATATGGCCATGTTCAGCGGCAAGTGAATGTATCTCTGGCACACAGTGTCGGTGCCAAGATACATCTGACCACAGACACGTGGTCTAGCAAACACGGGCAGGGAAGGTATATCAGTTTTACTGCCCACTGGGTGAACCTTCTGACGGCCGTCAAGCATGTAACCCGTGGCACCCGTGTAGATTTGGTTTTACCGCCACGGATTGCATGCAGGCCTGACTCTTCTTCTCCTCCTCCTACTCCATCCTCCTCCCTCTCCTCCTCAGCTGCCTCCTCCTTTTCCGCTGCTAGCGTCTCTTCCGCTGCACCGCCCAAGCTCCCCAGAACCTATTCCACATGCCAGGTGAGACGTTGCCATGCCGTGCTGCGTCTGTTGTGCCTGGAAGCAAAGAGCCACACTGGCCCGGCACTCCTTTCAGCTTTGCGTTCACAGGCAGATGAGTGGCTAACACCGCTCAATTTGACAGTTGGTAAAGTGGTGTGTGACAACGGTGCCAATCTGCTTAGCGCATTGAAACAGGGCAAAATCACGCACGTGCCGTGCATGGCACACGTCTTAAACTTGGTCGTGCAGCGATTCCTTGTCAAATACCCTGGGGTCCAGGACATCTTGCGGCAGGCAAGGAAAATCTCGGCCCATTTCAGAAGATCTTACACGGCCATGGCTCGCCTTGCTGACATTCAGCGGCGACACCATCTGCCGGTCAGACGTCTTATTTGCGATTGCCCGACGCGATGGAACTCAACCTTCTATATGCTTGATAGGCTGCTCCAGCAGAAACGTGCAGTTAACGTCTACCTGTATGAACTCTGCGAAAGAAACGGTTCTGGGGAGCTGGGTTTTTTTTCACCGCGCCAGTGGCTGCTCATGCGCGACACATGCAGACTTCTGCGGCCATTTGAGGAGATCACCAAACTGGTCAGTCGCAGCCATGGCGCCATCAGTGACATGGTACCTTATGCCTTCTTTCTGGAGCGTGCATTGCGTCGTGTCATTGATCAGGCTGTGGAGGAGCAGGAGCGGGAAGATGAGGAAGTCGCAATGCTGGATGAATTCCCAGGGGGGGCTACTCTATCTGAGACAAGTCAACAACAGGAGTCTGATGAGGAGTCAGAGGAGGATGGTGCCGGGGCGGATGAGCAGGAGCAAGAAGAGCATGCTTTAAACCTTTCTGGGATCCCTGTTGTGCGAGGATGGGGAGAGGAGAATGAAGAGGACGACATTATCCTGGATGATGAGCAGGAGCCAGGCCACCACACCGCTTCCACTTTAGTGCAAATGGGGGCCTTCATGCTCCAGTGTTTTAATAGGGACCCCCGTATAAAAAGCATGAGGGTCAAGGACCAGTACTGGGTGGCAACGTACTTAGACCCCCGGTACAAACACAAAATGGCGGAAATGTTACCGCCGTCGCAGAGGGCTGTCAGAATGCAGCACTTCCAGGCCTTGCTTCGAGAAATGCTGCATTCTGCTTTTGCGTGCGCTGGCAGAGGAGCAATTCCCACTCCCAGAGAAGGATTTGCGGGTACCAATCCAACAGCGCCTGCAAGAAGAGGCCGGTTTGAAGATGTGTTGGTGACTTCGGATATGAGGTCATTCTTTCAGCCGACCCATCGACAGGTGTCATCCGGATCCAGCATCAGGGAACGCCTAGACCGTCAGGTGTCCGACTACATTGGGTTAACGGCCGATGTGGACGCTCTGAGGAGTGATGAACCCCTAGACTACTGGGTGGGCAGGCTTGACCTCTGGCCAGAGCTTGCCCAATTTGCAATCGAACTGTTGGCTTGCCCCTCATCCAGTGTCCTGTCCGAAAGGACGTTCAGCGCAGCAGGGGGGATTGTGACCGATAAGCGTACTCGCCTAGCTCACGACAGTGTTAACTACCTCACATTTCTAAAAATGAATGAGGCATGGATCTCGGAGGAATTCAACACATGTGACCAGTAGACCATGTATATGTCTATAAACTATTTTTTTAATCAAGCACACAGACCTTCTTAATTCATTTGGCTCACTTCCTTGACCCAAAAAAGCACACCGTACTATATGCCCCTACCCTCCTCTTTGAAGAGGTTGAGCGGTGTCATATTTCTACTGGGGCTGCTTATGATATCCCTGTGCTGTGCTGACTTCCTCCTGGGGGTTCTTATTATGAAGGGATCACACTATCCCTGTGCTGTGCTGACTTCCTCCTGGGGGTTCTTATTATGAGGGGATCACACCATCCCTGTGCTGTGCTGACTTCCTCCTGGGGCTGCTTACGGTGCTGCTGTCAGTGCTGTATGTCACGGTGCTGCTGTCAGCGCTGTATGTCACGGTGCTGCTGTCAGCGCTGTATGTCACGGTGCTGCTGTCAGCGCTGTATGTCACGGTGCTGCTGTCAGCGCTGTATGTCACGGTGCTGCTGTCAGCGCTGTATGTCACGGTGCTGCTGTCAGCGCTGTATGTCACGGTGCTGCTGTCAGCGCTGTATGTCACGGTGCTGCTGTCAGCGCTGTATGTCACGGTGCTGCTGTCAGTGCTCTGTATTACGGTGCTGCTGTCAGATGCCTCTATCACGGTGCATGTGTCATTCCGGTATGTCACGCTGCTGGTGATCATCTCCTGCACCCTCTTCTTTGCCTACCCTGGTCCCTGACCTTCCCTCTCCTCCATTGCCTTCATTAGCTCCATAGTCCTGAATTGTTAGAACAATTTCCCAAATAAAATAAAAATGCTTGTAGTTATCGATCCCAAATTCACCTCATACATGTATTATGTCATTGTCCAGATGGTGGGACTACGTTTTACCCCCTAATAATTACCACGTGGCCGCAAATTCGACATGAAGGTTTGCAAAGTTCGCCTCCCATTGAAGTCAATGGGGCCCGCGGCGAACGTTCGGTTTCGCGAACGTTTGGGTCCGTTCGCATTTCGCTTTCGCGAAACGTCCCGTCGGAAGTTCGTCCATCACTACGCGTGGCACTTCACAGGCATACTACAGACACCCCCCAGGCACCATATTTAAAGCAATATTTCACTTTTTTTTTTCCACTTTAATCGTCATTAAAATCAGTGCTCCCACCAAAACGGCAGTTTTTAAAACTTTTTTTTGCATTGACCCATGTCCCCTGGGGCAGGAGCCAGGTCCCCAAACCCTTTTTAGGACAGTATCTTGCATATTAGCCGTTAAAATTAGCACTTTTAATTTTGATCGTTCAAGTCCCATAAACTTCAATGGGGTTCTAAAGTTCGTACGAATTTGGGGTCCGTTCGAAAGTTCTGGTGCGAACCGAACCGGGGGGTGTTCGGCTCATCCCTATTCTTGATATAATCGTTCACAGCAGGGCGCTCCAGCGCCCAGCAAGAGTCACTTTCAGGGCTTACAATGTTGTGGCAAAACCAACACCTTGTTCCGCCATTTCTGCAGAGCATATAGGGCAGGCCCCTACTTTCAAACATTCAACTTACAAACATCTCCTACTTGCAAACGGAAGGAGACAACAGCAAGTGAGATGAAAAAAGATGGACGACAAAACAAATTTGACAGGGGTGATAACCCTTCCCTATGTTTTCCAAAAAGCTTAAAAATCGTTTTTTTGACTGGAGCTACACTTTAAAAATGTACCAGTTGAAAATTACAAACAGATTCAATTTAACACAACAAACCTACACAGTCCCTGTCTTGTTTGCACCGCCTGTATACTGCTGTTCTGAGTATATAGGGCCTGGGGGCCACACGCATTTCCTTTATTTAATATGGGTACGGGGTTCAAGTCCCATAGACTTCAATGGGGTTCTAAAGTTCGTACGAATTAGGGGTCCGTTCGAAAGTTCTGGTGCGAACCGAACCGGGGGGGGGGTGTTCGGCTCATCCCTACTGGTGATCATCTCCTGCACCCTCTTCTTTGCCTACCCTGACCTTCCCTCACCTCCATTGCCTCATGAGTCCTGAATTGTCAGAATTTCACATATAAAAAAAGAATGCTTGTAGTTGTCGATCCCAGATTCACTTCATACATGTGTTATGTCATTGGCCATGTGGTGGAACTATGTGTGCACAGCTAGTAATTATTTTGTGGCTGCAAATATGACCTGTAGGTTTGTAAAGTTTGCCTCCCATTGAAGTCAATTGGGCCCGCCGCGAACGTTACGGTTCGCAAACTATCGGCCGCGTTCGCGCTTCGCGTTCGCGAAACGTCCCGTCGGAAGTTCGTCCATCACTAGCTGCAAATGCTGCAAATGCCTGTATTACAGAACACCAGCAATAAGGGGTATCTTCGGGTGTATACTGTGCTGGAGGCACACAACACCCACTTTAACTGCTGCAGATTTCCAAGAAAATAACACACTGTCCCTGCCTATGCTGCTCTCTCCCTGCACGCCGGAACACACTACACAAGGCCGTCACGCTGGCCACGCAGGCATCCTGCCTGTGGCCAATTATGGCTCTTCTCGCTGCTGGCGCTGTGATTGGCCACTCCTCCTTCTCCTCTCTCCTATCAGGCACCCACATGGAGTCAGTGACCTCATCATCCTCTCCCTCTTCATCACTTCATCGCCACGCTGGCAGCCTTATATAGTGTGGGGCATGTACTAAACCCCCTGAGCCATAATTGGCCAAAGACACTCGATGTTTGTGTCAAACTTACATTCAACCCGAACATTAAGCTCATCCCTAGTGTGCATACATCAACCAATCTCATACACACAACAATTGCATACGCACGATCAGACTTTTTAGGCAACAAACACGAACATAGTGACATTTCAAACTGATGAGTGACGACAATTCAAAAGAGGACATTCGATTACTCAGGTGCCACCCTTTGGTCAACTTCTGTATTGTTGTCTGATCTTTTACACATGATCGGACTTTGCTCCATCTGTCTTATGATGTCAAAAAGTTTGTCCGTTCGCACAGCCAGGGCAGGACTTACCATTGGGCTTGACTGGGCTCAAGCCCATGGGGCCCACCAAATAGGGTCCCCGTGGGCCCCGCCGAGATACATAGCTGAGTCTACTCGGCTCCGCTCACAGTCACGTCCAGTCCTGCCCTATGATGGACATAACATCTGGACTGGGTGTAACTGTGAGCCGAGCAAAGTACACTCGGCTACACTCAGCTCTGCTCGGGACTGCGAGAGACTGAGAGTACTCGAGAGCTGCCAAGAGGACCTGAGAGCCATCGAGAGGACCCGAGAGCCGCCAAGAGCCTCCGAGAGGTCCCTAGAGCCGCGGAGAGGACCCAATCGCCTCTGAGATGCACAGGACTCTGTATCTCGGCTGCACCATTTTTAAACTTCAAGACTGCAATGACAAGGCTGCAAATGACACCGACAAGGCTGCAGATGGACACTGATAAGGCTGCATTGATGGACATTTAAATTTATTTATTTTTTCCTTAAAACTCCATTCCAAGCTTGTGGTGTGTGTTATACGCCGATAAATAAGGTAATGTATAGAAGGTAGGGCCCGAAAGCGGCTCAAGCCCAAGGGCCCTCACCACCCTAAGTCCTGCCCTGCGCACAGCCAACAAAAGTCCAATGAAAACCAAAATAGTTTGTGCGATGGAGTGTACACACAGTTGCATGTTGCCTTAAAACAGCTAATTTGCATGTTTGTTGTCAAAAAGTCTGATTGTGTGTAGAGTCAATGCTGTCTCAACCAGTGAAGCATACATCCACTCCCACAAAAGCATGGGTCCCATGGGCAACCTGGTACACACACCAATGCCTTTCTCATAAATTATTCTTTTTCCAAATGAATCCTCTTAGTGCAATTTTCCTCCTTGATTGACTGTTTGCCTTGTATTTCCTTTTTCTTGCAAAACTGTTATTATAAGTATTTTTCAAGGCAAATTCAAGGTTTTACTTCATTGTATGCTCAATGTTAATTGCATATTATATGCTGGTAACAAATGTTTTATGCCATGTGCTGATTGCACTGTTATCACACCATTACTCTGTATCTGCCATGTTACTGCATGGTATATATTTATTTCAAAAATGCAATACAAATGCATTGAACTCGGTATGAAACCAAAAAAACAAACAAACAAACAAAAAAAAAACATTCAGACGCTGGTAAATGATGATGGAAATGAAATTGTTTTCAGGTTTGGAGATCATGTGTAAGTTCATTATGGTGATAAACATTTCCATGTTAGGAAACATTTTCTCACTTCTATAAAGGACTGTGTGCTTCCCGAGGTGATATTGTGATCAGATTTGTATGTAGATGATACTTTGTATATATTTATGATGTTTATTATTATTGCTAATTAGAACTATAAGTACACAGAATGAGGTCAACCCCCACCCTGTGTGTACATTGATCTGCTGTTGATGATTGAAATAGATACAAATAGACAAAGATTTGTCTGGGCTGATTGAGTAGATACAATGTTTCGTTTTTCTTGCTTCTTTCCTCCATTGTGTTGAGGGTTAAGAACTCCGTGATCTTCCCCACCTGTGATTTCATGTAAAGTAACAATGTAAGGCGGGAGATTGTGGAGGATCTTTTATTGTAACAATGTGTGAGTGCGGCATAAGTGTTATTCAGCTCTGCCACCTTGTGGTCATTCCAGGTAGAACACTGGTGTGTGTGTGCAATACAAGGAGGTGAATAGGGGATGTATACAGCTAGAAAGTGGAGATGATCTCCGCAATAAATCTAGAATTAGGATGGGAATAGAAGGAAGGTTTATTCACCCCCTCCCACTCTGACCGATCAGTATTATTATTATTTCAGCATTGCCTCACAAACATGCTCTACATAGAGCCGGACATTCCTGGTTTCTATTCCGATTCTCCAATTAAGTTCTATATTATTAATACTGTCAGGTAAAGTTCCCTGTAAAGACAAAGCCTTTGTCTTCTTATCACACTCAGACTTGTAATAGAGGTGAGGAGTAATGACAGGAAATGTGATCACAGTACATCATTCTCTCATCTCTTTTCATTCCAATATTTCTATGCCGATCGTCTACTCACCGCTAAACCCTCCAACCAAAACCATCCACCCCTCCTTACCCGTCCGTCCTGACAGCAATTCAGAGCTTCTATAATTTGTACCATTTATTAGAACGTATTTCATGTGAGGGAACGATGTGATCTCCTTACAGGGACTGCTTTTTATTGTCCTCCATCCTTTAATTCTGCTGAATATCTTCTGGAGATCAGAGATCATTCAATATTCAATACCAAAAAAGCATCCCCCAGCTGAAAGGAACACAGATCTCAGATCCTCATTCACACTCCTTGGAAGGAAAATACGTTTTATTATCTGAATAAATCGCCCAGAACTGTGATTGGTGCAAATATGAAATTGATTCATTCAAATTTCCCGCCGGAATTCTATGGAACGTTCCAATGATCTCAGATAGAGACATCCGACACTAAAATCTGATATCTCTTCCTCCGGGAACATCGATCAACGCTCCTCTGAATTGTCTGGCAGTTTATCCAACCAAGAATAATACATCCGTTAGAAATATGAATGTCACATTTCTTCTCGTCTTTTCATTTTCTCCACCATACAGAATCCGCCCTGCTAGAGATCAATTGAAAGTCTACAGAACAAATATTTTCTGGGCTGAAAACCGAGAAAGATCTCATAATATATTTCTTTTAAAATTATCAAAAGAAAGACATTACTGGCTGATGAAGGAAACGCCCACAGCTCTGATTGGCTCCGATTTCAAATTGCTACTTTCATATATGCCCGCCTGAATAGCGAAGAACGTTACAGAGAAATAATCAGCCCAATTATACCGCCAAATCCGACACTGAGATCATCAGATGAGACATTTATCCCAGAGATATCATCAATGCTTTATTTCCATCGATTAATCCGGAATACATAGAAATGGATTCTGAAGATTACTGAATAAAAAAAAATAATGTAGAACATTTCCATATGTTCTCTTTTATTCCAAGTCGGAATGTAGCATCCCCCCTACAACATGATAGTGAGATGCGCTTCTGATGAATCACATCCGTTTCCATTAAACAAAATATCTAAAAGCTTCTAAATAAATGAAATTCTGTACAGTTTAATAAAAGACCCCGCCCCTTATCCGCATGTTTCCCATCAGGTCCGCTGAGCCTTACACCCAGGAAGGCGAGATGTTTTAAAACAATGTGTTTCTTGTTTCCTTTTCAAAATTATATTTTATAAATAAATATGAAAATTTGAAACAGGTGATTGTGTTTCTGTTATAAAGTGTTAAAGATTCGAGTTCTCCGTGTAATCTCCAGGAATAAATAGAAAATCATTGAGAAGAAGGAATCAATTAATCTTGTGGGAATGTATTGCTGTTGCATTAATATATCTGAATATATAGAAGCCTTATAAATGAATGAAATTCTCAAGCCAATCTATTCCGAATTCCCCCCATAATACGAGAATTCAGAGATCTGTGTTCCTGACTAGTTGGGGGTGGGGATTCTTGTTTTGGCACTTAATTTCTGAAGTTTTCAAAATAAATTCGGCAGAACCAATGTTTTAAGGACAATGACGATCAGTCCCTGTAAAATGACCGGATCCCCCAATAATGATTTCCAGGCTCTTTATATGTAGTGATTGTCCTCCCTGTACAGATCTCCTGTACTAGAAGTGTGAATAAATAAGAATGTATTTCCCGTGTAAAGCCATGCAGACAATTGAGGGCTGATTGCATGCGATGTGGTAGACACAATGAGGGGTGTGTGGGGGGCTCTTTGTAGAGAGATGTGGGTGGCTCTGAGAAGAGCCTTTGTGTTGTAGAAATGAAAGGATTTGGGAGTAGAAAGGAGTTGTCGGGATTACTTGGATTTGGCGGCGGCCTTGTGGCTCTCGGTCTTCTTGGGCAGCAGCACGGCCTGGATGTTGGGCAGGACTCCTCCCTGGGCGATGGTGACGCCGCCCAGCAGCTTGTTGAGCTCCTCGTCGTTGCGGACGGCCAGCTGGAGGTGTCGGGGGATGATGCGGGTCTTCTTGTTGTCGCGGGCGGCGTTGCCGGCCAGCTCCAGGATCTCAGCCGTGAGATACTCGAGGACGGCGGCCAGATAGACGGGAGCTCCGGCCCCGACCCGCTCCGCATAGTTGCCCTTCCTGAGCAGACGGTGAACACGGCCGACTGGGAACTGCAGACCAGCCCGGGATGATCGGGTCTTGGCCTTAGCCCGAACCTTGCCTCCTTGTTTTCCACGGCCAGACATTGTGAGATTCTTCTGTTACACTGCTAAAGATCGCTCATTTCTGCAGCTTCCTTATATTTATACAGTCAATGCTCTGACATCACACACTGCGGTTGGTTAATTTCCAAGCCAGCCAATAGTGTTCTGACTTGTTTCTACACCAATCAGTAAACGAGCAAGGGAAGCAAAACACTCCTCCCCACCACATGACTGAATTCTCCAATAGAAGCGTGAGAAGGGAGGAGACTTCATTTGCATAGGACGCCTATAAAAGCAGCACATGAGGGCGGCTCCAGCACACATTCCCTCCACACAGCGGAGATCACATTAACCCTTATCATGCCTGAACCAGCCAAGTCCGCGCCGGCGCCCAAGAAGGGCTCCAAGAAAGCCGTGACCAAGAGCCAGAAGAAGGACGGCAAGAAGCGGAGGAAGAGCAGGAAGGAGAGTTATGCCATCTACGTGTACAAGGTGCTCAAGCAGGTCCACCCCGACACCGGCATCTCGTCCAAGGCCATGGGCATCATGAACTCCTTCGTCAATGACATCTTCGAGCGCATCGCCGGCGAATCTTCCCGCCTGGCTCACTACAACAAGCGCCGCACCATCACCTCCCGGGAGATCCAGACCGCCGTCCGCCTCCTCCTGCCCGGAGAGCTGGCCAAGCACGCCGTCTCCGAGGGCACCAAGGCCGTCACCAAGTACACCAGCGCCAAGTAATCCCCCATCATCCCAACACAAGACACAAAGGCTCTTTTAAGAGCCACCCACCATTTCCATCAATGAGCTCTCATCACATTTTGCCTAAAAACACAAGTGAACAAATTATGAAAAATAATTGTGTACAATCTGATGGAGAGTTATACATTTGTGGATATATTAGAATAAATCCATCGGAATACCAGCTGGTGTTTCAGATTCCCTTTGAGAAATTCACGAAGATTTTTTTTTTTTCTCCCCCCACTTAGCCCCGTTCTGTAGAATGGATATCCGGAGGATCTAATTTATAGATGAATATTGTCGGCTAGTGGGACAAACAATTCAATCACATTGTATGTCTTCCCCGTATAAAAGACATTCACTTTGTCACCACTAGGTGTCAGTGTTGCTCCTCGGAGAATACATGGGAGATTTCCCTCGTAAATTGAAAGCGGATTTGTATGTATAGAAGGATTACACATATATCATATCTTTATTACGTCATTTTTGACCCACGTGTTTGTTTTCATCATCTACATATTAGGAATAATTTAGGGATCAAGCTCAATTTAGGGATTTAGCATCTATTTTCTTTATGGGAGCCTAAAGATAATACATAATCATCTACTCACCTTAGATCGGGGGAAGGGGGGACGGATCAGAGCATCAGCTGGACATACATTGACTTTCCTGGTCTGTATCTCTCCCTCTCTCTATTTTGTGTGTGTATATATATATATTATATAGTGAGCCAAATTATGAAAGAAGGTCTCTGTGCTCGATTAAAAAAATCGTTTATAGACATATACATGGTCTACTGGTCACATGTGTTGAATTCCACCGAGATCCATGCCTCATTCATTTTTAGAAATGAGGTAGTTAACGCTGTCGTGAGCTAGGCGAGTACGCTTATCGGTCACGATCTCCCCTGCTGCGCTGAACGTCCTTTCGGACAGGACACTGACAGCTGCACCGTAAGCAGCCCCAGGAGTAAGTCACACAGCACAGGGATGGTGGGAGCCCCTCATAATGAGCATAGCACAGGGATGGTGGGAGCCCCTCATAATATGCACAGCAGAGGTACAGCCACAGGAGGAAGTCAGCACAGCACAGGGATGGTGGGAGCCCCTCATAATAAGCAGCCCCAGGAGGATGTCAGCACAGCACAGGGATGGTGGGAGCCCCTCATAATAAGCAGCCCCAGGAGGATGTCAGCATAGCACAGGGATGGTGGGAGCCCCTCATAATAAGCAGCCCCAGTAGAAATATGACACCACTCAACCGCTGAGCGGTAGCGTCTGGATCAGGCGCAGCGAACGCTGTGGGTCTGGGGTGGCGCGGAGCACCGAGGCTAAGCGTCCATCTCGGTTCCTCCGCGCATGCGCACTCCCCGGTGTGCTTTTTTTGGACAAGGAAGTGAGCCGAATGAAGAAAGAAGGTCTGTGTGCTCGATTAAAAAAATCGTTTATAGACATATACATGGTCTACTGGTCACATGTGTTGAATTCCTCCGAGATCCATGCCTCATTCATTTTTAGAAATGTGAGGTAGTTAACACTGTCGTGAGCTAGGCAAGTATGCTTATCGGTCACGATCCCCCCTGCTGCGCTGAACGTCCTTTCGGACAGGACACTGGACGAGGGGCAAGCCAACAGTTCGATTGCAAATTGGGCAAGCTCTGGCCAGAGGTCAAGCCTGCCCACCCAGTAGTCCAGGGGTTCATCACTCCTCAGAGCGTCCACATCCGCCGTTAACCCGATGTAGTCGGACACCTGACGGTCTAGACGTTCCCTGATGCTGGATCCGGATGACACCTGTTGATGGGTCGGCTGAAAGAATGACCTCAATAAGTCACCAACACATCTTCAAACCGGCCTCTTCTTGCAGGCGCTGTTGGATTGGTACCCGCAACTCCTTCTCTGGGAGTGGGAATTGCTCCTCTGCCAGCGCACGCAAAAGCAGAATGCAGCATTTCTAAAAGCAAGGCCTGGAAGTGCTCCATTCTGACAGCCCTCTGTGACGGCGGTAAAATTTCCACCATTTTGTGTTTGTACCGGGGGTCTAAGTACGTTGCCACCCAGTACTGGTCCTTGACCCTTATGCTTTTTATACGGGGGTTATTAAAACACTGGAGCATGAAGGCCCCCATTTGCACTAAACTGGAAGCGGTGTGGTGGCCTGGCTCCTGTTCATCATCCAGTATAATGTCGTCCTCTTCATTCTCCTCTCCCCATCCACGCACAACAACAGGGATCCCAGAAAGGTTTAAAGCATGCTCTTCTTGCTCCTCCTCATCCGCCCCCGGCACCATCTTCCTCTGACTCCTCTTCAGACTCCTGTTGTTGACTTGTCTCAGATAGAGTAGCCTCCCCTGGGAATTCATCCAGCATTGCGACTTCCTCATCTTCCCGCTCCTGCTCCTCCACAGCTTGATCAATGACACGATGCAATGCACGCTCCATAAAGAAGGCATAAAGGTACCATGTCACTGATAGCGCCATGGCTGCGACTGACCACTTTGGTGATCTCCTCAAATGGCCGCAGAAGTCTGCATGCATCACGCATGAGCAGCCACTGGCGCGGTGAAAAAAACCCCAGCTCCCCAGAACCTGTTCTGCCGCAGAGTTCATACAGGTAGACGTTAACTGCACGTTTCTGCTGGAGCAGCCTATCAAGCATATAGAAGGTTGAGTTCCATCGCGTCGGGCAATCGCAAATAAGATGTCTGACTGGCAGATTGTGTCGCCGCTGAATGTCAGCAAGGCGAGCTTTGGCCGTGTAAGATCTTCTTAAATGGGCCGAGATTTTCCTTCCCTGCCGCAAGATGTCCTGGACCCCAGGGTATTTGACAACGAATCGCTGCACGACCAAGTTTAAGACGTGTGCCATGCATGGCACGTGCGTAATTTTGCCCTGTTTCAATGCGCTAAGCAGATTGGCACCGTTGTCACACACCACTTTACCAACTGTCAAATTGAGCGGTGTTAGCCACTGATCTGCCTGTGAACGCAAAGCTGAAAGGAGTGCCGGGCCAGTGTGGCTCTTGGCTTCCAGGCACAACAGATGCAGCATGGCATGGCAACGTCTCACCTGACATGTCGAATAGGTTCTGGGGAGCTTGGGCGGCGCAGCGGAAGAGACGCTAGCAGCGGAAAAGGAGGAGTCAGGCGAGGAGGAGAGGGAGGAGGATGGAGTAGGAGGAGGAGGAGAAGAAGAGCCAGGCCTGCATGCAATCCGTGGCGGTAAAACCAAATCTACACGGGTGCCACGGGTTACATGCTTGACGGCCGTCAGAAGGTTCACCCAGTGGCCTGTAAAAGTGATATACTCTCCCTGCCCGTGTTTGCTAGACCACGTGTCTGTGGTCAGATGTATTTTGGCACCGACACTGTGTGTCAGAGATACATTCACTTGCCGCTGAACATGGCCATATAGCTCTGGGATGCCCTTCTCTGAGAAATACTTCCTTCCTGGGACCTTCCATTGTGGGGTTCCGATGGCCACAAATTTTCGAAAGGCCTCCGAGTCCACTAGTTTATATGGCAGTAGTTGGCGGGCTATCAGTTCTGACAAGCCAGCCGTCAACCGTTGGGCAAGAGGGTTATCCGGTGTCATCATTTTTTTACGCTCGAACATTAGGCCCACGGAAGCCTGCCTTATTGCAGAAAAACGTGAGCTTGGCGTGATGGAAGGTGGAGTGGAGGACAATTGTGAGGAGAGAGGAGAAGGAGAAGTAGAAGACAAGGCTGGACGGTGAGAGCCTGGAGTGTGGCTTTGTGTGTTCTGTTGCTCCCATTGGGCTCGGTGATGGCAGCTCATGTGCCTTTTTAAGGCGGCCGTCCCTAGGTGAGTGTTGGGCTTACCGCGACTAGTGCGTTGACTGCAAAGTTTGCAGATGACAACACTATTGTCAGCAGCGGACACGTTAAAAAAAGCCCACACTGCGGAGCCATGTGCCGGCGTCCTGGGAACGCCAGATGTGACCGTACATGGTCGATGACTCGCTCCTGATACATTAGCAGTCTGCTTTGTCCCTCCTGTGCAATGTAAGTTATTCCTGCTTCTCCTCCCTATCTGCTGGTCCATATCTCCCTCTGCACTCCCCTCCTCTTCCTCTCTTGTGGGCACCCACGTGACATCACTAGACACGTCATCATCGACATCACCTTCCCCACCGCTATAAGTAGAGATCTCGGAGTAGGCAGCAACACCGGGGACCAACCTCCTCCTTGGGCTGATCTGGGTACTGTCGTCAGACTGCTGAGTAGCGGTTGTTGCTACCTCCTCTTCCTGATCCAATACCAAGAGTGGCTGCGCATCTGAAATGTCTTGATATGGATCGGAAAATAATTCCTGTGACTCAAGCGGAAGGTATGTGGTGGTGGTGGTGTTGTTGGTGGTAGTGTCTTTGGGGGTGCACATAGCAGAGAGTGAAGAAGAGGGTGCAGATCGAGAGGATGAGGAGGGTGCCGAAGAGTAAGGCTGAGTGAGCCACTCAACCAAGTCTGGTGCGTCCTTTAAAGTAATTGAACGCACCTTCTGCAACTTCCCACTTTGGCTCAAGGCTGTTGCTCCTGCCCTACCACTACCACCCCTGCAGAAGGGCCTGCCTCTTCCTCTGCCTGTCATTTTTTAAATGACCCTGTGACAAAACTCTCAGTCCCTATACTGATGAAGGACTGCTGCAGTATAGGGCAGCGGTCAGCAGTAGTGCACCTCAACCCTATGTATTGTGGACCTATACCAGTCCTTACAGAATAGCAGACTGTACCTCACTCAACCCTATGTACTGTAGCACCCTAGACCAAGTTACCAGTCCTTATAAGGACCTTTGTGGAACAAGTAGGTTGTGTGTGACTGATTAGCAGACTGTACGTCAGTCCCTATACTGATAAAGGACTGCTGCAGTATAGGGCAGCGGTCAGCAGTAGTGCACCTCAACCCTATGTATTGTGGACCTATACCAGTCCTTATAGAATAGCAGACTGTACCTCACTCAACCCTATGTACTGTAGCACCCTAGACCAAGTTACCAGTCCTTATAAGGACCTTTGTGGAACAAGTAGGTTGTGTGTGACTGATTAGCAGACTGTACGTCAGTCCCTATACTGATGAAGGACTGCTGCAGTATAGGGCAGCGGTCAGCAGTAGTGCACCTCAACCCTATGTATTGTGGACCTATACCAGTCCTTACAGAATAGCAGACTGTACCTCACTCAACCCTATGTACTGTAGCACCCTAGACCTTACCAGTCCTTATAAGGACCTTTGTGGAACAAGTAGGTTGTGAATGATTAGCAGACTGCAGCAGAAGGGCAGTAGTCAAGTATAATATTTTTTTCTATATTTGGAAGAAAGAATATTATACGTGTACAAGCCTATTACCATACCACTGATACCAGTCCTGAAAAGAACCTTTGTGGACCTAATATAGTAACAGCTACTGATTAAACTGACCCTCACTGCCTCACACACAGCTTCCTCCTTGTCCCTATATAAACTGACAAAACAGAGGCTGCTGGAACAATAACTGGTTACTGGAATAGCACTTTTGTGGACCTGATAGTAACAGCTAATGATTAAACTGACTGTCCCTGCAGCACACACCGTCCTGTCCCTTTCTCTAAACTGACAAAAGACACTCAGGCTGCTGCAACAATCAGTAGCACAGCAGTGCCTCAAACCTATATCCTGAACTACACCTAACACCTATACCAGTCCTGAAAAGAACTTTTGTGTACCAAATAGTGATGGACGAACTTCCGACGGGACGTTTCGCGAACGCGAAACGCGAACGGACACAAACGTTCGCGAAAACGACCGTTCGCCGCGGGCTCCATTGACTTCAATGGGAGGCGAATTTCGCAAACCTTTAGGTCGAATTTGCGGCCACGGGGTAATTATTAGGGGGTAGCACGTAGTCCCACCACCTGGACAATAGCATAATACATGTATGAGGTGAATTTGGGATCGATAACTACAAGCATTTTTTTTTTATTTGGGAAATTGTTCTGACAATTCAGGACTATGGAGCTAATGAAGGCAATGGAGGAGAGGGAAGGTCAGGGACCAGGGTAGGCAAACAAGAGGGTGCAGGAGATACAGAGCACTGACAGCAGCACCGTAATACAGAGCACTGACATCAGCACCGTGACATACAGCGCTGACAGCAGCTCCGTGACATACAGCGCTGACAGCAGCTCCGTGACATACAGCGCTGACAGCAGCTCCGTGACATACAGCGCTGACAGCAGCTCCGTGACATACAGCGCTGACAGCAGCTCCGTGACATACAGCGCTGACAGCAGCACCGTGACATACAGCGCTGACAGCAGCTCCGTGACATACAGCGCTGACAGCAGCTCCGTGACATACAGCGCTGACAGCAGCTCCGTGACATACAGCACTGACAGCAGCTCCGTGACATACAGCGCTGACAGCAGCTCCGTGACATACAGCGCTGACAGCAGCACCGTGACATACAGCGCTGACAGCAGCTCCGTGACATACAGCGCTGACAGCAGCTCCGTGACATACAGCGCTGACAGCAGCTCCGTGACATACAGCGCTGACAGCAGCTCCGTGACATACAGCGCTGACAGCAGCTCCGTGACATACAGCGCTGACAGCAGCACCGTGACATACAGCGCTGACAGCAGCTCCGTGACATACAGCGCTGACAGCAGCTCCGTGACATACAGCGCTGACAGCAGCTCCGTGACATACAGCACTGACAGCAGCTCCGTGACATACAGCGCTGACAGCAGCTCCGTGACATACAGCGCTGACAGCAGCACCGTGACATACAGCGCTGACAGCAGCTCCGTGACATACAGCGCTGACAGCAGCTCCGTGACATACAGCGCTGACAGCAGCTCCGTGACATACAGCGCTGACAGCAGCTCCGTGACATACAGCGCTGACAGCAGCTCCGTGACATACAGCGCTGACAGCAGCTCCGTGACATACAGCGCTGACAGCAGCTCCGTGACATACAGCGCTGACAGCAGCACCGTGACATACAGCGCTGACAGCAGCTCCGTGACATACAGCGCTGACAGCAGCTCCGTGACATACAGCGCTGACAGCAGCACCGTGACATACAGCGCTGACAGCAGCTCCGTGACATACAGCGCTGACAGCAGCTCCGTGACATACAGCGCTGACAGCAGCTCCGTGACATACAGCGCTGACAGCAGCTCCGTGACATACAGCGCTGACAGCAGCTCCGTGACATACAGCGCTGACAGCAGCTCCGTGACATACAGCGCTGACAGCAGCTCCGTGACATACAGCGCTGACAGCAGCTCCGTGACATACAGCGCTGACAGCAGCTCCGTGACATACAGCGCTGACAGCAGCTCCGTGACATACAGCGCTGACAGCAGCTCCGTGACATACAGCGCTGACAGCAGCTCCGTGACATACAGCGCTGACAGCAGCTCCGTGACATACAGCGCTGACAGCAGCACCGTAAGCAGCCCCAGGAGGAAGTCAGCACAGCACAGGGATGGTGTGATCCCCTCATAATAAGAACCCCCAGGAGGAAGTCAGCACAGCACAGGGATGGTGGGAGCCCCTCATAATAAGAACACCCAGGAGGAAGTCAGCACAGCACAGGGATGGTGGGAACCCCTCATAATAAGCAGCCCCAGTAGAAATATGACACCGCTCAACCTCTTCAAAGAGGAGGGTAGGGGCATATAGTACGGTGTGCTTTTTTGGGTCAGGGAAGTGAGCCAAATGAATTAAGAAGGTCTGTGTGCTTGATTCCAAAAATTGTTTATAGACATATACATGGTCTACTGATCACATGTGTTGAATTCCTCCGAGATCCATGCCTCATTCATTTTTAGAAATGTGAGGTAGTTAACACTGTGGTGAGCTAGGCGAGTACGCTTATCGGTCACAATCCCCCCTGCTGCGCTGAACGTCCTTTCGGACAGGACACTGGATGAGGGGCAAGCCAACAGTTCGATTGCAAATTGGGCAAGCTCTGGCCAGAGGTCAAGCCTGCCCACCCAGTAGTCTAGGGGTTCATCACTCCTCAGAGCGTCCACATCGGCCGTTAACCCAATGTAGTCGGACACCTGACGGTCTAGGCGTTCCCTGATGCTGGATCCGGATGACACCTGTCGATGGGTCGGCTGAAAGAATGACCTCATATCCGAAGTCACCAACACATCTTCAAACCGGCCTCTTCTTGCAGGCGCTGTTGGATTGGTACCCGCAAATCCTTCTCTGGGAGTGGGAATTGCTCCTCTGCCAGCGCACGCAAAAGCAGAATGCAGCATTTCTCGAAGCAAGGCCTGGAAGTGCTGCATTCTGACAGCCCTCTGCGACGGCGGTAACATTTCCGCCATTTTGTGTTTGTACCGGGGGTCTAAGTACGTTGCCACCCAGTACTGGTCCTTGACCCTCATGCTTTTTATACGGGGGTCCCTATTAAAACACTGGAGCATGAAGGCCCCCATTTGCACTAAAGTGGAAGCGGTGTGGTGGCCTGGCTCCTGCTCATCATCCAGGATAATGTCGTCCTCTTCATTCTCCTCTCCCCATCCTCGCACAACAGGGATCCCAGAAAGGTTTAAAGCATGCTCTTCTTGCTCCTGCTCATCCGCCCCGGCACCATCCTCCTCTGACTCCTCATCAGACTCCTGTTGTTGACTTGTCTCAGATAGAGTAGCCCCCCCTGGGAATTCATCCAGCATTGCGACTTCCTCATCTTCCCGCTCCTGCTCCTCCACAGCCTGATCAATGACACGACGCAATGCACGCTCCAGAAAGAAGGCATAAGGTACCATGTCACTGATGGCGCCATGGCTGCGACTGACCAGTTTGGTGATCTCCTCAAATGGCCGCAGAAGTCTGCATGTGTCGCGCATGAGCAGCCACTGGCGCGGTGAAAAAAAACCCAGCTCCCCAGAACCGTTTCTTTCGCAGAGTTCATACAGGTAGACGTTAACTGCACGTTTCTGCTGGAGCAGCCTATCAAGCATATAGAAGGTTGAGTTCCATCGCGTCGGGCAATCGCAAATAAGACGTCTGACCGGCAGATGGTGTCGCCGCTGAATGTCAGCAAGGCGAGCCATGGCCGTGTAAGATCTTCTGAAATGGGCCGAGATTTTCCTTGCCTGCCGCAAGATGTCCTGGACCCCAGGGTATTTGACAAGGAATCGCTGCACGACCAAGTTTAAGACGTGTGCCATGCACGGCACGTGCGTGATTTTGCCCTGTTTCAATGCGCTAAGCAGATTGGCACCGTTGTCACACACCACTTTACCAACTGTCAAATTGAGCGGTGTTAGCCACTCATCTGCCTGTGAACGCAAAGCTGAAAGGAGTGCCGGGCCAGTGTGGCTCTTTGCTTCCAGGCACAACAGACGCAGCACGGCATGGCAACGTCTCACCTGGCATGTGGAATAGGTTCTGGGGAGCTTGGGCGGTGCAGTGGAAGAGACGCTAGCAGCGGAAAAGGAGGAGGCAGCTGAGGAGGAGAGGGAGGAGGATGGAGTAGGAGGAGGAGAAGAAGAGTCAGGCCTGCATGCAATCCGTGGCGGTAAAACCAAATCTACACGGGTGCCACGGGTTACATGCTTGACGGCCGTCAGAAGGTTCACCCAGTGGGCAGTAAAACTGATATACCTTCCCTGCCCGTGTTTGCTAGACCACGTGTCTGTGGTCAGATGTATCTTGGCACCGACACTGTGTGCCAGAGATACATTCACTTGCCGCTGAACATGGCCATATAGCTCTGGGATGCCCTTCTCTGAGAAATACTTCCTTCCTGGGACCTTCCATTGTGGTGTTCCAATGGCCACAAATTTGCGAAAGGCCTCCGAGTCCACCAGTTTATATGGCAGTAGTTGGCGGGCTATGAGTTCTGACAAGCCAGCCGCCAACCGTTGGGCAAGAGGGTTATCCGGCGTCATCATTTTTTTACGCTCAAACATTAGGCCCACGGAAGCCTGCCTTTTTGCAGAAAAATGTGAGCTTGGCGTGATGGAAGGTGGAGTGGAGGACAATTGTGAGGAGAGAGGAGAAGGAGAAGTAGAAGACGAGGCTGGACGGTGAGAGCCTGCAGTGTGGCTTTGTGTGTTCCGTTGCTCCCACTGGGCTCGGTGATGGCTGCTCATGTGCCTTCTTAAGGCGGTCGTCCCTAGGTGAGTATTGGGCTTACCGCGACTAACGCGTTGACTGCAAAGATTGCAGATGGCAACGCTATTGTCAGCAGCGGACACGTTAAAAAAAGCCCACACTGCGGAGCCATGTGCCGGTGTCCTGGGAGCGCCAGATGTGACCGTACATGGTCGATGACTCGCTCCTGATACATTTGCAGTCTGCTTTGTCCCTGCTGTGCAATGTAAGTCATTGCTGCTTCTCCTCCCTATCTGCTGGTCCATATCTCCCTCTGAACTCCCCTCCTCTTCCTCTCTTGTGGGCACCCACGTGACATCACTAGACACGTCATCATCAACGTCACCTTCCCCACCGCTATAAGTAGAGTAGGCAGCAACACCGGGGACCAACCTCCTCCTTGGGCTGATCTGGGTACTGGCGTCAGACTGCTGAGTAGCGCTTGTTGCTACCTCCTCTTCCTGATCCAATACCAAGAGTGGCTGCGCATCAGAAATGTCCTCTTGATATGGATCGGAAAATAATTCCAGTGACTCAAGCGGAAGGTATGTGGTGGTGGTGGTGGTGGTCGTGTTGTTGGTGGTAGTGTCTTTGGGGGTGCACATAGCAGAGAGTGAAGAAGAGGGTGCAGATCGAGAGGATGAGGAGGGTGCAGAAGAGTAAGGCTGAGCGAGCCACTCAACCAAGTCTGGTGCATCCTTTAAAGTAATTGAACGCACCTTCTGCAACTTCCCACTTTGGCTCAAGCCTGTTGCTCCTGCCCTACCCCTACCACCCCTGCGGAAGGGCCTGCCTCTTCCTCTGCATGTCATTTTTTAAATGACCCTGTGACAAAACTCTTAGTCCCTATACCGCTGAAGGACTGCTGCAGTATAGGTGAGCGGTCAGCAGTGGTGCACGTCAACCCTATCTATTGTGGACCTATAGCGGTCCTTACAGAACAGCAGACTGTACCGCACTCAAGCCTATGTACCGTAGCACCCTATACCAAGTTACCAGTCCTTATAAGAACTTTTGTGGACCAAGCAGGTTGTGTATTAGTGTTTAGCAGACTGTACGTCAGTCCCTATACCGCTGAAGGACTGCTGCAGTATAGGGCAGCGGTCAGCAGTGGTGCACGTCAACCCTATCTATTGTGGACCGATAGCGGTCCTTACAGAACAGCAGACTGTACCGCACTCAAGCCTATGTACCGTAGCACCCTATACCAAGTTACCAGTCCTTATAAGAACTTTTGTGGACCAAGCAGGTTGTGTATTAGTGTTTAGCAGACTGTACGTCAGTCCCTATACCGCTGAAGGACTGCTGCAGTATAGGGCAGCGGTCAGCAGTGGTGCACGTCAACCCTATCTATTGTGGACCGATAGCGGTCCTTACAGAACAGCAGACTGTACCGCACTCAAGCCTATGTACCGTAGCACCCTATACCAAGTTACCAGTCCTTATAAGAACTTTTGTGGAACAAGCAGGTTGTGTGTTAGTGATTAGCAGACTGTACGTCAGTCCCTATACCAATGAAGGACTGCTGCAGTATAGGGCAGCGGTCAGCAGTAGTGCACGGCAACCCTATGTATTGTGGACCGATAGCGGTCCTTACAGAACAGCAGACTGTACCGCACTCAAGCCTATGTACCGTAGCACCCTATACCAAGTTACCAGTCCTTATAAGAACTTTTGTGGACCAAGCAGGTTGTGTATTAGTGTTTAGCAGACTGTACGTCAGTCCCTATACCGCTGAAGGACTGCTGCAGTATAGGGCAGCGGTCAGCAGTGGTGCACGTCAACCCTATGTATTGTGGACCGATAGCGGTCCTTACAGAACAGCAGACTGTAACGCACTCAGGCCTATGTACCGTAGCACCCTATACCAAGTTACCAGTCCTTATAAGAACTTTTGTGGACCAAGCAGGTTGTGTGTTAGTGATTAGCAGACTGTACGTCAGTCCCTATACCAATGAAGGACTGCTGCAGTATAGGGCAGCGGTCAGCAGTAGTGCACGGCAACCCTATGTATTGTGGACCGATAGCGGTCCTTACAGAACAGCAGACTGTAACGCACTCAGGCCTATGTACCGTAGCACCCTATACCAAGTTACCAGTCCTTATAAAAACTTTTGTGGACCAAGCAGGTTGTGTGTTAGTGTTTAGCAGACTGTGCGTCAGTCCCTATACCGCTGAAGGACTGCTGCAGTATAGGGCAGCGGTCAGCAGTGGTGCACGTCAACCCTATCTATTGTGGACCGATAGCGGTCCTTACAGAACAGCAGACTGTACCGCACTCAAGCCTATGTACCGTAGCACCCTATACCAAGTTACCAGTCCTTATAAGAACTTTTGTGGACCAAGCAGGTTGTGTATTAGTGTTTAGCAGACTGTACGTCAGTCCCTATACCGCTGAAGGACTGCTGCAGTATAGGGCAGCGGTCAGCAGTGGTGCACGTCAACCCTATGTATTGTGGACCGATAGCGGTCCTTACAGAACAGCAGACTGTAACGCACTCAGGCCTATGTACCGTAGCACCCTATACCAAGTTACCAGTCCTTATAAGAACTTTTGTGGACCAAGCAGGTTGTGTGTTAGTGATTAGCAGACTGTACGTCAGTCCCTATACCAATGAAGGACTGCTGCAGTATAGGGCAGCGGTCAGCAGTAGTGCACGGCAACCCTATGTATTGTGGACCGATAGCGGTCCTTACAGAACAGCAGACTGTAACGCACTCAGGCCTATGTACCGTAGCACCCTATACCAAGTTACCAGTCCTTATAAAAACTTTTGTGGACCAAGCAGGTTGTGTGTTAGTGTTTAGCAGACTGTGCGTCAGTCCCTATACCGCTGAAGGACTGCTGCAGTATAGGGCAGCGGTCAGCAGTGGTGCACGTCAACCCTATCTATTGTGGACCGATAGCGGTCCTTACAGAACAGCAGACTGTACCGCACTCAAGCCTATGTACCGTAGCACCCTATACCAAGTTACCAGTCCTTATAAGAACTTTTGTGGACCAAGCAGGTTGTGTATTAGTGTTTAGCAGACTGTACGTCAGTCCCTATACCGCTGAAGGACTGCTGCAGTATAGGGCAGCGGTCAGCAGTGGTGCACGTCAACCCTATGTATTGTGGACCGATAGCGGTCCTTACAGAACAGCAGACTGTAACGCACTCAGGCCTATGTACCGTAGCACCCTATACCAAGTTACCAGTCCTTATAAGAACTTTTGTGGACCAAGCAGGTTGTGTGTTAGTGATTAGCAGACTGTACGTCAGTCCCTATACCAATGAAGGACTGCTGCAGTATAGGGCAGCGGTCAGCAGTAGTGCACGGCAACCCTATGTATTGTGGACCGATAGCGGTCCTTACAGAACAGCAGACTGTACTGCACTCAGGCCTATGTACCGTAGCACCCTATACCAAGTTACCAGTCCTTATAAAAACTTTTGTGGACCAAGCAGGTTGTGTGTTAGTGTTTAGCAGACTGTGCGTCAGTCCCTATACCGCTGAAGGACTGCTGCAGTATAGGGCAGCGGTCAGCAGTAGTGCACGGCAACCCTATGTATTGTGGACCGATAGCGGTCCTTACAGAACAGCAGACTGTAACGCACTCAGGCCTATGTACCGTAGCACCCTATACCAAGTTACCAGTCCTTATAAGAACTTTTGTGGACCAAGCAGGTTGTGTGTTAGTGATTAGCAGACTGTACGTCAGTCCCTATACCAATGAAGGACTGCTGCAGTATAGGGCAGCGGTCAGCAGTAGTGCACGGCAACCCTATGTATTGTGGACCGATAGCGGTCCTTACAGAACAGCAGACTGTACCGCACCCAAGCCTATGTACCGTAGCACCCTAGACAGACCAAGTTACCAGTCCTGATAAAGAGCTTTGTGGAACAAGTGAGTTGTGAATGATTAGCAGACTGCAGCAGAAGGGCAGCAGTCAAGTATAATATTCTTTCTATATTTGGAAGAAAGAATATTATACGTGTACAAGCCTATTACCGTACCACTGATACCAGTCCTGAAAAGAACCTTTGTGGAACTAATAGTAACAGCAAGTCTTTAAAATTATCCTCACTGCCTGACACACTGCTTCCTGCCTGTCCCTATACAAATTGGCAAAAAAGAGTAGGCTGGAACGATTAGCTGGAACAGCTCTTTTGTGGACCTGATAGTAACAGCTAATGATGATGATGATGATGATGATGAAGAAAGACTAATCTGGCTGAGCTGTCCCTAAAATAGCAGCATACAGCGCTCTGTCCCTTTATCTAAACTGACAAAAGAAACTCAGGCTGCTGACCTAACACCTATACCAGTCCTGAAAAGAACTTTTGTGTACCAAATAGCTAGCGTTTTCTCTGTCCCTACTCCACACAGGATCCTTTCCCTACAGTGACAGAAGAAAGAATGTAAAATGGCCACCGGATCGGGTGTATTTATAGGTTAGGGGGAATGTCCAAGTGTCCATGAGCTGTCATGTCTCAATTGGTTGTCCTGTAACACATGATAAACGTGTCACGAAAGGTTAAAGTTCTTGTATACATTAAACACGTAAGTCCGCCGGGGCGAACGACGGAAAAAGGCGTTCGAACCCGCGGACGGCGAAAGTCGGAAATTCGCCGCGAAACGACCGCCGGGCGAACCGTTCGGCCATCACTAGTACCAAATAGCTAGCGATTTGGGTCACTGCAATCTCTCCCTGCTCCACACAGCAACCTCTCCCTATAGTGACAGAAGAAAGAATGTAAAATGGCCGCCGGATCGGGTGTATTTATAAGTTAGGGGGAATGTCCAAGTGTCCATGTGCTGTAATGTCTCAATTGTCTGTCCTGTACCCCATGATGGATGTGTCATCATAGGTCAAAGTTCTTTTACACAGTAAACATGGAAGTCCGCCGGGCGAACGGCGGCAATAGTCCACCGAAATGGCAGACCGCGAACAGCCGAAATTCAAATCGTTCAAATTTGCCTGGAATGATACATCAATTAGATATTTGGGCATCAATCTGACCCCTAGGATCGAATCTCTTTACGCAACCAATTATCCCTCCATGTATAGGAAGCTAGAAACTGACATGACCTCCTGGTCTCTGAGTAAACTTTCTTGGTTAGGGCGGGTTAACTCAATAAAAATGACCCTGCTCCCTAGGCTCTTATACCTCTTCAGAGCATTACCCACTCCAATACGGTACGACCATTTGAAATCTTTCCAGAGTAGGGTGCTGAAATTTACTTGGGGTAACGCAGGTTACAGAACACCACAAAGGATGCTATACCTCAATAGAAGACGAGGAGGCCTGGGGCTTCCCCACCTCTACAAATACTACCAGGCAGCCAGGTTAGCACAACTATCAATTCTTTATTCCAAGTATGAAAAACCTGATTGGGTAAACATAGACATACACTCGATTTCCTATTATGGTCCCATCCGAAAGAGCGGCCCCCGATCTTAGCCCCTACCCTTTCCCACTCTTTCGCTCTTTGGGATAAACTACGATCCTCACCGGAATTGGTCTCGGAGTGTAGACCCTTATCCCACCTCTTTAACAAATTTTACCCGGGGGTTGGAGAAGGGTCTGTACCGAATTGGACACTTCTTTACTGCTGCTGGCCCCCTCACTCTTAAGTATTGTATCAAAAAATTAGACATGCCCGACTCGGAGCGGTTCCGGTTTCAACAAATTACACACTTCCTTAAATCCCTTTGGAGGGATACATCCCTCCCCCCGAAATTCACGGAATATGATTTGTGGTGTGGACAAGCCGTGGTCCAGCGGGGGGGCATTTCTGTGATCTACTCGTCCCTTGCCTCCGCGACACCCAAAGAGGCATATATGTGTGCCTGGGAATCTGACCTTCAATTCCAGTGGGACCTTGATAAATGGCAGTCAGCCTCCTTTAAATCTTTCAGAGGCATTCTGAATACTACCTTAACTGAAGCCAGCCTGAAGGTAATCTCAAGGTGGTACTACACCCCCTCTAGACTAGCCGTAATCTACCCACAGGCTGACCCCATCTGTTCTAGGGGCTGTAAACACGTAGGAACAATGGTTCACATCTGGTAGGAATGCCCGAGAATCCGTTCCTTCTGGAAACATATATTCAATTTAATAGACAAGCTGGTGGAAGGTCAGATTCCCAGAACTCCAATGGTGGCCCTTTTGAACAATCAAATCCCATTAGTAACCAAACCCCTCAGGAGATTGATTCACTTCATTCTACTAGGAGCCAAGCTCACTATAGCCAGAGCTTGGAAACAACAGACAGTGTCCTTCTCCTTCTCTCCAGCCAAAAGGAAAATATCATGGATAATGGCTCAGGAAAAACTCTCGAGCATACTTCTAAACACAACTGATAAGTTTGACAAGACCTGGGAACCCTGGGCCCAACTGATGGGGCTCTCCTCAGGGTCTCTCTCACGGCCAGGTTAATGTATTCCTGGAGTATTGGGCGTTGCTCTTCTCACCCTTCTTTTTCTGCTCACTCTGAGCCTTCCTTTCTTTTCTTTCCCTCTCTCTCTTCCTTTATACCATCCAAGTTACTTTAGCCTAGAGGTTTATGGCTATACGTTTAAGTTACGCCGTTTTGGTTTGTTTTATGATTAGTATTGTGCCACGCAAGTGGCTTTAGATTTATTGCACTAGTATGATTTTCCCTGAGGGCGGATGGAGTTTTTGGTATAGGGTGTGGTATGTCGACCCGGCACAGCGTGCTGCCATTTGGGGTGTCGGGATGGGCATATCTCATTCTACCCCTTTCCCAGCCCTCAGGAGACTTGCCGAATGTCACATCCTCGCCAACTTGCGGCGGTTCTGGCCAATGAGGCTCTACCTACGTATTCTTCTAAGATTTTGAAAACCTCCCGGGAACTTGCTATGGATTCTATACGCAACATGTATATGTACTGTATGTGTAATATCTTTTCTTTTTTCTTGTGATAATAAAATTCTTTGACATAAAAAGCACACCGTACTATATGCCCGTACCCTCCTGTTTGAAGAGGTTGAGTGGCGTCATATTTTTGGGGCCCAGCAGCAAGTTGCTGGTATCAGTGCTGCTGTTAGTGCTCTCTATCTCGGTGCTGGTGTCAGTGCACTCTATCACGGAGCAGGTGTCAGTGCTGTATATCACAGTGCTGGTGTCAGTGCTTTATGTCACGCTGCTGATGTCAGTGCTCTCTATCATGGTGCTGGTGTCAGATCACTCTATCACGGTGCAGGTGTCAGTGCTCTATATCACGGTGCTGATGTCAGTGCTCTCTATCACAGTGCTGGTGTCAGATCACTCTATCACGGTGCAGGTGTCAGTGCTCTATATCACGGTGCTGGTGATCATCTCCTGCACCCTCTTCTTTGCCTACCCTGACCTTCCCTCGCCTCCATTGTCTCATGAGTCCTGAATTGTCAGAATTTCACATATAAAAAAAGAATGCTTGTAGTTGTCGATCCCAGATTCACCTCATACATGTGTTATGTCATTGGCCATGTGGTGGGACTATGTGTGCACAGCTAGTAATTATTTTGTGGCTGCAAATATGACCTGTAGGTTTGTAAAGTTCGCCATCCCTGTGCTGTGCTGACTTCCTCCTGGGGCTGCTTATTATGAGGGGCTCCCACCATCCCTGTGCTATGCTGACTTCCTCCTGGGGCTGCTTATTATGAGGGGCTCCCACCATCCCTGTGCTGTGCTGACTTCCTCCTGGGGCTGTACCTCTGCTGTGCATATTATGAGGGGCTTCCACCATCCCTGTGCTATGCTGACTTCCTCCTGGGGCTGCTTATTATGAGGAGCTCCCACCATCCCTGTGCTGTGCTGACTTCCTCCTGGGGCTGCTTACGGTGCAGGTGTCAGTGCTGTATATCACGGTGCTGGTGTCAGTGCTTTATGTCACGCTGCTGATGTCAGTGCTCTATATCACGGTGCTGGTGATCATCTTCTGCACCCTCTTCTTTGCCTACCCTGGCCTTCCCTCGCCTCCATTGCCTCATGAGTCCTGAATTGTCAGAATTTCACATATAAAAAAAGAATGCTTGTAGTCGTCGATCCCAGATTCACCTCATACATGTGTTATGTCATTGGCCATGTGGTGGGACTATGTGTGCACAGCTAGTAATTATTTTGTGGCTGCAAATATGACCTGTAGGTTTGTAAAGTTTGCCATCCCTCTGCTGTGCTGACTTCCTCCTGGGGCTGCTTATTATGAGGGGCTCCCACCACCCCCTGTGCTGTGCTGACTTCCTCCTGGGGCTGCTTATTATGAGGGGCTCCCACCATCCCTGTGCTGTGCTGACTTCCTCCTGGGGCTGCTTATTATGAGGGGCTCCCACCATCCCTGTGCTATGCTGACATCCTCCTGGGGCTGCTTATTATGAGGGGCTCCCACCATCCCTGTGCTGTGCTGAATTCCTCCTGGGGCTTTACCTCTGCTGTGCATATTATGAGGGGCTCCCACCATCCCTGTGCTATGCTGACTTCCTCCTGGGGCTGCTTACGGTGCAGGTGTCAGTGCTGTATATCACGGTGCTGGTGTCAGTGCTTTATGTCACGCTGCTGATGTCAGTGCTCTCTATCACAGTGCTGGTGTCAGATCACTCTATCACGGTGCAGGTGTCAGTGCTCTATATCACGGTGCTGGTGATTAGGGATGAACTTCGTGTTCGAGTCGAACATACGTTCGACTCGAACATCGGCTGTTCGCCCGTTCGGCGAGTTCCGAACATTATGGGCCGTTTGCGCCAAATTCGTGTGGCGCTCACGGCCCACAATGCACTGCGATGGCGCAGTGCATTGCTGGCTCATGATTGGCCAATCATGCACTGTGACCCCCCATGCTTGGCCAATCGCAGCGCCGGCAGCGAGGAGAGCATGTCATAGCTCAGGCTGTGTAGTACACGCCCCACACTATATAAGGCCGCCAGCGCGGCGGCCTTGTGTAGTTTGTTGGCGTCTGAAGCAGTTAGTGGGTGTTCTGTGTACCTTCAACACAGTATACACCGATTGTTATCGGACGATTTTTCGATCTTGCTCTTCTGTAGTGGTTGTCTGCGTGCCCTGACCGCAGTATACACCGCTATATTCACCTATATAGCTAGCGATATATCTATCTTTTATAATAGAGCTTGCAGTCAGTGTTAGGAGCTTGTGCGTGCTGTCTGCGTGCTCTGTACCCAGTACACACCGCTATAGCCACCTACATAGCTCTTCTCTATTTGAGCCATCTGCCATCTGCAGGAGTTATTGGAAGTTGTGTGTGCCTCCAGCACAGCACAGTATACATCTGTATTTACCCTTTATTGCTGGTGTTCAATAATAAAGGCATCTGCAGGAGTTAGTGGGTGTTGTGTGCCTCCAGCACAATATACACCTGTATCTACCCTTTATTGCTGTTCTCTAATAGAGCCATCTGCAGGGCTTAGTGGGTGTTGTGTGCCTCCAGTACAGTATACCCCTTTATCTACCCTTTATTGCTGGTGTTCTATAATAAAGGCATCTGCAGAAGTTAGTGGGTGTTGTGTGCCTCCAGCACAATATACACCTGTATCTACCCTTTATTCCTGTTCTCTAATAGAGCCATCTGCAGGGCTTAGTGGGTGTTGTGTGCCTAGAGTACAGTATACCCCTTTATCTACCCTTTATTGCTGGTGTTCTATAATAAAGGCATCTGCAGAAGCTAGTGGGTGTTGTGTGCCTCCAGCACAATATACACTACCCAATTGCTGTTTTACCCAACTTCCTTCAGGCCATTACCATGTCTGGAAGGCCAGCAAGGAGAGGCAGACAGGCGCGAGCCGATAAAAGAGGGCAAGCAGGCTCTGTGTCTAGAGACAACAGTGCTGGTCGTGGACGCGGTGCATCGTCATCATCAGCATGTGGCAATGGGACACGCTTGTCCTTCTTTTCGGCAGCTGGACATGTTGAGCCGCAACATGCCAACGACTTGGTAGAGTGGATGACCAAGCCCTCTTCATCCTCCTCATCCTATCTCACCCAGTCTCAGGGTACTAGAAAAGCAGCTGCCAACGCATCGTCTTCCCTCGTCTCAATGTCATCATCAGTGACTCCTTCCCTAGACCCACCACGTCCTCCTGAGGAGTCTCCTGAACTCTTTGAGCACAGTGTTGGGTACATGCTCCAGGAGGATGCCCAGTGTTTTGTAGGCTCTGGTGATGATACTCAGGTAGAGGAAGGCAGTAGTGTGAATGTAGAGAGAGGGGATGCTCAAGAAGGACAGCAATCTGGCAGTCATGTTCCACAAGCTGCAGCATACTGCCAGGTTTGCTACAGCGATGAAGAGGGAGGGGATGATGAGGGCACTGACTCCACGTGGGTGCCTGGTAGGAGAGAGGAGGAGGAGGAGGAGGCACATGTCAAACGAGGCAGGATGCCCTCCGGGGGCCAGCTTAGGGGCAGCACACTGACTGAATCACACCGCAGAGCTCCGCCTGTGCAGGGCGCTGCCTCTGCGCGTTATTCTAAAAGTTCTTTGGTGTGGGCCTTTTTTGAGACGAGTGCATCAGATCTCAACACTGCTATTTGCAACATATGTCTCAAGCGTATCTCATGTGGACAAAACATCAGCTGCTTGGGCACCACATGCTTGACCAGACATATGTTGACCTACCATGCAGCACGTTGGCAAGCGTACCTCAAAGACCCACACCAAAGAACAAAGCGGACCTCTCCTTGCTCCTCATCAGCTGGCATCTCCAACCCCACTAGACATTCAGTCCTCTCTGAAACCTGGTCTGAGAGGAATGAAGGTGTAGAATTAGGTGTGTCACAGCCAAGTGCTTCCGGGCACTCTGCTAGCAGTACACCAACGTCCGATTATAGCAGGCAAATGTCCCTGCCCCAGCTGCTGGACCGGCGAAAGAAGTTCACTCCCAGCCATCCACATGCCCAGCGGTTGAATGCTAGCTTGGCTAAATTGCTAGCACTTCAACTGCTGCCTTTTCAGTTGGTAGACTCGGCCCCCTTCCGTGAGTTTGTACAATGTGCGGTTCCTCAGTGGCAGGTCCCCAAATGCCACTTTTTCTCACGGAAGGCGATTCCGGCTCTCTACCGGCATGTGGAAGGCAATGTCCTTGCCTCGCTGGACAGGGCGGTCAGCGGTAAGGTGCATATTACCGCTGACTCATGGTCCAGCAGGCATGGACAGGGACGTTACCTGTCTTTCACGGCCCATTGAGTCACTCTTCTGGCAGCTGGGAAGGATGCAAGTTGTTCCGCCACCACGCCTCCAAAATGCTACTATTGGCACCAGTGCGCATGCGCGAGGCTTCCAAGATGGCCGCGATCATCTAAAGCTCCGCTGCCTCGCGGAACGACGGAACCCCTACCGCACGACACGGCTACCCTTCCGCTCCCCGAGCTATAGGGGCGGACTCCCGAAGTGTTGGGGCACATTTCTGAATGACCGGTGGACTGGCTAAACGCAATCTGGGCCCGCTGTTCGCTTCATTGGACGTGAGGGAGAAATCCAAGATGGCCACCGCAGCACAGCTCCTGTCTCAGGATCACAGATCCGCAGGCACAGTGGATTTCAGGTCAGATACAGACTTTCCTCCTCTCCACGCCACCCCAGGCAATCCCAGGGGTCTCCCCAAGGAAGCCACACCGTCCCCGGCCTCCACGGTCTCCCTGCTGGAACGCACCATCCAGGAGTTCTCCCCCTCCCCAGCGGGGACCTACAGGGTTACCCAGGCCGCCATGGCCCCCCACGAGGCTGCTCATGCAGACCCAGTCTCCCACATGGATGCCCTATTTGGCAAATTCTCTGAACTATTAGAGAGGGGCCTCTCCCAAACTGCCTTGCAAATCACGGGGGAATTGAAAGCTGATTTTATTAACCTAGGCTCCCGGATCGAAACGATCGAACACAAAATGGAGGATACCATAGCCAGATCCATCCAAAACTCCAGGCACATTTACTCAGTACAGGAGCAATTGGACTTAGCCATGGCCCGTATAGATGACCTCGAAAATAGGTCCCGCAGATATAACGTCAGAATTCGCGGGCTTCCAGAATCAATAACTGATGTGTCCAGGGCGGTGCAAGACCTCATTCAACAGCTAATCCCTGATATCCCAGCTACTAAGCTTGAACTTGACCGGGTCCATAGAACCCTCGGCCCCCCTAGGAAGGATGGCACCCCGCGAGATGATCTGGCCAAGCCACATCACTTCTCGGTGAAAGAAGAAGTTATGAAGAGAGCCAGATCCCTGCAACACGTCAATTACCAGGGCCACCAGGTTCAGATCTTTGCGGACCTCTCCCCCTCCACTATACAGAGACGGAGAGCTCTAAAACCCCTCTTGCTTGCAATGTCACAAAAAGACATAAAATACAAATGGGCATTCCCATTTGCGGTCAGGTTCACGGACAAAGGGAAGTCTTTTGCCTTCTCCACTTTCCCCGAGGGGGAAAAGCTCCTCACCAGGCTGAAAATCATTTCTCAAGAAGCTGACATGGACACTTCTAACCCTAGCCAAGGATCCAACAAACGACCCACTCCTAACAGCCCACAATCCCCGTTGTGGACCTCCGGAAGAGCCAAGAAGGTCAAGGATAATGCACCCACCTGAGCAACTTCCAGTCCCATTTTCAGACTCTCCATTCTGTGACTGACCGTCCGAGGACCTGGAGAGGGCCGGAGGACTGCTCCCCAAACATTGAAAGTTTGGCCCTCCAACCCTTTTTGCCCTCCCCTTGCCTAGGATTTGTGCTACCCTTGTGCTACCCTTCTCCCCATTGCCTCCAATATTCCGGGACGCTATGCAGTACTTCGTCCATCTACTGGACTGCCCGTAACCCCTCATATTTTTTTACATCCCCTCGAAATGGGCCCTAAGGTTGCTTTGAGGATTTCCCAGGGGGCTGCATTCCACAGCACCCCCCCTGGATACACCATCCTACCTTCTGCCTAAAGAACAGCATTCATTGTTTAGTCCCAGTGTCTTCTAGACATTATGTTTAGCCGTGCCTCCAGAAAAATTCCTTTTTTTGTATATTGCTGCTTATATGTTATTGCTATTTAAAGTTGATTTCACAGCTCGGGTAGTTACCCGACTAGGGGTCCCCAGTTCCGCGAGGGACCACATGTGTAACTCTCCCTCCCTCGGCCTATCCCAGGCGTCTGAGGGTCGGGACTTCTGACCTTATGGGTCGGTTGTCTTCATTGATTGTTCTTGGGATTTCGGGGGGTGTCTCCTGCCCTGATCTCCTCTTTCTCTTCTCAGGAACCCTTTCTTTCCTTGCCCTTTCTCCCCCTCTCTCCCCCCTTGATGGTAAGCTACCCCCGTTGAATGTTTACATGACACTATTTTTTTTCTCCTCAGGTTGGGCTGAGCCAACCCAGTCGACATGGTATCCTGGGAGACAGCCTCGGGCCACCGATCCCAATGCCCTGACCAAGAACCCCGCTATGGATTGGGTAAGTGAGGTCGCTTTCAGATGCTGGGCTCCCCCTCTGCTCCATGGCTGATCCACAGGCTGCTAGGCTTAAGATAGCCTCCCATAACATTCAGGGTCTTAATTCCCCCATCAAACGGAGAAAAGCCCTTGATTACTACAAATCCCTGAAACTAGATATAATTCTACTTCAGGAAACCCACCTTCCTATCCGGTATAGTCCCAAGTTCCTACATGCCCACTTCCCTCAGTTCTTCTTAGCCAACGCGGAATCCAAGACCAGGGGGGTAGCCATTTTGATTGCCAAAACATGCAAATTCAATAAAAGTTTTGAAAAAGCGGATCCGGAGGGCAGGTATTTACTTGTAAAGGGCACTGTGGGGGACCAACTTTACTCCTTGGTCTCCTACTACGCCCCGAACACGGGTCAGGCCAAATTCTTCGAATCCCTGCTGCGCACCTTAGCACCTCTTTTAGAGGGAACGGTTATTGTCGGAGGGGACTCTAACGTCGCCTTTGATCAAGGACTTGATAAATCCTCCCCCTCACGTTCCCGCTTAACCAGGCCCACGAAGGCAAGCTTACGGATCGCCAAATTGCTGCACGCTCATGGGTTATCCGATGTCTGGCGGGAATTAAACCCCACAAAGAGAGACTACACTCACTTCTCAGCGCCTCACCAATCATATGCACGCATAGACCACATACTTGTCCCCTCCTCGCTCCTTCCCAGGATGCTCAAAGCCTCCATCACTGACACAGTGATCTCGGATCACTCACTGGTAATTGTGACGGCCCTGGGGGGTTCGAGTGGGAGACACCCTAGGCATTGGAGGTTAAATGAATCCCTCCTTTCGGA
Organism: Lithobates pipiens; assembly: GCA_037367395.1. NCBI lineage: Eukaryota > Metazoa > Chordata > Amphibia > Anura > Ranidae > Lithobates > Lithobates pipiens. The sequence goes on from JAZDVW010000120.1 coordinate 1,165,430, forward strand.
GCCAGCACGAGTTTTGGATCTCGACAAAGCATTGCAGGAATATTTCTCTATTAATGCGACTCCTGATGTCTCCCCCGAAACCCTGTGGGCGGCGCACAAAGCATATATTAGGGGAAAATTCATGCAATTAGGTTCTCAAATAAAACGGGAAAGACAATCAACCATCCTGAAGCTAGAAGAGGAATACTCTAAACTCAGAGCTCTTCACAAAAAGGACCCCCTCCGCACCCCCACCTCCATACTAGACAAGACTCGCTTAGAACTCAATCTCGCCCTCACCACGAAAGCTGAAAAATCGGTTAGGTGGTCTGGCCACAAATTTTACTCACAGGCGGACAAAATAGGCACACTCCTGGCTAATAGACTCTCCCCTAGAACCAAGCTGAGCACCCTCCCTCGGATCAGAAGCGCAGGACTCCCGCCCACGTCTAATCCGGTCACAGTTCTGAATGCCTTTCAGAACTTTTACACCTCTCTCTACAGTAGCTCCCCACCTCCCAAAGATAACCTCCTTCCAAAGTTTTTGGAGGGACTTCCCATCCCGGCCTTATCGGACGTTCACAAACAAGTTATGGAAGCCCCCTTCCAGGCAGAGGAGATTCTGGAAGTCATAAAGGCTCTTAAAAAAAGCTCCGCCCCTGGACCCGACGGTCTTTCGATCCCTTACTATAAAGCCTTTGCCAACACGCTAGCCCCTCACCTGGCCAATCTCGGTAATCATAAAGCTAATGGAGACCCCCTGGATCCCCACCTTAACACGGCGTATATCACGGTCATCCCCAAACCTGGCAAGAACTTGGAAGATGTCAGCAACTACAGACCGATTTCCCTTATTAATAATGATCTCAAAATTCTCACGAAAGTTATGGCCAATAGGTTAGCCTCCTTTATCGGACGCTACGTCCACAAGGACCAAGTTGGTTTTATCCCCGGCAGACAGGGACCTGATCAAATTCGGAGGGCGATTGATATTATCTCCATTTTGCAGTCTAATTGGGAAGGGGGACCCGGACAATCTGGCTTCCTCCTTTCCTTAGATATTCAGAAGGCTTTCGACTCGGTCTCATGGCAGTACATCTTCCAGCTCTTTGACAGGTGGGGATTTGGGGCTCGCTTCCTGGGCTTATTACGGGCCTTATACTCCCAGCCGAGGGCCCAAATTCGAATGCAGGGATACCTCTCTGAGCCAATACCCATCACCAGGGGGACCAGACAGGGGTGCCCCCTGTCCCCCCTCATATTTGCAATAGCCATTGAATCACTGGCGATCGCAGTCCGCCACAATATAGACATTGGAGGTGTCCAATGCGGTAGTCAAACGCACAAATGTGGACTCTTCGCGGACGACATACTGTTGTTCCTCACTTCCCCCCTCACAACCCTGCCCAACTTATCCCGGGTATTGGACGACTTTGCCAAGGTCTCAGGCTTGAGGGTTAATTACTCCAAGTCTGTGGCGTTGAATATCTCTCTCCCCACCCACCAAGTCCTCTCACTCAAACAATCCTTTCCGTTCCAATGGAGTGACACTGCCATCCAATACTTGGGTATCTCCCTTACACCTAAAATAGAGATGTTGTATGCCCACAATTACCCCAAATTATATAGACAGCTGGAAACTGATCTCTCCTCATGGTCTAAACACGAACTATCCTGGCTTGGCCGGATTAACTCCATAAAAATGACCCTTCTCCCCAAAATCCTCTACTATTTTCGAGCCCTGCCAATACCAGTTCGGAAGGACCACCTTTGCTCTCTGCAAAGCAAAATACTGAAATATATCTGGGGTAATAAGGGTTACCGTCTACCGCAAAACACGCTCTTCCTGCACAGACGCAGGGGGGGGTTGGGTCTGCCTAACCTCCACAAATACTACCTTGCAGCTCGCCTAGCCCAACTCTCCTCGATCTACTCCAAATATGAGAAACCGGATTGGCAGTCCATAGAATGCTGTTCGGTACCCTCCTTTACACTAGATTTTCTTTTATGGTGCCCGCCCAAAGCCAGGCCGCCCATCATGTCCCCATCCCTATCTCACTCCTGCGCCCTATGGGACGGTCTTCGCAAAGAGCCTTCCCTAGTCTCCACTTTAAGACCCCTTGCTCACATGTTCCGTAATCATGACTTCCCCCCTGGTCTGAACATTGAGGCCTTCAGATGGTGGTTGGACAAGGGACTATACCGGATAGGTCACTTTTTCAATTCCAGGGGTCCGATTTCCCTAGCTTATTGTATCGAACACTTAGAGCTACCAGATACAGAGAGGTTCCGCTTCCAACAAATATCTCACTTCTTGAACTCACTTTGGAAAAACAAACCCCTTCCTCCTTCCTTTACTGAATATGAAGCCTGGTGTGGTAGGATCGGGGAGCAGAGGGGTGGTATTTCAGTGATCTACGCGGCTCTCACTTCCCCAACGGGCAAATCCCCCTATATGACGGCTTGGGAATCTGATCTCCAGACCTCTGGCAGTCTCGAAACCTGGCAGCTGGCCCTAGCCAGATCCTTTCGTGGGATCCAGAACACCTCACTAATGGAGGCTAGCATCAAATTGATAACCAGGTGGTACCTCACTCCAGTAAGGCTAGCCAAAATATATCCCACGGCTAACCCCTTATGTTTCAGGGGGTGCCAACTTCGTGGCTCCATGATCCACATCTGGTGGGAATGCCCTAGACTTCGTTCGTTCTGGACTAAAATCTTCAACTTGATTTACTTAGTCACAGGCTGCCGGGTTCCGAGAACCCCAGAGGTTGCGTTACTCAATACCCCGGTTCCTTTGATGTCTGGTAACATTCAGAAACTAACTTATTTTATCCTATTAGGAGCCAAAATTGCGATTGCCTCCGCATGGAAGCAACCCAAGCCCTCCTTCCTCGCAGTTAAGAGGAAGATATCGTGGATAATGTCCCAAGAAAAACTGTCAGGTATTCTGTCAGACACCACACCTAAATTCCGAAAGGTGTGGGACCCTTGGGCCCGTTACATGGGAATCTCTCTGCTGCCTGGGGTACCCCCAGGCTCTCCCCTAGTGACCAGACCTCACTCCTAAAGCGCCCTCTCTTACATTGAATGCGAAACATTCCCCCGCTATAACCTTCCACCCTTTCAGGACATAGCTTACCTCCCCTTACCCCTCTGTTCTCCTCTTCTCCTCCTCTTTTCTTTTCTCTGTCCTTCTAGTCGTTCTATGTTTTTGGTTTGCTCAACAGAGCTGTAATTGACAGGTTCACCATACAGTCCAATTTAATGTTGCGGTACCCACTGCAGACGGTCCTCCAACTGTTTTATCCCTCTGAGAGGGAGGGGCCTGGGAGGATACTCCCCCATCCTGGCACAGCAAGTACCCTATTAGGGGTGTCGGGATGGGGGCTCCTGGGAGCTACCCCTAATAGTTCTACTTGGTGGGCTCTCCCGGGGGGGTCACCCTCCGTTTACCTCTTTTTCATGTAGCCCCTCGATGAGGAAGGGCATGCCGACTGTACCCTTTGGATATTGTCTGTCTTTCACTAATGTCTCCGGTTTTCATTACTTACATTGTGACAGCAGGCCCTCCCTGCTGCAGTTAGTTTATGTACTGTTATACGTATGTAAGTGCCTTTAATATAAAATAAAATATTTTGAAAGCAAAATGCTACTATTGGTTGTGACACACCTCTCTCCTCCACCCCCTCCTCTTCTTCTTCCTCCATGGCCTCTTCCAGTGCTCTGTCCTCAGAACCAGCGGTGCTTCGTAGGCGTTCCAGGGGCTACGCAAGTACGCAGGCAAAACAATGCCATGCCGTGCTTGCGCTGGTTTGTTTGGGGGACAGGAGCCACACTGGGGCGGATGTTTTGCCAGCTATGCAGGGGCAGGCCGAGAGGTGGTTGACGCCACGCCAGCTTAAGCCAGGAATTGTGGTTTGCGACAATGGCACCAACCTCCTCTCCGCCCTCCGACAGGGACAACTGACCCATGTGCCCTGTGTAGCTCACATCCTTAACCTGGTGATGCAGCGGTTCTTGGGCAGGTACCTGGGCTTACAGGATGTCCTGAAGCAGGCCAGGAAAGTCTGTGTGCATTTCCACCGATCATTTAATGCCTGTGCTCAGCTGGCTGAGCTCCAAAAGGAGTTGAACCTGCCCAAGAACCGCCTTATATGTGACATGCCCACCAGGTGGAACTCAAGGTTGGCCATGCTGCAGCGGCTTCACACGCAGCAGAGGGCCATCAATGAGTACCTGTGCGACTACGGCACCAGGACAGGGTCAGGGGAGCTCGGTTTTTTTCTCACCACGCCAGTGGGGCATGATTAGGGATGCATGCACTGTCCTGTCACCGTTTGAGGAGGCCACAAGGATGGTGAGCAGTGACAGTGCATGCATCAGTGACACTGTACCTCTTGTCCACCTCTTGGAGCATACGCTGCGTGGAATAATGGACAGGGCACTTGAGGCAGAACAGAGGCAGGAAGAGAAGGACTTCCTTGCCTCTCAAGGCCCCCTTTATCCAGACAGTGTTCCTGCTGTGCCACCCATCACACAGGAAGAGGATGAGAAGGAGGAAGAGGAGGAGGAGGATGATTGTGTCAGCATGGAGGTGGAGGCTGGCACTCAGCATCAGCAGCAGTCTTGTAGGGATGATTTACAGTCCCAAGAAACCCGTGGACTTGTACGTGGCTGGGAGGAGGTAGCTGCGGATCATGTTGTCCTTAGTGACCCAGAGGACTCCGGACCGAATGCCTCAGCTAACCTACGCTGCATGGCCTCCCTGATCCTGCAAAGCCTGCGGAAGGATCCTCGTATTTTTCGGATCAAGGAGAGGGACCATTACTGGCTGGCCACTCTCCTTGATCCACGGTACAAGGGTAAGGTTACCGACCTTATTTTGCCATCGCAGAGGGAGCAGAGGATGAGACATCTCCGGGAGGCCTTGCAGAAAGGTCTGTGCAACGCGTTCCCAGAGACTGGGAGGTTACAAACTCCTGGTCCTGGACAATGTGTTGCTGAGGCATCGGTCAGAAGGAGCGGTGGAGAAGGTGGCCGTCTGACTGATGCTTTCAGACAATTTTTTAGTCTGCAGCCCCAAGGTATGATCGGTTCCAGCAATCATCGCCAGCGTCTGATTTACATGTTGCAGTAATACCTAGGGGCAAGGTCAGACTTGGACACCTTTCCCACCGAAAATGGGATGGATCACTGGCCAGAGCTTGCACAGTATGCAATTGAGCTACTGGCCTGTCCTGCATCCAGCGTTCTTTCAGAACGCACCTTCAGTGCTGCTGGTGGCTTTGTTACCGATCACAGGGTGCCCCTGTCCACCGAATCAGTTGATCGACTGACCTTCATCAAGATGAATCAGTCTTGGATCATCCACAGCTACCAAGCACCTGAAGCTGATGTAACCGAATAATTTTTTTTATTTTTTTTATATATTTTTTTTTTCCTTAATAAATTTTTTATTCAAGTTTCCATTATACAATAAACAATCAGGATTGGATGTACAGCAGTAGGTAATGTACATTGGTAATACTTATAGTAAATCAAGTCAACAAAAGCGGGATTGCTAAGATAACTCAAGAAATGGTAACATGTGAGTATACATTTGAGGATGTGATTGTACACCTTGCTAATAGAGAAAAGCAACAAAAAGAACAGACTTCGAACAAAAGAGAAGACAATAAAACAATAACTTATTCCACATGCAGAAGGATGTTAGGAAGTCGAGATAAGTGTCGACCGCTATGTAAATTATAAGAGCGGAAATACTGATGGACACACACAGTGGCAGAATCAACACCTCTATGAAATAAAGTAGAATCACGGGTCCAGCTGGAAGGCAAGTCATGTGGAAGACTGGGTCAGTACCGTCTGCTAAGTTCATCTACTACATCAGAGAGAGAGGATGTTCCACCCGAGCACCCCCTGAGGGATCTATTCTGTGCTCGAGCAAATCCATCCCCTCCTCCGCCTATGGTTGGCGTTAGAACTCATTTCAAAGATTAAGGGGGGAATAGTGGGGTCAGTTTAGGGGAGCTGACCCAGTCCTTCCATTGTTGCCAGTTAGAAAGAAGTCGGGTTTTGGGGCCCCGTCTGAGTGCGAGTACTGTTTCATGAATGTAATGTGCATGGGTAGTGTGAATTACTTCCATTAGGGTAGGTGGATCAGTGTCCTTCCACTTTCGTGCTATATTCAAACGTGCTGCTAGGAGTATGTGGATTATGACATTTCTGGTCGGGTTAGGGAATTGATCAATAGTCAAGGATAGAAGGGCGAGGTGGGGAGATTCTGTGGCTGATTGTTTGGTAACATCAGCGATCAGATTGAATACTGAGTGCCAGTAACCCGTGAGTTTGGGTCAGTTCCAAAAGATGTGCAGTAGGTTTCCATGATGGCCACATTTCCGCCAACATGTACCGTCGTTAGTCAGGTCAAATTTGGAGATTATGTTGGGGGTCAAATACCAACGGTATGTCAGTTTATACGTTAATTCCCATAGGGAAGCGCAACATGTAGCCTTATAGGTAGATTGGTAGGCCTGTTCCCATTGTTCCAATGTGAATTTGCGGTCTAGAACTGTTTCCCAGTGTAGATTGGCTGCTGAGCATGTAAACGTGGATTTATGGTGGAGTAATTTGTAGAATAGAGAAATACCTTTTTGGCGAACCAGGGAGGATTTGAAGAAGAGCCAAGCTTCGTGGGGGAGTGTGCACTTCCATGTGTTAAGGGAAGCGAGGCAGTGTTTGGTGCGTAAATATAGGAAGATATCAGAGTTTGGTAGCATGTATTCTTTTTGAAGTGTCGGAAACGATTTTACGGTCTCGTTATCAATTAGATCTGATAGTGAAGTTATGCCCTTTGATTTCCAACGATCGAATGATGTTGATTGCATCAGTATATGCAGGGTCTCTATAGGAATAGGGACTGTCACCCCCTTAGATTGGGCGGATAGCGGTTGGAGAAATCCACGTTAATAGTTGCCACTATGGTCGGGGATAGTTTACTAGGGAGTTTTGCTACTAGGATTGTTGCAAATAGCCAGGAGGATAAGTTTCCCCCTGGGATTAGAGATGCTTCCATTTTCCCCCATATGGCGAATTTAGGAGAGATTGGGGACCATGCCTTGGTTTGTGTGAGAATGGAAGCCATGTAGTAGTCTTGGAAGTCTATATAGCCAGTGCCGCCAGCCATTCGATGTTTAATTAGTTGGGCGTGTCTGCATCTAGTTTTCTTACCTTGCCAAATAAATTTTGATAGAATTGACTGGAGAGATTTGAAGTAGCTAAGGGGAAGTGGGATGGGTAGGGTTCGGAATAGGTATAGTATTTGGGAAAGGTGCAACATTTTAAATGCCGCTAAACGTCCCGTCCAAGAGAATTCGAAGGACGCTAGCCTGGTGAGGTCGTTTTGTAGCTTTGTGCGTATCGGTATATAATTAGCTGCAAACAGAGATTTTGTGGTTTTAGTTAGTTGGATACCCAGATAAGTTATGCTATTCTCCGCCCATGAGAAAGGGAAGCGTTCTTTAAGTCGAGCGCTCGTGGACGTGTCTAGTCCTAAGTCTAATATAAATGATTTGGATTAGTTTATTTTGTAGAATGAAACAGAACTAAACCAGGCGAGCGTCTTCTGGATTGCGGGGAGGGAACGTTCAGGATCAGTGATCATTAGGATCACTTCGTCCGCAAACAGACTCATTTTGTGGTCTATACCAGCGAGGGGGATTGGATCTTATTTTTTCAGCCAGGGGTTCCATGACTAGATTGAAAATTATAGGCGAGAGGGGACAGCCCTGCCGTGTGCCGTTCAAAATTTGAAAGGGTGAGGACAGAGCGTCTGCTGAGAACACTCGGGCCGAGGGAGAAGAGTATAAGGCCATGATAGCATCATGTATGGGTCCAATGATTCCAAATTTGTTTAGTACTTCCGACAGTTAACCCCAGTGGACCCTGTCAAATGCCTTTTCGGCGTCGAGGGACAGGAGAATCGAGGGGAGTTTAGTCGATTCGGCATGATGGATGATATTTAGTAGTCGTCTAGTGGCATCTGAGGTTTGGCGTCCTTTGGTAAATCCCGATTGGTCCAGGGAAATTAGAGAGGGTATAATGTCTTCCAATCTATTGGCTATCAATTTCGCGTAAATTTTTAAGTCAAGGTTCAGTAGTGAAATGGGGCGGAAGTTTTTAGGGGATGTAGGATCTTTACCAGGTTTGGGTAGAGTTACTACCATGGCAGTAAGCATCTCTGTTGGGAAGGAGGCGGTTGCGGTTGCTAGATTGAATGTTTGGGACAAAGTGGGGGCTTGGATGTCCTTGAATTGTTTGTAGTATTCCCCAGTGAAGCCGTCCGGGCCTGAGGATTTGGAGCAAGGAAGCTTATTTATTACTGATACAATCTCGGCGATCGTAAAGGGTGCATTTAAATCTGAGAGCTGTTCCTGAGATATAGACGGGAGGGATAGGTCTTTTAGGAAAGTTTGGATTAATTCAGGGGAAGGTTGGGTGGTATTTGGGTCCCCTTTAAGGTTGTAAAGGTCTCGATAATATGCGCTAAAGGCGTCAGCTATGGATTGTGGTTTAAGGAGCTTTTCGTTGGTGTGTGGGTGATAGAGGAACGTGATTTTTGTTTTGTTCCTATGTCCTTTAACTTTAAGTGACATCATTTTACCTGCTTTGTTATCTATGGAGTATGATGTGGCCTTGAGTAGTTTGTAAAATTTTTCATGTCTCTCTAGGAGAAGTGACCTCAACTCGTTGCGTAGGGTAAAAATCTTAGCTTGAAGGTACTGGGAGGGGTTAGATTTATTGAGGGCTTCAGTGGTGGCGATGTCAGTCGTGAGTTTGTCCAGTCTCTGGGTTCTTTGTTTTTTGGCTCTAGCGCCCATTTGGAGGAACACGCCTCTCATGACTGCCTTGTGGGCATTCCACACCATCGCCGGGTCGGATACCGAAGATTGGTTAATTAGAAAGTATTCTTCCAAGTGTTGTTTGATAGGGATGGAAAATTGAGGAGTGGTGAGGAGATAATTGTTCACTCTCCATATAAAGGAGTCTGGATGATGGGTATCATCAGAGATGTTGATGCTGATGGGGGCATGATCCGACCAGGTGGCGGTGTGGATGCTGGAACCCAAAGTGCTCTGAAGTATTTGTTTGTCTGCTAAAAAACAGTCGATACGTGAGTAGGTGTTGTGACGCGGCGAGAGGAACGTAAAGTCCCTCTCACTCGCATGACAACACCTCCATACATTATATGAATCGTTAGATGCAATAAAAGACTCTAAAGTAGGGATGAGCTTCGTGTTCGAGTCGAACATACGTTCGACTCGAACATTGGCTGTTCGTCCGTTCGGCGAAGTCTGAACATTTTGGTCCGTTCGCGCCAAATTCGTGTGGCGCTCACGGCCCACAATGCACTGCGATGGCACAGTGCATTGCTGGCTCATGATTGGCCAAGCATGCACTGTGACCCCGCATGCTTGGCCAATCGCAGCGCCAGCAGCGAGGAGAGCCATGATTGGCCACAGGCAGGATGCCTGTGGCCAATCATAGCTCAGGCTGTGTAGTGCACGCCCCACACTATATAAGGCCGCCAGCGCGGCGGCCTTGTGTAGTGTGTTGGCGTCTGAAGCAGTGGGTGTTCTGTGTACCTTCAACACAGTACACACCGATCGTTTTCGGCCGATTTTCGATCTTGCTGTTGTGTAGTGGTTATTGTCTGCGTGCCCTGACCGCAGTATACACCGCTATATTCACCTCACCTATATAGCTAGTGATCTATCTTTTATAATAGAGCTTGCAGTCAGTAGTGTTAGGAGATAGTGTGTGCTGTCTGCGTGCTCTGTACCCAGTACATACCGCTATATCCACCTACATAGCTGTTCTCTATTTGAGCCCACTTGCCATCTGCAGGAGTTATTGGAAGTTGTGTGTGCCTCCAGCACAGCACAGTATACATCTGTATATACCCCTTTATCTCTGGTGTTCTGCAGGAGTTAGTGCGTGTTCTGTGTACCTTCAACACAGTACACACCGATCGTTTTCGGACGATTTTCGATCTTGCTGTTGTGTAGTGGTTGTTGTCTGCGTGCCCTGACCGCAGTATACACCGCTATATTCACCTCACCTATATAGCTAGTGATCTATCTTTTATAATAGAGCTTGCAGTCAGTAGTGTTAGGAGCTAGTGCGTGCTGTCTGCGTGCTCTGTACCCAGTACATACCGCTATATCCACCTACATAGCTCTTCTCTATTTGAGACCACTTGCCATCTGCAGGAGTTATTGGAAGTTGTGTGTGCCTCCAGCACAGCACAGTATACATCTGTATATACCCCTTTATCTCTGGTGTTCTATAATAAAGGCATCTGCAGGAGTTAGTGGGTGTTGTGTGCCTCTAGCACAATATACACTACCCAACTGCTTTTTTACCCAACTCCCTTCAGGCCATTACCATGTCTGGAAGGCCAGCAAGGAGAGGCAGACAGGCGCGAGCCGATAAAAGAGGGCAAGCAGTCTCTGTGTCTAGAGACAACAGTGCTGGTCGTGGACGCGGTGCATTGTCATCAGCACGTGGCCATGGGACACGCTTGTCCTTCTTTTCGGCAGCTGGACATGTTGAGCCGCAACATGCCAATGACTTGGTAGAGTGGATGACCAAGCCCTCTTCATCCTCCTCATCCTCTCTCACCCAGGCTCAGGGTACTAGCAAAGCAGCTGCCAACGCATCGTCTTCCCTCCTCTCAATGTCATCATCAGTGACTCCTTCCCTAGACCCACCACGTCCTCCTGAGGAGTCTCCTGAACTCTTTCAGCACAGTGTTGGGTACATGCTCCAGGAGGATGCCCAGTGTTTTGTGGGCTCTGATGATGACACTCAGCTAGAGGAAGGCAGTAGCGTGAGCGCAGAGAGAGGGGATGCTCAAGAAGGACAGCAATCTGGCAGTCATGTTCCACAAGCTGCAGCATACTGCCAGGTTTGCTACAGCGATGAAGAGGGAGGGGATGATGAGGGCACTGACTCCACGTGGGTGCCGGAAGGAGAGAGGAGGAGGAGGAGGCACATGTCCAACGAGGCAGGATGCCCTCCGGGGGCCAGCTTAGGGGCAGCACACCGACTGAATCACACCGCAGAGCTCCGCCTGTGCAGAGCGCTGCCTCTGCGCATTATTCTAAAAGTTCTTTGGTGTGGGCCTTTTTTTGAGACGAGTGCATCAGATCGCACCGCTGCTATTTGCAACATATGTCTCAAGCGTATCTCACCTGGCCAAAACATCAGCCGCTTGGGCACCACATGCTTGACCAGACATATGTTGACCTGCCATGCAGCTCATTGGCAAGCGTACCTCAAAGACCCACACCAAAGAACAAAGCGGACCTCTCCTTGCTCCTCATCAGCTGTCATCTCCAACCCCACTAGACCTTCAGTCCTCTCTGAAACCTGCTCTGAGAGGAATGAAGGTGTAGAATTAGGTGTGTCACAGCCAAGTGCTTCCGGGAACTCTGCTAGCGGTACACCCACGTCCGATTATAGCAGGCAAATGTCCCTGTCCCAGCTGCTGGACCGGCAAAAGAAGTTCACTCCCAGCCATCCACATGCCCAGCGGTTGAATGCTAGCTTGGCTAAATTGCTAGCACTTCAACTGCTGCCTTTTCAGTTGGTAGACTCGACCCCCTCCCGTGAGTTTGTACAATGTGCGGTTCCTCAGTGGCAGGTCCCCAAACGCCACTTTTTCTCACGGAAAGCGATTCCGGCTCTCTACCGGCATGTGGAAGGCAATGTCCTTGCCTCGCTGGACAGGGCGGTCAGCGGTAAGGTGCATATTACCGCTGACTCATGGTCCAGCAGGCATGGACAGGGACGTTACCTGTCTTTCACGGCCCTTTGGGTCACTCTTCTGGCAGCTGGGAAGGATGCAGGGCAAGGTGCAGTAGTGTTGGAGGTTGTTCCGCCACCATGCCTCCAAAATGCTACTATTGGTTGTGACACATCTCTCTCCTCCACCCCCTCCTCTTCTTCTTCCATGGCCTCTTCCAGTGCTCTGTCCTCAGAACCAGCGGTGCTCCGTAGGCGTTCCAGAGGCTACGCAAGTACGCAGGCAAAACGATGCCATGCCGTGCTTGCGCTGGTTTGTTTGGGGGACAGGAGCCACACTGGGGCGGATGTTTTGTCAGCTCTGCAGGGGCAGGCCGAGAGGTGGTTGACGCCACGCCAGCTTAAGCCAGGAATGGTGGTTTGCGACAATGGCACCAACCTCCTCTCCGCCCTCCGACAGGGACAACTGACCCATGTGCCCTGTGTAGCTCACGTCCTTAACCTGGTGGTGCAGCGGTTCTTGGGTAGGTACCCCGGCTTACAGGATGTCCTGAAGCAGGCCAGGAAAGTCTGTGTGCATTTCCGCCGATCATTTAATGCCTGTGCTCAGCTGGCTGAGCTCCAAAAGGAGTTGAACCTGCCCAAGAACCGCCTTATATGTGACATGCCCACCAGATGGAACTCAACATTGGCCATGCTGCAGCGGCTGCACACGCAGCAGAGGGCCATCAATGAGTACCTGTGCGACTACGGCACCAGGACAGGGTCAGGGGAGCTTGTTTTTTTCTCACCACGCCAGTGGGGCATGATCAGGGATGCATGCACTGTCCTGTCACCGTTTGAGGAGGCCACAAGGATGGTGAGCAGTGACAGTGCATGCATCAGTAACACTGTACCTCTTGTCCACCTCTTGGAGTATACGCTGCGTGAAATAATGGACAGGGCACTTGAGGCAGAACAGAGGCAGGAAGAGGAGGACTTCCTTGCCTCTCAAGGCCCCCTTTATCCAGACAGTGTTCCTGCTGTGCCACCTATCACACAGGAAGAGGATGAGGAGGAGGAAGAGGAGGAGGAGGATGATTGTGTCAGCATGGAGGTGGAGGCTTGCACTCAGCATCAGCAGCAGCAGCAGCAGTCTTGTAGGGATGATTTACAGTCCCAAGAAACACGTGGACTTGTACGTGGCTGGGAGGAGGTAGCTGCGGATCATGTTGTCCTTAGTGACCCAGAGGACTCCGGACCGAATGCCTCAGCTAACCTACGCTGCATGGCCTCCCTGATCCTGCAAAGCCTGCGGAAGGATCCTCGTATTCTTGGGATCAAGGAGAGAGGGACCATTACTGGCTGGCCACTCTCCTTGATCCACGGTACAAGGGTAAGGTTGCCGACCTTATCTTGCCATCGCAGAGGGAGCAGAGGATGAGACATCTCCGGGAGGCCTTGCAGAAAGGTCTGTGCAACGCGTTCCCAGAGACTGGGAGGTTACAAACTCCTGATCCTGGACAACGTGTTGCTGAGGCATCGGTCAGAAGAAGCGGTAGAGAAGGTGGCCGTCTGACTGATGCTTTCAGATAATTTTTTAGTCCGCAGCCCCAAGGTATGATCGGTTCCAGCACCCATCGCCAGCGTCTGATTTACATGGTGCAGGAATACCTAGGGGCAAGGTCAGACTTGGACACCTTTCCCACCGAAAATCCTCTGGCTTACTGGGTCTTGAGGATGGATCACTGGCCAGAGCTTGCACAGTATGCAATTGAGCTACTGGCCTGTCCTGCATCCAGCGTTCTTTCGGAACGAACCTTCAGTGCTGCTGGTGGCTTTGTTACCGATCACAGGGTGCGCCTGTCCACCGAATCAGTTGATCGACTGACCTTCATCAAGATGAATCAGTCTTGGATCACCCACAGCTACTAAGCACCTGAAGCTGATGTAACAGAATAATTTTTTTTGAAATATCACATCCCTTCAAGACTGCCTATGCTGATGCTGAGTGACTGTCCTGTTATGTTGATTGTCTATCCTCTTCCTCCTCCGCTGATATGTTGGAAGAACATTTATGGTTCTGGTTGATGCCATCAGCCCAATTTTTCTGCCCCTGTTTAACAGGGGCGTTTAAGTACAATTTTTGATGCAATGCTTTGCAGCAGGGCTAATTCCTGCAATCAAACAAGAGTATATGGGAGAGGTTGCAGTGTGGTGGCACCAGCACCAGTGCCTAAGGCCCAATTTTTCTGCCCCTGTTTAACAGGGGCGTTTAATTACAATTTTTGATGCAATGCTTTGCAGCAGGGCTAATTCTTGCAATCGAACAAGAGTATATGGGAGAGGTTGCAGTGTGGTGGCACCAGCACCAGTGCCTAAGGCCCAATTTTTCTGCCCCTGTTTAACAGGGGCGTTTAATTACAATTTTTGATGCAATGCTTTGCAGCAGGGCTAATTCCTGCAATAAAACTAGAGTATATGGCAGAGGTTGCAGTGTGGTGGCACCAGCACCAGTGCCTAAGGTCCAATTTTTCTGCCCCTGTTTAACAGGGGCGTTTAATTACAATTTTTGATGCAATGCTTTGCAGCAGGGCTAATTCCTTCAATAAAACTAGAGTATATGGCAGAGGTTGCAGTGTGGTGGCACCAGCACCAGTGCCTAAAGCCCAATTTTTCTGCTCCTGTTTAACAGGGACATGTAATTACAATTCTTGATATAATATTTCCCAGGAGGGCCCCTTCCTGTGCCCACCCAGAGTAATGGTGAGGACTTATAGTGTTGTGGCACCAGCACCACAACCACCAAAGGTCAATTTTTTTACCACTGTTCAACAATGGCATGTAATTACAATTCTTGATATAATCGTTTACAGCAGGGCGCTCCAGCACCCACCAAGAGTCACTTTCAGGGCTTACAATGTTGTGGCAAAACCAACACCTTGTTCCGCCATTTCTGTAGAGCATATAGGGCAGGCCCCTACTTTCAAACATCCAACTTACAAACATCTCCTACTTGCAAACGGAAGGAGCCAACAGCAAGTGAGATGAAAAAAGATGGACGACAAAACAAATTTGACAGGGGTGATAACCCTTCCCTATGTTTTCCAAAAAGCTTAAAAATAGTTTTTTTGACTGGAGCTACACTTTAAAAATGTACCAGTTGAAAATTACAAACAGATTCAACTTAACACAACAAACCTACACAGTCCCTGTCTTGTTTGCACCGCCTGTATACTGCTGTTCTGAGTATATAGGGCCTGGGGGCCACACGCATTTCCTTTTTTTAATATGGGTACGGGGTTCCCCTTAATATGTGTACAAGACCCAAAGGGGCTGGTAATGGGCAGGGAGGGCTACCCATGCCATTTTTCTCAATGATTTCCAACCATATTGCAGGAACCAGATATAACATTAAAACCGCAAGCAGGTTTCAATGATGTAATTTCCGTTTAATGTCATTTTGTGCAGGGACTGTTCTAAACACGGGAAACACATGGCACTTCACAGGCATACTACAGACACCCCCCAGGCACCATATTTAAAGGAATATTTCACATTTTTTTCACTTTAATCATCATTAAAATCAGTGCTCCCTCCAAACCCTTTTTAGGACAGCATCTTGCATATTAGCCGTTAAAATTAGCACTTTTAATTTCGAACGTTCGAGTCCCATAGACTTCAATGGGGTTCTAAAATTTGTACGAATTTGGGGTCCGTTCAAAAGTTCTGGTGCAAACCGAACCGGGGGGTGTTCGGCTCATCCCTACTGGTGATCATCTCCTGCACCCTCTTCTTTGCCTACCCTGACCTTCCCTCCCCTCCATTGCCTCATGAGTCCTGAATTGTCAGAATTTCACATATAAAAAAAGAATGCTTGTAGTTGTCGATCCCAGATTCACCTCATACATGTGTTATGTCATTGGCCATGTGGTGGGACTATGTGTGCACAGCTAGTAATTATTTTGTGGCTGCAAATATGACCTGTAGGTTTGTAAAGTTCGCCTCCCATTGAAGTCAATTGGGCCCGCCGCAAACGTTACGGTTCGCAAACTATCGGCCGCGTTCGCGCTTCGTGTTCGCGAAACGTCCCGTCGGAAGTTCGTCCATCACTAGCTGCAAATGCTGCAGATGCCTGTATTACAGAACACCAGCAATAAGGGGTATCTTCGGGTGTATACTGTGCTGGAGGCACACTTTAACTGCTGCAGATTTACAAGAAAATAACACACTGTCCCTGCCTATGCTGCTCTCTCCCTGCACGCCGGAACACACTACACAAGGCCGCCACGCTGGCCACGCAGGCATCCTGACTGTGGCCAATTATGGCTCTTCTCGCTGCTGGCGCTGATATTGGCCACTCCTCCTTCTCCTCCTCCTCCTCCTCTCTCCTATCAGGCACCCACATGGAGTCAGTGACCTCATCATTCTCTCCCTCTTCATCACTTCATCGCCACGCTGGCGGCCTTATATAGTGTGGGGCATGTACTAAACCCCCTGAGCCATAATTGGCCAAAGACACTCGATGTTTGAGTCAAACTTACATTCAACCCGAACATTAAGCTCATCTCTAGTGTGCATACATCAACCAATCTCATACACACAACAATTACATACACACGATCAGACTTTTAAGGCAACAAACACGAACATAGTGACATTTCAAACTGATGAGTGACGACACTTCAAAAGAGGACATTCGATTACTTAGGTGCCACCCTTTGGTCAACTTCTGTATTGTTGTCTGATCTTTTACACATGATCGGACTTTGCTCCATCTGTCTTATGTTGTCAAAAAGTTTGTCCGTTCGCACAGCCAGGGCAGGACTTAACATTGGGCTTGACTGGGCTCAAGCCCATGGGTTCCACCAAATAGGGTCCCCGTGGGCCCCCGCCGAGATACATAGCTGAGTCTACTCGGCTCCGCTCACAGTCACGTCCAGTCCTGCCCTATGATGACATAACACCTGGACTGGGTGTAACTGTGAGCCGAGCAAAGTACACTCGGCTACACTCAGCTCCGCTCGGGACTGCGAGAGACTGAGAATACTTGAGAGCTGCCAAGAGGACCTGAGAGCCATCGAGAGGACCCGAGAGCCGCCAAGAGCCTCAGAGAGGACCCGAGAGCCGCCAAGAGCCTCCCGGAGGACCCGAGAGCCGCTAAGAGCCTCCGAGAGGTCCCTAGAGCCGCGGAGAGGACCCAATCGCCTCTGAGATGCACAGGACTCTGTATCTCGGCTGCACCATTTTTAAACTTCAAGACTGCAATGACAAGGCTGCAAATGACACTGACAAGGCTGCAGATGGACACTGATAAGGCTGCATTGATGGACATTTAAATTTATTTATTTTTTCCTTAAAACTCCATTCCAAGCTTGTGGTGCGTGTTATACGCCGATAAATAAGGTAATGTATAGAAGGTAGGGCCCTCGCCTACCTAAGTCCTGCCCTGCGCACACAGCCAACAAAAGTCCAATGAAAACCAAAATAGTTTGTCCGATGGAGCGTACACACAGTTGCATGTTGCCTTAAAACAGCTAATTTGCATGTTTGTTGTCAAAAAGTCTGATTGTGTGTAGAGTCAATGCTGTCTCAACCAGTGAAGAATACATCCACTCCCACAAAAGCATGGGTCCCATGGGCAACCTGGTACACACACCAATGCCTTTCTCATAATTTTTTTTTTTTCCAAATGAATCCTCTTAGTGCAATTTTCCTCCTTGATTGACTGTTTGCCTTGTATTTCCTTTTTCTTGCAAAACTGTTATTATAAGTATTTTTCAAGGCACATTCAAGGTTTTACTTCATAGTATGCTCAATGTTAATTGCATATTATATGCTGGTAACAAATATTTTATGTTATGTGCTGATTGCACTGTTATCACACCATTACTCTGTATCTGTCATGTTACTGCATGGTATATATTTATTTCAAAAATGCAATACAAATGCATTAAACTCGGTATGAAACCAAAAAAACAAACAAACAAACAAACAAAAAAAAACATTCAGACGCTGGTAAATGATGATGGAAATGAAATTGTTTTCAGGTTTGGAGATCATGTGTAAGTTCATTATGGTGATAAACATTTCCATGTTAGGAAACATTTTCTCACTTCTATAAAGGACTGTGTGCTGCCCGAGGTGATATTGTGATCAGATTTGTATGTAGATGATACCAATATATTTATGATGTTTATTATTATCGCTAATTAGAACTATAAATACACAGAATGAGGTCAACCCCCACCCTGTGTGTACATTGATCTGCTGTTGATGATTGAAATAGATACACATAGACAAAGATTTGTCTGGGCTGATTGAGTAGATACAATGTTTCGTCTTGCTTCTTTCCTCCATTATGTTGTGGTTTAAGAACTCCGTGATCTTCTCTTCTTGTGATTTCAGATAATGTAACAATGTAAGGCGGGAGATTGTGGAGGATCTTTTATTGTAACAATGTTTGAGTGCGGCATAAGTGTTTATTCAGCTCTGCCACCTTGTGGTCATTCCTAGTAGAACACTGGGGTGTGTGTGCAGTACAAGGAGGTGAATAGGGGATGTATACAGCTAGAAAGTGGAGATGATCTCCGCAATAAATCTAGAATTAGGATGGGGAGAGAAGGAAGGTTTAGAGGTGTAATGACAGGAAATGTGATCACAGTACATCATTCTCTCATCTCTTTTCATTCCAATATTTCTATGCTGATCGTCTACTCACCGCTAAACCCTCCAACCAAAACCATCCACCCCTCCATACCCGTCCGTCCTGACAGCAATTCAGAGCTTTTATGATTTGTATCATTTATTAGAACGTATTTCATGTGAAGGAACGATGTGATCTCCTTACAGGGACTGCTTTTTATTGTCCTCCATCCTTTAATTCTGCTGAATATCTTCTGGAGATCAGAGATCATTCAATATTCAATACCAAACAAACATCCCCCAGCTGAAAGGAACACAGATC
Source organism: Lithobates pipiens (assembly GCA_037367395.1). Taxonomy (NCBI): domain Eukaryota; kingdom Metazoa; phylum Chordata; class Amphibia; order Anura; family Ranidae; genus Lithobates; species Lithobates pipiens. The sequence goes on from JAZDVW010000120.1 coordinate 1,184,169, forward strand.
TCAGATCCTCCTTCACACTCCTCGGAAAGAAAATACATTTTATTATCTGAAGAAATCGGCCAGATCTGTGATTGGTGCAAATATGAAATTCATTCATTCAAATTTCCCGCCGGAATTCTATGGAACGTTCCAATGATCTCAGATAGAGACATCCGACACTAAAATCCGATATCTCTTCCTCCGGGAACATCGATCAACGCTCCTCTGAATTGTCGGGCAGTTTATCCAACCAAGAATAATACATCCGTTAGAAATATGAATGTCACATTTCTTCTCGTCTTTTCTTTTACTCCACAATACAGAATCCGCCCTGCTAGAGAATGTTTTCTATAGAGATCAATGAAAAGTCTATAGAACAAATATTTTCTGGGCTGAAAACCGAGAAAGCTCTCAGAATACATTTTTTTGAAATTCTCATCAGAAAGACATTACTGGCTGATGAAGGAAACGCCCACGGCTCTGATTGGCTCAGATTTCAAATTACTAATTTCAAATTTGCCGCCTGAATAGTGAAGAACGTTACAGAGAAATAATCAGCCCAATTATACCGCCAAATCCGACACTGAGATCATCAGATGAGACATTTATCTGAGAGATATCATCAATGCTTTATTTTCATCGATTAATCCGGAATAAATAGAAATTGATTCTGAAGATTGTTGAATAATGTAAAACATTTCCATATGTTCTCTTTTATTCCAAGTCCTCGGAATGCAGAACCCCCCCCCCTACATACAGAACATGATAGTGAGATGACTTCTCTCATAGATCTCTACCTTTCTATATGATGAGGAATAAAGTATTGCACGTTTTATTATTGGTAGAAATCGGAAATGATCATGATATGCCAGACAAATGTGTACAATGAATCAATACAGACAATATTGCGCTTCTGATGAATCACATCCGTTTCCATTCAGCAAAATATCTAAAAGCTTCTAAATAAATGAAATTCTCTGCAGTGTAATAAAAGACCCGCCCCTTATCCGCATGTTTCCCATCAGGTCCGCTTATCCTTACACCCAGGAAGGTGAGATGTATAAAAAATGTTTCTTGTTTCCTTTTCAAAATGATATTTTATAAATATGAAATTAATATGAAAAATTAAAAGAAGTGATTGTATTTCTGTAATGAAGTGTTAAAGACTCGTGTTCTCTGTGTAATCTCCAGGTACAAATAGAAAAGCATTGAGAAGAAGGAATACATTGATCTTCTGGAAATGTATCGCTGTTGCATTAATATATCTGAATAAAATAGAATACATAGGAGCCTTATAAATGCATGCAATTCTCTCTCTTTTTTTTGTTGTTGTTTTTTTTTTTATAATGAATGGGTGTGACTCCGCCTCTTTCCCCAGAAGGTTTCCATCAGGTCCGCCCAGGCTGTATCGGAGCTCAGTTTTTGTTTGAGCAGAAAATCCTTCGTCATGTCTGGTCGCGGTAAAGGAGGGAAGGGTCTGGGGAAAGGAGGCGCCAAGCGGCACAGGAAGGTGCTCCGGGACAACATCCAGGGCATCACCAAACCCGCCATCCGACGTTTGGCCCGCAGAGGGGGTGTCAAGCGCATCTCCGGACTCATCTATGAGGAGACCCGCGGAGTGCTGAAGGTTTTCCTGGAGAATGTCATCCGCGATGCCGTCACCTACACCGAGCACGCCAAGAGGAAGACCGTCACCGCCATGGATGTCGTCTATGCTCTCAAACGCCAGGGGCGCACTCTCTACGGATTCGGAGGCTAAACCCTCATAGACACCTACCTACTTCACCTACACAAAGGTCCTTCTCAGGGCCACCCACCTTATCATACAAAGAACTACATACCGCATCTATCTCCAAAAATCACTACATCTTCCTGAGTGCTGATTGTACAATCTCTTTATAAATCCATGTTCTACCCAGTAGGTTAAAACATTGAATCATTTAGTTGTGTTCTTACATTTCTTTAGTAAAGCAGAGAGTGGTCAGCTTAGACCTCGCACGTATTCTTGGAGATTACACGGAGAAGATGAATGTTTAGCACACATAACAAACGCCTGTTTAAAACTTCATTTTTATTAACATTTTGGAAAGGAAAGAAATGTACTTCCTTTCTGGGTGTAAGGCTGGGCGGACCTGATGGGAGACATAAGGGGCGGGATCTAGTTATTTATAGCACTGCAGATAATTGAATTTATTTAGAAGCTTTCAAATATTTTTCTGATGGGAAACGGATGAGAAGCACAATATTTTCTTTCTTGATTCATAGTACATGCCGGTATTTTTCTGGCCATATCATGATTATATATATATACATATATTTTTTTTTTTTTCAATTTAGTTACATAATCCTATGCAGATCTGATAATGTAATGCATTTATTCTTCCTTTACTACGGTTTCTATTTCTTTCCCGGTGATTACACAATTACTATTGTTAACAATTTTATGTTTATAAAGGATTACTAAAGAAAGGGGGGGGGGGATGTATTACATTTCTGCTTCCATCTAATACTCTGCAGATAATGTTTGATTACATCAACATTTTGCTGATCTCTACCAGTCCTTTCACTTTTTAAAAAAAATCTAGTTACAGAGAACACATGGACATGTTTTACATTATTCAACAATCTTCTGAATCAATTAGTGTATATATGTCGGATTTGGCGGTATAATTGGGCTGATTATTCGTCTGTAACGTTCTCACTATTCAGGCGGGCAAATATAAAAGTAGCAATTTGAATTCTGAGCCAATCAGAGATGTGGGCGTTTCCTTCATGAGCCAATAATATATGTGATGAAGAAAAAAAAAAAATGTATTGAGATCTTTCTGTTTTCAGCCCAGAATATAATTGTTCTGTAGACTTTCCATCGATCTCTATAGAGAATTTTTTCTAGGATTCTTGATATAATACTTTGGTGCGTTTATTAACTGCCTGGAAACGTATCATCCAGTGTTAGTGTCAGATTAGCCGATCTGAGAGGATTGTAATTTTCCATTAAAAATTAAGCCAATCTATTCCGAATTCCCCCCATAATACGAGAATTCAGAGATCTGTGTTCCTGACTAGTTGGGGGTGGGGATTCTTGTTTCGCCACTTAATCATTTCTGATTTTTTAAAATAAATTCGGCAGAACCAATGTTTTAAACACAATGACGATCAGTCCCTGTAAGATGACCGGATCCCCCAATAATGATTTCCGGGCTCTTTATATGTAGTAATTGTCCTCCCTGTACAGATCTCCTGTACTAGAAGTGTGAATAAATAAGAATATATTTCCCGTGTAAAGCTATGCAGACAATTGAGGGCTGATTGCATGCGATGTGGTAGACACAATGAGGGGTGTGTGGGGGGCTCTTTGTAGAGAGATGTGGGTGGCTCTGAGAAGAGCCTTTGTGTTGTAGAAATGAAAGGATTTGGGAGTAGAAAGGAGTTGTCGGGATTACTTGGATTTGGCGGCGGCCTTGTGGCTCTCGGTCTTCTTGGGCAGCAGCACGGCCTGGATGTTGGGCAGGACTCCTCCCTGGGCGATGGTGACGCCGCCCAGCAGCTTGTTAAGCTCCTCGTCGTTGCGGACGGCCAGCTGGAGGTGTCGGGGGATGATGCGGGTCTTCTTGTTGTCGCGGGCGGCGTTGCCGGCCAGCTCCAGGATCTCAGCCGTGAGATACTCGAGGACGGCGGCCAGATAGACGGGAGCTCCGGCCCCGACCCGCTCCGCATAGTTGCCCTTCCTGAGCAGACGGTGAACACGGCCGACTGGGAACTGCAGACCAGCCCGGGATGATCGGGTCTTGGCCTTAGCCCGAACCTTGCCTCCTTGCTTTCCACGGCCAGACATTTTGCGATTCCTGTGTCGTTACACTGACAAAGATAACCACCGTCTAGGGTCTCCTTATATTTATACAGTCAATGCTGTGACATCAAACACTTTGATTGGCTACTTTTCAAGCTAGCCAATAGTGTTCTGAATTGTTTCTACACCAATCAGTAAATGTGAAAGGAAAGCAAAACACTCCTCCCATCACATGACTGAATCCTCCAATAGAAAAGTGAGGAAGGGAATAATGTAATTTGCATAGGACGCCTATAAAAGCAGCACATGAGGGCGGCTCCAGCACACATTCCCTCCACACAGCGGAGATCACATTAACCCTTATCATGCCTGAACCAGCCAAGTCCGCGCCGGCGCCCAAGAAGGGCTCCAAGAAAGCCGTGACCAAGAGCCAGAAGAAGGACGGCAAGAAGCGGAGGAAGAGCAGGAAGGAGAGTTATGCCATCTACGTGTACAAGGTGCTCAAGCAGGTCCACCCCGACACCGGCATCTCGTCCAAGGCCATGGGCATCATGAACTCCTTCGTCAATGACATCTTCGAGCGCATCGCCGGCGAATCTTCCCGCCTGGCTCATTACAACAAGCGCCGCACCATCACCTCCCGGGAGATCCAGACCGCCGTCCGCCTCCTCCTGCCCGGAGAGCTGGCCAAGCACGCCGTCTCCGAGGGCACCAAGGCCGTCACCAAGTACACCAGCGCCAAGTAATCCCCCATCCCCCCATCATCATCCCAACACAAGACACAAAGGCTCTTCTAAGAGCCGCCCACCATTTCCATCAATGAGCTCTCATCACATTTCGTTTATAAACACAAGTGAACAATTAAGAAATTATGAAAGATAATTTTTGTACAATCTGATGGAGAGTTATACATTTGTGGATATATTAGAATAAATCCATCCGAATACCAGCTGGTCTTCCAGATTCTCTTTGAGAAATTCCAGAAGATTTTTATTTTTTTTTCTCCCCCCACTTAGCCCCGTTCTGTAGAATGGATATCCGGAGGATCTAATTTATAGATGAATATTGTCGGCTAGTGGGACAAACAATTCAATCACATTGTATGTCTTTCCCGTATAAAAGGCATGCACTTTGTCACCACTAGGTGTCAGTGTTGCTCCTCGGAGAATACATGGGAGATTTCCCCCGTAAATTGAAAGCGGATTTGTATGTACAGAAGGATTACACATATATCATATCTTTATTACGTCATTTTTGACCGACGCGTTTGTTTTCCATTTTATAAATGATCTTGGACTCCTCACAAATCACGATATTGTCTGGAGACACATATACAGGGGGATGCATACATATTAGGAATAGTTTAGGGATCATCTGCTTAGAATTTTTACTAATACATCCCCCCTTGTGTTTTCATTTTGTCATACAGCATCTGTTTTCTTTATGGGAGTCCAAATATAAGATCTATAATCATCTACTTACCTTAGAAGGGGGGACGGATTAGACCATCAACTGGACATACATTGTCTTTCCTGGTCTGTATCTCTCCCTCTTCTTTCTCTCTGTTTTGTGTGTGTGTGTGTGTGTGTATATATATATATACACACACACGTTTTCATTTAATTTTTTGTATTCGAGTATTTTTTGAATTTCACCCGCACCAAGTAATTCCCACCACCCCCATCATCCAAACAAGACACACGTGTTCTTCTATGCACCATATCAGAGCCGTCATTCTCCTTCTAATGTTGACGTGATATCATGAGAATTATAGTTGAAATAATGTTTTTGTAGCATTTTCTGACACATAAATCCTGATTCATGTAAATGTATCGGATTGATTATGCAATCTAAATGTCGCCCTGTGTCCATCCCCTCAAATCCCCCGGTAGGAGTTGTTAGCGGCACACCGATTATAATGTAAATCCAGCAATAGGAGTCCCTGATCTAATGCTGATCCACAGGAAACATGTAGAAGTAATGATCGCACCGATCCCAGATGTGGCCGGAGCAGGGGGGACAATGCTGGGGGGACACGATTCATTGTCTGCTCAGCGATCTGTCCCTCCATGTTAGTACAGAATTGTGCTGGATGGAACAAGCTGTACAAGTCGCCTTTCTACTTGTTATTCACTAAGAACAGAATAATCCGATCAGTGAGAATTTTCTGTCATCTCATTTACTGTATTATGGAGACAAACAGTCCAATGTCAGAGCTCCTAATTCTTACACCGGGAAGGAGTCTCTAATCTTTAATTATAAAAGTATGTATGGATAATATTGTCTCTTTTTTTGTAATAGGGAGATCTCGTAGGATGTGGAGGAACTCCCCTCCCCCACCCCACCCAAAGAAGGTAACTCTATTAGCACAGAGAACGGGCAGATCTTGGCGGGAATTTTAAAAATGCATCTTTTGTAAGTAAATCAATCATGAAAAGGGGTGTGTTTTAGTTGTCCAATCAGAAGGCAGTGATGTGTATAAATAGACGCTGCACAGCCCGTGTTCTCACACTTGTGTTCCTTGTGGAGATTGGAAGCATTGATCAGCCATGGCAAGAACCAAGCAGACCGCTCGTAAGTCCACCGGAGGGAAAGCTCCCCGCAAGCAGCTGGCCACCAAAGCCGCCCGCAAGAGCGCCCCGGCCACCGGCGGAGTGAAGAAGCCTCACCGCTACAGGCCCGGCACCGTGGCTCTCCGAGAGATCCGCCGCTACCAGAAATCCACCGAGCTGCTCATCCGCAAGCTGCCCTTCCAGCGCCTCGTCCGAGAGATCGCCCAGGACTTCAAGACCGACCTGCGCTTCCAGAGCTCCGCCGTCATGGCTCTGCAGGAAGCCTCCGAGGCTTATCTCGTAGGACTCTTCGAGGACACCAACCTCTGCGCCATCCATGCCAAGAGGGTCACCATCATGCCCAAAGACATCCAGCTGGCACGCCGCATCCGCGGAGAGAGGGCCTAAGAAACCCCCCACCGACCTCCTCATCGCCACCCCCCACACAACACAAAGGCTCTTTTCAGAGCCACCACATCCTCCTCAGAGAGAGCTCCATACTATCTCATCTCCACTACATCATACAAATCCTTCCCACCACATCACTTCTTTCTTCTCATCCTTCTCTGCACTCGGAAGCTCCGTCTGTAAGCAAATCTGATCTGTAACATCATTTCCAATACAATCCCAGAGTAACAACACCTGCTCTATGTACCCAACACAATACAATGGGACGTTATAGAGTAAAATGAACATTCCTGTCAACAGATTTTACAATCTTTGTCTATTTGGACTCTTCACGTTCTCTCACACAAGACACATCATTGCATTTTCTAGAAACCCGACAATTTCTTATTCCAGGCAACAAGAGTATTTTTGTCAAGTCATTAGAGATCTGAAGATAAATCCGATTAGAACATATAATGGGAGGGGGTAAACCTTACACAGCCCACGTGGAGATGTCACTATGGGGGGGTCAGGGGTGTCCTCTACTACCTCATCCCATACTACAACCCTCATCATCGGAGATCAAACATCTCTGCTGGGGCGGCACACATTACAGGGAGGAATACATCCGCAATGGAGATCAGAAAAACAAAACAAATCTGGAAATTCATTCTTCATTCATTATCGCCCACCTGGGGATTTACTGTTGCTGCAAATATGTTATGTTGGCGGCCAATTTATAAATCCAAATGAGCCGCTTTATCGAAGAGCCTTTAGAGGATCACACTATTAGTTACTGAGCCGTTAATACAGGTTTATTTTTATACACATATGATGAATGTAACTTATGTTTAGAAAACACTCCATTCTGCTCATAACACAGGAGTCTTGTTGCCGATCATTCTAACATGAGCGGAGGATGATGTGTCTCCCGATCATTAGAATGATTCTCCGCATAAATGTCATTATAGAATGAAATATTAATCAGCCGTTCTGCAGCCAATCAGCGCTCATATGTGATTTGTGTCTCCTCTATTGGAGATGACATGCGGAGCACTGTGTGTGCTATTAGCGATGTGGGTGTAGGTAGGTATGTGTAGATAGGTGTAGCTCTGATAGGAGGAGGTGGGTGGCTCTGAGAAGAGCCTTTGGGGGGTGCAGATGAGGGAGGTATTCTTATTTCTTCTTCGGAGCGGCCTTCTTGGGCTTGGCTGCTGTCTTGGCTTTAGCCGCCTTCTTAGCCGGACTCTTGGCGGCTTTTTTCGGCTTGGCTGCAGCTTTGGGCTTCTTGGGGCTCTTTGTCGCCTTCTTGGCGGGAGCAGCTGCAGCCTTTGCCGGTTTCTTGGCGGCCTTCTTGGGGCTCTTGGCTGCTTTGCTGGGGGCTTTCTTCTTGGGGGACTTGGCTGGCTTCTTGGCGGCTGCAGGTTTCTTGGGCTTGGCCGCAGCTGATGGCTTCTTCTTGATGGTGACTTTCTTGGCCTTGTCGCCCTCTTGCTGCTTCTTGTTGATCTTGAAGGATCCGGAGGCTCCATGTCCTTTGACCTGGACGAGGCTCCCCTTAGTCACCAGCGCCCTGATGGCGATCTTCAGGCGGCTATTGTTCTTGTCCACATCGTATCCTCCGGCGGCCAGGAGCTTCTTGAGGGCGGCCAGGGAGACCCCGCTGCGCTCCTTGGAAGCGGCCACGGCTGTGACGATGAGGTCGGACACGCTGGGACCGGACGGCTTCTTGCTGCCTTTCTTGGCTCCTCCGGCTGCCGCCTTCTTAGTCGCCTTCTTCTTGGCGGCGGGCTCCGCTGGAGGAGCGGCGGCTGGGGCGCTCTCAGTCTCAGTCATGATTCTCAACGAGGTTTGGAAAATAGATCAATAACGTGTATGTGTGGTGCTCTGCCTTATATAGAGACGTTCTGCACTTCTATTGGTTGATATAGAACTTGCCTTCTGCACTGCTATTGGTTACACGCTAGACACGCCCACTCACTGTCACTCCAGTGTTGGGGAACCTTCTCTCGCTTGTTGTGTTTCCCTGGCAGAGAGAAAAACGATTATAATAAGAAATAGAAGGATGTCCAATCTTCATCGGGGACCCGATCTGCTCACTGGAATGTCACTTACCGATCTGTCACTTACCGCTCTCATGATCTGCTCAGGAGGCTGAACACAGAGGCTGCAAACACATCCATCCTCCTGAGTGTGTGTCCCATTCTTCCTTCTACCTGCTTTTCTACACACATTCTCATCAGAAAACAATCTTCTCACATCTCCCACTACAATCATCTTCACATTAGATGAGTGAAGAGTGAAGATCAGGAAACATTCCCCTCTAATACAGAACTCTGCTCATCTATAGCTGAGTAGAAGGAGCCGGGAACAAAAACATCAGCCGGTACCATGAGATCCTTGTGTGATGTGATGGGGGAGATTGTGAAGCCCCATATAACACACGATCAGATTCTCTGCTGATTTTTGTCTTCAGCTTTACAAAAACATTGTAGTGCAAGGGCCTGCCTGATTGTATACTAATTGTAACCCCTGAGGTTTGTCCTCCTATTATATGGTTTTGGTAAATCTGATGAAAAAAAAAAAAAAAAACAGCAGAAAATCGGATAGTGTGTATGGGGCTTTAGAGATACAAAGGTGTCAGCTGATGAGAACATGTCATATTTCATGTACTATGTATCATTCTTTGCAGTGGCTACAATCTTACAGTTGTCATAATGAGCACACAGCAGACTAGTAAGTAGTTTATTCTGGTGGTGATGTATCATTATTTGCTCATCAATCATCATAAATATATTGTCATTCAAATATGCCAATTAAGTTTATTGCCTTATTTTACTACACAGCTATATAGCCTACTCAGAAAATATACTGTATAAAGAAGAAATAAATACATAAATATATAACCCCCCAAAGTTCAGTTTATTTATCATTACTTTGTGGCAGATTCCACTATAATCTGTGGTGGGTAAAATCTTGATAGTAAATCTTGGTCATTTGTAGTGATAGATTTCTCTCTAGGGCAGGGGCCTCCCAACTTTCTACACACAGGTCTGGTTTACTATTCTGCAGACTGTATTGTGGGGGGGGGGGGGGGTAGTACCCCATTATTTCTGTCAGTGGGATGAATAGTGCCCCATCATTGGTTTCAGTTGGAGGAATAGTACCCTATTATTGGGAGTCACTGTAACTAGTAGTGTCCCGTCATTGGAAATAATAGTGTCCTATCATTGGTTTCATGAATAGTGTGCAATCATTGGTGGCAGTGGGAGGAATAGTGCCCCATCCAGGGAAGTCATTTAGGCCTGGACCACACCCCTCCCTGCCCCCACCCCAGGCCTGACTACCAAGATTCCCCAGTGACCGCTCACTGTCTGTCCCACCAAATCCACCCACTGGCCATCCCAAAAAGGCCCATTCCATGTGCACCTCCTTCTCCATCCCATGTCCTCCTCATCCTCCTGCAATCCCATCTCCTCCATCCCATGCACTCCTTTCTCAAGTCCCCTCTCCTCCATCCCACACCCTCCTCCTCCAGTCCGATCTCTTCCATTCCACTTCCTCATTCTTATCTCCTCCATCCCATGAACTCCTACTCCAGTCCCATCTGATCCAACCCACATCTTCCCCCAGTTCGATTTCCTCCATCCCATGTCCTCCTCCTCCAGTCCCATGTCCTCCATCCCATTCTTCCTCCAGTCCCATCTCTTCCATCCCATTCTTCCTCCAGTCCCATCTCTTCCATCCCATTCTTCCTCCAGTCCCATCTCCTCCATCCAATTCCTCCTCCAGTCCTATCTTCTCCATCTCATGTACTCCTACTTCAGTCGCATCTCCTCCATCCCACATCCTCCTCCAGTCCCATCTCCTCTACCCCACGTCCTCCTTCTCCTGCAGTCCCATCTCCTTCATCCCATGTACCCCTACTCCAGTCCCATCTCCTTCATCTCACATCCTCCTCCTTCACCAGTCCATCTCCTCTATGCCATGTCCTCCTCCTCCTGCCCAATCTTATTCATCCCTCTCCTCCCCCAGTCCCATCTCATCCATCCCATGTACTCCTCCTCCTCCAGTCCCATCTCTTTCTACCACAGGAGGGGGGAAGTGGGATAGGGGGAGCCGTGGGACAGGTGGGGGGGTGTCACACACACACACACACACACACACACACACACACACCTACACCTACGGAAGTGCCAATCCTCCCAGCTCTCACCTGTCCAGCAGTACCAGGAGGGGTAGCTGAGCCTGTGTTCCATCTCCACCAGGCTCTCTGGAGGCAACTGCAAGAAAGAGCGGGGTGACTCCTCCGTCCGGACCTCCTCCTTCATTAGGCCCTCCGCTGGCACCAAATGGCCTCAACCACCCCCCCCCCCTCCCCTCCCACAGCCCGCCACTCACTGTATTACCAGAGCACAGCCTGCCTTGACATGCACACACTAAGAGTGAGGGAGGGCTCCTCCACCTTGATTTCCTCCTCCTCCATGGGCCCCTCCCCTGGCACCAACTGGCTGGCACACACGTAGTACCCGAGCAAAGCCTGCCTGATAGTGGGCCCAAACCCGCACACATGTGGGATCCGCCCACCTCTCAGCCCTCCTCTAACACATGGCAGTTCCCGGGATGCAAAGGTGGCCCAGGTTATGACCTGTGCTCCAGGCCCCTCAGACACCCAGACCCCTTACTTGTGTACTGGTTGTACGCCCCTGATGGTGGTGGGGTACAGCCCATCATATGTGTCAGTGGCAAAAATAGTGCCTCATCATTGGTATCAGTGAGAGGAATAGTGCCCCATCATTGGTGTCTTTGAGATGAATAGTGCCCCATCATTGGTGTCAGTGGGAGGAATAGTGCTCCATTATTGGTATCAGTGGGAGGAATAGTGTTACATTATTGGTATCAATTGGAGGAATAGTACTCCATTATTGGTATCAGCAAGAGGACTAATAGCCCAGTACCCTGGTGTCAGGGGTAAGAACTATGCCCCACTGTTACTGATAGTGGGGGGAATAATGCCCCAAGGGCCAGAGGAAAGCAGGCAAAGGGCTGCATCTGGCCCCTAGGCCATAGTTTGGAGACCACTGCTGTAGCGGTTGCATTATGACCACCACTATAAGGGGAGGGGCCACTTTTCTTCTAATCACCAATGTAAGCAGCATTCACCCTCCGGCCTACAATTAATTGTTTTTAGCAGGGGGTTCCCTGAGTCCTGAAAATTATTTCAAGGGGTCCTCTGGGATAAAAAAGGTTCAGAAAGGCTCCATTAGATGGATTTTGAATTCCAATTTGTGAATACAAGGCCATGGTATTCAGATGGATTACATACTTGTTTTGTACATTTTATATTTTTCTTTACGCTGGCCATCACTTAAAAATATATATTTTAATCTCTTGGATGGGACGCATAGCTGCTTTTAAGATATCACTTTTACCAAAAAATACTCCAAACTGGGGTTCATACATTTTGAGGATAGAGGTAAGACAAGCCAGTTAGTCTTGATCCATATCAGTTTACCTACACAAAGAACCATCTGCATCCCCCCCAATGTGAGATCTGCAAGGCATTTATAGGGAAATAAGTGTACCCAAGTAAAGATTGTCACCTGTTTCAGAAATATGCATTGTATAATGTCTTAAGCAAGGACAGACAAAGATGAGGGAAGATAGAATGAGAGGGAAAGAGGAAATAAAGGTGGGAGAAAAGGGGGACAGTCGAGGGAAGGAAGGTCTTTTTGGAGAACCATTAGACAGATAAATGACCTGGCTGTAGAGGGTCCTTCATGTAGAGAGCCCAGGGTTCCCAGACTGCTTCAAAGCATTGAACAGTGTCCAACAGTTTAGCTGCTATTTGTTCCTGGGACATGATCCAAGATATCTTCCTTTTTGTCACTAATATTGAGACTGAGGGTTTTTTTTTTTCCAGGCTTTTGCTATCATGATCTTGGTTCCCCAAAAAAACATAAAGAGAACAAGGGTCTGTGTATGTTTTGGAAGTTTGTTCACCCTATGGTTTAGGAATGCATATGTGGCTTCTTGAGGAACCAATACATCTGACGCTTTCCTTAAGATATGGAAGAATTTATTCCAATAACTCCTGATTAGGAATGAGCTTGGTGTCCGACTCGAACACCGGTTGTTCGCCCGTTCGGGGAAGCCAGAACTCTGTGGTCCATTCGCGCCAAATTCGTGTGGCGCTCACGGCCCACAATGCACTGCGCTATTCGCAGTGCATTGCTGGCTCTTGATTGGCCAAGCATGCACTGTGACCCCGCATGCTTGGCCAATCACATCGCCGGCAGCGAGGAGAGCCATAACTGACCACAGGCAGGATGCCTGTGGCCAATTATAGCTCAGGGGGTTTAGTACATGCCCCACACTATATAAGGCCGCCAGCGCAGTGGCCTTGTGTAGTGTGTTCCGGCATGCAGGGAAAGAGCTAGATAGGCAGGGACAGTGTGTTCTTTTCTCAGACATCTGCAGGAGTTAGTGGGTGTTGTGTGCCTCCAGCGCAGTATACACCTGTATCTACCCTTTATTGCTGTTGTTCTCTAATACAGCCATCTGCAGGAGTTAGTGGGTGTTATGTGCCTCCAGCACAGCAAAATATACACCTGCATCCACCCTTTATTGCTGGTGTTCTCTAATACAGGAATCTGCAGGAGTTAGTGGGTGTTGTGTGCCTCCAGCACAGTATACATCCGTATCTGCCCTTTATTGCTGGCGTTCTCTAATAAAGCCATCTGCAGGAGTTAGTGGATGTTGTGTAGGCAAGAGCGAATACCGAACGTTATGGGCCGTTCGCGCCAAATTCGTGTGGCGCTCATAGCCCACAATGCACTGCGCCATCGCAGTGCATTGCTGGCTCATGATTGGCCAAGCATGCACTCTGACCCCGCATGCTTGGCCAATCACAGAGTCGGCAGGGAGAAGAGCCATGATTGGCCACAGGCAGCATGCCTGTGGCCAATCATAGCTCAAGCTGTGTAGTACACGCCCCACACTATATAAGGCCACCAGCGCGGCGGCCTTGTGTAGTGTCTTGGCGTCTGTAGGAGTTAGTGGGTGTTCTCTGTGTACCTTCAACACAGTATACACCGTTCGTTATCAGCCGATTTAGCGTTCTTGCTCTTCTGTAATTGAGCTTTTAGCAATCTGCAGTAGTTTGTGGGTGTTGTCTGCGTGTCCTGACCGCAGTATACACCATTATATCTACCTATATAGCTGGCTCTATTGCTCTTCTGTAATAGAGCTTTCAGTCAGTTGTAGGAGATTTTGCGTGTTGTCTATGTGCCCTGACCGCACTATACACCATTATATTCACCTATATAGCTAGCTATATTGCTCTTCTGTAATAGAGCTTTCAGTCAGCTGTAGGAGATTGTAGGTGTTGTCTGCGTGCCCTGACCGCACTATACACCATTATCCACCTATATCGCTTTTCTCTAATTGAGCCATCTGCCATCTGCAGGGGTTAGTTGGTGTTGAGTGCCTCCAGCACAGCACAGTATACACCAGTATCTACCCTTAAATTCCTGTTCTATAATAAAGGCATCTGCAGGAGTTAGTGGGTGTTGTGTGCCTCCAGCACAATATACACTACCCAATTGCTGGTTTTCCCATCTCCCTTCAGGCCATTACCATGTCTGGAAGGACAACAAGGAGAGGCAGACAGGCACAAGCCGATAAAAGAGGGCAAGCAGGCTCTGTGTCTAGAGACAACAGTGTTGGTCATGGACGCGGTGCATCGTCATCATCAGCACGTGGCCATGGGACATGCTTGTCCTTATTTTCGGCAGCTGGACGTGTTGAGCTGCATCATGGCGAAGACTTGGTAGAGTGGATGACCAAGCCCTCTTCATCCTCCTCATCCTCTCTCACCCAGGCTCAGGGTACTAGCAAAGCAGCTGCCAACGCATCGTCTTCCCTCATCTCAATGTCATCATTAGGGATGAGCCGAACACCCCCCGGTTCGGTTCGCACCACAACTTTCGAACGGACCCCCGCGTTCGAAACGAACGTTAGAACCCCATTGAAGTCTATGGGACTCGAACGTTCGAAATGGAAAGTGCTCATTTTAACGGCTAATATGCAAGATACTGTCCTAAAAAGGGTTTGGGGACCTGACTCCTGCCTCAGGGGACATGGGTCAATGCAAAAAAAGGTTTTAAAAACGGCCGTTTTGGCGGGAGCACTGATTTTAATGACGATTAAAGTGAAAAAAAAAAGTGAAATATTCCTTTAAATATGGTGCCTGGGGGGTGTCTGTAGTATGCCTGTGAAGTGCCACGTGTTTCCCGTGTTTAGAACAGTCCCTGCACAAAATGACATTAAACGGAAATAACACCATTTAAAACTGCTTGCGGTTTTAATGTTATATCTGGTTCCTGCAATATGGTTGAAAATCATTGAGAAAAATGGCATGGGTAGCCCTCCCTGCCCATTACCAGCCTATTTGGGTCTTGTACGCATATTAAGGGGAACCCCGTACCCATATTAAAAAAAGGAAATGCGTGTGGCCCCCAGGCCCTATATACTCAGAACAGCAGTATACAGGCGGTGCAAACAAGACAGGGACTGTGTAGGTTTGTTGTGTTAGGTTATACACCAACAATATTGCGCAAAAGAAAAATTAAAGAAAAATAGAAAAATAGAAAAATATACAAGTAATGAGCTGCTAACACGCTAAAATTAGGGATTTTTTAGCTGGAAAACATGTCAAAAGTATAGTGTAAGCGCTCAACTTGTATATGTTTCTTATAGTGCTACAAAATGATATGTGCTCAAATGTGTCAAAATATATATGAAATTCCCCGAAGAAGGGGGATAATACTGTATTATAGAAAATGAGAAAAATATATAAAAATATATAAGGTGACTTATGCATATATAAACCAAAAATGGTGACTGTGTGAATATTTATCCCAAAGGAGAAAACAATGACTATAAATTTATGTAAATATAAATAATCACAGTGATAAAGTCCATAAATGGATATATAGTCCAAAAAACGTGCAAGGTGTCAATCTGAACGTGTTGTAATAACAGCCAGGATTCTGTGATGTTATGACCGAAGAAGACAATATTTCACCCTGTGACGATCCCACCACCGTATAGGGTACAGGCTTACCGGATCTATATGACCCTAGCAGACATACGCCTCAGGGGTCAATCAAAGCTTGTGATCCCAGCCAAAATGGTCTCAAGGATTAGATGTATCAGTCATGGCATATACGGTCCCAACAAACGACTAGATGTAGTCACTATTCTTCATGTGCATATACAAATCCGACAACGACTCAGGCATGGAAGATGAAGAAACAAGGCCAACATGGCATAATAACGTTTTTTTAAAAAAACTTTAATAAAAAATTTTGCTAAAACTCACATTTCCAAGATGGACAATAAAGCATGTCAGAGAGAAAAAAGTGGCAGTAGCGCAGTCCTCCCGACGCGTTTCGACCCACCGGTCATCATCTGGGGTGGAAGCACAACCTTCACCGTGCAGTGCACCTCAGGCCAATTAGCCCAGTGTCCGCCCTGAGAAGGTATGTATTTGAAGGCACCGGACCGTTGTCTATCACGGTGGTAATTCAACTATAAGTGCAAGGAACCGTCGTGAGCGGCCCCATAAAGCGTATGAAAGGTGCTAATTGGTCTGTCACAGCAGCAAACATACATATAATGCAAACTGGTATCTGATTAATAAAACGGAAAAGCAATAAACATAAACCAGAATCAAATTAAAACAAAAGCGAGAATAGAACAAGAATAGAACAAGCAGGCCTAGCAAATGGCAATTAATGAGAAATGAAGGTACCTCCTACCCTCCAATGAACCGTACCCCTCCCGCCACCCGCTCATTACAATCTGGGGGGGCTATTATTGCCCTGGATAGGCATCTTCGCCCCTTGAACACGGATCCTCCATCACTATCGCCCTGCCAGGGCTGCGTTATTCAGAAAGTCAGCCGTTGTCCTGCAGCCTTTATACCCTATAAATGCAAATGTGTAATACTGACGTGGTATTTCCGAAGAAATACCTAAGAAACAGGGTGGAATCGAACGGATCGTGGTTTCACAGGGAGTCGTTTCTACGATATGGAAGCATGTAATTAGAAATGATCTACTGTTGGCGCTGGCGGAGCATGGAATCCCCGATGGCTAGGCGGTGGTCAGGTGGTAAAAGAGCGACGTTGTAGCGTCTGGAAGGTAGGTAGGTACGAACGCTTCATAAATCTTAAGCTTCCATCAGATTCCTGGAGGAGTGTGGGCGACTTCGTGGGGTACCCCTTGGTGAGAAATCTCCTCGTCCTGGCCTCTGTCGTTTGGAGAGGTGTTTTTCCGGTGAGGCGAACGGTGAAGCTGGTGGGGTATCAGGGCCCCTCGCTCTGAGTGCTCTGTGCGCTCTAACGAAGTCAATAACCGAGTCCTCCGGACGTTCGAGTAGAGTATTGAAAACCCTTTGTAAGACTGAGGTGATTTGGTCGGGCGCAGCGGACTCCAGTATGCCGCGTACCCTGATATTATTTCGTCTCCCCCTGTTATCCAGATCCTCCAAATGTCTGTTCATTTCTATGAAATGTAGGGAGTGGGCCGTGACAACCTCGTCAAGTCTATGTATGGATCTGTCTCTCATCTTACCCGCCGTCTCTGCAGCCGCCATTTTTTCCTGCATGACCAGGAAACTGGTCTTTAAGTCCGTGATCGCTGCGGAGAACGAGGCCTTAATATCTGCTGCGAAGCCGGACATGTCCTCGTAGGTAAGTGGGTGTGTGGAACGGTAGCCATGCCTGCCATTGTCCTCGGTAGCCGATTGCGAGTCCTCGCTGTATTCCTCGGCCGCATGGACCGGCGCCATCTTGTCCTCCCCCGGGGCCTGTAATGCTGAGGCCTGATTTTTAAAGATATCGGAGATATCCCGGCCGGGATTAACTGCTGTTGAGCGGCGAAGACGGGTCTGATGTTGGAGCCTGGCCTGCTTGCTCATTATTGTGCCGTTTGCCGCTGTAACGTGCTGGAGCCGCTTTCCGACGGAGCTCTCCTTCTAGGCTGCCATCTCCGTTGCGCGCCAAGCCACGCCCCCACAAAAGTTATTTTCAGGATTGGTATGGTATAGGTGTTAGGTGTAGTTCAGGATATAGGTTTGAGGCACTGCTGTGCTAGTGATTGTTGCAGCAGCCTGTCTTTTGTCAGTGTAGAGAGAGGGACAGGATGCTGTGTGCAGCAGGGACAGTCAGTTTAATCATTAGCTGTTACTATTAGGTCCACAAAAAGTGGTGGTGGTGGTGGTGTTGTTGGTGGTAGTGTCTTTGGGGTGCACATTTGAGGAGATCACCAAACTGGTCAGTCGCAGTCATGGCGCCATCAGTGACATGGTACCTTATGCCTTCTTTATGGAGCGTGCATTGCGTCGTGTCAGTGATCAAGCTGTGGAGGAGCAAGAGCGGGAAGATGAGGAAGTCGCAATGCTGGGTGAATTCCCAGGGGGGGGCTACTCTATCTGAGACAAGTGAACAACAGGAGTCTGAAGAGGAGTCAGAGGAGTGTGGTGTCGGGGCGGATGAGGAGGAGCAAGAAGAGCATGCTTTAAACCTTTCTGGGATCCCTGTTGTTGTGCGTGGATGGGGAGAGGAGAATGAAGAGGACGACATTATCCTGGATGATGAGCAGAAGCCAGGCCACATTACCGCTTCCAGTTTAGTGCAAATGGGGGCCTTTATGCTCCAGTGTTTTAACAGGGACCCCCGTATAAAAAGCATAAGGGTCAAGGACCAATACTGGGTGGCAATGTACTTAGACCCCCGGTACAAACACAAAATGGCGGAAATGTTACCGCCGTCACAGAGGGCTGGCAGAATGGAGCACTTCCAGGCCTTGCTTCGAGAAATGCTGCATTCTGCTTTTGCGTGCGCTGGCAGAGGAGCAATTCCCATTCCCAGAGAAGAAGTTGCGGGTACCAATCCAACAGCGCCTGCAAGAAGAGGCCGGTTTGAAGATGTGTTGGCGACTTCTGATATGAGGTAATTCTTTCAGCCGACCCATCGACAGGTGTCATCCGGATCCAGCATCAGGGAACGCCTAGATCGTCAGGTGTCCGACTACATCGGGTTAACGGCCGATGTGGAGGCTCTGAGGAGTGATGAACCCCTGGACTACTGGGTGGGCAGGCTTGACCTCTGGCCAGAGCTTGCCCAATTTGCAATCGAACTGTTGGCTTGCCCCTCGTCCAGTGTCCACTGTCCGAAAGGACGTTCAGCGCAGCAGGGGGGATCGTGACCGATAAGCGTACTCGCCTAGCTCACGACAGTGTTAACTACCTCACATTTCTAAAAATGAATGAGGCATGGATCTCGGAGGAATTCAACACATGTGACCAGTAGACCATATATATGTCTATAAACAATTTTTTTAATCGAGCACACAGACCTTCTTTCTTCATTTGGCTCACTTCCTTGTACAAAAAAAAGCACACCGGGGAGTGCGCATGCGCGGAGGAACCGAGATGGCCGCTTAGCCTCGGTGCTCCACGCCACCCCAGACCCACGGCGTTCACTGCGCCTGATCCAGCCGCTACCGCTCAGCGACGGACCGTCCATCACCTCCCTGAAGCTGCGGAGACCCCCCTGCATGCGCCGATCGGGTGCCAGACGCAATTTGGGGCCTGAATTCGCCAACTCCACCTGGGCTGGTTGGACCAAGATGGCCGCCGTGGAAGCAGCGTCTTCACAGCCACAGGCCTCGGCCTCCAAATCAACGCCGGAACACAGGCAAGTCCTGGCCCCTGCACAACTAGCCTTCACCCCAGGCATACAGTGGTTTGCCCAGCAGCCATATACCCCCTCCCCGGCCTCCACGGAATCCCTCCTCAGCCACACTATGAGAGACCAGGCCTACTCTCAGTCTGGCCCTCATGACAGTTTTCACACTGGATCCTCTCCTCAGGGAGGGCTAGGCCCAGACCATTCTATTAATGCCGCAGACTTGTACCTAAAGCTATCGACTCTCCTAGAGACAGGTCTG
The DNA here is from genome assembly GCA_037367395.1 of Lithobates pipiens. Classification (NCBI taxonomy): domain Eukaryota; kingdom Metazoa; phylum Chordata; class Amphibia; order Anura; family Ranidae; genus Lithobates; species Lithobates pipiens. The sequence continues at coordinate 1,203,896 of JAZDVW010000120.1, forward strand.
GCTTCCACAGCTGCCAAAATCACTGGAGAAATCAAAGCTGATCTCCAGAATATAGGCTCCAGGATGGATGCCATTGAAAGTCACTTAGAACAGACAACAGCAGTATCTCACCAAAATACTGGCCTCATTCACACCCTCCATGAACAACTGGATGTGGCTCTCTCCCGCATAGATGACCTTGAAAATAGGTCCTGCAGATACAACTTTAGGATCAGAGGCCTGCCCGAATCGATCCTAGATGTGGAGCCTGCTACTCAGGACCTCATGAAGTCTCTGATTCCCAACATTCCAGCTTCCCGCCTGGAACTGGACAGGGCCCACCGGGCACTAGGTCCCCCCAGGAAAGACGGTTCTCCTAGGGACGTTATTGTAAAGCCCCACTTCTACGCAGTCAAGTTCTACGCAGTCAAGGAAGCCGTCATGAAGCAGGCGCGATCAATGCCACAAGTCCTCTGCCAGGGCCACCCCGTACAGATATTTGCGGATCTATCACCTTCTACTATACAACGCAGGAGGTCTCTGAAACCGTTATTGATTGCTCTGACCCAGAAGGAGATGAAATACAAATGGGCCTTCCCCTTTGCAATAAAATTCTCCTACCATGGTCAAAACCAGGCTTTTTCCAGCTTTACAGCAGGCGAAAAGCTACTCCTCCATTTGAAAATTATTTCTCAGGAGGCGGAAATGGACACATCCACTGCTTCAACGGGTCAACACAAGCGACCCCCTCCGAACAGCCCGCTAGACCCTCTCTGGAACAAGCCCAAGTGCCCAAGTCTCATAGATCTTCGCACAAAGGCCCGCCGTGAGATCAAGAAGGGAGCTTGTCAGGACTCTCGTAGTGAACGATGCCCCCGCATCGACATCTCCCACTCCTATGGATATTTCCAGTGTGACATTTCCCCCCTTTCCCTTTTTTTTTTTTTTTCTGGCTATTTCTGCCTCGGTCACGGATTCTTGTGAAACTTTCCAAAGATGACAGACTGTTGTTCCCGTTGTTAGAGTTTGAAGTTTGATGTTTGATGACTGATTCTAATTCGTTAGACGCTTTTCTTCTTTTTCCAAAGGACCCCACAGGGTCAAAGGAACACTTTGATCATTTGGTAGTCGAGGGGGATAACCCCGTCCTCTACCATGGTTGAAACAGCAGGGGTCTCTCTGTATCTTGTATTATTCTTGTCAGATCCCCCCTCTCTCCTGGGGTCTTGGGAGGGAGATTGAGGGGATTAAAACAAGGTTCAGGTCCCTTATTACTCAGGCAGCTCCATGAGCCTTAACGTTGGTATCAACAATGTGCCCTGGTCTGGGGCGGTCCCCATGCGCCTCCTCCTACCCCATGCACATCGGCTGGTCTTCGTGGGTTAGGACCTCCAGAGTATTTTTCCTGGAGCATTTCCTAGTCATGTACAATCTCACGTCTGTCCGTGAGATGTTCTCAAGGACCCCCTCTCTGTCCTGGGGTTCGTTTTCCCTTTGGCAGGGAGGTCCTCCTGTCTCCCCCTTTTTTCTTTTCTTTCTTCTTTCTTTGCTTTTTTGTCCGGAGCATCGCCTAACCATGTCTTCTCTTGCAGAGGTTCTCCTGAGGGGGCCCATCCATCCTTTCGGAAACACCAAGTACAGCGATGACTATGGCCCGGTAGTCAAGGGTCTCCGAAAGACACCACAGGTAGGGGACGATATTGTTTGCGGTCTGCTTCTCCGCTGGAACCATGGCTGATCACATGCTGAAAACCATAACCGTAGCCACACATAATGTGCAGGGCCTCAATTCTCCCCTTAAACGTAGAGAATTGTTTAACACGTATAAATCCTCCAAACTGGACGTAGTATTCCTGCAGGAGACCCACTTCCTGAGTCGGTACAGTCCCAAGTTTCTCCATTCACATTTTCCCAATTTTTATCTAGCTAATGCTGCTAACAAATCCAAAGGAGTAGCTATTCTGCTCTCTAAATTCTGTAAATTTTCCTGTCTAGCCGAAATAAAAGACCCAGAAGGTAGGTTCATCCTAGTCAAGGGAATGATTAATGGCCATCTATATTCGTTAGTTTCTTACTACACCCCCAATAAAGGGCAAATTTCCTTTTTTAAACAGCTTTTCCAGGCCCTGAATCCTATGCTAGAAGGTACGGTCATCATCGGGGGTGACTCCAATACAACCTTTGATCAGGGTCTGGATAAAACTAAACTCCCGTTGGCTCAACTTACACAGCCCACTAAGGAGAGCCTGAAATTAGCAAAATGTATCCACGCGCAGGGTATGTCCGATGTGTGGAGAGAAATGAACCCGACGAAACGTGACTACACTCACTTTTCGCACCCCCAAAATGCCTACTCACGTATTGATCACCTATTGATACCTAGCCAGTCCATCCATCTGGTGGTAAGTTCTTGCATTAGGGCTACGGTCTTGTCTGATCATTCCATAGTGCTCATGTCCATCCAGATTATGTGGCCCAGGCCAGGCCAGAGGCATTGGAGACTCAACGAATCTATCTTGTCTGATCCGTCCAGAGTTTCTCAGCTAAACCAAGCCCTGAAAGAATACTTCCTTTTCAATAATGTTGAGGAGATATCAGCGGAAACCCTTTGGGCAGCCCACAAGCCCTTTATCAGAGGTGAAATAATTTGTATCTCAGCTCAGATAAAAAGAGAACAGGAGATCGACTTAGAGAAGCTGTAAGGACGGTTTGCACGAATGAAAGCCGTTCACAAATTGAATCCCTCCCCCAATACGGTTGCACTACTGGATAACGCTAGGCTTGAACTTAATTTAGCCCTAACGGCCAAAGCGGATAAACAAATTAGATGGAGTAAAAATAAATTTTACACTCATGGCGACAGGCTGGGTTCCATGCTGGCCTCTAAACTCACCCCCCGCATTTGGTCCTACGTGATGCCCAAAATTAACATCCCGGGACAGGGTGCTACTTCCACTCCTTCTAAGATCATGGACGCCTTTCAGTCGTTTTACACAAATCTTTACAGCTCTCACACATCTGGGAGGGAATTTTTGGATGATCTCCCCATTCCGGTTCTCTCCGCAACCCACAGAGCAGAACTAGAAGCCCCTTTCACTGAGGAGGAAGTTTTGGGTGTAATCAAAGATTTAAAAACAGGTTCAGGGGGGGGCGTGGCCTGGACGGGGGGGGGGGGGCGTGGCCTGGACGGAGACCGGGATGGCAGCATAAGCTGAGAGCTCCTGCGTTCCGGGGACTGAATCCTGCTTTTTTGGGGAACCTACACCTAACTACACATGATGAGCAGGTCCACAAGAAGCTCCTCTACCTCCCGTTCTACCGCTGATCCAGGTACGCCTTCTCACAGGAACATACCAGAGTTGTTCCGCTCCCAACGCGTGGCTGCGCTGGCGGCATCACAGGCCCAAGCCTCGGCCTTGCCTGAATCGAATCCCGACGCAGTTATGTCCGGAATTCCGTCCGCGAGCGCGGGACGCGCTCATCCTCCCAGTCTGTTCGACCTGGAAGCGGTGGCAACGGACATTAAAACCACGGTCACTGCGGCTATTGCTGATCTCAAAACGGAGATACATGCGGTAGCCCACCGCATTGATGGGGTGGAACAAGCTACACAGACGCACGCGGCCGCCATTAAACAGGTACAGACTGCCTTTGACTCTCAGCTCTCCCAACTACTGGATATTCATAGGCATGTCGAGGACCTCGACAACCGGGGACGTATACACAACATTAGGGTGCGAGGGGTCCCTGAAGCTGTTGATCCAGGGTCTCTACAACAAACCATATGTGCGATCTTTAATGATTTGATTGACAGACCGGCGGATTCCCCCATTGACATGGAGAGAGCTCACCGAGCATTGCGCCCCATACCTAGGGAAAACGAACCACCTAGGGACATTATTTGTTGTGTGGTGAATTTTCCACTTAAGGAGGAGATCCTGCGTAAAGCCAGGGAACGGGGCCGTATCCTCCATAACGGTATAGAAGTCAAATTATTCCAAGACTTATCGCAAATTACTCTTCAGAACAGGCGTGCACTGCGCCCCCTCCTGGAGGCGTTAAGAGCCAGGAATATCCAATACCGCTGGAAGTTCCCTTTTGGTCTCTCGGCTTCCGCTAGAGGTCGCTCGGCCCTTCTCCGCACTCCCGAGGACCTGCTGGGCTTCTGCGAACAACTCGATTTACCACGCATCGACCTTCCGGATTGGTATGCCTCTTTTTTCCCCACGGAACCCTGGCTCCCGGTTTCGCTTCACCAGTCGCCGAAAGCCCAAAGACATCGTTCCAGAAGGAATAGACCCGACCCGTCTACACCGAACAGCAACTCGACCCGCCGGGATCAACGCCAACGCAGCCCGGGCTCCCCGCCCTCTCCCTCCAGGAGGAGGGATCGCCTTGAGATCTGATGTCTCCTTCAGGGCTGACTGCCAAATGCGGCTGTTTACGAGGTACTGTTTTTCCTCTGCCCCCTTTGTTGTTGTGTTTTTTTTTATTTTTATTTTTGTTTTGTTTTTTATTTACTCTTTTTTGATCCGGTGCCCTTTTTGGCCCCCAAAGCCCTCCAAGATCCACAGCTCCCTGTGCTGCCCATCGTACTGAAGGTTTCTGGGAACTTATTATTTGCAATGAGACACGCACCATGGGAGGCCGGCGTGGGCCCCGGAGCCTTGGAGTCTCACGTCTTGCCTCTGTCATCATCTCCCCCTACCCAGGGTCGGCATGGCTGCCTCGTGACACTCGATACCCGTCCACCCAGCGTTCTGATGCCGTGTCCTCTTTGGTGTAACCTGTCTCTCTATGGGACATGTTGAGTGCTAACTGCCTACCGACTGCATCTCTTCGCCCTTGCTGGCTTATTGACTAACGCTGCTGCCGCGGTTTTTGCACCAAAAGAAAAACATTTTTATAACTTTTTTTTTTTTTTTTTTCCTTTTCATTCTGTCTGCTCTGTTTTACCTTGCTGAAGGAAGCCTGTATGACGCCTACTAGCTTAGACATGCTATGTTTAGAATTATTGAAATGTTATGTTTGCCTTTTCCTGGGTTCTAGTGTGGGGACTCCCAAGCTTTGCTCCCCCGCTCCCCTGTGCAGGCTCGAGATCCCAGCTAGTGGGTTCTTGCATCGTAGTGGGATGCACCCTCTGGGCCTCTTCGGCTCATGGGGTGCCTTATCCCACCCTCACTATGGGGCTGCGCAGGTTTTGTCTATGCTATGTGATTTTCCCTAACCCCCCCTCCCCCTCCCTGTCTCCCCCTTCCCCTCTCCCCCCTCCCTGTTTCCCCCCCTTCCCCT